>OV121058.1:3082031-3698437 GCA_921293045.1 Aplocera efformata | reverse complement strand
ATGGCTCTGATAATTTAAATCTCTTGAATTTGTGAGTTATCATTAACAATTTGTTTTGTTACAAATATTTTCGGTTTTCACATTCATTTTTGATATTATTTAACTGGTTGTAATTTCACTAGCACCGTCACCCTTCCACCGACACACAGCAAGGCGAGTACTTACAGTATATGCGCACTGAAATTTATGTGGGTCCACCTTGATGGTACACCCTACCGGTCTTCAAATGGCGAAGAAACGGCGTACCAAACATAATAAAAAAAACATTCGTCCGAATCGAGTTTCTTTTAGATCGGTTAAAAGAAGACACATCTAGAACGTGAATTTGGAATGTGATCAATTTCAGAAAATAAGAGAATTATGATTTTGGGCAATTAATGTTGTGACATTGTTCATGAAGATTACGTAACCCATATCTAAAAGATATATGTGATGCCTTCCCTTTCTTTTTATTCGAGTTTATTTCTAAATAGCCTATTTTATGTAAATTATCAACGAGTTTAAAGCATAGATTCGGGGTGTTTTCTCGCATGTGCACACATGCGAGAAAACAACAACACGTTTTCAAAACTGCAAGGGAAAACTACTTTATTTATAAAACTATTTTATATAAACCAGAATATTCCATGAATGGCACGTAAATCATTCATGGTTTGACGTGTAACATTCATCAATCAGGATTGGGCTCTCCTAGTATTATAAATCAAACCCTGATTTGTATATTCACTCTCGAAGAGAGAATGCGAGAGTTCTCCTGCAGAGAACGTACAGTAATAATGCCATACTGTGTACCGTATCTACTGTTCCCACTGCAGGAACACCTCCCACTTGGCAGTGATCGTGAGCCAAGTCAAGGTACTTGCTAAGCTTGTCCTCAGCCTTCACGAGATTAGCGTCATGTAAGATTGTTATGTCAACGACGGCGATCACGATATTAGGCTTATTGGCGACAATAGTTCTGTCCGTGATAATAGGCCGATCCCAATATTATTTGACTATGTGACGGAACGAGCTGAGGGCCCACCTGGATTTCACCAGCTCGCATACCCTTCCACCGGATCATAGTAATGCGATCACTACTGCTTGGCAGCAGATTCCAGATGTGGTGGCAGTACCTCTCCGGACGAAATTGGCACAAGTTCTACTGCTACTTTGGTTGCTTCTTTAGCACCACCCAAATAGATCGTAGCACGGCTATTCTCTGTTAAACATTTGTTTCTTTGTTACAGGTGTCAGCACAAAGGACTTTATGGCGAAATTAGGGGAATATTTAATTCTTACAGCGTTCTCCCACAATTGTCGACTGGAGCGGGCATTCAAATGTTTAGGCACGAATCTAAGCGAGTTCCTCACTACGTTGGACAGTGTACACGACGTTCTACACGATCAGGTAATTTACGTTCTGTATTTTTATGCGATAATAATGGCGGTACCAGCTGACAGCTGACAGATTTTGAGTGGTTACCGCCCTAATAAGATTCAGGTTCTCACCTACTAATGTATAAGATAACTTAAGTCGTATTGCTTCGCGCCCATCACTCTGAGGCGGGAATTGCCGTAATTTCACCGGCATCTTCACTGGAACACAAAGCCAGTGCACCACTGCTTAGCGGCGAATTACTGAGGGTGGTTGCAGTAATACTCTAGACGAACTTGGCACAAGTTCTACTGCTACTTTGGGTTGCTCCTTCTGCATCGAGTTAAAATTCTGAGAGTATTTACTTATGGTTGACTGGCCTCATAGGTCAGATGGTAGTAGCTCTGTCTTCTGCGCTGTAGGTTGTGGGTACAATTCACATCTAGGACAAGCATTTGTGTGACGAACATAAGCATTTGTTCCGTGTTTAGGTGTTTATTAAGTAATATGATGTGTGTATTTACAATCTGTGATATAAAAATTAAATCATCGTATTTTATATCAGTAATCTACTCGTAGTTCCATAGTACAGGGTAAGGTTAATTTGGGGCTAGATGGTAATGTGATTCCATGTGTTTTTTTTCATATGAAAGTTTTTTTCACAGGACGATGACCTTAGGGACGAAACAGCGGAATATGAAGCAAATTTCGTTTGCACCACATCCCATGAAGGGAAAATCCAGCTGCACCTTACTACAGAGAGCGAACCCGTCGCATATCTACTAGTCGGGAGCCTAAAAGCAATAGCGAGAAGGCTGTATGACACACAGACAGACATAAGACTGATGAGCTACACTAATGATCCAAGGAGATTTAGGTGAGTAATCATATTGCAATTCCAAACGTGTAGTTGCAGTTATTTTCGTGCAAGTTTTCTAGTTATGTAACAGCTCCAATGCTAAGATAGTATTTACTCAATTAGATCTCAATTTTTAATTTGGTTCAAAGTTGGCGGTAGACCTTGAAATGCGCAGAGTACAGCCACTGGAGGAGTTTAGTTCGGGTAAAAATCCGTCATAATTCAGTTGTCTTACCCAAGGCTACCGGCATAACCGATGCAAGTTCCAATACCACGAAGATGGAGGTTGCATAAAAAAATCCACCCAACTGGTGCAGTTCAGCCGAAATAGCTTGATTTCAATTTTGTCCTTTGAATTTTGAAACGTTTGAGTTTTAGAACCTACCTGCGCCCCGCAGTGTTTCCCGCGGTTCCCAGGAATTTTCCGCGCAACCTTATTTTTTTCTTTCATAAGAACCTTATTCTGACAATCACAAACAAAAAAAAGAATTAGCAAAATTGTTTCAGCCGTTCAAGGGTAATGCCGTGACAAAGGGAAATAGGTACCCATTTTATATATCTAGTTAAATAAAAATATATTAACTAAGTATTGTAACAAACTGATTAGTCAATTATTTCAGACAAAGCTTAGTAAAAACCCACAGAATAAAAAATATTGTAGTCTTGCGCAAGACTAATGCTTATAGCAGAGATGCTTCTAAATTATGCAAGGTTAGTCGGAACAATGCAAGTTGGGACATTGCATTATTTATGCAAGATGCAGCTAGAACCCTGTTTGCCTGATTGAAATACAGAATAGGCACGTATTATATTATTATTTATCACACTTTCTTATCCTAAATATTATAAATGCGAGAGTTCTTATTACCAACTTTGGCACTTGTTTAAACCCTATCCGACCCTTCACGGGCATAAAATATTCCGTGATATTTTAACCCGTTTGGTTTAAAGAAAATCCCTGTGTCGTAGATGACATGGACAAACACATAAACACAAGACAAACCAAAAACCAAAAACATACTTCATGCGCAAAGTGTGTCCCGATCGGGAATCGAATCCGTAACCCCACGCTTCGAAGGCAGGGTTACTACCAACTAAGCCACTAGCCGTCTAGGTATTAGTACAGATAAACAAAGATATCAAGTAACAAAACTCGATGTAGGTACATCATTTGTTACCGTAAAAAGATTGATGTTTTGAAAACAGCTCGAAACCAATTCTTTTTGTATTATTTACTAGAAAGGTAATTATACATTCTGGGTAAATCCAACATCGAATTTAATTATAGGCGTCTGTTTATTCAAGACATATCTCAATTATAGTACCACCTAATAGGGTCCTGTCTTTTCAGTCTTGGTCCCTTATTGACGCCATCTTGGGTCTATATAACATCACCGTACAATTTTGAAAGTCTAAGGGAGTAATATTGTAATGTAAACTTGAGTAGTCACTTGTAATGTTACAGACACTTGCATAGCAAATTTCGGCGCTTGAAACTTTATTAATTATTAAGCTGATGTTTGTAGGGTGTTAAACTGTCCATTTTATATAGAAATGAGTAGTCATGGTTGAAACGATTTGGCAATTTTTTTTGTGTCAAACGTATTTTTTTTTTATAAAAGTTGCTTTTTTCATGAAATATAATTATGTATGTAGAATTATAGAGACAAGTCACTTTGATAATGGCTGTATAAAAACAAATCACTTTGGTAATGACCGCATAGAAACCATAATTCCGTTATTCAGTTAGTTCAATCATTCAATCGTGTTGGTTGAATGCACTTCAGATTGGATGAATATCGAATGATTGCCACGACATCACACGCGATCTAAACCAGGCTAGCGTCACTCAAACAATCAGTATTATACATTTAAAACTGAGCTTTATTTCATTGTGTCTAGTTTCAAAACTGTTTTTTTTTCTGTTAATTATACTTTGATACGGTTTCTCACTAATTTATGCAAAGTGGATTTCTCTTGCACTAACCATAAAATCATTCTATATTTAAATAGTATTTATTTCTCTTATTTTCTATTGTATGGGTTACTGCCAAGTGACTTTGGGGATCATGTTGCCCGCGTCCATAGCTGAATACCCTCAGAATCCCAACACCCAATGTGTAAAACCAACCCTGGGGGTGCGAAAGGAGTAATCCGAAGCAGCAGTAGAACTGGCGACAAGTTCGTCCCGAAAATTACTATTACCACACCTGGTAATCCAAGCAGTTGTTTTGGCAGGGCTAGTACCAGCTAAGACACGGAGCCGCCAAAAATATTTTTTTTTAAATTTTACGAAATATTACAGGTACGAAATAAACGCGGTACCTTTACGGCAGAAGTCTAAAGAGGATAACTGTGAGGTTAAAGGCGAAGCAGTTACAGCCGCTTCTTCTAACAACGTGACTGACCTCAAGATCGGAGTCGCCAGCTTCTGCAAGGCGTTTCCATGGCATTTCGTCACTGACAAGAGATTGGAGCTTGTTCAACTAGGTAAGAGCATTTTAAACAACTTCCAGAGGAGGTTATAAATTAGGCTGTATTTTTTTTAATGTTTGTTGCCTCATTTCTCTAAACGAAATTAACCCATCACGTGGAAGTGATAAACAAGGTGAGTTTAGCATTAAACAAGAGCATAATAGAAAACACTCTTTTGCCATACCGTTACAAAAATACTCAAACGCTTCCATGGAAATAAAAAAGTTACGATTGGATTTTATTTTGCATAAACCTCGAACGACGTACCTATGTAACGAATGTAAGTGAGCGACAGGCATTTGTTTGGGCAGTTATTTTTATAACTGCCCAAACAAATGCTGCGCTAATAACCTGCGCTGCATCGTGCTCACGGCGAGGAATAAAAAGTAGCAGTGCGAAGTTTTTATTTAGCTTTCGCACGGATAGTGGCTCTGGTTATAGTTCTCATGATGGAGTTTGGATAGGAATTATTCACCGGTCTGCATTTGGATGGTAGACCTGTAAATGGAAGAGCTTTCAAGTTTCAGTGGGCCCGAAGATGTTAATACCCGCTATACTAGTCGATAATCCATTTACGTAGGTACTCAAAACTTATTTATTAATTGCATCTATGCTCATCTAATCAAAAGTAAATGACATCTGGACAGTATCCATGTTAACATTATCAAAATTGCCTCAAAACGATCGTATTTTGGTAATAACTGATATTCTATTGACCAATATGCTCATAAATCCGCTCGACCGAATGCAATTTGTGTCAATCATAGCTAAATGAATCCCTACCATTTAATTCGGCCCACGTGAAATCAGAACAGTTGGCAACCCACAAAACAATTATGCTCTGTTTTACGTGCGACCTCGTTCACTAATCGTGTACTCGTAACGAACAATTTTTATTCTGCACTTTACTTATTTATGTTTCTGCATTAAGATAAAAGAAAATGAGCTGGTTTACTAAAATAAACGTTGCGGAGAGATAATAAATGAGCTTACAGTAATATCTTTGCACAGTAATATAACACAGTATTTTCATTAGAAGAACATTCTTTATGGAATATAAAGGTTAAGTTTGAATTAATTACTATCATTACTCAGTTCATGCATGTTTCATTTCAATAAAAGTACCTTTAATATTTTGACTAATTCTACAAACTAATCGACTAAATAATAAATAAATATAGTTTATTAGTTCATAATAATATCATGACTAATAAAATTTTAATACCTATAATATTTTATTTTAGCTGATGCTATTCCGTAATAATAATATGAATAATATAAGTACATTTAATTGAGATAAAATTCCATTAGCGTACAGCTAAAGTGGGATCTATTCCTTTCTAATACCGAAAACTAATACTAATGGCATTTGTTTATTGTCGTCATAAATAATTCCTAAAGAAAACTACTAATTTATAATAATTTAATGTTAAGATCATAAATCATAATACACTTCTAAACCTTTACATGATTGTCATGCCAAAAATTGGATAATTTTTATTAATTAACTAGTTAACTCTAAACTATTCATTTTAAGCGAGCTGGTAGATAAATTTACTTATAGGCAAATCATAATTCTAATATTTTATTAAACATACCTTAAGGGTTTTTTGATATTGAAGTGGAAGCAAACACATCACGTATAGCGGAAAACATTTATCGATAGTTTTATTTTAGAAAATTTTACGATAAATTCTTTAATTACTATTATTAGCAAATATGAGACTAGAGAGCGTGGTGGCCCAGGGGCATAGACGCCGACTTTCAATCTGAAGGTCGCTGGTTCAAACCCACACGTGCACCAATGAGTTTTTTCACTGGAAAAATTTATGTGCGCAATACCACGTTCTCGAAACGGTGAAGGAAAACATCGTGAGGAAACCGGCATGTCTTAGAACCAAAAATTCGAAGACATGTGACATCTACCAATCCGGATTGGGCTCCCGTGGTAGATCAAAGCCCATTCACTCTCAATTATCGAGAGTAGGCCGGTGTCCCAGCAGTGGGAACATTAGAGGCTGGTAAGGATAAGGATTAGCAAATAACTTATTCTTAAGCATAACTTAAAGAAGCATTTTTATTCTTGAAAGTTCGTAAATAAAACGGATTAATCTGCAAAATATGTAAATTTATGACCGTTTTGTATTCATTCGTCCGCGTAGGTAAGCGACAGGGCTTATTTGAGCGACGGTAGCCTCATTATTTTCTTTAAATATTCAGTAATAAAATGTTAATTATGAAGATAAATAAAACCAATTAAGTAAACTATCTGCCTTCTGCTCCATTATTCATAAAAGGTCAGGGACCTTCTGAAACGGGGTTGCAAATGTAATGATTGCAAGCCTTGAATCTTAATATTCACTTGCTCATTACTTTAGGGTAATATTATTCTTAATGAGACCATAAATATTTTTTGACGTGGAAAGAAATTACAATTGAGAATGTCATTTTCTAAGGACATTTTACTCAATGTCCTCTAGCATACGAGTAACTTGTACTATGTGAACTTTTGATACAAAAGTTTACATTTATAAGAAATCTTATAAATACCTTTGCATCAAATTTTTATAAAAACCCAGACACAAAAACAAATTATATGTTGGTCACACAAATGTTTTTACTGGATGGGAATTGAATTCACGACCTAGAGTGCAAAAGACATAGCTACTACCAAATAAGCTGTGATGCCAGCCAAACTATTTACAATCTTTTAAATAAATAAATCTTTTAATTAGAAAATAAATATATTTTTTAAAAATGGTAATTGCGATATATTTAAAGCGATCAAAGTAATGAAAACTGATAAAAAACTACTATATATTTTGGAGCAAAGATCATTTTACACAAAAACAAACATCAAAAAGAAATGAGCTCTTTCGAAATGAAATTTTTAAAAGTTTTCAATCTTTCGCTTTTAGAGTAACGAGTCCAGAGATAATTATGTTAAACTAAATTGATTTTGTTTTACTGCTGTCACGCTAAAGTCCAAAAACAAGCAATAAATATTGATTTAAGTAACATGGAACATGTAAGAAACTGAAGCCACTTTACACTTAACCACTAATCCCTACCTATTGTTGTTAAAATTGTTATGTCAAAACTTTTTAACAGATAACATTGTTGATATATGTTAGTCAATCTCTAAGGCTAGGTGATTGCCCTCTAAACACTCACTCACTTTCTGTTTTTTTTTTTTTATTTTTCATTCGTAATCTTATTGCAAATAACAATTCTTGCAAGCTAATTATTCAATGTATTCAACTAGGGGGAGGCTTCATGCGTCTGTTCGGCACCCACCTAGCTTCGCACGGGTCAGCACTCGGGACGTACTTCAGACTGCTCCGGCCTCGAGGAGTGGCGCTCGACTACCTTGAGATCCTCAACAGAGTAAACACACCGTTCATGTTCTGTTTGAAGATACCTGGATCTTCACTGGCTGAGGTAGGTCACTCTAAACTAAGTGGTAAGTAACATTAGACTAGGCATAGAGGTACATTGCAGGGTACGTGGGGTCGGGGGGGGGGGCTCTTTTCAGCCTCCCCCGGGAACGGGCCTCACGGCCAACGTGCGAGAGGATTTCTGGTGAAGTTCCTTTTGGAGAGCCCAGAAATCTTCAAATGCGCAGAGGTCGGCCACCGGAGGGATTTAGTTCGGGTAAAAGTCCATAACACGGTTGTCTCCCCCAGGGCAACCGATGTATCTGTTGCAGATAACCAATTGTATAAAAAAAAAAATGCATAGAGGTACATAGAGGTCAGCTGAGGTCGAGTAAACGTCCCGCATAACTCGGTAGTCCAGGGCAAACGGTGTAGATGCAGATTCCCAATAAAAAAAAAACGACATTAACACACTCACTTCCTTTCCCTCATACCTTTGCACTAGGATTCCCTGTGTCGCAAATGGTATGGGCAAACACAGAAACACAAGATAAACACCCAAGACACGAGAAAAAACTTCATGATCACCACACAAAGTGTGCCCTGGCCGAGAATCGAACCCGGGACCCCTCGCTTCGAAGGCAGAACTACTACCAACTAAGCGCTGTCACACCTTTTTGAAACACCTTGTATAGACGGGAAGCAGATCTGAGTCCCTTTAATTTAAATAATTGACACATTAAAACACATTTGTAACCTAGATTCAAGTAGGTACCACAAAACTTCTACTATCGCCCAGGAGCACCAAGTATGTACCCTGTTCCCAACATCCAAGCAAATAAGTCGCTGTCCGTTGTAATATTGTTATGCAAACATCGTAAGTGGCACTATACAAATATCTCCTAAAATGGAACTTTGTTTGAAGAGGAGGAACATAGGAAGATGTACGAGTATGAGACAGTTTGTCATATGCTCAGCATTTTGATATAAAGAACAGATCTATTTTTAAACTTCGACCCAAATAATAATAAATAAATATAATAAATAATACAATAATAAAATAATAAATAAACGTTTACAAACTCATACCTCTGCACTAGGATTCCCTGTGTCGCAGACGGCATGGATAAACACAGAAACACAAGACAAACACTCAAGACCTGAGAACAAACTTCATGCTCACCACACAAAGTGTGCCCCGGCCGGGAATCGAACCCGGGGCCCTCGCTTCGAAGGCAGGGCTACTGTCAACTAAGCCACGGAGCCGGAAATATGGGTGTTCTAAGTTTGTAGTGTTTATCTGTGGTGTAGCTCCCGAACAAATGGACCAATTTTAATGCGGTATTCTCCGTTTGAAAGCTGTCATGTTTGAGATGCTTGTTAGCTATAATTTATGAAGATTTGTTCAGACATTTGAAGGCTCATTACCATTACACATAAGGAGGTACATTTTCGTATTTGTGATGTGAAACATCTATTGACGCGCCTTGTCAGTAACATTGTGATGGGACAAATGCGACTTAGGTTCCCTACCGAAGTATGGGAAGACCCCTCCAAGGCATGACTTTCTTATGTGTTGTTATTTTACTTATGTATTATAATATGTGATTTGTGTTCTATACAGTTTGCGAGAATAAACTATTATTTCCTCTTTCTTTAGAACCAACTTCATGTTCATCAAGTTTGCCTTATTCATTCATTCATTCATTCATTCATTCATTCATTCATTCATTCATTCATTCCTTCGATGGTTGTCTTTCTATCAGTATTCTCACACTTACACATTCTTCTCATATTCTTGGTAAGAGGGAATCCTCGAGAGCCGGAGAATCAGTGGGCTTTTAAGTCATTATAAGAAATAGAGAGCATTTTCCTTTGTTAAAAGTTTTAATTTCAAAGTTTATTAATTAGCCTATTTATTAATTAAAGTTGTTTTGTAAACGCTTTGATCTGCTCTTTAATGAACGTCACGATAGCATTAATAATTCTAATGAAAATTACTTAAAACAATGTTGACAAAACAGGAAAACCTAATCAAAGTCCTTCTGTTTCAATTAAATATTTTTATTTGTTATGAATTTTGTATTTCAATTTTATGTAATCTTTTTATGGAAATAATTAGGAACGTTACTTTGGGTGTGGCTTATTTTACTCTTCTCTTGGGATAGCGTATTTTAGCTATAGTAATGACGGAACGAGCTGGCGGCCCACCTCATGGTAAGTGGTTACCGACGCCCATAGACAAGAGCAGTAAAAAACTAAATAAATGTTCATGGACATTATACACAGCACCATCTAGCCCTTAACTAAGCATAGCTTGTATTATGTGAACTAGATAACTGATAAAATACTCATAAAGTTTATTTTATTGTAAATAAATACATATAAACACTCAGAAACCTATGTTCGTCACACAAACGCTTGTCCCGGGTGGAACTTGATCCCACGACACACATCGCAGAAGGCAGAGCTACAACCAACTGATGTGTGAGGCCATACGACTCACCCCCGCTTCCGAATTGCACCCGTGCGAAACCGGGACGGGTCGCTTGATAATTAAATGAATTAAAATGTATTAATTGTTTGGGAACTAGGTTAATAAAAATAAATGAGGACACTATTTCCTCATCACTTAAGAACGGCTGGACTGATTTGGCAGTACAATGTTGAAATGGTACGAAAATGGTTTTATGGAAAGCAAATAAGGAAAAAAGTTCACCGGATCGTTGGGGAAAAATTTAACTTGCATTTTTGTATTGGAATTTTCTACTACGTAGACTGACGGCTTATTTTTTTTTACTAAAATCCGATACGTTCAATCTGAATTAGGTCAAATTGGGAACCATTATTAAACGTCTTTAAAAAAAGGAGTAGGTTTGGATTCTTTTTTTATATAGAATATGCTTTCAAATTTGTCCCATCGAATTTCGGATCAATAGTTTGGTTTTTAAATCAAAATAACTGGAGAAATATGTGATTGGACATTGTGGACGAAATTGCGTATCTTGGTTTCCTGTGACTTTTTGTTTACCCGTTACATACTGATCAGTCAGTCACTTGTATTAATTTTTGATTTGCGGTCGCTTTGTCGACAGTCGATGACACTTCTGCTAATAATTCTCGCAACTTCAACAAAGAGGGGAGATAAGATTATTATCTCGAATTATGAGTTCGTACTTCTTACGACAGTTACGAAATTGCTGAAGATTTTAGGGGAATCATCTTAGATAGAGAGCTTGCTACAAATCTATATATAATAAATAATAATCAATTGCCGATTGTATGTAATTACATCACTTCAAAACGGCTACAAATATGGCTTATTCATTTTTCTTATGTTTGAAATTATCAGGACAAGGTTTGTATGAAAAAAAAAAATGTTTGAAAAATTTAACGGAAAAGCGAAAAATTTGGGTTAAAACATCTTCATGTAAAAAAGTGACAGAAGACTATAGGGCGATCTTCAATTAAGTGTAATAAAAAAAATTACATTAAAAATAGGTATACTTAAAGAGGTATTAATTGCTATTAATGCTGTTTGCGAAGTGACGGGCCCGGGTAAAATTTCCGGTCAGGGCAAACTTTGTGTCATGAGCATGAAGTTTGTTGTCGGCTCTTGGATATGTGTGATTGTATATTTCCATGGCTTCTGCGACACGAGGAATCCTACGGCGGCAGCGGTATGTAAACAGATTGAAAAAATAACACAAATTATTTTTTTAATCTGCCCTTACTACACACAAATGTAGTAAGGTCAACAAAATAATTGAAAGAAAGGCTTCATTAATTTCAACCCACTTTTGTGAGAGATAGGTAGGATTATCCCTTCTAATTCTATATTAATAACCAGCAAATAATATTGTTTTCAATGAAAATCTTTAACATTACTAACATAATTGAGCCTACAAAAAAGATTGAAACAATAGCCCCTTTGGAGCTTTCAAGTAAGATAAGTTAGAACTTTGAAAGAAAAAATTCAATATTTAGAACTTTACTATTGATAATACCAAAGTTAGCACATGAAGTACATTTTCGACAGCGAGCTCTCGAACATCTGTTCCTTTGTAGCGTGATTTGAGGTGATAATTTTCTTATTGTTTCAAGCTCTGTATACATAGATTATTTTTGTTTATCAAATTATATTTTGACAAAATTATGGTTATACAACAATAATAATTATTCAAAGATAACTAAGTTTCTTCAGTCATGCGTTGTTCACATTCCGTTTACTTTGTGCTAGTTTGCGTTCTCCTGAGCTCATTATGATGTCGATCCCGGCTATTCTATTCGATAAGCCATGTCAAAGGCGGCTTAAAACTCTGAAACCAGAGTCGGCCACATACTGACACGAAATGAAGAAGAAGTGAGGATTATGGAACGAGTATTACCAACAAAGTATAACTTCATCAGTCGTACTTTGTTCATTTCGTTTATATACTCTGTGTTATATACTCTGGTACCATTATCTTAAGTAACTATTCTATTTACACAATACTAGCTCCTACGACTTCGTCCGCATGTTGTATCGGTGCGGAACCCAATATTTTTTTCATGTTCTTATACAAAAGTAGCCTTAGTTGCTCCTTATAAAATCAGCTATCTGCTATTGAAAGTCCCGTCGAAATTGGTCCAGACGTTTCGGAGATCAGCCAGAACAAACAGACAGATAGACAGACGATATTATAGTGAAGAGTTCACGAGTAACGGCCGTATATACTTTCCAAGTTATTTAGTAAAAAGTTGTTATTTTGACTTTACAAACAGACCCTTTAATTTAATTTATTTTTAGAAGATAAAACTTCCAAGTCCCATTATTTCAGTGACTATAAGTTTTATCTCAATTTTCAATATACAGAAGCAATTTTCCAGTGCAATGCGCAGGTATTCAATACTGTATTCTGTATTGCAGTTCACACATGAAAAGAATGAGCCGTAGAAATACCAGCGGTATAATAGCATTTTCATTTTCCGTCTGGCATTTTCAAGAAAAAGTCAAACGCAGTTCAACTTTTTAATTGCAATTACAGCACAGTTGTGGTAATTTTACGGTTAGAGCGTATCGTAACATGACATAAAGTAATTTTGATTATTCTTTATAATCTCACTATAGCTCCGTGTTAACTGTAATCAGATTTATTCTCGCTTGTCCAGAGTAGGCCCAGCAGTGGAAATTAATAATTAAAATTCGTACGGCATAAATTAGATTGCTATCCACCGTGTGTGACACAGTTCCCTATTGTCCAGTAAGCGCGCTTTCTCGGCGAAACATCGTTTTTTCTGTTCTATTTTTGGTTCCTTTGTGTGTCTAGTATAAATCGTGAGATTAGGAGCTGGAGAGATAAAGTAGGTACATTTGAGTAGCCTCACAGTTCAGTATGTAGTTCTGCCTTCTACGCTATCGTGGGATCCATTTCCACCCACGACAAACATTTGTGTGGTGCATATGGTTGTTTGTTGTCTGTGGCTGGGTGTTAATCGGTATTATAATGACTGTTTTGTCTGTCGGTCAGCAAAAAAAAAATTATTAGTATTGAATCAGTTATCTGGTTGCTATAGTAAAAGTTATAATTAGTTTGGGGCTAGATGGCGCTGTGTAAAATGTCCTTAGATATCGATTTAATAATATCTTTAAAAAATAATTACATTGATGTCTTTTTTGTTTTGAATAGAAATAAAAAATAATTGAAGATAATTAAAAGAAATTAAAAATCACATTGTGTAGAAATTTTTAGTATCAAACTTTCAGTTAAGATAAAACTAAACACCATCAAACTACCATCAAACATTTACGTACAATGGTACAGTACTAATATACCCATTAGATCTATTTATAGTATAAAGCATATTAAAAAAAAAACAGATATCAAACGATCTACTGGCAACGTTTATTTTATGTGTAATTGGGTTGTTTTCTTCTGATACATCCGGACCCTTCAGTGTCAGGATGGACCCTCTTAAACCTTCAAAGCCATCAAGACAATTGGAGTAAAATAATACCCCTATCGAGATAGGCTCGTTAAGTTAGATTTGTAGGACAACGCAAACAGTCGCTGTTTGGGCTCCTAACTATGTTTGGCGAAGGAATTGAGACTGGTTTATTTAAAGATTTAGGAATGGATTTCTTTTATGTGGAGTTTTCTCTTTGAGGATTCATTAGCTCCAATAATTTTGGGAATGGTATGGAGATATATTAGTTCTTTCTGGTTTTATTGGCGTTGCATATGGAACACGATATTAGGTAGGCTATGTTCATTTGTAGTAGTACCTATCTGGTCTATTTTTTGTTAAATAATATTTTAGAGATCATAATCATTCAATTCTGAAGGTGTCAAAATAAGAGTGAATAGGTTTTTTCCAACTTAGATCGTACGCATCATAGATGCCAAACTCATAGATATTAAATAAAAATATAAATATGTGGTGGTAAAAGCGTGGTGGCCCAGGGGCGCAGACGCCGACTTTTAATCTGAAGGTCACTGGTTCAAACCCACACGTGCACCAATGAGTATTTCACTACAAAAAATTATGTGGACCATAAGACCACGAATACCATGTTCTCGAAACGGTGACCGTTGGATGACATACGAAATCTTTTGTAATTTCTGATTAAAATACAAGGAAAAATTATTTTATATTCAAGTTCATTCTTATTCATATTCAGTACTTCATACATTAAAGTGTGTATGGGAAGATCTCCGATGGACCAAAGCAGTGGCCGAAGCGAGTCAGAACCGTACTTTGTCGTTTTTGACTCATTATGTAGGCTAACGAGGAGATATTCCTTTTATGTGCAAGGAGTTAATAACTGTAGCATACTAAAGATCTACAAGGATGAAAATTCTCCAAGTAAGAGAAACAAGGAACTTACTTATGAAACTTAAAAACAATATGGCCCTTTTCTAAAAGAAGTCAACTTTTCTTTGAAAAAGAACCATGTTGTTTTAAAGTTTCGAAGTTACTGAGAAACTTTATTAATCGACGCGAACTTGGAGAAACTATTAACAAACGACCCATTGTTCTTCCCGCTATCATGATACGGTGAAATTGAACGCTATTAATTTTTTCTTAATAAGCTATTATTTTCAGATTAAGAGTTATTTTCCTAAGCCAAATCCAAGAAATGTGCGTGATGCTTAAAGCTACGCATGATACATACATACTGTAAATAAACATGTATGTAAAATGTAAAACATTTTACGTACACCCACAGGTTCTTAGTTAAGTTTTGAAGTTACGTAATACAATACAAGAATATTAGAATTAGAAACTTTAAGGTTCTAGGCATTGAAGTGGATGGATATAAGGGAAGACGTAGACCGAAAAATGATGATTATCCATCACGTGAAAGATGATTTGGATAAAAGATTCGTAAGTACTGAAATGACGCCTCAAAGAATAAAATGACAAAGAAAACATGTTGTGCCGATAACACCTAGATAAGGGCAGAAAGATGATGAGTAGGTATAATAAATTAGACCACTTTCATTAAGCTATTTAAAGATTACATTATTCTCTGGTCCCTTGATAAACAAACTTAATATCCTCAATTTATGCACAAATACCTTTGAACCTAAATTAACTATCAAACTTTGCTGCATTGCAAATTTTAGGCCGCGTTGGGTACCGAAGATTATACTAATATAACTATACGATGTTGTCGATGCGTAGAAGGATTAGTTATTGCCCATTTTAGCAAACAATGGAAAATATTATCAGAGGAACAGGCCCATGGGCAAGCCATTGTTATGATGTAGACCACATCAGCTCATAACAGCTGAGGTTGGGGTCAGGTGCAAGCCTCATCGTCACCCTTTCCCATTCCATTGTAATCGGATAATAGCAGACCCGAAAGTTGTTTTTCTGTTTCACTTTGACAATCGGCTGTCCAATGACATGGTAGCAAAAATCTTATAGAGAAATGTCCCTTCAATTTTTCCCGACATTTGATTTTTTCCGTGAATTTTCCAAAGATATTATATTATACAAACCTTGTCCTGACTATTTCGAACATAATGAAATAGAAATTAGCCAAATCGTTGAAGGCATTTTTGAGTTATAGCGCGACTCACTAAACGTACCTACTTTATTTATTTTTTTGTGTATGTAGATAGATATTTGGGGGCCCACGTTGCTCGTATCCGTAAGTGAGTATCCTCAGAATCCCTACACGTGACCCCCAGTAGGTGCGAAAGAACCAAAGTAGCAGAAGAACTTGCCAAGTTCGTCCGGAGTAGTACTGCCATCATACCCGATATGCTGCCGCCAAGCAGTCGTGCACTTCCATTGCTTTCCGATGGAAGGGTGTGGATGCTGGTGAAATCACAGGCACAGCAGATGTTATATCCCCGTCTCGAGTGACGGGCGCTACGCGATGCGACAAGGCTCTTCTCATACTTACGTCAACGTTATTGTTGTTTGTGACCACTTAACCTCAAGAGACAGAACGTTCCGTCCCTTTTATCGCATAAAAAAAAATATAGGCTTCTCAATGTGTGTCACTGAGCCTGATTTTCGGCTCTTCTTATCCACTTTCTGCCTCCTTCCCACAAATTCCTTCGCCCCACTTAGCTGAAGGGTGCTTCACGTTACGTACTCATTTACTCAAACAATTGTCTCAATTGGTTCTTCAGAATGAGACCAACCCATCATCACTTCACGCTAATCATATCATCTGGTTTTCTGACGCATAACTAATTTTAGATATTAGTTATGCGTAACTTTGAGCATTACCTGCTCCATAGCTAGTCTGTTAGAATTGGTGGTGGATAAACTTAATAGAAGAAAAATCAATTACCGTCTAGAAAATTAGATCATTTTACTCAGATGTAAAAACCCCTGTGTTGATGTAATGGTAATGAACTTATGACCTCTAAACACAGAAATTCTACAGATAGACTCACAGATACACACTACAAATCTATAACACCCCTCTTTTTTCGCAAGAAAAACAACAATTATTTGCTTTCAATTTTATAAAACACTTTCGCGATAACTTGTGAAAAATTGTTGGGAATTTCACTTCGTAAAACTTATATTGAATGAGTGTAACTTCATAGAAATAGAATAAAATGGAATCGCCTTAGTTGTATTGAAATTCTGGGTTCGTTCAGCAAATATCTTTACACTTCAGACGAAAACTTTCGAATAAAGTATCAACACGCCTATACTTTGTCTTTTAAATTGTTCCTTTGAATAATTCGATCAAAGGCCACCTTCACCAATTAATACTTGAAATATCTAATCTTATTTGGGGTTTATCTCTACGGGTCCGGCAAACTATCTCGATACAATCAATATTAATCAATATGGAACATATAAATGCTTTCCTACTCTCGTTTTGTTTAGGAAAGCGAAAGGCAGATGATGTTTTTTTCTTTATTTTTACCTAATTTTAATTATTTGCACGTTTGGTTTAACATGAGAGAGGTACTGTAACCAGATTGTCCTCGTGTTGTAGAGTATTTTGGTTTATAAGAACAACAATGTGGCTTAGTTGTTCCTATGCTTATATATGAGAAAACTAAGTCGCATGTTGTTGAGACAAATATAAAATATCTTAAAACGGAACACAGCAATATGAGTGCACTAGCTGTTTCGTGATAAAAAAACACGCAGCAGTTTTGCCCAGAAAATCTCGGCAGTAGTTTTTTTTTTTATTTTGCAATTGTCTTTTCTCGCCCCTCTCACAATCTCATGGTCTAGGAAAATGAATAATAAAACAGTATAGTTCAAAGAAAACTATCACCCTAGTTGCAAACTCTAGCTATCATTACTATACAGATAAAAACTTGAAGTTAGAGAACTGGTAGAGTTGGTCCCCTGGATAAGTTTAGCCGATTGTGAAGTTAAATATTAGGGGGTATGAAGTTATATTTTAGTTCAGAGGTAACACAAGAGGATATCGTACCTAACTTGTTCATAAAAGTTTTGTAACCTGAGATTTCAAGTTTGGAAAATGAGAACCTAACTTTGTTAGCGGATTTATTCACCATTTTCCTATTGATTGAGATTCTTTTGTTCAGGTTGTGCTCGTATTTACGAACGCCATAATTTAATAAGTTTATTATTATATTCATGGAGATTTTACTCAGCGCAAAGCTAACTTATAATAGCTGTGTTATTTCTCGAGTTACCGAGATATTTACCATGATTTGTGACTTTAGTTGACTACCGATATTACTACGCAGTTCCATAAGTCATGATTTTGGGTTAACTGAGTCTTTGCGAGGAGTGCATACTATAACTGTATTTTGGCAATTACATTACTAATACAATTCATATATAGTACTTTTTATTAGTAAATATATATCAACAACACCCAAACACAAAACAAACACGTGCTTGCTATATATACATACATAGATTTGTGGGATATTTTTATATTGATATTTTTACACAATATACAAACCAAAGATGGATCGAAAAAATTAACACAAAATAAATTCGTGCTTACTTTTACTTGCTTTTGGTGATATTGATTGAATGGGGACAAATTAAATATCACCGCTTAAACACAAGCCTCCACTATGTTTCCCCGTGTTGCAGGTAGCATGGACAAACAATCACAACACCCAAAACCCGAGAACATACTTCATGCTTTCACACAAAGTTTGCTCTGGAAACTGAAATAGAAACCGTAAACCCTCACTGGGATTCTCAGATGTTCTTTGTCTCAGCTGATGTTTTTTTTTTCACAGGGTCTTGAACTAAAGGGTCAAATGGTGCACTGCCCAGAATCGGACTCCTTGCTCTTCATAGGGTCACCGTTCCTTGACGGGCTGGAGGGTCTGACAGGCCGAGGACTGTTCATCTCAGATATACCCCTCCACGATGCGACAAGGGATGTTATCCTGGTCGGTGAACAGGCCAGAGCTCAGGTACAACGAACTTCCAATTCCTATTCATATGAGAGGTTTTAATTTTATTCCCAAGTAGGTCAATAATAAAACAATAATAGGTAGGTAGACATCATCATGTCTGGTTGAAAGAAAATAAAATTGATGAATTTGATGTGTTAACTAACGGATACCGGGCGTGTGTAACAACGCTAAAAACAGATTTTGTGCCTAATGCATTATTTTAGTGGTTTAAAACTATCTTCGTATTATTGCTTTTCTAATGAAACCGTTTGGGGCACATCGGTTGGATGATTTCAAAGTCTATAACGGACATAGGTAGAAACAATTTTTGTGTTTTCAACTGCTTTCAGAGGTGGTTATCAGATCAGCTGTTTTTTTTATGTTTGTTACTCAGTTCTCCGTAATTCGTGAGCCTATTTTGAAAATACCTTTTTTTTAAATGGGTATGCTTTCATATTGTTTCTATATTCCAAAATAACTGGAAAAAAATGTGTTACGTTACGCCAACGTTTTTCTACGAGCCAAGCCTTCGCCACGCCTTGCAATCACAACTTCGAGCGTGAAATATTGTCCGCAACCCATTTCTATGTTATACATGTAAAAAGTCACGCGAGTTTTAATTTATGCCTACTTGTGCATGAATAATATGTCATACGAATAAACAAAATTGCGTATTTTGCTTTCCTATCTTTGTTCTTCGTCCAATATATACCGACATCGAGGTGTCTTTTTGAAATGGAAGAGTGTACCCTCTTGTTTTTTTTTTATAGTTTTGTAATCGGTCACTTGTAGGTATATAATAGGATGTAAAGACTAGATATAGTCATCTCATCTCTCTTGTAAGTGGCCATCTCTGATTTCGGAGTTTCCATAGCGCCTGAAGGCCTCTGATATGATGTATATGGTATAGCCGAGATCGACATTTTGACGTGCCTTCCGTAGCATGGAAGCGCTCAGAACTAAACGATTACTCACCGAACGAAGAGTTGCTTATGTCAAATTAAGTTTAAAAAACACCTGAGCAATATCGACACTACTATGCGATGCATTATATCGAAAAAAGAATGACGATTTTTTGCGATTCACCACTTGGCGGATGATTTAAACATCGCCGTAGGTACATATAATGCAGGAAGCAGAAGGTGCTTATTAAAATGGCTTATTCATTGACACTACCACACTATTTGGTAAATAGCTTTCCAGTTATCGGAATTAATATCCGTTCATTCCAAAGAACGAAGATATGAGAGATAGAAAACCTCAATAAATTCCTTTCGGCCACTCGTTATCCAATCATGATATTGCAGCAGGAAAGTTTGCTTGTCTTGACATAGTACAAAACCATCGCATACTTGTTGATCGGGAACAGAGACAAGTGGTGGTTGATATAATGGACCCTTGAGTGCTTGATTCTGTAGCCCGTTTTTATAAGAATTGTGTCATCTTGTCACATAATGGATGGTAGTCTTTGATATCAAGTGCCGGAAGATCGATTATTTTTCAAACATGTGAATATCACATTGCTTACATGATGTAAGCAACGTCAGCAATTTTTTTGTCAGCTGTACGCTCTTTTAATAAAATTCCGAGTGAAATACAATTACTGTTAATAAATAAATTAAAAATGTTGAACTAACGAAAACTTATTTTAAATGCTTAATTCAAAACTAACACACTACTTAGATGAAAAAAAGCCTGGGAATTAATTTTCTAATTTGTTTTACTGTATATGTATTATAGTATAATAGCTCTGCCTCTCTCTATCCACGATCTTCTGCACTGTAGATCGAGGGTTCGATTCCCACCCAGGACAAGCTTTGTCACGCAATTTGTGTGATGATCATGTATGTCTATTATATTTCTGGGTGTTTTTATGTATTACATCTATGAATTTACAAAAAAAATAAGTGTTCTATCTGTAATCTGGCATAGCCATAGTATATGCTTAGTTTGAAGCTAAATGGCACTATGTGAAATGTCCATGAAAATTTGTTATTGATTAGGATTTATTGTCAACAGGATGGGCTGAGAAGACGTATGGATAAATTGAAGAGCTCTATAGAAGTAGCAAGCAAAGCCGTGGACAAGGAACGAGAGAAGAACGTTAGCTTGCTCCATCTGATATTCCCACCCCATATCGCGAAGAGACTTTGGCTTGGTAAGTGGAAACATTTCAACAACGGTTCCTCAGCCTAGTTGACAGTAATCATGTCTGCGAAACGAAGGGCCTCGGATTCGATTCCTTGTTGTAAATTTTAAAATTGTAATGGTTATCACCATTATTTTTCTTGGTTGACAAGAGATGTGACAAGAGTGACGAAATATCCTGAATGCGCACCACCACCCATAAAAATAACAATACGACTTAGGTCCACCGCTATTCATGTTCACCGTTAATCCCATGTCGGTTTTCTACGGCGTAACCATGTCATCTTCTAAGTAGATACAATTTTAACGAAAAATTCAAAAGGTTAGTGGCAAATATAGGCCCCTAACCTTATGAATTTGTGTCACAAATCGAGTTTAACCCCGTTTTCCCCTAAAATTGAGGTACAAGTAAATTTGATTTATCATCTGTCATGTCAAAAGGAAAAAAAATGGTCAAAAGGAGAATCACAAAATCTTTTAAAAACCTTCAAAGTTTGAATTTAATTCTTTTGAAGTAGGAAAAGGGAAGCGTGGTGAATTGTAGATATCGTATTACCTTCTCAGTCTCCAGTTCTAACTGTAAAGAAATCGGCCTACTCTCAACAAATGTGAGTATCACATGTTCCTCAGGCATATTGGAAGATGTCACGTGTCTTGAAATGTATCGTTTTGACAATGTTTTTCTTCACCCTTAAGAGAACGTTGTATTGTACACATTATTTTTAAACGAAATCTTCATTAAACAAATTTGGGTTTGAAACAGCAACCTTCAGATTGAAAGTCGGCATCTTTACCCCTTGGCTGCCACACCCTCTCATACTCAACCACATTTATTCCAGCAGTTATTTTCTCAACATTTTTTCAAATTAACTTTACTGCTAAGTTTGAGAGTAGAATGTTGGTTTCCATGTTCCTAATTTATGTTTTCAAAACTTTGTGAAGAGTTTATGAACATGTTTAGCATGACGTAGCAACTGTTACATGTTTTTAAACTTATAACATTGTTTCTTGACGGGTTATTAGAATATTACTTGTAATTTACGCGCCATTCAAGTGGTTCAATATAAATTGACTAGACAGGGGTTTATGGGGGTCTAGAATGCTCGCGTCCATACTAAGTACCCTCAGGATCCCCACACGTATCCCCCCGGTGGTGCGAACGGAGCAACCCAAAGTAATTGTGTGAAATTAAATTATAAATACGGATACAACTTTATTTCAGTAATATAATACAACAATTCCTACAGAAACGAAATATCCAACAATAACTAAAATATGCCCTTTGATATAATTTGCATTAAGCTATTTTTCAAGAAATCGGTTTAACCTAATAATAATAGTCTTAAAATTCCAAAACTATGCGTTCCAATCTAATGGTCTTTTTTGCCACCATGTCGTTTGGCAGCCATTGTCAAATTTTGAATCAAGACACGAAAATATCTGTCGGGTCATCGAGTAAATAAATATATTCTTAATTTTATCTATAAAGTTGAGGTTCTGCCTAACCATTAAGGGTAAAATGTAAAATTCATTTAACCTGTAATGTAAGCTAAATCAGACAACCGATAAGGACAGATAATCTGTTATTAATTGGGCAAATCCAATTCCAATTGAATAATTTCCAATAATCTTGTTACTTAAGACAATAAGATATTCCTATCTCGTCTATCTCCATCTCAAAGATGAAATTACAAGTTATGTCTAACAGATAATGCTATAATGGTATGATCAAATAGAGATGACTTATATTTTTGAAACATTTAAACAAAATCAACTATAGAGACAAATAAAATTGTAATGTCTGTTTGTAATGTCAAAATAACAAGTTTTTACTAAATGCGTTTGAAAGTATATATACGACACAAAAAAAACCATTTAAAAATTTTTTGTTCGTTGTCTGTTTTGTTTCGGCTAATCTCCGAAATGGTTGGATCGATTTCGACGGGACTTTCACTAGAAGATAGCTGATGTTATGAGGATTAACATAAACGCGTAAAAAAATTGATAATTTCCACGCGAACAAACTCGCGGAACGACTGGTTTATATATACGTTTATATATACGTTTACACACTCATACCTCTGCACTAGGATTCCCTGTGTCGCAGATGGCATGGACAAACACAGAAACACAAGACAAACACCCAAGACCCGAGAACAAACTTCATGCTCACCACACAAAGTATGCCCCGGCCGGGAATCGAACCCGGGACCCCTCGCTTCGAAGGCAGGGCTACTACCAACTAAGCCACGGAGCCGTCAATAAAACCAAGAATGCTTATCTAAACATAAAACATTCAAGGTAAAACAAGTTTCGAATGACGACGACTCAGTGCTCTATAAATGAACATGAAGTTTGCAAACTGACATTGTTTGTAATACTACGTTTTCAAAACGGTAAAGGCTAACATCGAGACAAAGTTGACATGTTATGGAACCGAAAATTTCAAGATATGGCATCTACCTACCAATTTGGATGATCCGTGATGGATTTAGTTAAAAGTTTGCCGGTTTGCGTAACAAGTCAGATTTTTTCTGAGAAAAATCTGTAGTAGAAGTACAGTTTTTTTCAGAAAAAATTTTACTTCTTACATGATATTTATACATGCCTGTTATCCTAGTTAGCTAAATTAATCAAATTAAAGCAGAAATGGATATAATAGGCCCTAATATCTAGTGTATTTTATATTTAATTTATTTTAGATTTATTTAATCGACTATAATGTATATCTTGGTGTACACTGAAGTGTTCATTGACTCATCCCATCCCATAACATCACGCATACAATCGAACTTAGTAATTAAATTGTAAAACACGTTGGGACTTGTCTACAAGTAGTTTAGAAACTTGCTATAATGGTTTCAAACTTACAGATTCGAGTAACAGAATTAAGGACATCAAAGTTTATCGAATTTGTAGGAAATTCAATTAGGTGAATTTGTTTATATAGAAATTGATTTAATTTACTCTGTACACGAACGAGAAGGGATCAATATTGTTTTCAATCTACTTAAAAAAGCGAAAGATCTCAATCTACTTTTTATACGAATATGCGGTATTTTTGCTACTCATAATACTATTATACGAAAGTTTAAATGGATGGCTGGATTTTTTTTACTCAATCACGCTAGAAAGACTGAACGAATCTGAATGACATTTGGCACAGAAATAGATTACAGTGTGGAATAGCATATAGGACGCCTATACATTGGATATGCCCCGCGGGTAACACCGCGGATTGCGGTTGAGCTATTGTAGTTGAGAACATATTTTGATCTATGATAATTTTATTGCCAGTGTATTACTAAATAAAAATGGAGTAAAACTCTGAGGTAAATAAATAGGAACAAAAAAATTCTGAAATGGTTTTATTTGCATTTCAAAATTATAGTTTTTAGTTGGCCTTAAAAAAGGTGGAGACGTTTAATTTAGCCGTACGTTTTATGTTTGAAAGGCTATTTCTTCCCCAATTATGGACTGATATGGATGATTATTCGAGTTTTTTTTTTTTTATATTGTGGTGGTATATATGGAATAGAATTAGACAAAAATTTCATTGAATAATTTCACTCCTCAGGGTGAAAAATAAACTGACATCAATACTTTCATCCCCTAGTAGAAGGTATTAAGTAAGTTGCTAGTTATTTCTCAAGTAACCAGCCATTATAAATAGTCCGAGGAAATGAAAACTTGTTACAGTATTTTTTCTTTCTCTTTACCTTAGCGTATTTTTAGAGTTCCGTAAATCCTAAAAATATCTACGCATATATAAAATGTGTAACAATTTCGTTCTCAGAATAAATGGTAAATTATGTCATATTATTAAGTAAGTAAGTATTCTCGAGTTTTAATAGAGTCGCACTGAGCCTGGGCCTTTTTTATAGACCATCAAACTTTTTCCATCAACGAGATATTTCCTCAACTGGGAAAACAAAGAGCCACCCTTTCATTGTCAACAGTACTTATCAGTACTTTTGGGGGGTCTTTGTTGCTCGCGTCCGTATGTTAGCCTCCACGTACCCCTTTACCACCTAAACTGATTGAACTCATACATGCTCATACTTGCGTCAAAGAGGACCTCAGTCGTATTATTGTTGTAGGTGGAGGTAACCACTTAACATTAAGTGGGCCTTCAGCTTCGGTCACTTTCGTTACACTAAAAATAATACTAAAGCCGGTCAGGGGGTCACGCCAAATCTAGTTGATTAATGAAACGCTACTAATTATATTACTAGTATTACAAACCCAGTGTGCTATAAACTTTATAGAATAATAAAAGACACACCTGCCTTAATGTTGCATTTAGTAAATTGTCGTAATTAAAAGGTTGCGTCATAACCGCGTTTGCTCCTAATTTGTATTCGTTTCTGAGAAGGCTCAGTCGATAATGATTATACCGGTTTAGGTAGATTTTGATTCGCAGTTCGTGTTTTATATACAATATAATATATTTTTTTAATACTTGTTAAAGTAATGCACTTGTAATGTTTATTGTCTGGGTGTGTTTATAATAAAAACGTAGAATATATTCTATAAGAATTGTAGAAAATCTAGTCCCATCGTACAAACTATTATATGTACAATGGGACCAGATTAGTTTAGGGCTAGATGATGTTATAATATTTAGTTATTCTTGAATTTGATAATTTTTTCACCTCATTAGATTTCTACACTAATATTTCATTCATGTTTTAAGATTACTAAATAAATTGGTGATCAAAGCAAAATTCCAGGGCACTAAATTTAAAATGATAACTTAACAATGACATGAAATATTGACCTGGTTTTCGGAAACTTACCCGAAAATACGATTGTACGTAATAACATTTAAGGCATGACGACTTTTAAATCACAATTAAAAACTTAAAATATAGTCGCGTGGTTTAAGTATCTAGTCATTAGCTCATCTCGCTTTTTGACCCATGTCGTAACCCTAGATCTGAACTCAATGTATTCAACAGGTGAGAAGATAGAAGCGAAAAGCCACGATGACGTCACGATGCTGTTCAGCGATATTGTTGGCTTCACGTCCATTTGCGCTACAGCCACACCCATGATGGTTATCGATATGCTGGAAGACCTGTATAGCGTGTTCGATATATTCTGCGAAGAACTCGATGTTTACAAGGTGAGGGTAGAATGATAATAATTGCATACGGCACCCACGCTCTTCGGTAACGAGAAGGTACATCCTTTACTTTTTTTTGATGGCTCCGTGGCTTAGTTGGTAGTAGCCCTGCCTTCGAAGCGAGGGGTTCGATTCCCGGCCGGGGCATAATTGCCACACAAATTATGCCCCGAGCATGAAGTTTGAAGTTTTGAACTCGGGTCTTGGGTGTTTGTCTTGTGTTTCTGTCTTTGTCCATGCCATCTGCGACACAGGGAAACCTAGTGCAGAGGTATGAGTGTGTAAACGTTTATTTATTATTTTACTTCAATAATAAACAAAAGCATGATACATTTTTTTTTCATAGGTGGAAACGATAGGAGATGCGTACTGCGTGGCTAGTGGTCTCCACAGAAAGATAGACACACACGCGCCTCAGATAGCTTGGATGGCGTTAAGGATGGTGGAAACCTGCGCTCAGCACTTAACGCACGAGGGAAACCCTATAAAGGTCAGTCTCTTCATCAGCTAATATTAGTCCAAGACTGGAATCCAGTTACTTCCAGTCTTGGGAGTCCATGTTGCTAGCATCCTACGGATTAGTACCCTGGGAATGCCTACACCTGTCTCCAGGTGATGTGAATGAAATAATGGCCAAAGTAGAAGAACCTGTGCCAGGTTTGTCTGGAGAAGTACTGCCACCACACTTGGTGATTTACCACCAAGCAGTAGCACTGCACAGCTATATGCCGGTGGAAGGTGTTCCAGTGAAACAGATGCATGAGACATTACATTCTCTCAAACTGACGGGTGCAACGCGATGTGACTTGAGTCTTCTTTTACTTCTGTAGAGAAGGACCTGACTTGTATTGCCGGTTTTTTGTTGATCGCACTCACACTGCTATATACTAGTGGAAGGGTGGGGGTGCCGGGTAAACAGAAGACGTTACATTCCCATCCCATGATTATGGGCGGCAGTTTCCACGCTACATCAGGTGGTCCATCAGCTCGTTCAGACACTTTTATTACATAATGTTAGTGTCAGCCCAGCAACCAAATCAGGTTCTATTGTTTTTCTATTTGTTTTTCGTACGCAGATGCGCATAGGCCTCCATACTGGGACAGTCCTCGCTGGTGTCGTCGGCAAGACCATGCTGAAGTACTGTCTCTTTGGCCATAACTGCACACTCGCCAACAAGTTTGAATCGGGGTCTGAGCCGCTGAAGATCAACGTCAGCCCCACTACTTATGAGTAAGGATATTTTTTATTTTATTAATATAGGTATATATATAGATAAGAAAAAGGGAGGATGGTGGCATTCATTGCCATCCCAAGGAGGGTCCGGAAACGGACGGCTGCGGTGGGATCGCGGATATGTGCCACTAAGCAGCAGAGGAGGACATGGAGTTTTAGTGGGTAATATCACCTAGTCCCACATAACCGCTCTGTCTCCCCGTGGCAAGGCGATATGCTAAGACATTTCTCCACGGAAAAAAATGTATATGTATAGCAGACATATTTGCAGGTTGCAGTAATAATATAGTTATTATTGACTATTGACATTATTTTTGTCATTAGGTTCATTAGAACTTGTGTAGAACTTGTGCCAAGTTCATCCGGAGAGCTACTGCCACCACACCTAGAATCTGCCGCCACGCAGTAAGCAAAATCTGCTGCCGGTGAAATCACATGCGCATGAGACGTATTATCGCCGTCTCGAGTGATGGACGCAGCAGGATGAGTGCAACTTAGCGTAAGATCCAAATCTTACACTGAGTTGCATTACTGTTGTCATATTGAATGCTTATATTGAAAGCATAGACAGAGGCCTACCCTTTCAATATAGGCATGTAAAATGTATGTAATGCATTTAGGACAATTATTAAAATAAGCGGTGGATTAGCATTTGGTGGCGCTTGTAATTTAAACACCTTCGATAGCTATGGGAAAGCTGAGTTAATTGTGGCTCGTCGGAGATAGTTGGAATATGTAAAAGGAATGTGCAGCGTACCTGGACTCGACGTATGCGGCGGGCAATCCAGGGGTATAAACACTCTTCCACAACACAACAGTTCACTCACGAGCCGCGGAAGGCCACCATAGAGAATTTACACGAATTTCAGCGGTTCAGCGGGAGCGGTCAAGGCAAAATGTATTGATATATATGCGCGTACGGCGATCGGTGCGGCGGGTGGTTTTGCACACTAAATTAGTATGGCGGACTGCGGACGGCGGATCCGGACATGTCACGTTGGTGCTTCCATCTTGCGGTAGTGTTTCCAACGCGTGCACATAGGATTGGGAAATGGTAGGGTTAACTCCTAAGCCACAATAACTTGAACATAATAATTTAATGTCGTAATAGATGGCGTTACCATTTCCGGCCGCCTTTAATGGGTCACCATTAAAAATGACAACCATAAGGTGAGACTAGGATGGGACCTAATATCTCATAACATAAATTAAGACGAGACTAGGATAAGACCCAATATCTCAAGAAGAAACTCATAATTGAGCAAATTATATCTAACTCATGAGACTAGGGCAATAAGAACTCATGAGTGCGGTTACCTAATGCTAAATAAGATGAGGTGTTACAATGTATGGTCTAAAGCTTAAACTAACGTAAAGGTAGAGTAATTAAATTTAAAACTATTGACGCGGTAGGGGGCATATGCGGACGGTCGGACGAAGGTAAGTTGACCCACTCGCGGTTCTAATGGTACAAGTACGGACTACGCCGTCCTTGGAGGGGTGAACCTTCTCTACAATCGCTAATGGCCAGGCAAGAGGCGGCGCCGCATCTTCAATAACGACTACCACTAATCCCGGAGTTACAGGTGCGGAACTCGTGTTCCACTTTTGCCTAGCCTGCAATCCATGAAGATACTCCGTCTTCCACCGCTGCCAAAATGACTGAACTAATTTGTCCAGTAGCGAGTGCCTTTGAAGAAGGCCGATATTATCCGTACCTACTTCAGGCGCGGGTATAGAATATAGCGGCGCGGTATGTAAAAAATGACTCGGTGTAAGAGCAGAAGGCTCTGCGGGATCGGAGCTCAGTACTGTGAGCGGACGCGAATTAAGCAAGCACTCAATCTGAGTGACGACAGTACAGAGTTCCTCATATGAGAGAAGCTGCTGTCCGATTACTCGGTACAGATGCGTCGGGATAAGTTGGAGACAAATATTACACATGTGGACTCTTTGTCTAACAATGCGGCGTGCGGACAGGATCCAGAACCTTTGACGAAGGAATGACATTAATAGCTCTGGCCCGGCGTGTAAATATTTTATGTGATAATAATCTATCAGCAAATTAACAATATGATCACTGCGGGGTAAAATAACTGGATGCATTTGTGCATATTCTAGCGTAGAGTTAGCAAGGCGACCGCCAACGCGGATCAGACCGTTGCTGTCTATGAAAGGCCTTAATTTATTGAAGGCGCGAGAGTTTGACACATCATTACGAAGATTATCAAACTCCTCTGCAAAGTATTTCCTTTGTAGGGCGAGTATTAATTTATTTTCAGCGTACCAATATAATGCGACTTTAGAGTCGGTGAATGCGTACGTCCGGATTGGGAGACGATTAGCGTAACTATCTAAAACTGAGCGCAGTAGCTTTGAGAGCAAGACTACTCCACAGAGTTCCAGTCGTGCGATCGAGAATGGTTTCATCGATGCGACCTTTGACTTGGCGCACACGAGGCGTATGGTATTGCCACTGTCGGAGCTGACATGCATGTATACTACACCACCATACGCTAGCTCTGATGCGTCCGAGAAACCCAATAGGGTGACAACGCATTCGGAGGACACACCAAGGTGGCGAGGAATGCGCAGCTCATTGAGAGCTGGCAGCTCAGCGCAAAACTGTCTCCACACTTTAATAATGTGGGGCGGGGGCAAATCATCCCAATCGGAGTTGAGTTGCCAAAGCTGTTTTATTAACAACTTGGCGTAAAGAACTGTGGGAGCAACGAAACCCATAACATCCCACAGTCGGGCAATAGTAGACAAGATAGAACGCTTAGTGCAATTCTCATCGGCGGGAGCGGTTATTTTAAAATAAAAACAGTCAGTGTCAATTGACCAATACAACCCAAGTATTTTGTGATGTACTGATTTATCGAATTCAATATCAGTGGAAAGCTTATGTGAAGCGGGAACATTATTTAAAGCGGCGGGAGAGTTGCTATTCCACTTGACTAAATCCCACTGAGCACCCCTAAACAACTCGATCAGCTGGTTTGCTGTAACGGCTCCTTCTTCATCAGACCTGACAGAATAGACGATATCATCCATGTACAACGATGCAGATGCTATCTCACTCGCACGCGGACACTTGGAACCGTCATCTTGAATCAGCTGTTGGACTGTGCGTATCGCATGAAATACTGATGAAGCTAGACCAAAACAAACTCTATTATAAACATACAGCGTCAGCGGGTCTTGCGGTTTAAATCGATAAAGTATACACTGAAAACGTCGATCACACTCACGTACAACAACTTGTAAAAACTGCTGGCGACAGTCCGCGGTCATAGCGACGGCGAAAAGGCGGAAATTCAGTATAATTTTAAATAAATCGCCTTGCAGGTTTGGTCCGTGATGCAGGATATCATTTAGCGAGTTTCCAGAGCTGGTTTTACAGCTAGCATCTAAAACGATGCGAAGACGGGTCGACGTCTTATCCTCACGGATAACTCCGTGGTACGGTATTACATAATGCGGAGACGCGTCATCAATGGTATCTGGAGGCGCGGGTGAAATATAATTTTTCTCCAGATATTCCCTAATGACGTCATCATAAGCTGCCCTTAATTTAGGCGAAGCTTCTAATTTTTTCTCGAGACACAGAAAGCGTCGTCGGGCGGTTTCATAGGACTTACCTAATGAATAATAATCACCACTAAATGGCAGTCCAACAACGTACCTACCACTAATGGGATCGCGGGTTGTGGTTTGTTTATAAAACTCTTCACACTCAACGTCAGCGTGACACAGAGCGGGCGGTGCGCGGGGAAGCTCTTCGAGAGCCCAAAATCCTTTAATAACATTTTCTAAGCCATGATCCTGCACTAAGCAGCATGTCAAAGGCTGGCGGGTAAATAACGTAGGTACAGAACCCATTAAAACATATCCTAATACCGTACGCAGAGCTTGCGGTGACGAGATCGCCTCAGAAACGCGATGTTCGTCTGATAATAATAAATGCATAAAAAGTGGCGCGCCTATTAAAACATCTATTTTATTCGGCGTACCAAAATCATCGTCAGCGAGAGGTAAGTTATGCAAGTGCGATAAGACAGACTTATCTACTGCGGTACTAGGTAGCGGGTCGGTAATTCGATCGACTACTAGCGGTGAAATATTAAATTTTATATTATTATCGAAGCGTGAATAAAACTCTAAATTGACGGAACTTGAATTAATAATTTTCTCTGTGCCTCCGAACCCCTTAACCATAGTACGTTCAAAGTTATGCGGTGCAATACCTAATAAATCACAAACCTCCTTTGTAATAAAGTGGCTTTGAGACGCGGTGTCTAAAAGAGCGCGCAACATATGTTTATTCCCCGTACTATCATACGCAACGACTTGAGCGGTCGCAAGTAACACGGTGCATTGATTACCTTGCACCGGCTCGCACCGGTTTGAGGCGATGGACGTCGCGCACAATGCAACATCTGTTCGTTCGCTAAGTAAGGGCGCGACGGGCGGCGGCGGCGGCGCATGAGACAGCGAGCGCCTGGTATCTTCACCGCTCGCGGGGGCGGGAAGCGCGGGTTCGATTCCCGACTTGAAGTGCAACATACTGTGGTGACGCGACTTACATACGCGGCAAGTGAAATCTGATTTACATAATGACACACGATGTTTTATACTGAGACAATTTACACACGCGCTGTTGTCCTTCACGTATTTGAAACGTTCTTCGGGAATCATTTTATGAAAATCAGGACATTTAAATAAATGCTGATGCGTTATATTTGTGCAGAGACACTTATTAGCGGTTTCGACCGTGCTCACATACGCGTGATACTTCGGCGGCGGTTTATTTATATTTTCCCTTAAGTGATAGCGAGGTATCTTACTCTGTACATTAGTATTACCTGTAGGAGCGGAATTATTTATTGGTGTGCGTTCAAACACCTTAGAACGTGTTTTTATGAACAGCACGAGCTCATCAAATGATGGAATATTAGAACCTACACTCAACTCAAAAGCGCGGGCAGATTCTGAATCTAGTTTTCTCAATGCGATTTGTAACAAAATCATATCTTTTAAATTATCTATCTTTAAATTATCCAGGGCGCGAACAGCGCTGACAAACTGGTCTATGAATAAATTATAATTAACAGCCGATGCCGTGCTTAAACCCTTAAAGTCAAATAATTGATTTAGGTAAGCGGTGGCGATCATTCTTTTATCTTCATATTTATCGATAAGCGCTTGCAACAGCAGATCATAATTCTCAGCACAGGGACTAATTCCTGCGCACACATTAAGCGCTTTTCCGCTTAACTTTCCTAACAAGAAAAACATTTTTTCTGCTTTAGTGAGCGAAGCATTTTCATGGATTACAGACTTAAAATTAGCGTAAAACAATGGCCATGAGCGAATGTCTCCTGAGAAGGAAATTAGTTCGATAGGCGGTAAACGGATTTTGCTTTTTTGCGGTGCGACGCCGTCCAGCGGGGACGACTGCGAGGACTGCGATTGAAGCCGCTTGATTCGGCTGTACAATTGTTCGAAGGCGACCATACATTTATAGTCAGGCTTCGCCGCGGGTTTAATCTTTAATAAACGAGAATTGTATGCGTCTAATAGGTTTAAAAACTCACTACGTAAAGTGTCAATAGTAGCACACTCAGCGAGAAACAATTCTCTCGTCTCAGCGTTTAAATTTATATTCGCGGAAGAATCGTAAATATTTTGGATAAGTTCAAAGATAGCTTCTCTTTTAGCTTGAATTATTAACAGCTGGGTGTCTTCCATAACGGAGGCGGTATCAGAATTGTCACTATCAGGCTTTTTAGGTTTCGTAGACATTATTATGCGTTAATATTATGCAACTAATAACTAAAAAGGATAAAAAACTGATCGTGACGCGCGGGGTAATGACCCGATCGGCTGTTTACGGCCGGCCGGCGAATTAACGTAAAGCGGGTGGATTGAAAATATGAATGCGAAAGTATCTAAATATGGTTAAATACGTTATTTTAAGCGAAAGACTTATCAATACATTTATGTAAACACCTTGGTAATGCTAGAATGCAAATATATATATAGCGTGAGGTAAGATTGGTGTGATTTTGTGAGATTTTACGACACAATGTCGCATGCGGTTACGTCTCAATGACAAAGAAATATCACAAAATGAATTGAAATTTATGTTAAAATAATTACTTTAGCGGTTGACTGCGGTAAATACACCTAAATAGACCAATAACTTAAGTCTAGATGGGGCGGGCGAGTAAATAAATGAATAATTTGAATCGTATCCAGCCGTCACAATGGCGACGGGTACGAGATAACTGCGGAATTTCGGCTCAAATAAAGAGAATCCGATTCGAAAAGGACCATATTATGGTGGCGCTTGTAATTTAAACACCTTCGATAGCTATGGGAAAGCTGAGTTAATTGTGGCTCGTCGGAGATAGTTGGAATATGTAAAAGGAATGTGCAGCGTACCTGGACTCGACGTATGCGGCGGGCAATCCAGGGGTATAAACACTCTTCCACAACACAACAGTTCACTCACGAGCCGCGGAAGGCCACCATAGAGAATTTACACGAATTTCAGCGGTTCAGCGGGAGCGGTCAAGGCAAAATGTATTGATATATATGCGCGTACGGCGATCGGTGCGGCGGGTGGTTTTTCACACTAAATTAGTATGGCGGACTGCGGACGGCGGATCCGGACATGTCACGTTGGTGCTTCCATCTTGCGGTAGTGTTTCCAACGCGTGCACATAGGATTGGGAAATGGTAGGGTTAACTCCTAAGCCACAATAACTTGAACATAATAATTTAATGTCGTAATAGATGGCGTTACCAGCATTAAAATACTAAATTGATTCATGAGAATGAACAATCAGATTAAACGGGAATACCACAAGTTGGAATTACTAATTAATTGTAAATCCAGATTTAGTCATCCACATTCCGATAGTAGCAACCGCAATTGATGGCATTATCGAGATGGATTTTTAATTGCAATCCCCAATTATTCCCCAATTATTATTGGTAAAAAAGGTCTAATCACGGACAAGTTAATATAACATAAGATAAACATTTTAAAATTCGCTGCTATTGGCGATACCCTTTTTATATTAACAAGTGATGGATTTATTTTATGGACTTCCTTATTTTAAGTTGTCACCTCCGCCCATTAACAACAATACGAAACAAATCTTCGCCTAACGAAGTATGTGACCCGAGTTGTATTGCGACGGCCTGTCACTCCGAGACTTTCACCGGCATTCACACCCTTCCGTTTATAAACAGGAACGCGAATGCACCACTACTTGGATGCGGATTGCCATGTATAGTGGAACTTCTTACCGCAAGATTTTGGTTGCTACAAAAATGTCATCAATACTAAAATAGTTTTTGATACTAAAATAATTTCAAGTTTTAAAATTTATAGTATGTTTTAGAGATAAGTTTATATTGTACACCACAATTACATATAAGCGTCTAAATAATTTATCAAAGCCATGTAAAGTACAATGGGCGGTCATTTTGCTTAGAGCGATCTCTTTCAGGCAACTTTTATACACAAAAATGATATGAAAAATAAAGAAATATAAATATAACTTATTGTTGACTGTGGTTTTACAAAAGATGAAAAAAATATTAATATAAAAATATTAACAGTTTATCCGTTTCGGAAGTACAATAAAAACTGCAATAGAAAAAAAATAATACGTCATGTACAATTTAAATGAACTAGTTAAATTAGTATCTTCTTACATTGAAATAAACAACAATTTAATAACAAGAAACAAATAATTATAAAGTCAATACAACATCATAATAAAATACTTATAATTACATAAATAACTTAATTCTAATATATACATACTAGCTACGCCTCGTGTTACCCGCGGTTTGCAGTGTAAACCCAATGGATTCACCAAATTCAAAATCCGTTAGGCCGATCGAGCGTGAAAGAGTAACAAACATACACACATGCATACAAAATTTCGCTTTTATAATATTAGTGTGATATAAAATAATAACGGTGCAAATAAATTACAAGCGGACACTTGTGCTATGATAGTTACGACCCATTACATTAGAGTGTTAGATAAAAGGGATGTTCTTTATTCCTCCGTTTGGCATACATTTTTGAAGAGATCTCTCGGGGAACTAAGGTGGAATTTGGGATCAGTATAAAATATTATTTTTGCAGGCAAATGAGAGTCAACCTACATTTAACCTATCAAGTTTAACACGAAGGCATTCAGAAAAATATATTTATATATTTTTTTGTTTTCTTTATGTGAATGTGTAGGGCCCACCTGATGGTAAGCGGTGACTCTCACAGTATTGCGCGCGACTCAGTATGAGATCCAAATATTTACTGAGTCGCATTCATCCTTTGCATATACATATAAAGAAATGCAATACATAGTTACTGATGTAAGGTTTGAGGTTGGTTGGGTAGATCTATCAATTTATAAAATAAAATATCAATTTTAAATATTTTATACTTAAATTACAATAGTGTCTACTCTTTTAATATCTTAAATCTAGTGTTTGAAAACATAAGTTAAAGCAACAAAACAACCTCAAATCTTACCTTACTGATATCCTTGGTAAGTACTTAACCCTTGTGATCTAAGGGAAGGATGTATGTAGCCTTGCGTTTTCATACATTAGATTTAAGATATTTAAATAGTACGCACTATTGTAACAATTTATCCACTATCTCGTGCATTCACCAGAACTTAATGAATAATACAAAAAGATGGATTAAGTTGATCAAGCATATTACTCACTCTTATGAAATAACCATTAGGTACATTTACTTCGGTAGATATCTCTTCATTATAATAATGTGTACAAAAGGAAAGGTTGCAAACATCTCTTACCCTATTCACCCGAACGAGATAAATTCTAACTTTCAAGACATATCCCAACCCACCTAGAAAACAATGAATCAAGAATAAGTAACTAGAGATGTTACTACCCGGTTTCTGGCCTACTTAACCGGCTATATTTAATGATCATAGTGTGGACTCTATTATCATATAAAAATATAAAAAAAATCCGGTTTAATAAAACCAATTAAGAGAAAATTTCAACTTCATCTTCTGTCGGAAATCTTTGGTAAAGCAAATTGAAATGCCAATAAATGAAATAAATATTAACCGAGTATAAGTTGCCACATCAATTTATTTTATTTTTTTACGTTTAAAATCTGTGACGCAAGTGGTATGGAAAAACACAGAGATGCAAGACAAAACTCCCAAGATCCGAGAACAGACTTAACGCTCATCACATAAATTCTTCCCCAGCCAGTCTTCAATTATCTTACCTTTTTCAGAATGTTCAGGAAAATTCAAGCGGAATCCGACTATGGCCGGATTCAGTCACATCTCCTAAGTAACCGAAAGTAACAAAAACTTTTTCGCAGGTGGCTAATAAAATTCCCGGGCTTCGAGATGGAGCCTAGAGACCGCTCGTGTCTCCCGAATTCTTTCCCGAAAGACATTCCGGGAACATGTTATTTCCTCCACAAGTACACCCATCCTGGTACCGACCCTGCGGCGTCACAGGTAAGATATCGCACCTTCAATTGCCATCCTTATTTCGAGTAGGTAAAGTTCAGAACGTTGGTATAAATTCAACGTAGATGATAATGACCTCTGTAGGCGGGTTTATCTTATACGGAGCCAGCCTCTTACGTTTATCAATTTTTGTAAAAGCTTCTTGCTAATAAATATTATAAATAATCTAAATATACCTAGTATATTAAAATTAATATTTGTCCCCTTACATGTATTTTACATTAAACCTAATCATGGTCTATACAGTTCTAAAAATGCGTTATATCTGACATAAATTTAACTAAATCAGTTAATCAATCAATACTGTTTCAAAAACTACAAACCAGATTAAATATGCCTCTATTTTCTTGAATTCTTTCTACAGGTAAAACACATAGAAGACGCCTTGAAGGAATATGGAATAGGTCAAATAAAGCCAGGAGACAGTGAAGAGCCTACTTAGTTAAATCTATATTAACTTAGAGTTATATTTATATTAATATTTTTGAACAAAGTAAATAATGATTTCGACGTAATCGCTTTATAAACTTTAAATTCGAAAACTTTGTTCATTAAAATGTTTTTGTTAAGGGCTGCTGCAGACCGCTTGTAATAAAGCGGCTTAGCATTTCACATCGTTGCAGATATCAAAGACACATTTAAAACTGCATCATTCAACAATACCATAAAAAAATTAGGCTATACTTTAGACTCCAGCAATGATTCTGCACGGGCAATACTGCATGATTCTACAGCCTAAGGTCCAGTGTGACAACGATTGCATAAAACATAGCAAACACTAAACAAAGGTGTGTCGGGTAAACAAAATTTTTCATTTATTTGTACTATCAAACGGATTTCTTGGACAACCAAGAAGTATTTACGCGTCAATGTTTTTTTCAAGAATCTTTTGTCTATTGCAAAGCTAAGCGCTTTTACGCTTGTATACAGTTACAAGCAAGGAAGCCCTGGAATGGAGCGAAAGTAGTCTGCAGCACGCCTAAAATTGCTCTGTCTAAAATTAATTATTATATGACTAATTTTGTTGGAAACATTTCAGAATTGCGTTATTAATTATTTGTATTATATTTATGGACATATTTTTTGAACGACACGTAAATAATCTATAATATTTAACTCTTTTATCGAGTTACTACAGTGGAATCACTAGTAGTAACAGGCAACTCTCATACTGATGTATTTATATTTCCGTATTGGGTGACGGGCGCAATGAGATGCGATTTAGGTCATCTCATACTCCGTTCGGGGATGACCTGAGTCGTATTAATGTTGTTATGGGCGGAGGTAACCACTTTACATCAGGTGGGCCTCGTCCCGTCACTTCAATGGTATAAAAAATGTATTTATAAGAAAGAAAACAGGAGTATTTTTTATACCAAGCGTAAAAAATATTCTATGATGAAACGAACATACCTAAAGTTTTCGATTGGTTTATTACATTCTGCATATTAGATTCCATTTATACTTTAAGAAGTAGAGTAGTGACTTAAGTTGGGTAACAACAAAAAAAAATTTTTTCGTAAACACCACAACATTATATTTAATTCTACTAATCTCAACAGTGAATAATATAATTTTATTAGTGTATACGTCGAATTATTTGTATTAAATTATTATTAAATTAATTAATTAGCGTGATTATTATAAATAAAATGTAATCTATACGTGTCCTCTCGAATCTCTAACGGCAATACTGAAAAATACAAGTTCATAATCTTTTAGAAGTAAATTTTAATACTATCGAATTTGTGTAATACTTTAAAAAAATAGTGATCTATGCGAAGCTTTACTGTCTTGTTTGTAAGGAAATGTAAATAAAATTGAATCCGGGATAATTACGACTTACATAGATATAAAGCGAATTGCTGTAGATAATAAGGCGACGATGCAGTTGTATGCTTCTAAACTAAATTCATTATTATTTAGGCTAATTTGTTACAAATAAAGTTATTAATAAGACATTTTTACCATCTAAGTGATTCTGAGAGAGATAATTATCTAGGAAAAATATCTAAAGAATTCTTGGGATGCAATTCCCTGCTACACTACCATGCTGCAAGTTGCACAGAGTATTCAAAAATTGGCGCGATAGTGTATGTTCTTCACTTTGTTTCACTTTGGCGACTTCCGTTCGGTATGTGCCCAAGTTAAATTTATTAAAATCTACAGGCTATTGAAACCTTCGCAAACTTTTCATTCATTTTTCACGTGAGAGGAAATGAAAAATAAACAGTAGAGCCTTCAAGACACGTACCTATGAAGTCAGAGATGAGTTCCAACAATATTAATGACCACATATTTTCGTTCCTCATAAAATACAATCCATTAAGTGCTCTGTCAGGGTAATTTCTGAAGCTAATGACAGAAAATTAAAGTTTTGTACAAATTGTGCCAAGAGAGGGGTACCATTAGCAGATGTACATTTGTATATTCATCAATCAATTACTTATATTTATTAATTACTGTCCGTGGCTTTTAATTTTAATTTCAAACGACATATTCATCCATAATTGTAATAGTTATTCTTAAAATTAGATTTGGTTTAAATGTAAAGGTAAAACATTTTAACAACTATTAATCACACTATCATATTATTTTAGTTCCATCCCGTATTATGGACATTTTTGATCCCGTCGCGTAAACAATGCTGAACTTCAATGGGGAGGATGTAAGTAACTATTATTTATTTTGGGGCAAGATGGTGACTCACGAACTAATAACGTTATAGCAAAGACATAAAGAGCTTCAATCTCGTTGTGCCTCAAACCATCGATATAAACTCAAATAATAAATTAAATGCCGACTGCGTAGTGAGATTTTTATTCGACTCAAGTTAAATACTTTAATTTATTATGTTACTATTTATTTGAAATAAGCTTCATGACGTGATATAAATGTGTATATTTAGGGCTAAGGCTGTATATAAAACTATTTACAAATTGACAAAAGCGTATGTTCTAAAGTAGGTAATGTGCTTACTCATAATTTATCTTACACATTATATAGATAAATAATTAATGTGCTAAAAAGCTATTTTTCTGTTAGTGTAATCTGCAAAATAATGGATGTAAACAAAAAATACTTGCTGTTATTATATTATTGCCAACTTAATGTTACATCTGTATATAGTAGCGGATATTGCTCTTGTATAACTTCTATTCTTTTGCATGTTTTTGACATTTGATTGTTTTTTTTTTTTTATTTATAAGTGAAGTGGATATTCCTGTTAAACCGAAGATCGGGTTCAATGGCGCTTACTCAAATGTCTATAGAAATCGGTATAAACATAATATACCTGGCAGTAATCAATTGGTCTTAGAAATTGACCGATGATGATAATAAGACATCAAGATACTCGTGGTTTCGATGGAATATTGAAGTTAGGGTAGATGTACGTATCTGTTCACCGATTTATTGTTCACCTATTATTTGAACATTTATACTTATTGTGAGTGACGCTTTATTAAGATATACCAAAGTTAATATAAGTTATACCAACAATGATAGAAGTAGAATATTCCGACACTTTTGAACATTTTGCAGTGTTGTGATCTAGAATGTTAGTGTAATTATATTCTTAAATTCTATAATAGATAAGGTTAAATTTGCTATGCTGTAGAGTAAAGCACATATCGCTTAGGGTAAGGATTTGCATTTCCATCTAGTCATTAGTTAAGTAAGTTTTCATAGCAATTGTAAACAATGATTTTAATACACAATTTTCCATAGACAATAACTGACAAGAAACATAAGTAAAACACGAAAATCTTTTGATACTAACTCATAAGATATCATTTTTCTTCCACTTAAATTTAAAATACTTAATATTCTTGTTCATAATAAAAATTATATAACATTATTTGACATAGGTAATATAAAGTAACATTCATAAAGTACATTCATATTGTGTTCAATACCAATTCTAATAATGAACAGGCAGACCAATGTTCACAATTTAGATCTTACTACATTTAAAAACTATGTCTAGCCTTTGTATAAATAAAGTGTAAATTTCATTATTATGTAGTAAATTAGGCGAATCTAATATAAATTCTGTAAAGTAAAAAGCTAAGTTATAAATTCTATTATGAATAAGCATAAGTCCACAGCCTTCTAATAGATGTTAATGTATAGACACGGATTTTCTAGTCCTGTAGCCTATGTATAGCAAACTGGGTTATTCTGAAACTTCAATAATTTATACCCAAGGTGTTAGATAAGTGAATGCTTGAGTGAGTTGAGATTAATTAATTAATTTGACTAAGTTGGCGATAGTATTATAGTTCAAGATTGAATCTAGCGAATGAATTACTAAATGAAATTCAGCAGATGGAAATGCTTTACTGGACCAATTAAAAGAGTTACATACATATTCTTGTACTATGAGTGGTTTTATCGTTAAAAGCTAATGTTCTTGCAATAAATTTCTTAGATTCGTCCCTTATTGTGATTAATACTTTGAAAGAGAAAACAATCAAACAAAATTAATGCGTTTAGTATCGGCGAGGAAAATGCGTAACAAGCAAATAAAAAACATACAGATGAATTTAAAACCTTTTCCTTTTCTGGATTCGTTTAAAATATAATAAAAATATTTTAATTTTACTTATCAAACTAATTAAAAAAAAGGTTTTTTTTAACCCGGTTTTGCAGATGCATTTTCTAACCTAAGAAAACCTCTTACTATTTATTTTAAAATAACCTTCAGAATAATCCAGTTGACGAAGTACCTATCTGTAAGCTATTTGTATCTCACGCTCTTTCCAATGATGTATTGTTTCCTGAGTTTTGGATGGTTCTACGAAAAACTTTAACTGTGACTGCACTGTTAGTGAAACTATGAATAAAATGTTTCTTTTATATTCTCGTTGTATTATTCAAATCCCAAAAAAAAACACAAAAAACAGGTACAGAAAGCCAACTCAATATTATAAGCTACCTAACACACACACACTCAATGGCAATGAGACGTCGTCCAAAAACGGCAGACATCTGTGTAGTGTTTGCGCTAAAACGACCCTCACTTTAGCGCAAACACTAAGTATGCTACATAACTGATAGAATACTTATAAAGATTTTTTTAAAATACATAGTATGTATTTATTATAAAAAAAACTTTATGATACATAATTATCACCCAGACACAGAACAACAACCTATGATTATCGCAACATAAAAAAAAAATATAAATATTCATTGACATTATACACAGTGCCATCTAGCCCCAAGCTAAGCATAGCTTGTACTATGGCGACAAGATAACTGATAGAATACATAGAACTTATTTGTTTAAATACGATCGCATAATACATATCAACACTCAGACGGAATGCTTGTCCTGAGTGGGAATCGAACACACAACCTAGACAGAAGGCAGAGCTACTGTAACTGAGCTGTGAAGTCAGTCATTCTGAGTACCACAATAACGGACGGCTCCGTGGCTTAGTTGTAGTAGCCCTGCCTTCGAAGCGAGGGGTCCCGGGTTCGATTCCCGGCCGGGGCATACTTTGTGTGGTGAGCATGAAGTTTGTTCTCGGGTCTTGGGTGTTTGTCTTGTGTTTCTGTGTTTGTCCATGCCATCTGCGACACAGGGAATCCTAGTGCAGAGGTATGAGTGTGTTAACGTTAAATAACTCTGAGGCTGGTAGAAAGTACTTACAAGGTAGAAAGAATCTGTGCCCATCCAGTAGCCTTCACTTCGCAGGCGATCTTTGCTTAAGTTCTACTTACTTTCTTGCTCCTTTAGCACCATCCAGGTACGTGTAAGGATTCAAAGATTATGCACATAAGGAGGCAAGCACGGGACTCCCCAAACATAAATGAGCAATGTTTGAAAACGGTGCTATAAATTCTAACCTTGTCCAAGCAAATGAGGTTTGCTCATATGCATTTAATGCCACGCCAAGGGAAAGTTCACGGCCAGTCTTCATTGTCACCTATTTGTTATACTCTGTTGTGTAGGCGTTTGAAGAAAGAGGTATAGGGTTTACAATGTCAAGGCTACAAATAAAAAATGGAAATGCCAGCCAGGAACTATTTTGTTGGATCAAGTTGCCGCGTCCATAGGTGAATAGCCTTAGAATCCCTACACGTGTACCTCGGGTGGTGCGAAAGAAGCAACGAAAAGTAGCAGTAGAACTTATGCCAAGTTTATTCGGAGTGGTACTGCAACCACTGGAATCTGCCGCGAAGCAGTTGTGCTCGCATTACTGTATTCCGGTGAAAGGGTGTGGTTGCCGGTGAAATTGTAGGCGCATCCCCTGAAACTGACGGGCGCAACGTAATGACACTTGGGTTCTATTATACTTCGGTAGAGGAACCTTATTCGTATCGCTGTTGTTTATAGGCGGCCGTAATCACTTAACATGAAGTAGGCTGCAGCTGGTCTCGAGATCCTCAATAAATAAAAATAAAAACATATGCCCGCGGTTCTCACCCGCGCTTAAAAAGCCGACATGAGCACACAAGACTTGTTCTTAGGTCTTGGTCAAGACCAAACTTGCCTCAATCAGGAATCAAATCGAAATCTAGTACTATGGGAAAAACTGATAAAAGTTGTGTATTTTGCAAGACACTAAAAAGTCAGTTCATATCCAGGTTCACATTTCATATAAGTTTCATCTTAATCCGTTCAGCCGCAGAGGCGTGAAGGAGTAACAAACATATTGGGTGTGTGAATATGACTCCGCCCTTTCTCAACAGATGTCGTTTTTAGTATTGTTTACGTGTACTAATAAATGACCATACTTGTATTCGATAGTACTGAATGTCAGCTATCTAACGCATTTTATGATATTTGGTTGAAGTGTAAGCAACAATTGTTTTCACCTTTTCGAAAATGTCGGTTTTTATTCCAAATAAACGTCATTTGCGGGAAGTGTTATTACATTATTTTATTGCGAAGAAAACTGCAGCGGAAACTTATCGTTTGCTTGTGGAGATTTATGGTGAGCATGCTCCGTCTAATACAACTTGCAAGGAATGGTTTCGACGATTTCAAAATAACGATTTTAGTACTGAGGATAAAGAACATGGAAAACCACCAAAAAAATTTGAAGATGCTGAATTGGAAGCATTATTGGCGGAAGATTCTTGCCAAACTCAATCAGAATTAGCTGCAGCATTAAATGTTGATCGTTCAACTGTTGCAAAGCGTTTACAAATGATGGGAATGATTCAAAAAGCCGGTGACTGGGTTCCACATGATTTAAAAGAAAGAGACATGGAACGTCGGAAAACCATTTGTGAAATGCTGCTTCAAAGACAGCAAAGAAAAGGATTTTTGCATCGGATAGTCACAGGAGACGAAAAATGGATACACTACGAAAATCCTAAACGCAAAAAAGCTTGGGTGAAACCAGGCGAACCAGGCCCATCACAGCCAAAAATAAATATTCACTGTGCCAAGGTCATGCTCTGTATTTGGTGGGATCAGAAAGGTATTGTATATTATGAGTTGCTCAAACCCTCTGAAACTATTAATGGAGAAGTTTACCGACGACAACTAATGCGTTTGAAGCGAGCCATAGAAGAAAAACGACCAGAATGGGTGAATAGACATAACAAATTAGTTCTTCAGCATGACAATGCCAAACCGCATACCGCAGAAGTCGTAAAAAGATATTTAGAGGGACAGGACTGGGAAGTGTTACCCCACCCGCCATATTCACCAGACATAGCTCCTTCGGATTACCACCTATTCCGGACGATGCAGACAGACCTTACTGGAGAAAAGTTTACTTCATGTGAAAGTATCAAAATTTGGATTGACAACTGGATAAGCTCAAAAGACCAGGACTTCTTCCAGCAAGGAATACGAAAACTACCTGAACGATGGGCGAAGGTTGTAGCTGCAGATGGAGCATACTTTCAATAATTTTTTTTTTAATTTTGTAAGCGAACAAATGTGTTTTATTTTGACAAAAAGGGGCGGAGTCACACACCTATTACATACAGGTAAATTTTCGCATTTTGTGATATTAGCATGATAATGTATGTAGTTTGACAATAACTATTTAATAACTATAATAAAATATGTTACAACCTGTCAAGTAACAAATCAAGCACAGACGATAAAATCGCATATTTTATTCGAGATAATATTTTAAAATACTATGCATTAAGATGTAGAGCTTATGTAGGTCGTGACCCACTTGTGAGTGATCTAAGTTTCTCTGCATTTGTGTTGCCAATTTATGGGTGTGATTCCAAAACTACTTTGCAGACCTTGCACCGATGAAATTGTCGCTTGAATTATGTATGTGCGCAATAAAACGGAGAGGCAAACCTTGCGGAGGAAGTAGCGGTGTCTAGACTCAAATATTTAGTTACGTGTTGTCTAGCAATCGAAATTGAATTACCCTTGTAGTCTTGTTTAGGTCAGGGGGTTAAAACCGCTGCAAAAACATCTGCATGGCTTGATTTGTAAGAAATCTAGTTCAAATATTACATTCATAATCTTTTAATTAGAATCTTTATTTGGACTGGCCTTCAAATTAGTTGGCAGTGGTTCTGCCTTCCACGTTTAAGTTCGTAGATTCAATTTCTAGTCAGGTTAAAAAAATTGTTTATTCTTCGTTTGTGTTTTATAATCACATAACACATTTTTTATAATAACATTTTATAATCATGATTTTCCTAATCAGGAATCAGTTTTGAATAATGAATTCTTGTTGTGAGTTAAATTTATGACAATTTGATGAATTGTTGAACGCACGTCAAAATAATTAGAACAACAAGTTTTCATGATATTTTGATCTTATTATGTAAAAAACCTCTATTTATTTCTCTACCAATATACCATAACCATAACTACGTATAAGTTGATATAGGCCAAGCCACGAACGGCTTATTTAATCCGTTTAATCTAATCTAGTCAATTAACCCATTTCAGACAATGGCTTTAATCAAAGCACGAACAAAATAAGGTCAAATGGAATTCACAATGTACTTATAAAATGTAATTAGGAACCATTTGCTGGCCAATTTGACTCAAATTGCTACGACAAATTTACCGTAATGTCATTTTAATTTGCATTTCTTGTACCAAAATGGCTGTAAGCGTACCTTTTACAGCCGTTTCAGTTCAAGAAAACATTAATTAAATCTAGGTTAAACAGAGAACCATCAAGGTTGATGCAATAATTATTTTTTATAATTCACACGCCGTTAACTATCCTTGAACTAAGCAAAGTTATGGAACTATGGAAACCTGTACACAACTTTGTAAATACATACTTACAATACATATTAGCCCAGGGATAAAACAAATATTTATGTTCATCACGGTATTTCTGACTGATATTTGGGCCAGTTTAAGCAGTTATTTAAAATGTCTTTATCGATTACGGGGGCACTAGGATAAACCACAGTACATTAGGTACCACTACCCTCAGTAATATTAAATATTTGAATTCGAAATATTTCCTAATAAGGATTAAGGAAATTGTAAAATAGTTCAAAAAATTCCATAAGAAAATTTGGAAAAACTATCTGTAAATGTTTCCATGAAATTTTTGATAATGCGTTCGCAAGTGCACTAATGAAATAATCAGTTACTTGCGCGCCAATGATTATGAAATAATCACTAATTATAATAACTAAGTCAATACTTTCATTATGCTAAACCGCGCTTACATAAACACGCAACGCCAAATGACGTTGAAATATATTGGGATACTATATTCGCAATTTGAAGAATACAAAACGTCTGTTGGGTCAGCTTTATGAGTACAAATAAGTTGACAATAATAGGTCCCAATCAGATCACACCCCATTTTCAAAATGAAATCCGATATATATCCGAAAATATCAACACTGCAGCCTTGTGGTTCCAGAAATACTACTTATTGATTTTCCCAAGCTATGTTTTACTGACTATTTAATATTCTGTGTCAGAGGCTGGGTTGAGGAAATTTTCACACGTATCTTATGAATTGAAGTTTGGTGGAAGCGTGACCCATTTATTGTAAATATTTATCCTGTACCTAGCGTGACAAACGCACGTCTTTAAAATTTTTAGGGTTCTATAACTATATTGTTGGCTATATTGGAATTCATAAATATAGTTTGGTTCTGTACGTCATTCAAGTCATTTTACTTTCAATCTACTGACACTCTATATATCTCTATATTCTATACACCGAAATATAGGGTATTATCGTAGTGAAATGAGCTGACGGCCCAGCTGATGTTAAGTTGTTACTATGTTCCAAATTTCAAATTGTGGCTCCTTTAACCACTGTACATGGGTGCGCCATCACTTCATTTCATCATTTACATAAAAACTATATTGCACGTTTTTAACGGCAGAAAAATGCTCTAAATCATATTTATAAGGCATATTTTATTTTGTACAAAATCATGAGACAGCGCATGAGACGCCGTCTCGAGTGATAAGCGCAACGGAGTACGACTTGAGTCTTTTCATACTAGGGTCGGGACCATAGTTGTATTTCTGTTGTGATGGGCGGAGGTAACTATTTCACATACGGTGGGTCTTTAGGTCGTCCCGACCTTTCAATGCAATGAAAAAAAAAATGGTGCTGCTGGATGACTAAATAGTTAATAGTTAGTCTCAGAGTAAATAAGCGCAGGATTTGAAACTATTATGGGGTATATGTAGCTCGCGTTCGTTGCGTCTGCTGTTATTTACGGGCGATAGGAACCACTTAACATCCGGTGTGCGGTCAGTACCGTGACTTAAAACACATAAATTTAGCGTGTCTTATCTACTTGGAGAAGTCACGTTACACGGTTTGAGCTTAAATTCTCACCAATCAAAGCTCCATGCATAAATTCGAAGACATGTGATATCTACCAATCCGGATTGGGCTGCCGTTAGATCAAAGCCCATTTACACTCAATTATCGAGAGTAGGCCGGTGTCCCTGCAGTGGGAACATTAGAGGCTGGTACGGTAAAGCTCCATGTCTGGCTACCTCACTTAGTTATTCATTAAAAACGCGAGCGCCAACATTAATAACAATTCGTTTCCATTTCGTCTCTAAACGGTAAATCAAAATTGTATAGCAGAAATTCCATTAATAACATCAATTTTGTTCTTAATACCTTCTAAAATGAACCGAGAACCTTTTTGTGTTGATGCCATCAAGTTTAAAATAGCTTTTAGGTCTGTCTGACGTCATAGCTTTCTCAGACATATGTATCAATTTTTTAAAAACCAAACTTTCATACCGATTTTGATGAAATTCCTATTAGCTTAACCTGAAAGCCTTAATTATCGTAAGCAAAGTCGTACTGATACATGTACCGAATAATTTAGACTTAAGCCGTTGTGAGGATTAATATTCGCTTCTATTTACCCATGTAAGTGGAATTAGTTGGTATTTGGTTAATCTAATAATAATTGAAGTAGAAACAGCTTAATAAGTTTTCGACCATGTACTATACGTAGATGATTTATGTTAGATATTTTAGGCGGCTCCCTAGCATAGTTGGTAGTTATGAGGTCCCCAGGTACACGAGAGGTCCCGGGTTTGATTCCTGGGCGGGAATTTAGTGTGACTTTTTCGCTTTATTTCTTGTTCCTACATGGAGGTTGTTGTAAACGGGAGCCCGATCCGGATTGGTAGATATCACATGTTTTCAAATTTTTGGTCTCTAAGACACGATTTGGTCACGATGTTTTCCTTCATCGTACCGAGAACGTGATATTGCGTACATACATTTATCAGCACCAATACCGGCGCTTCCGTGCTGCGGAGGGCACGATATGATGTCAGTCCCGGCTTTTCTAGTCGATAAGCCATGTCGCAGGCCTTCAGGTGGCTTGGGGACTCCGACACCAGAGCTAGATTTAAGGAGAAGTGTACTGCATATTATATACTACTAGCGACCCGCACCGGCTTCGCACGGTTAGTAAAGCATCAGTGTCGTATCGGAAACTACCCATGCGAAGCCGGGGTGACTTGCTAGTGTATTATACATATAAACCTTTCTCTTGAATCACTCTATCTATTAAAAAAAACCGCATCAAAATCCGTTGCGTAGTTTTAAAGATTTAAGCATACATAGGGATATAGGGACAGAGAAAACGACTTTGTTTTATACTATGTAGTGATGCCTAGTTTGAGCACTGCGTGAAAATTGTTTCTCGGAAATTTTAGCACGTGATTCTAATGTCTATATTCTACTATCCTATGACTGGGATTATCCAATCACAAATCATAAAAGTAATAAAACAAACATAAAATTATGATCTATGGGTACAACCGATAAAACAATGCGCTCGTAACCGGATGTGACAGGATTTGCTGTTTCAACAGTTTCACGTTCAGTTTGGGTTTACGAGTTTTGTGCCAGCATGTACCATAAAGTTTCATAGAGTTTAATCTGTTTAAGTACTGTCGGAAAAACAAATGTTGGCAGCAACGCGCTGCTATAAATATTATGTGTAATATCGAAGACAAAGTCGTAGAAGTGGAAGACTTGCTCTTGTTTGCTATACTCATTTATTCGGCCTTAGGAACACTACGGAACACTTGATTTTGTCCAAAATGATGGCTAGCCTAAAAAATAAAGAAACAACGTTAACACTCTAATACATCTGCACTAGGATTTCCTGTGTCGCAGATGGCATAGACAAACACAGAAACACAAGACAAACACCCAAGACCGAGAACAAACTTTATGCTCACCACACAAAGTGTGCCCCGGCCGGGAATCGAACCCGGTACCCCTCGCTTCGAAGGCAGGGCTACTACCAACTAAGCCACGGAGCCGTAATAACAAGAAATAAGAAACTAGAAACAGACAAGACAGATTATATGCTTTAACAATAAGTGTACAATAATATAATGTTAAATGGTGAAAGGTCACCAGATATGTTTACTTAAGACGGCTCCGTGGCTTAGTTGGTAGTAGGCCTGCCTTCGAAGCGAGGGGTCCCGGGTTCGATTCCCAGCCGGGACACACTTGGTGAGCTTGAAGTTTGTTCTCGGATCTTGGGTGTTGGTCTTTCTGTGTTTGTCCATGCCAACTGCGACACAGGGAATCCTAGTGCAGAGGTATGAGTGTGTAAACGTTTATTTGTTTGTTATTGTATAATATTAGTGAAACTTATTTTTACAAAAAAGAATAACTTATTCCCTTCACTTCAAAAGTTTTCCGTCCGACAGAATTATAATTATAAACCGCAAACTTTTTAATTTAATTACCGCATAATTAAGATAATTTTAATTATCAGCAAGATCTTACAAAAGTTTGAAGTTTAATTAATCCTTTTTTGTCTCCCAAAATTGATCGTTATTGACTTCTTCTTTCATGTAAGTGGCCAACTGTGGTGTCGGAATTTTTAAACTTCATGGCTTATAGACTAATATAACCAGGACTTCGTGCTTCAGAGGGTACGTTATGATATCGGTCCAGTCTATACTAGTCGTTCAACCATGTCAGAGGTTTTCGGGCAGCTCAAAAAATCCGACAACAGAATTGGCCACTTATACACACGATAGAAGAAGAATCAGGACTAACAACTTAACGTGCCCTCCAAATCATGGGAGCGCTTACTTCATATGATACCACATAAGAAACAAGAAATTTAATAACCAGCTCTAGTTATTGATTTGCCAATAAGGGAGTCTCTAAAAAAACTTGAACCATTTAGTTTTGTCCTCTGATAATAAATATATAATAAATTAGCTTTTACACACTCATACCTCTGCACTAGGATTTCCTGTGTCGCAGATGGCATGGACAAACACAGGAACAAAAGACATACACCTAAGACCCGAGAACAAACTTCATGTGTCACCAAAGTATGCCCCGGCCGGGAATCCAACCCGGGACCCCTCGCTTCGAAGGCAGGGCTACTACCAACTAAGCCACAGAGCCGCCTTTAATGTTCCCATTGCGTAACACCACCTACTCCCATATATGAGAGTGAAAGGGCTTTGATCTAATGAAAGGATCTATTAATAATGAGCAGATACAATGTTGATCAACTAAGTTGTAAATGTTTTCAAACTCAACTTTGTTGAAACATCACTTGAAACTCAAGTTAAAACATCAAACATCAGTGTATGTATTAAATTATGTATCCACATACCCAGCTTCGGATCCCTCTGGAGTCATAATAATTTATTTGTAAACCCGATTCAAATTAAATTTGGGATTCCTCGACAATCTGGGGTGAGCGTGGGATATGAAAAAGTGACCTTATAAACCAGCTAAGCGATTAGAACTCGCACACAGAGTTCCGTATCAAAGAAAGAAACATTTATTTAGCACACGAAACAATAAAAATTACAACAACAAGAACAGAGCACTAAATAAGACTAAGACTAAAGTTGGTTACTTTTATTTTTTTTTAGTATCACCAATATTTCTATTTATTTTTAGGCCCAATGACAAATAGGAGTGTTATATCTGTGTTTGTCTGTGGTATCGTAGCTCCAGAACGAATGAACTGGACAAATGTTGATGTGTTTTTTTCTGTTTAAAAGCTGAAGTGAGTTTTATGCTGATGGATAATTTATGAATTATCGGAATAAAGAAGTAAATAACTCAATAGCAATACATTTATATCAAATTTCATCCAAATTCGTTCAGCCGTTGAGGCGTGAAGAACCAAACATACTCACAAACTTTCATATTTGTAATATTAGGATTATAAAAAGCCTGCAATGATGACTGAACGAAAGACTCAACCTAAGTATTTCACTCAGTCTGTGGTCTGGTCCACAGACCAGTCCACAACTTAGGATACTAGTGTATTTAATTTCCCATCTCTACCCAAGAATGACTCCATACTCCATGATTTAAAACAACGCGCTCGAAAAACAAATCTCGTTGGAAATTTAAAAGTTGCATGAATGGCGCTGGCATATGGATTGCGAAGGTTAACCTTCAACCTGAGGCAAACAAAACGAGAAGTTGTGAATGTGGCTTTTGGAGTTGTGTGTACCTGGATTATTTAGACTATCATCTGCCTTTGGATTCGGCCACAATTTCATATTCTTTATCGTGACATATCTCGGTCATCAAGATTGTAGCCAAGCAATGAGACAAGGGGGAGCCAGATCATTCCGACTTTGAATTTAACCAGTCAACTTTAATATTGATGCATGAGTACGCGTCAAAGGAAGAACTAAAAGCAGCAGTAGAACTTGTGCCAAGTTCGTCCAAAAAGTACAGGCAGTACTGGTATCACACTTGGTAATCCGCCGCCAAGCATTGATACAATCGCATTGTTGTGCTCCGGTGGAAGCGTGGGTACCGGTAAAATCACATGCACATGAGATGTGAACTGAATAAAGTTGGAAAAAATGATCTTTATTCATATTAGCTTTTTTTAATGGGTCAGTTGTACCCCTGCCAATAGGTCGTGGGTTCAATTACCACCCAGGACAAGCATTTGTGTGACAGATATAGATATTTGTTCTATGTCTGGGTTTTAATATGTATTATACTTATTTATTAAAAATAAAGATTAGAAGCTATGCTTAGTTTGAGGTTGGATGGCTCTGAATAAAAATGTAGATTGATATTATTTTATTGTGATTTATTTAAAATAGCTTCACATAAACTTGAAGAAATGTAATGCTCTATATTCATATAACTCTTATAAATTTAATTCTGGTAACAAATTATATACGTGAAATACCGCATTTTCATTTAAAAACATCGTTTCATAATAAAACATTCTTTTTTCCGGTAAAAAAGATAAGGCTAAATAGGGTTTTACACGCCAGTACGATTTCACTCGACACACAATTTATTCATCACAATTATAAAATGTTATTGTATTTAAAATAAAACTATAATAACTGACGGAACCGTCAAAAAATAATGGAGAGAATTTCATGGATTTACTTATCAGAGCCTACCAAGCAAATGAATATTTATATTTTATCATTTATACGAAAATTCGTACGCACTTAATAATTGGTATAAGATTTGTCCGGGCCCTCGGTTCACTTAGAAGTGATTTACCACGAGAAAAAAGAAAGCTAAATTAAATGCGGCGACAAAAATCTAAGATTAAAATTGGTCTTAAAATATATTAAATCAAATATTTATTTATGTCAGTTTATACATGTTATTGACATAATTCGTATGCAGCGAATATATTCGTAGTCTGTGTTATGCTAAGCATTAACACATACTACGAAAGGTCTAATGAAAATGTCGCTCTGAATGATTACGCAACATCATTGCAATAATTAATGCTTGTAAATTACAGGTACGTGTGACGTACGGAATTAATATTCAACGACACAGTAAAATAGAAGCCACATAAGGGACGAATGTGAAAAGATTGCATGCGGCGGAAAAGATTGCCTGCCGCGGAAAAGATTGCATGTGGTGGATATGCAAATGTTGAGATGGAGTTGCGGACAAGACTAGGAATGAGTATAACAGAAAGTTTGAAAGTAACGAAAAAGCTGAGGAGAAATAGATTGATTTAATATGGGCATGTAATAAAGAGGGACAAATTTCATATATTTAGGCAAGTACTAGGTATAGTATTGGATGGATTGCGTAAGAGATGATATGATCCTTCTTTACTCATATCATCTTAAGTATTGTAGTAAAGGCTGATAGAAGAGAATGGAAGAAGAAAACATGTTTCTTTCTTTCTTTCAATTCTTTCTTCAGCAATGTTTAGTACTTAGGTTAAGATTTCAAGCTGTAATGTTCTGCAACATTTTTTGTCGTCGATTTTTTTTGTATCTAGAAATTTCCTATTTAGCTTGTTGATTTTAATTAGCCCTTCTAAGGGTGTAACAGTAATCTTACTATGCAAACAATGTTGTCAAAAACTCAATACAATGTCAATGCAGAACATTACATCGTAGCAACCTCTACGCCGTAGACACTTCTACGAATCGTTAAAACAAAAACGAATGAAAACCTGCATATATAATGAATATTTCATTTTTACTGCGCGGTGCTTGCAAAACATTACTTTACCACGTTATTAAGTTTCATATTAAAGAGAACACACCCAATATTCACAATTTTTATATCAAAATCGTTAGCGAGTATCAAAGATATATCGGATATATCACTCTACCGGATATATCCGGGTGTATCGGGTGTAACTGGATATCGGGTTAACTTTTCTTACGTATTTCTATGCTGAAGTTTGTTTATGGTGACAATGCTAATCAATAAATTTAGTCTCGTTTGTGAATTTCACGAGTTCAGTAAATTAATTTGACTATTGTTAATATCCAATGTTTGTAAACCGTAAAGGTAAGAACTAGAGGACTCAACTGGCATTATTGTCTCTAACATTATGGGAGATACTTGCTTACCTTGACATACTTTGGACTTAGGACTGCTAAAAAGCAATAACTGGCAAAGATATACAAACATTTTCAGCTAAACTAGCGTAAAATCACTTCTCTGCCTTAACAATAAGTGGAGTCGGCACAACATGTATTTTTCTTCCATTTCCCTGCGTCAGTCTTCAGTACTCACTCCTATCACACTCGTATCATCTTTCACACAAACCATTTTTCTTTGGCATACTTATTGTCTATTCATTCAAATCCATGTTTAAAACTCTTTATACAAATCACTTCTTCACTCAAAATATATTTTTTCTGAACACATCAATTAGAGTACTGTTATAATTTTACTGTGTCAGTGACACTAGACTAGCGTTGCGGGAGCGAGGTTCCCCTGTGCAATTAAATTAATTTATCATACCATATTCAACGTTCATACAAAAATCCTAACTCATAATTTTATCTCAAAAGTTGTTGCAATAATAATACTAAATATTTACACACCCATAATAGTACACAGGTGTCTGTCGTAACTTACAATGGTACAATAAAAACTTCCAAGACCCGAGGACAAACTATAATTTTATCACACAATAGCCAAATTGTAGGTTCATATTTATAAAAAAGACGATGCCATGTCATATTAAGAAAGAAAAAATACTTTGAATTTGTTTGGACTGCTACCCCATCTTTTTGTTTAACTCTATATCTGTCCAAAGTTCTCCCAGTCAAACCGCGGGATAAGATTCACTTGAGTTATCCGCTTGTAGCTACGGATCTGTCTGCAATAAAATCGAATTATCTACTTATAAATAAACAAGTTAAAGTACGTATTTGAGGCTGAAATATCCAGTGAAGTGGAGTTTAGGCAGCGATTGCATAATTATTTATTTGTAAACGCTGCCTTACGTTAGTTATTTGGTGACAGGCGAGATTAATCTCGGAAATTTTTGTGAAAAATACTTGTATATATGTGTAATTGCACACAAGCACAACACTTATGTTTGTCATACAAATGCTAGGGGATATCCAGTGTGGGAACAAAACCCACGACAGCGCAGAAGGTACAGCTACTACCAACTGAGCTATGAGACCAGTCAAAAATTACGTTGGACGTCCAGGAGAGAAATGGTACTAACGTTATTTTTTTTTACACAGACCCTTTTATCCCCTCTAAGCATAGTTTGTGCTTAAGAAACTAGATAACTGATAGAATCGCTTTAAATATTCATTTATACATTATTATTATACGACGGTGCCACAAGACTCATTGGACTCATGGAGTGGATAAAAAGATGCTTATACACTGAAGTGGGTTCCCTCCACGTACCCCCTGGGTGGTGCTAAAGGAGCAACCAAGAGAAGTAGAACTTGTGCCAAGTTCGTCCGGAGAGTTACTGCCACCACACCTGGAAACTGCCGCCAAGCAATAGTGCATTATTGTGTTCCGGTGGAAGGGTGTGGGTGCCGGTGAAATCACATGCGCATGAGACGTATCATCTCCGTCTCGGGTGATGGGCGCAGCAGGATGAATGCAACTCAGTGTAAGACCCAAATCTTATATTCAGTCGCATTACTGGGGTCGCCACTTACCACCAGGTGGGCCCCCAGCTCGTTCTGTCACATTTTCACATAAAAAAAGTCTGGTTTTGGATGTTGATGTTGATGAGGGCAAATGCGCGAGCGACATAAAATATGCATCATACCAAATACGTTTTTAACATGTAAAGTCGTATCGAAACGACACTCATCGAACAGCATTTCTGCTAAAATTGCGTTGCGTTATGCTTGAGGAACGGTTACGCAACAGACGCCAATATGAAGAAGGCTTATCTCGTTATCTATGCAGAATGCATTGCAGCCACATACGTCATTTTGACGTAATCTCATTTCATATGCAGTGGTTTAACAGCTGTACGTCTTAGTAAAGTGACGTTTATTAATTTATTTTCAAAATATACTAATATTTATATTGTTTACAGACTCATACCTTTGCAGTAGGATTGCCTGTTGCAGGTGGCAAATACAGAAAGACACAAAATCCGGAACAAAATTTACGCTTATCACACAGTCTGCCCGGCCGGAGCCTTTAAAGGAAGCCTGACAACGTCTGTCAGTATTTTTCCCATAGTCCCATGTTGGTGTGGTTAGTGAACACCGCGGGGCATAGCTAGTATTTAGTAATAAAAGTTTTCGTCTAAATATCCAATTTTTCAGTCACTTTAAACTTTTTCCCATTGTAAGGGGTGTCATAACTAAGAAATGAGAACGAAGAGCTTACTTGGGACAAAATGCAAAGCCCTGTCCAAGAAAAACTCCTTCCAATGTAATTTAGCAGACTGCCGTTCTAGCTAAGACTTTTGTAGTTGGTACACTCCAAATTAATTATAATACACAGCGAATACAGTTAGTATTCGCTGTGTATTATAATTTATTTGAAAAACAAGTGAACGATTTTTTTTTTTCGAGTAATCGACTAATATTATTTTAATAAAATACTAGTGGTAATTTTTTTAGGCACTTCGACAAATAAATGATACCCCATTCAAAATATCGGAAATAGATTTCTATTAAAAACTCAATGGACTGAAGGAATGGACTGGAAGGAATTTTGCAGCTGGATCACAAGTTATTGTTATACAGGGGTACAGCAATAAGTGAAAGAAAGAAAGAAAGAAAAGAAAGACATTTATTTGACTACACACAATACAGAACTTATACATACTTACAAAAAGAAAAATATTTACATTAAACAAGAACATAAGAGACCAGGTGGTACGTACACATTCCGTACATCGTGCAGAAAAACAGGTCCCAGTCTCAGCATGTTGCAGCACTGAACCCGTTGGCGTCAGTGCTGCACTGGTATTCTGACCGAGCCTTGCAGTTTACACGAGAAAATAAGGGATAAATGTATGATAACTCTATAATTTAATAGATAACTCTATAATTTTTAATTATCTCTATAATTTTAATTTAAAATAAGGGGTGAATGTATGATAACATAAATAATGATACTCTATAATTTTTGATAACTCTATAATTTAATCTATAATGAGTTAATTATTATAATATAAGCCAGCTGTTCTGGGTTGGAGCATCTGACACAAGCATCGCTCACGCCATCCTGGAAAGTATACCGGAGCTCACGGTTTTCTGCAAAATTACGAGTTTTTTGCAAAATTGCTGGTGAAACAGAATTCATAATGAGAACCATTATGCTGAAAAAGTGATCAGCGACCCAGGAAGTACAAAGGTTTTCAAGGAGGCTTTCTGCGCTAATTTGGTTACTTAGCGTAATTAATAAATATGAGACTGATTTAAAAATCTATTTAACCGACTTCAATACTTTCATTGTGAAATTTATTCCATAAAAGTTCTATGGGACTAAGGCCGACGTACAACCGGTCAAATAAAAAAAAAAAAAAGGACAGAAAAAGAAAAAAAATGAAATTAAGTTATAAACAATCACATTTAAACTTATTATCTTGTATATTTTTTCTGTAAACCATTTATCAAACCCTGTGTTTTGATACCCAAAACGATAGGTATTATGGAATTTTTTTTGAAGATGGTTATCACCGCACCTGCTAAATCCGCCATTTTAATTTTAATTTTTTACAATTATGATATAACCAATATCATTGTCACAATTAAGATGAATCTAACGGCACTTCTCAAGCTAAAATCCATCAAGTCGTTTATGCTACAAAGTGTGCCAAAGAAATATACATAATACAGTTTTGGCGCAGTCGGGTAAAGTCATCCAAATCCAACATCATGGGTTCTGTACCACCGAATGTATTTATGTGTATTTATTGGGAACCCCGCCATGGTAACAGAATATGTGAACATTATAGACCTCTTCGTGAAATGGTTTAAAAGAAAGGTTGTATCGCTTTATAACATACAAAAAAAAAATACAACCGCGTTGATAACCTCCTCCTTTTTTTAAGTCGGGTAATTACTGTCGAAATTAATAACCAGACAGACAAATCATCTATAGATATATAGGTCACACAAATTTCTAGGGTCGAACCTACTACCTATAGCTTCGAAGGCAGAGCTGCTACGCTCTGAGTGGTGAGATCAGAGTAATATTATAATCCCGTGAAATCCCTATCCCGTAATTAATAGCGTACAAAATATAACTAAACAGATGCCTAAAACGCTTTAAATTGCTTCCATATATCAGAAAGTGGCATCATTTTAAACGTACGCTGCAAAAGAAGAGCGTTGCATATTAATTTATTGCTGGTATAATTAAAAGCATTTCGCCAGCAATATTGCGCAATATATGAGCTTAAATGAAAGTGTGGTGGTGAATTTCACGCTTCGCTGTGTACGGTAACGCCAGCTTAAGGTGAAATTAATATTTCCCGTTTTCATTCTATTTTCAGTCGATCTAGATAAAATATTATAATATTAAATAGTTTTTCGATTCTCACACAGGACAAACATTTGGAGGAACATAAAATTCTATTCCATTATACTACTACGTTCATACAGCTCAATGGATTTGGGTAAAATTTATTACGATAGTTCACTGAATTAACACATGGGCTACTTTTGATCCCAGAAAATCGCGGTTTTCCGGGATCAAAAGTAACCACGGGGCGAAGCTAATATGGTAGTATGTAATATAAATTTATGTATTTGTATTTGATATTCTGGTTTTATAATTTTTATTACAGGCAATTTCTTGCTTAATAATATAAATGGGTAAAACATAAGTATTCGACGGTAATAAGTTTTTACCTTGGTCTGGGTCTAGATGACGCTGTGAAATCTCTATGTATATTAATTTTAATATTTATGACTTATTATGTATAATATGGCATAAGTGTAAATATTAAAATTGATGTTCTAGGTTACAACCTAGAACATAAATTCTAAGAATAATTTATTTGTTTTTTTTCTGTCTTTAAGCTCCTTTTTTCTCCCTTTAGCTCCTATTCAGCTGCGGCAAATATATGAATCATTATACAAACTTAGACTTAAAAATGTATTCAGTACAAGGAAAGGTACAACAACAAAAAGAACGTCCAATTATCTTCAAATAAAGTTTTAATGAAATTGTAAAGATATTTTCGAGCGTTGAAACAGCGCTTTAAGAAGTTGTTACAATTTCAGTTGTCTTTGAAGTATTGTCAATGTTTAACAACTTTATAATGGGGACGCCCCATTAGACAATACAAATATTTATGTTAGAGCTAGCTTTTGCCCGAAGCTTCATTTGCGTGGTAGCGAGGAAAAAAAATTGGAAAATTACCTGAGTCGCACGCATTACTGTTGTCATGGGCGAGGGTCACCACTTACCATCAGGTGGGCCCTCAGCTCGTTCCGTCACTCATTCACATAAAAAATATATATATATGCTCAAACTGCTCGAACACATCAGTTGCGCGATGTTGGATTACTAGTATTTTAACGCCATCTGTTGTAGATTATTGTACTAGTTGTGTTATGTACTCGTTATTCTTCGAGGTTATCTGTATGTGTGGCAGATGGAGCTGCTAAATAAGCTTGTGTTATTGAAAATTTACAGCAGTCTGTGTTGAAATTACTATCATCAGGCGCATCAGACGTGATATCCTCGTATCAGGTGTCAAGTGCAACGGGATATGGCTTGGGGCTTCTCATACAAGTCGGAAACATTTAAAGCTGCTGTATATAAAAACGGACTGCACCCCGCGGAGTTGCAGCTTACTTTTAATCCCGGAAAACCGCTGAGTTCCGGGATCAAAAGTAGCCTTTGCGTTATTCCAGGATTTAAGCTATCCTGGTACCAAATGTCATCCTAATCTGTGGAGCCGTTTGAACGTGAAAGGAAAACAAACATACACTCAAAATTTCACTTTTATTATAATAGTGTTAAAGTGTGACAACCACTTATTAAACGAATTCCATTAACTCGACAGTATGTATTTTTATTTGTTGTTTATCTCCGCCAATTTTGTATCGATTTCGATGATTAATTTTTTAATTTTTGTTGGTTGCTTAGAAATTTCAAGCGGTGAAATAGGGGATGAAAGTTTTGAAGTTGGTTTATTCGATATTTGAACGAAACAATCGTGTTCCAAAACTTTAGGAAACACGATCTTTTCTTGAAAATGTTGAGGTTCAGGTGAGGAAAAGCCTCGAACAAAGGTTTTTGTAAAGCTACTCTAAAGGTTGTTACAAGTACAAGAATGTTCTAGAAAATCAGACATAAATACTATTAACCTAGTCCTATTTTAGTGCTCTCCTAGTTGAGTAATAGACCTCACCACTCGGCCGCATCACCTTATTATAATTATCTAATAGCAATATCGTAAATTTCCCGTGGGAAGCCCGTATTGATTGAGTTTTCCACTATTATTAACTTAATTTGGAAAAGGAGGAGGTACTCAATTGGATTCTTTTTATATGTGAAACCTCTAGCGTGCCTTGGAAATAAAACCGACTTGTATGGCGATACAACAAACTTGCCAAAAGCTTTTTTAGAACATAAAGAAGGAAATTTTGTTAAGCTGTTAAAATAATTGTTTTAAAAATGTCGGCGTAAGACCTCAGTATTTGTCTGTAACGTCCATTTCGTCCAGTTATTAATTAACTTCAGATGTTTCCTCGTCCGCGGACAAATACAAAATGATCCCAAAATAGTACAGTAATAGTAGTAAATAGTAGCAACTATTTCAGGATCATTTTGTATTTGTCTAATGTATTTGTATTTGTCGGTATTTATGTAATGAACTGGACTGTAAGAATCAAATCATACTTTTCGTTGAAATTAAATCGACAGTGTCCGTTCATACCAACTACCGGCAAAATAATAACTAATATTATAAATGAAAAAGTGAGTTTATTTATTTGTTGTATCTTACCGATCCGAAACCGATCTTAAAATTATTTTACCAATGGAAAGTTACATTATCAGCGAGTAGCTATATTTTATCCCCGTATTCCCACGGGAACGGAAACTACGCGGGTAAAAAGGCGGGGTGGCAAATAGTATAAAATAAATTAAAGACATCCATTTCCAATATGAGATTTTTGTTGACTCAAAATATTTTAAATCTAAGAATTTTGAGAACTAAGAAAACGTAATGGGGTGTTACGTCTTATGCGGATGGGTAAATTCATGCGAGAGATGTATTTTTTTTATTTTAATCATTTAGTTTGTCATAGATATGTATTATAATTATGTGTTACTCTAGTTACTTAGTACTTAATAAACCATTTATTATGTAGTGCCATCTGCATCTACTCCATTTTTTTTTCAATAACGTATTTTGCTTCGATCCAATTATTCTAAAAAGGCAAACGTAGTGTTTTCCAATAAATTATTCCGTATTCTGTTTAATCCAATAAATTATTCCGTATTGAACTAGTTCAAGCCACACGGAACTCCACAACATGTTTACTTGCGTTTCCTGTAATACAATGTGGGTATTTTCCGATCGAGTTGAAATTAAACTTTTTATAACTAGCTTTGTTTGCAGAGATGAGGGCGGAAATTGTTCTAAAAAAATATCTCATTCGTTCTCGGATTCATAATAAAATAGTCAGCTCTTTGTGAATTGTGAGTGTATCATTGTTTTTATTATTAAACTAGGTATTTTCCGCGACTTCGTCCGTGTGGAATTTCTTTTTTTTTTTTTTGAGGAAGCCTAAATATTTTTTTAAAGTAAATAAGTAGCCTATGTTGCTCCTTATAACATCAGCTAACTGTCAGTTAAAGTTTTATATAAGTATAGATAGTAATCACTGCAGCTTCTGTATGGTAGGGGTAGGGTTTTTTGTTTATTATCTAAAACTAGCTGCGCCTCGCGATGTTGCCTGCAGATTTCTGGAATCAAGTAACCTATGTGTTAATCCATGATATCTTGAATTAACACAAAGTCTACTTGAACCCGGTACCAAATTTCATCCAATTCTGTTTGAGCGTAAAGTGCATGAGTAACAAACACACACACACACACATACACACCCACATTCATACAAACATTCGCCTTTAAAATACAAGTGTGAATAAAAATTATCTGAATCCTAAACCACAGCATTGTTACCATAAGTCATAATTTATGTCTATTGAAAATAACAAAAAGCTTCATCAAAAACATTTTCAAAAGATTAACTCCCATTGTTGACAAATAATTTACGATCTCTGTACTAACACCCCTAACACCGAATCATTTCAGGACGCGTGCAGTAAAATTTCCAAACAATTACACTGACTGGCAACAAAATAGGCTACAGCTAACACGTCATTCTTTGTTTTGTGTTTTGTATGGCCGAGGTCAAAGGTTCGCGTGCCTTCGTTTTCACTGTAAAATGAGGCATTATATATGGCACTGACTTATAGAATGGATAGGCTGCCTTAGAAATACATATAAACCAGCTTTTGCTCGCGTTAAAGTAAATTATGAAACTTTAATTTATTTCTAGATTTATATATGTCCTTTTCTGTATCCCTGACACAATGAACTCATATTCGCTTTATTAATATTAATATTACAATAATTATGATACAAGTTACTGATTCAAGGATCGATTTTGTATAAGGCCGTTTAAGTTTATTTACAAAAAAAATATTGTTTAACAGAAAACTGCAAATTACTTATTAAGGTGTAGCTCACGCCTAAATCGTACACCTTTCGTATATTAAATCTTCTCGGAAATAATAATTGGAAAAAATCAAAAATGAATTTTCTTACTACGTTCTCCAATTTACTTTGACAGCTGATTGTCAAATTGCTAATCAAGATAGGACAATATCCATCAGTTAAAAAACAGATACATTACGTGCCTAATAGAAGACTCATAAATAGACTAATATTGCATACGTCTGGTCCAGTTGTCAAGAACTTGGTTCACATCAGATTGCTTACAATTAATAGCAAAGAGGCCGAGGTCCCTACCTAAGTGGTGCCCTTGGTTTTCTGCTATATTATAATTTAGTTATAAGTCGATCAAGAGCCATTCGCTCTCACCAAAAGCCCACGTAAAGGTATTAAGGCTATCTGCCAAGTAACCTCTTCCACAAGTATTCTAGAAGCTTCCATTGTCTTTTTCCCCATACCAAATTAAAATAAAGCATCCAAAAGTTAAAAGCCGAGATAAAAATGGCGCCCATTTTCTCTAAAATATGCCCAAAACGAAAACAGACATAATAAATGAGCAGCGCTTGATGAAAAATAAAGTTCATAGTCCATTTCCGTAGATTCTCACGTAACATCAAAGTAAATTCTGGGTTCTACAATTTTGTTTATGCATAAAATTACTAAGTTAAAATCCAATATCTGAAGGCCTTCCGTTTGTAGGTCGGAGAAATGTCCATGAAAATTCCCCAGGTTTATGCAAGGCGCGATGCGAAATTTGAGACAGTCAATAGAAGACAGTGGGCAACACTGACGTCGGAATTTTTATTGCCAGTGCATAAAACGCTACCTCCCCATCTCGAAGTGATAAGCGCTACGCGATGCGACTTGAGACTTTTCATAATTCAATGTTGGAGGACCGGAGTCGTATGTTATTGTTTACGGTAGCAACTACTTAACATCAGGGGGGTGGGTTTTCAGCTTATCCCGTCATTTAAATTATTGTATTGGTGTGTGAATATGACTCCGCCCTTTCTCAACAGATGTCGTTTTTAGTATTGTTTACGTGTACTAATAAATGACCATACTTGTATTCGATAGTACTGAATGTCAGCTATCTAACGCATTTTATGATATTTGGTTGAAGTGTAAGCAACAATTGTTTTCACCTTTTCGAAAATGTCGGTTTTTATTCCAAATAAACGTCATTTGCGGGAAGTGTTATTACATTATTTTATTGCGAAGAAAACTGCAGCGGAAACTTATCGTTTGCTTGTGGAGATTTATGGTGAGCATGCTCCGTCTAATACAACTTGCAAGGAATGGTTTCGACGATTTCAAAATAACGATTTTAGTACTGAGGATAAAGAACATGGAAAACCACCAAAAAAATTTGAAGATGCTGAATTGGAAGCATTATTGGCGGAAGATTCTTGCCAAACTCAATCAGAATTAGCTGCAGCATTAAATGTTGATCGTTCAACTGTTGCAAAGCGTTTACAAATGATGGGAATGATTCAAAAAGCCGGTGACTGGGTTCCACATGATTTAAAAGAAAGAGACATGGAACGTCGGAAAACCATTTGTGAAATGCTGCTTCAAAGACAGCAAAGAAAAGGATTTTTGCATCGGATAGTCACAGGAGACGAAAAATGGATACACTACGAAAATCCTAAACGCAAAAAAGCTTGGGTGAAACCAGGCGAACCAGGCCCATCACAGCCAAAAATAAATATTCACTGTGCCAAGGTCATGCTCTGTATTTGGTGGGATCAGAAAGGTATTGTATATTATGAGTTGCTCAAACCCTCTGAAACTATTAATGGAGAAGTTTACCGACGACAACTAATGCGTTTGAAGCGAGCCATAGAAGAAAAACGACCAGAATGGGTGAATAGACATAACAAATTAGTTCTTCAGCATGACAATGCCAAACCGCATACCGCAGAAGTCGTAAAAAGATATTTAGAGGGACAGGACTGGGAAGTGTTACCCCACCCGCCATATTCACCAGACATAGCTCCTTCGGATTACCACCTATTCCGGACGATGCAGACAGACCTTACTGGAGAAAAGTTTACTTCATGTGAAAGTATCAAAATTTGGATTGACAACTGGATAAGCTCAAAAGACCAGGACTTCTTCCAGCAAGGAATACGAAAACGACCTGAACGATGGGCGAAGGTTGTAGCTGCAGATGGAGCATACTTTCAATAATTTTTTTTTTAATTTTGTAAGCGAACAAATGTGTTTTATTTTGACAAAAAGGGGCGGAGTCATATTCATGGAAAAAAAACAATTGATATTATTTTTATTTTATTATATTTCAATTACAAAATTTAATTACACGTAAAATAAATAAAAAAAAAATGCTATGTACCATTTTTTTTTTCTTTCTTTCTTTTTGCGAATCTTGCTGAGTATTCTACGAACTATTAGCGCTCTGCATGCAAAAATGACTCAGTTCTTTTCATTTAATCACATAAAAAGTAGGTATTCTATTACGAAATCCCTGGCTTGTAGCCAACGCTGAAACTGGCATGAATATTGAACTATATTCATTACTTGGCTTCATTTAGTTCCAAAATTTCACCTCCATTTGGCTGTATTTTATCTCAATGTTAAAACAAATTACGATTAATGAAAAGAGTGATTTAATAAACAGTTCTCAATCAAGCTTCCCTCGGTATCCATCCCAAATTTAATTTGATTTGGTAACATTCATTTCGTTCGTGATTTCGATCACTCGGAACTTATTGGGATGACATTTTATTTTCAATGATTATTAACGCTTTTTAGAGGTCCTTGCCTACTTAACGAATGAAAGGAACACTCGTTGGTTTTATTAGACTCAAAAAGTAGTTTTTTTTTAATTTAAATTTGACGTTTGTAACTGGACCTTACTGGATAGTGACTACCTTCGCCCACAACAACAGCAACACAACTGTTGATCGCTGACCGAAGTATGAGAAGATCCAAGTCGCATCCCGTGGTCTATTCGTGAGACGGAGATGTAACATGTCATGCACCCGTGATATCACCGGCATCAACACCCTTCCACCGGAACATAGCAATGTACCACTGCTCACCAAGTGAAAGCAATAAATCTCCGGACGAACATGGAACTAGTTCTACTGGTACTTCTTGTTGCTCCTTTGCACAACCCGGTGGTGCATGTAGGGGTTCAAAAGGTAAAAACCTACGAACACGAGCTACTGGATTCCCTCAAACATTGTTTAGGTGAAAGGAATCGACGATTACGTAAAGATTGCTATAATTATCTCTAAAACTTTTTATATTTTATGCATATAAATTTCTAATATTTCAATTACTTACTATTGTATTTTCATAATTATTATACTGCATTTGTAAACACTGATAATTAAATGTGCAATCTTCTACAAACTAAACTTCATATACCAGCTTTGATATGGAGGAACCGCTTTGAAACCGGACCATCCGTTTCAAAGGCATGAGACCTCAAAGGAATTGATTGCATATCATAACCCAAACACAGACAAAAAGCCGTATAACATATATCACCACTCTTTAGTTTTTTTTAACAGCAAACATTGTCATTGGCGTTTTAACTTTGACAGTTGGTTTATTTACTTTGCGCCAGAAGTTATGTTTTTTGAGTGTATATTTATATTGTACTAGCTGACCCGGCCACGCGTTGCTGTAGCTAACGTTTTGTCATATGATACTATAATTTGCAATAAAATAATGTTGCGATCATAAATTGAGATGTGAGCTATCCTATCTTTCAAGTTGGATCAAACTGCACACGGTGTACAAATTTGATTAAAATCGGTTAAGTAGTTTACGAGTCCATCGCGGACAAACATCGTGACACGTAATTTATATTTATTAATATGTATATTTCTTTGGTCCGTTCTGTAGCCTAAACGGCTTGATGGAGTACCTGTATCAACAATATAAAAATTTAAGGCAAAATTATATCTTTAATCATTTTTCCGCGAAATCTATCAAGTGGGGTATATATACAGGAATTTTATAAATTACCTTTTTTTTTTTTTTTTTTTTTCGTGGGGAAATGCTCTCGCATACCGCCCTGCCACGGGGAGACAGAGCGGTTATGTGGGACTAGACCCACTAAAACCCCACGGTGTCCTCCTCTGCCGCTTAGTGGCGGGAACACGGGAACGTTAACACACACATCCGCGAACCCGCCACGGCTGTCCGTCTCCGGACCCCTCTCATTTTGGCACCGAGTGCCACGCCCTAGTTAGCGACACGCCAGAACACATAGCGTGTCGCAACCACCTCGGGGACCTGGCCAGCGAAAGGGCGTTAGATGACCCCGTATCTAAACGCCCTAGGTCCCCATGCGACGGGTCAGATATGTGGCCCCGTCGCCTGCCACTACGGCCGCAGAGGATAGGGAGAGTGGCGCCTCTTAATACCAACACTCCTCTTCCCCTGCGGCCCCACCGCGTCCGCCATCCAGCGGTGGCGACCCCGCCGTGGCCGCGGAAGGTAGGGAGAGCGGCGCACCGCTATACCGGCACTCCTCTCCCGCCGCGGCCCCTAACCCTCAGCTGCGGTGCCGCCCATACGACCCCGCAGCCCGCCTCAGTTGCGGTGCCCCCCATAAGGCACCGCCACCTACTGTGGCCGCTCCTAGTCGGCTTGGAGGCAAAGCCTAAAGGAGCAGCCCCTCCCGGGTTCCTCTTGGCTTCACCGTGGGCAGCCCAACCACGGTTACTAAGCCCCCCCGCCCCGACAAGGCGGGAACCCGCGGGGGGGATTTTATAAATGACCTCCAAAAACATATACAACTTATATATTTAAATGTCATTTGGAATTTTTCACACTGTCGGGTATTTTTCCAATAAAAAAATTTCCTTTGAGGCAACATATAATTTTTTTCTACAATGTAAAAAAGCCTTATTGGATGCCTTCTGGCGTCTTAAAAACTCCGACACTAGAGTTGGTGTCACTAGAAAGAAGTAATAAACTTGTTAACAACATACTCAGACCAAACTTGTTAAGATATGGGTTAGCGAACCTTGAAGCATGTTTGTTAATTAGTGCTCAAAGGAATCGATGCATAGAGAGTAAGCTTCCTGTTTGCACAGGATATTAGTAACGTTATTAAATTTGAACAACGAATATGTTAATTAAAACTAATATTGTTATCTGAAAAACTTGGTTATGTAGCTTATTAAGTAGTAGCCCTGCCTTCCTAACGAGGGGTAACAGGTTCGACCCGGCCGAGGCGGACTTTGTTTGATGAGTAATACGAAATTCAAGTAAATTTTTAATTTTTTTTAGTAAATTATTCTTTCCAATGCATAGAAATGTTTAAAATTTAAATGTCTGTTTGTAATTGCAAAATAATAGATTTTACTAAATGTTATATTTTGTTTTATTTCTGTCTGTCTGTTTTTCCGGTTAATGTCTGAAAAGGCTGGACAGCTGATGTTATAAAGAGTAAGTTAGGCTAATTTTATTGGAGAAAGAAAAAAAAATGTAGGAAAAAACCATTTGAATAAAGTCGCGGGGAACAGCTAGTTAATTAATGAATCTATAAACAACATAGGTAAATATAATACATATTAAATAGACACAGCAAATTCACAAAGCAAAAACAACCCACCTGGTTATTGAACAATATCAAACATTATCTGAAATACCCCAAATTCCAAGTTCCAACCGAGTTTCCAACAACACAATTCAAAATCTTGGGATTAGCATATTTATTACAATTGAAGTGAACCATTACCCGTGACCTTTGGCACAGGCTAGATAAAATTATACAAGCAGTAAAACATATATTATAATAATAAAAACGGCCGAATTCGGTACCGGAACATTTCCGAAATCACGTATTTCGAGTTAGCTGAAGTTATTTAGTTATGCAAGGTGATAGAGAATTGTAAAATATTTCTAACTCAGTAATGGCACAACTCAAATTTTAATTCTAGTTCCAATAAAACAACTTATTCCGCTTAAAAAAAAAAGAAAAAAAATTTACTTATCGTTATTGCTACTCAACTATAATAAATACTAAGTCTTAGTATACTCTTTATGTTAGTACACTCCATAGGATTTTTGTAGATAATTTCACAAATTTTCTTAAAATCTAAATTGATTTGAAAATTAAAAGGAACTAAGTACGTGTAAACACCATTAGACGTACTGGAACTAAGTATGTAAAATGGTGTTTTAATATTAATTGACTGTTTCGTGGCTTAGGATTTTTTTTTTTTTCAATAAATGTTTTGTACCTGAAATACCGAACGAAGCTCGGTCGCCCAGTACTTATTACGAAATTTCTGAAAGAAAATAAAAAAAATATGTATTAATATGTGTAAACGCATAAGTAATGCTTGTATTAATATAATAAGTGATATTACTGATAGCATGTTGTATCTCCTCAGTTCAGCATCAGGATCGAACTTTGGTCCCTCGGGAAATATTCGTCTTACCACGGAACTTAATGTGAGAGGTTCAATAGGGAGTAATATTGTAATACCTATGATATTCATCGTAAACTTTTATATTTCCGCTGAAGAAATCCAACGGATCTTTGCAACTTTCTGAAGCCAACGAGATAAATGTTTTTATTGCGCAGATTTTTCGTTTCACGTAAATACCGATTACTGAAATGATTATCTTCCAATATTCCAAACATACATTAAAACAGCCTAACTACCATAATAAATACATAATAAATACCCTTTCTCAACAGATGTCGTTTTTAGTATTGTTTACGTGTACTAATAAATGACCATACTTGTATTCGATAGTACTGAATGTCAGCTATCTAACGCATTTTATGATATTTGGTTGAAGTGTAAGCAACAATTGTTTTCACCTTTTCGAAAATGTCGGTTTTTATTCCAAATAAACGTCATTTGCGGGAAGTGTTATTACATTATTTTATTGCGAAGAAAACTGCAGCGGAAACTTATCGTTTGCTTGTGGAGATTTATGGTGAGCATGCTCCGTCTAATACAACTTGCAAGGAATGGTTTCGACGATTTCAAAATAACGATTTTAGTACTGAGGATAAAGAACATGGAAAACCACCAAAAAAATTTGAAGATGCTGAATTGGAAGCATTATTGGCGGAAGATTCTTGCCAAACTCAATCAGAATTAGCTGCAGCATTAAATGTTGATCGTTCAACTGTTGCAAAGCGTTTACAAATGATGGGAATGATTCAAAAAGCCGGTGACTGGGTTCCACATGATTTAAAAGAAAGAGACATGGAACGTCGGAAAACCATTTGTGAAATGCTGCTTCAAAGACAGCAAAGAAAAGGATTTTTGCATCGGATAGTCACAGGAGACGAAAAATGGATACACTACGAAAATCCTAAACGCAAAAAAGCTTGGGTGAAACCAGGCGAACCAGGCCCATCACAGCCAAAAATAAATATTCACTGTGCCAAGGTCATGCTCTGTATTTGGTGGGATCAGAAAGGTATTGTATATTATGAGTTGCTCAAACCCTCTGAAACTATTAATGGAGAAGTTTACCGACGACAACTAATGCGTTTGAAGCGAGCCATAGAAGAAAAACGACCAGAATGGGTGAATAGACATAACAAATTAGTTCTTCAGCATGACAATGCCAAACCGCATACCGCAGAAGTCGTAAAAAGATATTTAGAGGGACAGGACTGGGAAGTGTTACCCCACCCGCCATATTCACCAGACATAGCTCCTTCGGATTACCACCTATTCCGGACGATGCAGACAGACCTTACTGGAGAAAAGTTTACTTCATGTGAAAGTATCAAAATTTGGATTGACAACTGGATAAGCTCAAAAGACCAGGACTTCTTCCAGCAAGGAATACGAAAACTACCTGAACGATGGGCGAAGGTTGTAGCTGCAGATGGAGCATACTTTCAATAATTTTTTTTTTTAATTTTGTAAGCGAACAAATGTGTTTTATTTTGACAAAAAGGGGCGGAGTCATATTCACACACCATAATTCAAGAATTATTTGCTGAGTATGCAAAAATAACCACTTGAAAATATGTAAACAACCAAACAACGATTGAAATTTTAATTAAAATCGAAATAGTTGCGATTCGGACTCTCATCATGGATTTCATACCAAAACGCAATAATTATATTTAATAAATATTCAGACAAATAACACAAAATACAGTTATTGGTATTTGTATATGAATGTTATATCAATATAGAGATACATATATATTTATACGTATCAGCCTCTACTGTAGGAACACTGGCCTACTCTCGATAATTGAGAGTGAATGGCATTATTGTGTTCCGGTGGAAGGGTGTGGGTGCCGGTGAAATCACATGCGCATGAGACGTATCATCCCCGTCTCGGGTGCCATCACCCGAGACGGGGATGATGCGTCTCAGTCGCAGCAGGATGAATGCGTCTCAGTGTAAGATCCAAATCTTATACAGGGTCGCATTACTGTTGCAATGGGCGGGGGTCCCCACTTACTACCTTCCTCAAGTGGCCTCAGCCCGTTCTATCACTTTGCCACATAAAAAAAAACTATAAACAAGATCTAACGACGATTTCAACATTTTCTCGTGTCTCATTCCGTGACAGTCAATTTCAGAGACCATTCACAGAAGTGTTGTACTTTCGACTGAACAATTTCATTTCGTAAAGAACCGCAGGTTTCTAGGAAGTCTATTTCACACACGATCGAGCCTTTTGTCTACCTCAAGGTTCCAATCTTACTCTATACAATGAAGTAAAAGGACTCGGTACAATTGGCAAGTTTTCTTGTTTAGCGACCGTGAATCGTTGTTTGCAACTTGAGTGGACTTTGTGCGGATAAGCTTTTCTACTTTCACTAGACCCCTAGCTTATAAATAAATAAATATTCATGAATATTTCACACGGTGCCATCTAGCCCCAAACTTAGTTTATTCGCTTTTTGTGAATACATGTTCACTTCTGTAAATGGTCATACATATAATATTAACACCGAGACAGAAAACCAACATCTATGTTGGTCACACAGATGTTTGGTTTGGGGTAGATTCGAACCTGCGACTTACAGCTTTTTTATGTGAAGAAGTCATGGAACGAGCTGATGGTCCACCTGGTGGTAAGTGGTTACCTTCCCCAATAACAATAGGAATACGACTTAGGTCTTCCCGGCCTAAGACGTAAGAAGACCCAAGTCTCACCCCGTTGCGCCCGTCAACCGAGGCGGGGATCTTACGTCTCATGCGCATGTGATTTCACCAGCACACGCACGCATCCATCGGAACACAGCACCACTGCTTGGCGGCAGATTAGCAGGTGTGGAGGCAGTACTTCTGCGTGCGAACTTTGCACAAGTTCTACTTTATTTTGAGCTGTTTTGTAGATATAAATATTTAATATCTATTTTTAGAAAATTAAATTTACGCCTACCCTTTAAGTGATTAAGTGAAGTGATAAACGTCGGCCATAAATACATCCTATACCGGAATTATGGGGAGACGGCTATGTAACGTCTCATTTGCCTGTAATTACACCGGATAACACACCCTTCCACCGGAACATAGCAATGCGAGGGTAATATTTGGCAGCTGATTACCAAGTATAGCAGTATCTATCTGACACGGAAACCCAAAATATTGGGTTATTCACCTGTAAAAGTGAACAAAATGGACCCTAAATAAATAGGGGAAAAGCAAGATTATGATAATTTGATAGATCTCAATATTTGAGTGAGAGTAAGTTTGGTTTGAACCAACCGTACCAGCCTCTAATGTTCCCACTGCAGGGACACCGGCCTACTCTCGATAATTGAGAGTGAATGGGCTCTGATCTACCACGGGAGCCCAATCCGGATTGATAGATGTCACATGTCATCGAATTTTTGGTTCTAAGACAAGCCGGTTTACTCACGATGTTTTCCGTCACGTGGTATTGTGCACATTAATTTTTCAAGTAAAAAAACTCATTGGTTCTCATGTGGGTTTGAACCAGCGACCTTCAGATTGAAAGTCGGCGTCTGTGCCCCTGGGCCACCACGCTCGCTGGTTTGAACAGTTCTTCCAAATAATAAAAAGGAACCTCACGTTTCGCTCGTTAAAAGAGCATTCGTTCGTTTCACTATCTTTCACATTCGGAAGTTAGCTGAATCCATCCCAATCATTCGAAGCTACCTTTTCACACTAGACTTAACTGTAGGAGCCACTTAATCCGGGATCTCAAATAAAGGCTCCCACGGTGCTACTACACAGTTTTCAATCACGTTTACGAGAGCCACGAGAAATTCCGTTTTAGCAATCGTTTTCAAACATTGAGACACATTATTTTTTTTTTTGTTTCAAATCTTTATATAAGCTTTGAATAGTTTATTTACATTACTTGCAACTGTAAATTAATGATTAATTGCATATTTTTATGCAATATTATCAAACGATTTCCGAAGATATATGCTTTTAGATTGGCCCCATAGAAATTTTACCAAGTTCGGTTTAATAGTTTGGTTGTTCAACGAAATTGCGCATTTAGCTTTTTTTTCACATTTTTCTTCGCCCGTTGTACACTGTACTGATATGGATGTTTATTTTTTTAAATGGTAGGATTAAATAATATATTAGGGCGGGAAATAAGGGATGAAAGTAATGAAGTCGTTTTATTCTTCGCTTTTTTAAATCCGTCACTTATAGGTATAACTTGTATATTTAATTTTAGATAATATTAATCCATAATTGGAGTACTAGTCAATACCATTTTATGTTAAGTGGTTACCTTCACCCATAATAACTTTAGGTCCTCCCCGACCGAAATATGGGAAGAACCAAGTTGCACCCCGTTGCGCCCGTCACCCGAGACGGGGATGTTTTATCTCATGCGCATGTGATTTCACCAGCATATACTATTTTTAAATCAGCCAATGTGTTTCATATACCATCCTATAACTAGCCTACAGAAAATACACAACTGCGCCTAACGATACCCTTATCGCACCCGGATGCCGGTTTAGGTTCAGTTCCGCTCATTTAAATTTTAGCACCACTATCTCTATTTGAATAATGGCCAGACTAAAGTAGGAGATTTAAATGGAAATTTCTTGAATTTGAAATGGCGTGAATGAATTTTCAAGTTGTTTATGCGGAAGTTACACATCAATATAATTTATTAATGAAACTAGGGTTCACAGCATTATCTCTTAAATATAATGTATGGTTACATATTACCTTAAAATAAGCCGTAAACAACATGATCAGTTCATATGGCAATAATTATGTTTGCACCACTTAGAAATATAAATATAAAACAATAATTTTCTATGAATTAAAAGAAAATACTTACATTAAGTTTTTTAGGTATAACCACGATTATTTGCTTCGTGTTCTATGAGATTAAAAATATTTTTTTTATTAATTGTCGCAGCTCAGTGGTAGCTCTGCCATCTGCGTTTTAGGTCGTGACTTCGATTCTCACTCAGGACAAGCATTTGTGTGAAGAACATAGATGTTTGTTCTGTATCTGGGTGGTAATACAAATAAATAGTACTGTTTATGTATTCTATCAGTTATCTAATACCCATTATACAAGCTATGCTTAGTTTGTAATATAAATTTATTCAGTTATATTATCTCTCTGTTACATTTATCATTGAAATATTACATTAAAAAAATATTCGTAGTTTTGTATGCCAACTGTAATAACTTTTATCGAGTAAATACAAATGTATGTTTCCCGACAAATATTTTGTCCCCAGCGTATGGAAATATTTATAACGGTAAACAATATAAATCACTAGGTTCGACGTGTTTATCGATCACCCTATGCCTGTTCGTACAATCTTGTTCCCGTGCGTGAAACAAGATATATGATAAGATAACACCTTTTATAAACGGTGTAGTTTTTATAACTGGATCCAATTTTATAAGTGTTTCGTATATGTGTAACCTATTTGATTATTTTCCTTCTGAAATAGGAGAATAGATACATATATAGTTCAAATACTAGTAGTGTTTGCTCTTTATTTATAAAACAAAACGATAGAGACGACTTTTTTCACAGGTGAAAGTAACGTAAATTGTGAATTTGCATTTTCTTTGTCACTAGTAGGAAATAAATTATGATTGAAATAATTGTTTTCGATTTTAGTTTCAATTTTAAACTCATTTCAAGCGTCATTCAATGCCTCAGGAGAGGTTCAATAACAGTTTTTTTTTCATTAGTTCCTTAATCTGCAGCAAGACCTTTCTTTTTGTCAAAAATGACCCGAAAGCTAACGGATAGCTAGCAACATTTTTTTTCCAATGCGTAAGTTTGACACCGTTCAACTCCCTATAGTGATTTCCAGTAACAGCTGTGTAAATTGGAAATATTCCATTCCCGAGCATTATTTAACCAGTCACCATTTTAAAAACATTTCCCTTGGTAATACATTAAAACATTTTGTCATAACACGAACGCCGGCTGAGGTCGGATTACCGCTAAAATCTGTGTATTTTTGCAGCACAAGATGAAACTTGGAAATGTATTTTTAAAACGAGAAGTATTCAAACATTTCAATCGCTTTCTGAGATGTTCATTGAAGAACAGATATTGTATATTTAGTTTTTCTATAATATATATTATGGCCTGCCACGGCCAGATGCCATAGAATTTCGGTTTAAGTGACATAATCGCTGCATGTTGCATCCGTCACTCCGAGACAGAGCTGGAACGTCAAATGCAGTTGTATTTTCACCGGTACCTACATATTTCCACTGGAATTTAACAGTACAAGTGCACTGTTGCTTGGCGGCAGAATATATAAGCTTTTATTCTATTGTATTACAATAGGGCTTTATCCAAATAGTTTTGTACAAACTTAAGTTGATAATAGGTAGTGTAACTACGCTTAAAATCCTTTATCCTTACTTTATAAAACCGTTTTTGACCTCTTTTGTGAATTTCATGTCCATACTCGTTTGTACTGTATTATTCATAACTTTTTGCGGTGTTAGAAAGTTAATTCAGTTTATGTACAGAGCAATTTAAATTCCTAATGATTTTTGAATACATAGTGATTATAAATGGCTTTTCAACTTGCTTTTTAATGAACTGTAATGAAATCCTTGTTGGTTAAAATTATTTTTAGGGATTCATACCCTAAGGGAAAGGAAACCCTATATACATTGTCTGTCTGTCTGTGTTACATTTAAAAGGCTGCGTCTTTGAACAGCTTTTCTATTATAATATGTAACAAAAGTGACGGGACGAGCTGAATACTCACCTAATGTTACGTGGTTACGTCCGTCCACAACAACAGCAATACGACTTGGGTCCTCCCCGACCGAAGTGTGTACTTATGGACATTTCACACAGCACCAACCTAAGCTTTTACTATATGAACTAGATTACTGAATAATATACAACTTTTTTAATGCATAAATTGAATACATATTAACACCCAGACACAGAACTGCTGCCCATCACAAAAATGCTTATCCTGAGTGGTGAGGACCCACGACCTACAGCGCAGAATGCAGAGCTAAGACAACTGAGATATAAGGCCAATCAATTACGGTAAACAAAATTTACAATATGAGAGATGACATTATCTTGGCTTACAATTAAATAAACTAACTTTTCGACAGAAAATACTATCTCTGTGACTTTTGAGTTTGAGCGAAGTAAATTAAATACTACTTTTAAACTAAATTAAATTTAACGGATGAAATTTGAAATCTAAGTTCATTCATAATTTCTCTTTCAGTATAAACTAGAATTGCATTTAAAGTTAACATTTAAATGAATTAAATGGAACACAGGGGGAATTGGAATAGAGATGCAAATATCAGACGCGACTTTGAGTCGTGTTTATTGAGTAACAATTATAAATATATGTTCATGGTTTCAGGTTTAGTATCTAGCTCACAAAGTTTTCTAGGATAGAAGAAGTAACAATAGAAGGGTAAAATCCGGATACCGGTAAAATCTCATCACGAGCATTTGCTGGGATCATATAGAAATGAGGCGCATTATATATTTCTTGTTATCACGTCTCAGACCTAAGGGACGTAATACGATTCAACTTTGATCTTCTCATATAAGTAAGGGAAGACCTACATCGTATAACCGTTCTCTTAAGAAAACAGTAAATTTTTTTAAATACTCTCTGTTTACTACTAAGACTACTAAGTCTCCAATAATCATATATTCATAATTCCAGGATATAATGATAATTTGTATTCCAGGAAAAACCCGCGACCGTTAGATATTATTTGAGTGGGTGCTACTAAGACTACGCAACGCCCCTGTATCGCAGGTACCATGGAAAGCCGAGAACAAACTTCATGCTTACCACCGAAATATAAGCCCCCACCGGAGATCAAACCTGGACCCTTTGCTTCAAAGATAAGACTACCAACTTAGCCACAGAGCCTTTTTAAATAGGTAGTGTAGTTCGCCTGTGTACCCATCATCGGTCGTCGGCATAGTCAGAATTTTGACATCGGCGACATAAAGTCGCATCTTCAACATCAGTAGTGCAAAATTACAGGGTTGGCGCGATGCTCACATCGTCATTAGCAAAATGGAGTTTGACCGCAAGCAACCCTGGCGGCGTGTCGCATAAAATCGAAATAATTAGATTTAGATTGTGTGTGAACACGTTTGAGACTGGTAGCTCAAACATTAGAGGAAAACATTGAGGGGTGGCCATAGTATCGAAGGCCAATATTTACGTGTTGCGTTTTTTCATTCATGAGCGCTTAGAGGCGCTGGTGGCGTAGCTCACTTAGCTATCCTTGCAGATCATCGAAGTTAAGCAAGAGCGTGGTGGCCCAGGGACATAGACGGCGACTTTCAATCTGAAGGTCGCTGGTTCAAACCCACACATGTACCAATGAGTTTTTTCACTTGAAAAATTTATGCGCGCAATACCACGTTCTCGAAACGGTGACAGAAGCCATGTGACATCTACCAATCCGGATTGGGCTCCCGTGGTAGATCAAAGCCCATTCACTCTCTTTTATCGAGAGTAAGCCGATGTCCCTGCAGTGGGAACATTAGAGGCTGGTACGGAAGCAACTTTCGGCCTAGGCAGAATTTTAATGGGTGATTCAGTGGCTTATCGGTTCCGGCTAAACGTCACTAAGCCATGTTGGAGGCCTCCGGTTGGCTTGAAAACTCCGACACCACGTTGGCCACTTACTCAGACAAAATAAGAACAATTTTAATCTTTATCTAATGCAGCTCGTGTCTTTTTGTAAGGCACATTTTCATTGCTTGCACAATATCACCCTGCGTTGACATTTTAAGACTAAATTTTAATTGCAAACGGATAATGAATGTTTCCTAGTATTTAAAACGCTCACAAACGCCGAATAAGGTCTGTTAAAGAGATCAAAAGGTTATTTTCCGCTCTCTAATTAAAGATTCAAGTACCCGTGATTTAATAAAAGCAGAAAATTATGAGAGGCGTGATTTTTCCTCTTTAGTCTTTTGTTTTCATTTTAATAAGCTTTGTCAATTTGCATAATAGGTAGCTTCTTCAGGGATCTCCTCGAAGGGCATGGTAATAAGGCTAAGGGTGTTGATCCACCAGATATTATCGATGTAGCTAAGTGATGCGCGAGAATATCGCTTAGCTACTAATAATGCATCTATTTTACTGTTCTCATAGCGTTGGTATTAGCTCCGTCTTTTACGCTGTGCGCTGTGTAACAAGCGTTTTTGTGATGAACATATACTTTTGTTCTTTGATTTTTATTTATGTATTTACAATAAAAAAACTTTATAAGTATTTTATTGGTTATATAGTTTAGTTTGGGGCTAGATGACGCTGTGTAAAATCAGCATGAATATATCTTACTAATATTATGAAAGCGAAAGTTTGTGTGTATGTTTGTACCACCTTCACGGTTAAACGGCTCAATCTTATATCCTGGATAATACACTGGTTAGTTTTGATCCCGAAAAACTGCGGGTATCACCGTAGGGCGCAGCTAGTATTATTATAAAGAGGGGTTGAAAGGAAAGGGTGCTGGGTAAATTGATGCCCATCGCTGATTTTCAGCACAAGCTTAAGGGAAGTCGCGAGCATCGAATATTATGTATAATCTAAGGGGAAAAATCTTTAATACCTGATACTCTCCAGGTGTCCAATACAGTAAAAAAGTACCATAGTTTATAATGGCAGCGACCCAAACTGAAATTCGTATATAATTCAGTTATATTCGTGGCAATTTTATTTGTTTTAACCTCGTCGAGAGCTTTTCGCTCTCAGCAAAAGCTCGCGAAAAGTTGATAAGGCCAATAAAAGAGGTAGCTAAAAAATTGAGTCTTTAAAAAAATGCTTCGTAAAGGGCTTTTTTAATAAGTTGAGATTCAAAATCAAAGTTAAAGTCAAAATACTTTATTTCCATTGAATACTCAAAAATTTTTTTAGTAGGTACACCTACAAATCATGCGTTCTTATTACTACGTTCTATTACTTTAGCACTTGTACAAACCCTATCCGGCCTTCCAAGAACAAGCAAGATACCGTCAATGGAAGGATTTAAGATTCTCAAGATATGTTGTATTTCCACTAAATCAAAGTGGTATGGTGGGTAAAATGTGCAATGAAGATGGGCTTTCTATTAAGTTACTTCATCTACTCCGTATTTTACATTGCTATATCACTAGTTCAACCCAAGCTAGTTAATTTTACTCCAATCCTTAGCTTACACCCCTCGCTATGTAAAAAAACCTACCTAAAACCTGGTTTTACCTAAAAACCAGAGCTAACCTAAATTAAGCAAAAAAACCCCCATTGTGAACCCCAGTGGAAAACCACCCTAATCATGTCTCAGAAATAAGGAAATTCGTATTTTTTGGGCTGGTGCATTGAGACTTTTCGCTTGCTTTCCCTATTGCTATTTGAATTTCAAGTACCCACAGTGTAATTTTGTAACATATTGTTTTTATTCCGACGGCTCCGTAGCTAGTTGTAGTGACACCACTGTCGCAAAGACAGGTGCCGGCAGATCCCAGGTGTGGTGGCAGTAACTGTCCGGATGAATATGGCACAAGTTCTAATGCTACTTTTGATGTCTACACGTGGGTGGTGCGAAACGGGACCACCCAGGGGACACGTGTAGGGACTCTTATAGTAAACTCCTGTGGACGCGTGCAACTTGTCATCTAGCCCCATAAAATCATGGCATTTTATGTGACTATAGTACAGGACTAAAGAGGCGATATGAATTGATGTCCTTTATGTTTATTATTAGCTTATCGCAGCCTTGCATAATAATCCTCCTCCCACTTAGGTAAGGGAAGAGGCAATTCGCATTTTAGCTAGCCTCCAAAACGGCTGGAACGATTTTGACGGACATTGTACTCCTTTTTTTGACATGAAAATGGCAGCCTTAGTGAAGGAAAAAATAAAATTAGAATTCCGCGCCACAAAATCAGCTAGTATGTAAATAAACAATTTTTTTTTATTTATTTATATTATAATATTTGTTTATTTATTTACATCAAACATTATTGCCACTTACCACCTGGTGGGCGCGCAGCCCGTTCCGCTACTAATTCACATTAAAAAAGACCTTAGGTCAAAACAAGTGTTTGTCTCTGTCTTTAGATAGATATTATATAAGTAATCCACCTATAGGGTTGTAAAAACATACCAAATTCGGCAAAATAGCTAAGTAACACCACGTTTTGCGGTCGTAAAGTTTTGTAGACATTTTGTCTATATAAGTAAGAGTAGATATTGATCTGGTAACTTTATAGGCATATTCTATTGCGTATTTTACGGGACCCTTCCCAAGGGGGGGTACTACAGCGAGGCTTTTGCGTCGCATTATTTAAAACTACCCGCAGCCTGCGTGTTACCCGCTATTAAAATGTCAACATGAAACAATGGGGAAAAATGACAAAAGTTGTTATTTTAAAGTCACAAAAATTCTTCACTTTATCTGGGTATAAAGTAGCCTGTTATTAAGCCTGTGGATTAATCCACGGTATTAGGAAATTTCATTCAAAAAGGCGTAGAGGCGTAAACATTCATAAAGACAATCTTTCTCATTTTGTAAATGAGTATGATTATACTTATACATTTTCTATATATATCAGCCGTCAAAATCGGTTCAGCCGTTTCGGAAATTAGCCCGAACAAACAGACCGACAGACAGACAAAAAATTGAAATAAGTTTTATTGTTATAAATACCATAATACACTTTTAAATGAACTTAGTATAAAGCTGTTATTTTGACATTACAAACAGACACTTCATTTTTAGTTATTTGTAAATATACAGTAATGACCAACACGACAGTGAAAAATTTGACGTGTCCAAATTATACTTGAGATCTTAAGGAATAAATGAGTTTGACTTTGACTTTGACTTTGTTCACGTGCATTGTTTATTAATCATGTAGATCAATTATATAGAAGAGCGAGAATTAGCACATAATCCGGATACTCCAAAACAAGGGCATAATGATTGTGCAATTTGAAATAGCCAGAGTATAGCAGTTTGCGGGAAGCCACAGCGATCTAAACATAGCCATAAGCACATAAAACAGAAATATGATAATGTCTAACCTACGCCCACACGGGAAATGCCAGGAGTGATACTTTTAAGCATGTCTGGACAGGTATGAACAAGCCAAGATATACACCACATATATAGAATCGAACAAAGTCCCTCCCGCTGTTTGTACCCTTATGGTGTGTACCGTTTGATTCCCTACCCGTACCCCCTGGGTGGTGCAACCAAAGTAGCAGTAGAACTTGTGCCAAGTTCGTCCGGAGAGGTACTGCTACCACACATGGAATTTGCCGCCAAGCAGTAGTGCTCGCATTACTGTGTTCACATCCTTCCAACGGAACATAGCAATGCCAATGCAATGCTGCTTAGCGGCAGATCGCTTTGGAGGCAGGAATACTACCATCTCAGCCTCGGAGCCGTCAAGCCTATAATGTGAATTACTCGCTTGTGAGTTATATAAGTTTGTTAATTGTTTTTTTGTAAATGATTTATTGTTTTTTCATAGTTTATACATTGTGTTACACATTTATTTTGGTACGTGGGTGTGTTAATTATAAAAAAATATATAACAAAATATGTAAGAAGTATCTACTTTTAATACAAAATATAAATAATGTTAACCAAAAGCTAACCTGTTTTAATAGGTATCAACTATTTTTTTTACTCTGCGTAGAGACACAAGTAGCCCAAAACGAATGTAGATTGTGCTTTTGGAGACCATAAAATTCCTACGTGATCTGAACAATAAGATTTAAGATTTTATAGGTATTTGCAGATATTAAAGAGGCTACAAAGATAAAGGGTTCTGTGTTTGTAATATCAATTTCGGAAGTTTCGTTTTATTGACGATATGATATAGTGTACGAAATATTCGTACAGAATACCCAGTATTTTAATGTAATATCTACTACTATTACTCTTATGTGATTTTAATGTAACTACAATTATCAGTAACATGGAGTGATTAGTACCTATTTTAATAGTTTAAAGTTAATTTTATTGAATTATTATAAAAGGAAAATGGCAAATTTACACATTAAGTTATAAAAATATCAGAACCTAACAATTGAAATACAAAACAGTTATCACACTTATATTAAATATAAAGGCGAAAGTTTGTATGTACGTTGTAACTTCATGCTCAAACGGCTCAATGGATATGTAATTTGGTATAGCTTTCCTGGATTCACTACTTCTGATTCGGAAAAACTTCAGCGTAGCTACTATAAAATAATAATATGAACTGTATTGATACATGCGACGACACAATCTATATAGTAACTATAACAATATTTGTCTTACAATAATTATGGATGCCTGCATCATCCGCTCCGAAATTTGTTTCTGGCTTTCAAATCATTTTTATCTAAGACTTTTACGTATTCAGCTAAATTGATATGCGCAGACAATAAATCGCAAAAAATAAGGTACAATTCATTTTAACAAGTCCTCTTTTACGTTCGAAAATTCTTAGAAAGATAAATATGTTTCACACTTCCAAAAAAAAGGAATTTCTCGGCAATAAAAGCAATTTACTTTATCTCCGTCAATTCATCCATTTTAAATGAAAAATAAAATCGCCCTTTATCCGTTACGAATGTGCTCCATTATTCGTTCGTCTGTCTCCCTGATTGATAAATATCTACCCTACGCTTTTAATAATACATATAGGCGGATTAGTGATGTATCTGAAACGTGTAATTTATCATCAATATCGAAAAAAAATATTTTACAATATTGTTTAGGAAAAAAACAACAGTGCAGCAAACCATTACTAAGATGCATTCCAAAATCAGGGAAAAATGAGAATAGAAAGCGATATGCTATTCAAAAAAATATTTAAGTAGATTTTTGTCAGTATAGCTAATATTATATTATATTATTTTTATGTGTGGCCATTTTATGCATGCATTGTTAAAAAAAAAACATTTATAAATACTATTCTTAAGGCTTAAGTATTTTTTTTCTAACGTTTACACACTCATACCTCTGCACTAGGATTCCCTGTGTCGCAGATGGCATGGTCAAACACAGAATCACAAGACAAACACCCAAGACCCGAGAACAAACTTCATGCTCACCACACAAAGTATGCCCCGGCCGGGAATCGAACCCGGGACCCCTCGATTCGAAGCCAGGGCTACTACCAACTAAGCCACGGAGCCGTCAAATTATATGAGCTATATTATGAGCTTTCATTAAAAGATTATGAGTTTTGGTTGGCCGTGAGGATTGTCATATTTCTTATTTCATTATCATCGCTGTGAGGGCATGGTGACAACGGTACGACACATCATCGATAAACATTATTGTCGATAGAGTTATATCATATATCGATAAATTTTCCCATCACTAAGTAAGTTGCTTTTCATAAAAAATCCTTCGAGCTGATAGTTGAAGCTGAAAGATTAATTGTGGCAAGTTATTCAGCCTTCAGAGCTTCCAGTAATTATGATGGGTTGATTAATGACTCTTTTGACGTCTATGTAGGTTACTGAATGCTGGAGGAGGAAAAAACTAATTTTATTTTTGAAATCTAAAGTGAGTTTGAGGCTATAAAACACGCGTATATTTTTCAGTTGTTACAAAACTAGTTTTTTAAGATTGTGTTTTTTAAGATTGTGTATTTTCATGATCATTGCAAAATTGCAAAATCGCGAAGCTTGCCTGGATGATCTTTACAGACCATTTGAGTTTAGCAACTATCAGTGTTGGGTGACTATTTAGTGGCAATTTGAACTGAGCGCTTCCGTGCTTCGGAGAGCAAATTAGGATGTCGGTCCCGGATATTCTTTTTGATAAGCCACGTCAGAGGCCTTGAAAACTTCGACACCAGAGTTAGCCACTTACACGAAAAGAAGAAGATTGCAAAAAGTGAGATGCAAAAATTGTACTTTGAAATATATAGAAATTCACCCTCAAAATAAACTATTCCTCCTAATTGACGACTCCGTAGCTTAGTGGGTAGTAAGTAGCCCTGCCTTCGAACCGAGGCGCTCCTGGTTAAATTTCCGGCCGGGCACACTTTGTGTGATGAAGTTTGTTCTAGGGTCTGTTTGTTTCTGTGTTTGACTATGCCATCTGTGACACAGGGAATCCTAGTACAGAGGTATGAGTGTGTAAACGTTTATAAGTATTAATTTTAAGTAAGATTAAGTTACGTCGTTAAGTTGTGTTTAAATTATACGTTGTCTCCCGGTCAGGAAATTAATTTTAATTTCATTACGGAAAATTATCGCCTTCTATAAGAATACCAATGGTGCAGATGAGAACACAATGGAAATTTCCATTTACGATACACAAATTTACGTAATTGAATGAACGATTCATTAATTTTCAATCAATAACAATCCGATTCATTAGCGCATAACCTGAGTAACGACCTGTCAGTGATTAGAAGGATTGCCGTGGGGGGTCATTAAATGGTGCATTTATCTTATCTAATTTAGGTTCTTAATCTGACCCGTCACATGGGGATCCAGGGCATTTAAATACGGGGTCATCTAACGCCCTTTAGTTGGCCAGGTCCCCGAGGTGGTTGCGACACGCTATGTGTTCTGGCGTGTCGCTAATCAAGGCGTGGCACTCGATGCCAAATAGAGAGGGGTCCGGAAACGGACAGCCGCGGCGGGTTCGCGGATGTGTGTCAAAACGTTCCTGTGTTCCCGCCACTAAGCGGCAGAGGAGGACACCGTGGGGTTTTAGTGGTTCTAGTCCCACATAACCGCTCTGTTTCCCCGTGGCAGGGCGGTATGCGAGTGCATTTCACGACGAAAAAAAAGGTGGTTCTAATATTGTTTATTCTATGGCACTGGCACATTTTTTTTTTACACTGTCATATCTCTGCTCTCGGATTCCCTGTTTCGCTGATGGAATAGAAAAACACAGAAACACAAGACAAACCACTCAAGTTCCGAGAACAAACTTCATGCTTACCCCATAAAGTGAGCCCCGGCCGGTAATCGAACCCGAGAACCTTCGGGAAGTTAGGGCTACTACCAGCTAAGCTACGCTAAGCTAATCGCTGTCAATTTTGATATAACTTCAACCGACATCGGAAGAGGTTATCAATATAATCTAAAATAATAAATAAATAAAGAATTAAATATAATAAGAAGTGTGCTTGGCGCTAAAATATTAACCATATTTTTTTGTCATACAAACTTTGCCCTCACAAATATTAATTTGGAAATCCGCTGAATCTTACGGACCGCTCACTAGTAATAATTTTTCATGCACGTGGCAATTATTATTTATATTTAAAATTATTCATAGATAGCGAAAAATTGTCTGGGATTCTGATCACTTGTACAAAATAATGGACTACTCAGGGAACAAACCCAAAAAATCTACTTTCTTTGTACTCGTATTGAAACGCGAACCACAAAGAAGTCGCCCTTGTATTGGGTCACGTAGGAGTGTCTATTGTTTTTTTTTTAATTTGAAGGCGTTAACCTTTCATACACAATTTGAATGGGGCTCGTGGAAAGAAATGTAACTGGAATTCTTGAAAGAAAGTCGATTTCTTCGTGGGTTAAAAGCGTTTTAACTTGTATTCACAATTTGTCGGTAAATTGACTTTGGATAAAAGACGATTATATTTTACATCAATGCAGACTCACTAACTCACTAGTTCACCCGAACTCTGTAATTAACTAATAGATTACTTAAATAGACATAGACTCAGTAAAGCTCCCAATCGGTATGATTAATTCCGACATATTCAACAATCATCATATTTCAGCCAATTTACATAAAATCTTAATGAATTATGCATATATATATTTCTCGTGAATTAATCCTTCCATTAGTAAAAACTATTAGAAAATCATTTCAGTAGTTTTTGAGATTGTTGCGTGTGCGACTTTGATTTATAATATGTAGTGACAAGTTACACGATTTTTGGGAAAATATTATTCTTCTCCATAGAGGTATACACGAAACATGTTAATAACATAGCGGGATCTCGTATGTATTACCAAATAATATTGTAGGAATTCGAAGATAATATAGATTTTTATTACTGTTACTTCCACACATACATTTATTCCTTTAGATCTCAAGTATCATTTGGACACGTTAAATTTTACACACACAAGTAAACATATTCGTGAGCATATAACGTGTCACAGGAGATCCTTAGGCACATTACATGTACACAGATATGTCAAATTACATTAAGCCTTTATTTGTTAGCCAGTCTTATTTGTTAAGTTTCCATCTATTCCAACCCTAACCTAAAGAACCGTGGGACTAAACAGCAAGAAACCCCTCGGAGACAGTTTTACATATTTGCTCCACTCTAGCCGCAGGATGTCTAGATTGGAGCAAATTCATTCTCAAGCCTCTTTATCACCTATGTTATCTGATATTTTATATTAAGATAGTGATAAAACAGTAACCACAGACGAATACACACCTGTTTTGTCACATGTAAGCAACATCTTTCGTTGCTATCTGGCTTGAGGCCAACTTTTGATTATTTGCAAAGCTTAGGTGCATATATCCCTGATCCAGAACAGAAGCGAATACGTAACGATTCAGAAACTATAGTAAAACTTATGTTTAACGAGTTTCATTTAACGTAAACTGGGAGGATAAACTCGCAATTATAAAAAAGCGTGGAGGCAAGGCCAACAAAATGTTGGACCAACTTTTCGACACCTCATAGTTTTTTGGCAGCGTGTACTGTTTATGCACGTTGTAAATTGTTGGCTCTACTTAATTATTAAAAACCAATTTGACATTTCATACACACTAAACCAACTCATACCCTAAACTCATAACTTTTACTATGGGAACTAGACTACTGATGTGATGACATGTTAAACAATGTTTTATTTTTGTAAATTCTCAACATTCTAATATATACAATACAACCTTCTAATTTTGTGGCAATATTTGCCAGTATAATGGCTATGTTTGTTTGTATGTACGTAGACAGCCAAAAGGATAGACAGACACACGACGGGACAAAAAACTATAATGGTTCCGCCCTTGCCTACGGAACCCTTATAACAACACTAAGCAATAACACCCACACAAAACAAGCTTGTTTTTGTTTGCACTTTCATATCTACATCTTGGTACGCCTCACCATCTGGCGTGATGCCAATACTCGGATATTTGAAGCTCTACTGCGGCACCCAAGATCTAGTACACAGTAGATATATTACCTTTATTGTATACCGTTCAAAAGAAATACACGTAATTAAATCCATTTATAACCAGGTTGTCCATTAGGCGGCTTTATCGCTAATAAGGATCACTTCCAAGCAAATTTTGGATAGTGGACTTATAAAGACGATGGCGCCCCGAAGACGCAAGTTTTTTTGTTATATTTTCCGTCCTGGAAATACCCGATTTCGAAAAATTAAATTAATTTTTCTTTTGTTAATTTTTCTACTGTTTTAAACTTGTACCATCAACATAAAAAGTACCATAAGTTATGATTAATGTGTTTGTTTTCGGCAGGAACAAAATGGTTCCATGTAGGTATAGGAAATATGAGGATGTTTGTTCATATGACGAGCTGGCTACCCCTAAACAACATCAAAACAATTCAGTTCCTCCTCTAACAAAGTACGAAAAGACCTACCAGAAAACGCGTTGCACCCGTCACACCGACACGAGGATGTACGAATAGAATATATGTATTTACAAAAAGTACGTTATCAATTTATATAATTGCCATAACTATGCTTAGTTTGGAGCTATATAAATCGATTTATTCGAATGAATATGAATATTTATTTATTTCTATCTATTTCCCGTTCCCGTTCCCCGTTACGGGGATAAAATATAGCCTTGCTACTTGCTGATAATGTAGCTTTTGATTAGACAAATATTTTTTTTAATCGGTTTAATAGTTTGTGTGTGAATTCGTTATCTTGGTTGCTCGGCTTATTAAAATATCAAACGCAAAATGACATAGTATAGTACCCATAAGATTACCAGTGACAACAAGAGCCCTAAAGAAAATTCATTGTGTTCCGGTGGAAGGGTGTAGGTGCTGGTTAAATCACATGCGCATGGCAGCAGGATGAATGCCATGAATGAATGTTGCCACTTACCACCAGGTGGGTCTCAGGTAGTTCCATAACATTTTTACATAAAAAAAACTTCGTTTTGGCCATTGGATAGTCTCAGAAGGTCATTCATTCAACTTATTAATTAATTCCAAGTAAGCTAATCGAAAGTTGAGAAAATCCTTTAGCGACACTGCACCATGTCACCTAAAAGAGCAATTCTGAAAGGGGCAAAGATACTCATTTAAAAACAGCGCCCCATCTTTAAAAGCTTTTACCGAACTCAAACTGGAGTTCTATTTATATTTTCGAGACGGAACACCGAGGTCGGTCCATTCTTTCGTTTGTACGAACTTTACCGTTGGAGATGTTTAGGAATTCATTCGCGATCGCTCACTTGCGCTGTCTACAAACGCTTTTATATTTTCACTTTTTGACAGTTACGTTCACCCACTTTAAGTGAATATTGGCTTCCAATACAAGAGTAATAAAAATATTCATGGACGTTTAACATAGTGCCATTTAGCTCTAAACTAAACTGAGCTTGAACAATTGAAGTATTTTTTAACTGGACTATTTAGAGACAACTTTAATCTAATAATAATCCACAAAAACATATTTTGTAAATATAAACAATAAATTAATAATACTTCGCGTGGATTTTTTTTTTTGCGCGGATATCTATTTTTCTGAACGTAAAGTGGTCTAAGTTACTTCTTATAACATCAGCTCTTATTTTGACATTACAAACAGACACTTCAAGTTTATTTATTTGTATAATTAAATAATTATGATACGCCTCAAGTGCCTATAATTTCATCGGTGCACCAATGCTTGGTGGCAGAATACCAGGTGTGGCAGCAGTACCTACTTCTACGGACAAACTTGGCACAAGATCTACTGCTACTTTGGGTTGATCCTTTTGCACCACCCAGGTGATACGTGTACGGATTATGAAGGACGGACGCGGGCAACATGGCCCTCCAAAAGCAATTAGCATTAATTTTGAATGAATTAATTTCTCACTCTCCAACCTATTGTCAAATAGAAAAGAGTTTAACGAGGTAACTGATCCTATTAAGCACCCCATTGTGCCGAGTCTAGGTGTTGAATTAAAACGAAGCACAATAGAACCTATTGTTGGTATCTCGATGAATAGTTCTCACTTGAAATATTCGTCTTTCCAACCGACTTCCAACGGTGGCCCTTTTCAATTCAGTTGCATTTTTTTTTGTTTTTATGTCTGTTAATTCAGATCTTCGTCACTCAACCGATTTGAATAATTATTTTTTAGGATGAAACGGGACCCTATTACTAAGACTCCGCTATCCGTCTGTCTGTCTGTCCGTCTGCCCGTGATACCTCTGGTATTTCTTATTCTTAGACAATGGGTAGCCACAATTCTTAGATGAGCCGTAAGCTACCTTAATAAAAAAAAGTTTCAATTAAAGATTGGCGAATTGAGCCACTGGCAATATTTTGGAAAAATAATTTATATTGCGATATTTTTAAATAACGCTTAATTGCCAATTATGAATGCTTAGTTGGAAGTGACGTCAAGATATGATCGCGGGTTTGAAGATTGAGTTTTCTGAGAAGGAAGATATCCGTGTATCAAAAGCAAAAAAATCTAATTTATTATTACTTTATTACCAAACTCCGAATCCCTCTAATTCTCAACAAAATCACGTTAAAAGTTGAACAATTTCGGTTTTTGCTTTCATCCGGCAACAGGGTTTCAATCGTTAAACATTTTTGTTCCATTGTTGTTTTAACGCTACTCCTGATTATTTGTACAAAGTTTGTTTGTTTATCGTTTGTTTTGGATATATTTTATTGTATTTTCCATTTTGTGTAAGCTTTGTTTCTTTCTGTATGTACAGTCCACACCAAAGTTGTGACGGCGTTTCGTTATGCTCACTGATTACGAGACCTGGAATTCCTGATGTAAATAGAATTAGTTAATTCAAGATAGATAGCACTTTATGGCTCACATAAACTAAATTATAAAAATAACACGTTAATATGAAACAATTGGTGTAAGTATCTATGTTCATTGTTCACCACACAAATGCTTGTCCTGATAGGAAATCAAATCCACGACCGACGCTGAAGGCAGTACTCTAACCGAGTCGTCAGATCAATTTGTTAACGTGGACTACGCTTCAGAACAAATCATACGAAATATATATCTTCAATTTTCTAGATATCTCGACTATATCCTCAGAATTTCTGAAACTCAAGCTATTTAATTGATTGACAATACAGAATGAAGTGCCTGTATGCACGTATCACATGCCACAACAGCCCCCAGGGTAAAGCTTCATATTTCGGGTATGCTCAATACAATACAGGCCGTACTAGTTATGATACATAGTGTGTATGAGGGAATCAGTGGCGCATGCCAGTGCTTCCTAGAAGCAATCTTAGGACTGATATTATAATACTGCTTAGGGCGTCTACAAAAACAAAAGCAAGTGCGTTAGCGCGCTAAGTGACGCGGGAGCGTGTAGGTAAAATGGATGATTGAAAAACTTACGTTTTAGCGGAAGTCTTTAGTAAAATCCTGATTCTCAGCAAATAGTAGTAAGTCATTTGACTTTCCTTTGTTTTTCAAGTTTACAGTGGAAGCTTCAGAATATTTTCCTTTAGAAGTTGTATGATACTAAAGGGACAGGACGAGCTAACAGCTCACTCATGAAGTATGAGAAAATCCATGTCGTATCGCGTTGCGCCCATCACGATGAGACGGGAGTCTCATGCGCCTGTAATTTCACCAGTACCCACACTCTGCCACCGGAACACAGCAATGCTACTGCACCACTGCTTGACGGCGGATTACCAGGTAGGTGGCAGTACTTCTCTGAACGAAATTTTCACTAGTTATACTGCTACTGCTAGTTAATTGATATTTGTTATTTACTCTATAAAAATGTTCTGCTGAAGGAATTACCTTAGGTATATTTAATTACATAATATGAAAACATTTAGTGTCGCACAATAATTTAAATGTAGGTAATCTTAAATCTATCTTAAATTAATACTTATTTTGATATTAATATTTCTATGTTAATACATAGTCTCAACAAGTATTTTAAATTGCTTTGCATGGAAAACTCTAGTCAACAGCCGTTAAATTCATCATTAACTTTATTAAAGGTGATTCTCTTCTACTCTTACAGTTGTTCAGTCATCCGACGAGACCACAGCCAAAGTGATTAATAGCTTCTGTGTCAGATAACAAAGTTAGGTATAGCTTGCTCGCATGCCAATAACGAGGTTACGCTTGTAAGCCAACCTTTTAGATCACGTGGTTCGGGAACAACCAAGTTAATTAATAAATTATTGAGCTTCTAAAGTGAGGTTATAATTACCTCTCATCATGATACAGCATAACCTAGAGCGCAAAACGTGAGATTTTCTAAATACAAGCCAACAATTCTGTCACTCGCGAAGTCCGGGACCGATCACGTGACTGCAGTTGAATATAAATAAATAAATCGATATTCATGGACATTTCACACAGCGCCATCTAGCGTCAATTTTAGCATCCTAACTAATATTACAAATGCGAAAGTGAGTTTATTTGTTACGCTTTCATGCTTAAAGAAATAAACCAATTTTAAAAATTATTTCTACTCATTAAAACATGAAAATCAGCTAATAGCATTCTTAAGCTTTTTGTAAATTAATAAATTACCCTAATACATGAAAGACATAATCATAAGCACCAATCAATTTAGTTATTTAAATAGTTATGTATTACAATATTGCCCTCTCATACTGGGCAGTTTCTAATCAGACCAGGCATTATGAATAATGCTTTATTAATCTCTAAGGCGTTAAGATATTAACCATTAGGGGATGACGTAACTTCAACGCGGTCAAGTAGCTGTAACCAGTAAGGTAGTTACCATTTTTCCATAAATAATATAAAACAAAGTCGCTCCCGCTGTTTGTACGCTTAGATCTTTTAAACTACGCAACATATTTTAATGTAGATCTCAGCAATAGTGATTCAAGAGAAAGGTTTTGTAGTATTCATGCATATTGTAGTAGAGAAAAGCCGAACACCCGTGCGAGTTTAGTTTCGACAGTTTAGCTAATCAAAAAAAAAATGTGACCTTGGTAACAAATCGAATTAATAGATTAAAGAGTGTAAAATATTTTCCAATTATGAGCCCAGTAAAAAGGTTTAATGACAATGTTCAAGCGAATGAAACCTTCTTCGAAAATAATACGGAATGGAACATTATTTCTCTTTTATAACGTTCCATTTTTCAAACGACGGCGAAGTGAAACGTGCCAAAGGCCGCATAGAAATGGGGAAATCCCCGTTTAATGAGTACGTTTCACAAGTGTAATGTAAACCTGAGCTTGGACTTATTGTAAAATCCAATACTGGAACAGAACGATTGGTTCGGCATACTGGGAACTTGAGTGTTGTCAGTGTGAGCACGTTTGCCCGCTAGGCAGAGTTTTAATGGCACCCTACTCCTTATTATTTATACTAACACGTGAACAATTATACTAACATGATAACAATATCACCGCTATTATTTTCTCAAGAAATACTCCGCTCACGATACGAAAAACTTCTTCATAATCATACTAATATTATAAATGCGAAAGTTTGTCATGTTTGGTATTCTTTCATGGAACAACGGACGAACGGATTTAGATGAAATTTGTCATAAAGGTAGCTTCATACCCTGGACATACATATGGGCTACTTTTTATCAGAATGCATTCCCATTGCCTCATGTTGACTTTAACCGCGGGGTGCAGCAAATAATTCATAAATCATTCAATGTTTAATATAATAATTCGATATTAATTAACAATTTCCTATTCTGACATTTATTTGACATGATTTTATTTGTGCTATGTATGAATATTATTATTAATATTATTTGTTTTGTTCATGAGAACCTGACGTGATTAATGCGCGAATGTATTTTATTATTATGCTGGACTATAGATTTTATTGAGTCTGAAATAAATGATTATTATTATATATTCCTCATTATTTATTTTAATTCTCATTTTATATACATTTTCACTACAAAATAATACATTATTTAAAAAATAAACAGTATAAAAACATTGTAGTAAAAATATATATAAAAACGGATGACATTATTATTATTATTAGCAAAATATCTCACGCGACCACCCTAACCTAGAACGTAATGAAATTCTTCTGCGGGACCCAACGATCTGTAACCTACATTCATTACCTACGCTACCAATTAAAACAAAGGTATCTTCAATTCTTGTGCCCGAGATCGATTCGGCAAGGCCATCAGATAGAGCCACTAATCTATATAATAGAGATCAGTGCCAATAATTACTACAACGGATATATTGCTGCCATTTTGTATTGAAGCCAAGGAAATCTTCAATATAACGTTATATTATTTATTTGAAATAGTGACGATTATAGGAATTGAAGAATAAAGCGAAAGATTTTTGGCTTTAACTTTGAGGTTGGTACCTAATTTGTTGACGCTATTTTGGCGCTGTAAACAGAGACGAGTGTCTAAAGAACTAAAATTACTAATCTTGGGGGGTTGCAGTTGCTCGCATCCGTAGATGAGAACTCTTTGAGTTCCTACACGCACCCCCTGGAGCAACTATCTACCGCCAAGCCACTGCTTGCAATACAAGTGCATCACAATTTACTTGTATTGCTGTGTTCTGGTAGTGGGTGTGGTTGCCGGTGAAATCACAGGTGCAAGAGACGTAACATCCTCGTTTCGGGTGATGGGCGCAACGGGATATGACTTGGGTCTTCTTATTTTACGTTCGGGATGACCTAACTCGTACTGGTGTTATTATGGGTAGAGAAAACCATTTAGTATCAGGTAGGCGCTTAACTTGTCCTATAACTTCAATAGTAAAAAAAAACATAATTCAATCAATTAATACTCGAGATAAAAAAAACAAAAAAAAAACGCTCGTTTCTCAAAATTCTCAGTAACTTAGCAACCACAATATATGCAAACTATTGATAAGATTAGTTCCAGAGACTACACACACTTCAAATTGGGGCATATTTTATCTGCCATTTGATTTATCGGTGGTATCAGCCGGTTCATTTAGATAGAGGTCAATGGACACAGACAAAACTTAGTCGGAGATATTCCAATATCCTATTCACCGAATATATTATCTTCTTGTCAGCGAATTCGCACAGCAGCTACCCAACGCCCTTTCCTTGCAGATATGTACTAGAGTATATATACAGATGACTGAGATAATTTAGCAGAATAACATTTACCACACTCGTCAATGACATTAAGAGTAGCCATAAATAAAAGAAGAAAAAGAAGACATTAAGAGTAAATTGCAATTTTCTACATTACATATAGTGAATTAAGGATCCATCTGCCGTACTCAGCCCTGTCAAATGATATAGATATTTTGAGAAAGTGACAACTCAACCTAATATGAGATATATTTAGGTATGTGATAAAATATGACATTATGAGTAAATTAGCTGCGCCCCGCTGTGTAACCCGCGGTTGACTTCCTACAGGAACCGTACTTTTTTCCGGGATAAAAAGTAGCCTATGTGCTTTTCCAGGCTATAATCTATCTCTATGCCAAATTTCATCCAGGTCCGTTCAGCCGTTCTGGAGTGATTGAGTAACAAACATCCATAAATACTTAAAAACGTTCGCGTTTATAATATTAGTAAGATTAACTTAACAGAAGAACTTTTTGGATTTTTGATAAAATGAAGATTCTTATAAGAAAAATAAAGTTGTCCGCCAGGGGAAGCAGAAGTGACACCTGATGGCATAAGAGAGCGTTATGCCGTTTGCCGTCACGTCACATAAGTTGTCAAACCTGTGTGACAATAGATGTTTGACGTCAAAAATCAAATTACGCTTACACATCCATCCCGTTTTACTACAATTTTCTATGTGTAAAATATTCAGTTTAAATAGACAGACCCGAAAGACAGACCGATGTAAAGTAACACTTTGTTAAAGTGTTCCGTTACTTTATATAAATGTTAAGTACAAAATCAAAATTAACAGACAGTTCACTTTGAAACCAGGTAATTAAATTTCACGTTTCCCCGTAACTCTGTAACTAAAACTTGCCTTCAAAGAAAGTCCTTAATTACAAGGTGCGAATTTCATCAAAGCTGCTATGATTTTAATTAGACAAAATATCAAATTATTCAGTTGGGCCTAGTGCCTAGAAAATTGCCTAGTGAAGATATACTTATCTGTTACCAATCAGTGGTGCACTCCCATTGCTTTGTTTCAGTGGACGGGTGTGGGTGCCGGTGAAATCACATGTGCACGAGACGTAACATCCTCGTTTTGGGTGACGGGTGCAACAGGGTGCGAATTAGGTCTTCTCATACTTCGGGCGGAAAGACTTAAGTTTTATTGCTGTTGTTAACATCGGGGCTTCGAAAATTTCGACACCAGGGTTAATAAAGAGAGATTTTTTTGATGTTATAAGTAAAAATTATCCAGATCTTTAATGAAACTTTAGAATCTTTCTTGATATCTTCTAATGAATCTTTCTTATTTTAGTTGGATTGCCAAGCTCAAATTCTACATACTATTTGCCTCGTTTGTGATAGCTTTTCATACACGAAGTTACAAACTAAACCGTGAGTTAATTAGGTAAGCGGTTCATCCTGTTTACCAGTATACAAGGCTACTCATAACTTTGTATTTAATTAAACGTTTTGTAAGAGTAATAACAGTAGAACGCGTACTAGATAATTGATATCCAATATTATTTTTATATTGTCTGGCCTCGTAGCTTCGATGGTAGTATCTTCTATATAAGTACGCTTACTTCATTCAACCGCAAGAAGTCCTACTTTAACAACCTGCCATGGTCCACTTGGAAGTTCATTAATAGACTCCGGACACAGGTTGGTCGCTGCAGACAGAACCTGTGTAAATGGGGCATGCGATACTCCAGCCTACCTGGCTGCGATTGTGGAGTCCCAGTTCAGTCCATGTCTCATTTACTTGTATGTCCCCTGTGCCCTGCGACCTGCACATTAGATGATCTGCACAAAGCTACTAATAGCTATTGAAGTGGCATAGTTTTATCGCGACAACGTTAACTTGACTGAAACATTGATACGATAAGAAGTATGCTACCAGTAATCTAGTTCTTATAGTACAAGCTATGCTAAGATTTTTAACTATGCTAAGATGGTTAATTTTCTATTTTCTTAATCTATAATAGAACAAAAACAAAAGAACATAGGAAACAAAAAAGAACAATCAGGTCTAGAAATTTTCGAGTTTTTGCGAGACTAACGTACAGCAATAGATTTTTACATATATCGATATTCATTGACATTTCACACCACCTAGCTCCAAACTATGCATAACTTATACTGTGGGAACCACATTATTGATAGAAGAATATTCCAGAACATTTGTTTGCCTACATATAAACTACCGATATAAAACAAATATTTATGTTCGTCACACAAATGGTTGTCCTGTGTGGGGAACGAATCAACGACCTAGAAGAAGGCAGAAGGCAGAATACCAACTGAGTAGTAGCATCTACTTAATATCAGGAAGACCATCAGCTCGCTACGGCACTTGAGTAACATATGCCAGTGTATCAACAAGCACCCAAACCCTCATAATCCTTTCTCTGTTCAAGTGTTGACACTCCATGAATTGTTTCGTTTTGTTCCAAAATGTACGGTATCTTGTAAGAGGAATTTGTTCAAAGAGCAGCAAGAATGATGGCATCCCTTACAGCTAATTACTTTATGCTAATTTTGTGTATGAAGATCTTAGAAACGGAAACTTACTGTTTGCTCGCCGATTTGTATATGAAAGTTTGACTGCGATATTCCTAAAGGGCAATATTATTTCTTGCAAAATATTCAAAGTTAAACAAGGTTTAGGCAAACATGTTGACTACCCTCATTGAAAAGAGGATTGGTTTTTAGGTTCCATTTTTAATCCCCTACTCAAAAATAGGGGTGTTGTATGTTTGAACGCTAATGTGTGTGTATCTGTCTGTGTGTCTGTCTGTGGCACCGTAGCTCTTAAACGGGTGAACCGATTTGGGTGCGGTTTTTTTATTTAAAAGCACATTTTTTAGCGGTGAATCTTGGATGTTTTATCAAAATCGGTTTAACCGTTTCAAGGTTATCAGCGCATTATCAATACAGCGAGTTTGGCGTTTTTAAATTTTCGTTAAATTAACTTTTTAATTCTCTGAAACCCTCGTATCATGCTCAAGTGTTGATACTGCAGACAGGGCTAATCTCGACAACCGATAATGCATGGTTATCGGTGAAGGAAAATATCGCGAGGCAATCATTTATTTGAACTAAAAGTTCGAAGACTAGTGACATCTACCAATCCGGTTTGGGCTCCCGTGGTAGATCAAAGCCCATTCACTCTCTATTATCAAGAGTTGGCCAGTGTCCCTGCAGTGGGAACATTAGAGGCTGATATGGTATGTGTGTGTGTTTGCGTGTGTTGTGTGTTAGTTAAGGGTTAAAGGTTTGGATCAATTTCTTATAACATAAAAATGAGAATGATTTTATGGAATTTATAGGTGAGATTGTAAGCGTTTGTTTGTTATTTAAATTGTTTTAGTTGCATCATAATATTTTAACGATTACCCCGTAAGTGTCCTGATGGAGCACGTTTTAACCATAAAAACGCTATGATATTTTGAAAGAAACTATATTTTTTACGGTTCATATAACGATACACTTTTCATTGCTCTCATATTTGGACAATTCCAAAGTTTACGATGCTATAAAATATAAAATATGCCGTGTCGTGCTGAGTTTGGTCGAAAAAGTAACAATGTCGTTTCTTTGTTTACTGAAGCATACAAACTAAGTAAAAAGTTAGTATTATATTTATGAGTGACATCAAGACTCGATGATTCATAGTAACAGTAAATACAACATAAAACTATTGCTACTGAGTTATAGAGGACTCTTTTTGTGATGAAAGTGAGGGGCAGATTGATGATCCACCTTTTTTTGTATGAAGAAGTAACGGTGCTGAAGTCCTGGTGGTAAGTGATTACCTCCGCCCTTAACAACAGCAATACGAGTCCTTCCCGACTGAAGCGTAAGAAGACCCAAGTCGCACCCCGTTGCCCGAAAGGATCTTACGTCTCATTCTCGTGCGTATGTGATTTCATCTTTACAACTTCTTCCGGAACACAGCAATGCGTATGCATCGCTGCTTGGCGACAGATTAAAACCTGCACCTGGAAACAAGAACATGACTCAGCACCACAACTTGGCGGTGATCTGATGATTACCAGGTGTCGTTGCAGTACTACCTGTACTCAAATAAAGGTTCTTTCGTACCAGCTGGGGGACAAATATAGGATTTCTGAAGGTACTTACCGACGAAGATGAATTAATAAAAGCTAGTGAAAAAAAAATTTAAGTTAACACATTCCCTGCACTAGGATTCCTTGTTAAGATAGCAGTAAAAACAGAAACAAGACAAACATCCAAAACCCAAGAACAAACTTGCTCACACAGGCCCCGGTAGGGAATCGAACCCGGGATGCCTTCGTTTGAAGGCAGGGCTACTACCAACTAAGCTACGAAGCCGTCTGTCGTTTTATCGCCGATGGTTGTTGCGGCTATATTTTCATCCAGGATTTTCTCACGGGTAATGTAGGTCGGACACGGCTGGTCGAGCACAGAACTGAATTCTCCAAGTTCTCGTTTCAACATGTTTCCGACGGCTGAAACTATTTTTGAACCAAGCCTTAATTCACTGTGATATATACTTTTTAAAACAATTTATCTGTTTTTAATATTTTGTACCGTCAATATATGTAATATTAGTGGAACATAATTTTTAACCATAATTCGTTCTACTTTTTCTAAAATAAAAGTAGCTAAGTTACTATTTATAACATCAGGAATCCTGTCAAAACGATCCGGCTGTTTCGGAGATTGGCCAGAACAAACAAACAAAAAGACAAAAAATTTAAAAATTGTATTTTTGTTATAAGTACCTACTTTCAAATGCAATTACTAAAAATCTGTTACTTTAACATTACAAACAGACACTTCAATTTTATTTATTTGTATAAATAACTTAGTATTATTCATTCAAAACACACCTCTTGTACCTGTAAGGGACGATTTCGTAGAAGTAATCCATTAAGTTAAGGATATAATTTGTTCATTTGAGTCCAGCTCTGGGGTAAGGCCTTATATAAGCAGTGTTTTATTTAAAAATGAGAGCCTTTTTTTTGTCATGGACAAAAAAACCGCTAAATTTATTATTTCTTATAACATTTAGGATGTTATAAGTATTTATACAGCCTGATTGGAATCTTAAAATTAGTTTAGGTTACCAGATGTTTCTATAACTGATTGAATTGTTTTATCTATGATTATTTGTTCAAAAAGTTTTTTAAGAAACTGATTCAATAAGTAACGAATGCTTTAAAAAACGCATGTTTTTGTCAATAGTATGTAGGAATGAAATTTATTTGCAGCTGTCACCAGGAATGAGATCGGCGCGATATGAACGCGCACGGTACAATAGTATACTGTACTATAGTAACGCTAAAGCTAGTACAAAGTAGTAGTATTAGTATTGGCGGTAATATTTAAAAAATATATCGGTTTAGGTACTGTGTGACTTTTATGTGTGCTAAATTATCTATCTTTCTTTCTTCTTTCTTAATACAAATGAATACTTTGTCTTTCTTTGAGTACAATTTCTATGAAATGTTTTGACAGTCAGTTGGATGGCGCGACCACCATCCATTAGCATTACTCAGTTAATGAATTCAAACGATCACTTTCTTTTTCTTTCTTTCTTCAGAAGATAATAAAATAGATTAATTTAAATGGATATTCTCCAACTATCAAATTTTAATTAACTTCATAATTAAACTTTTCGGAGTAAGTTGATCGAGTGACGACTAAATAAATTCAATTTGTACGCATTTACAAATGACGTGGCTTGAGTGAGGTGAGACAAGAAAGAGTCATACAGAATTTAAGCCTGAGTTTCCGGGTAAAGGTATTGTACTTTAAATTTTATTTCGGGATTCTGTGGGTGAATTTAAATATGAATAGACCGACAAAGAGGTAGATTTCTCCTTCAAGAATTTTTGCCGTAGCAAAGTATTTCTGAAGTTCCGGCATATTTTAAAAGTTATATCAATGCTGTTAATCTATATTTCAACAGATCCATAGTTGAGTTAATAGTGATCCAGCGATCGACACGAGGGGTGTCTTAATCATTGTAGTTCAGTTTTTGGTTTTATACCAAAAACAACATAATTTGCCATTGGTCTACGGAATCATAAAAAACAATGAGATTGACCATAAAATGCCATAGAGCCGGCACAAAGTGTTCTGATGGTGCTAAATAGCCGTACATGTAGAGATACGGAATCAATGTTAATTCTTGTTTTATAGTTACCCGATAAAAAGGTGTGGGTGCCGGTGAAATTACAAACGCTTAAGACGTTATTTCGCCGTCTTAGAATGAAGGGCGCATCGCGATGCGACTTGGGTCTTCTCATACTTCGGTGGGGAAGGACTGGAGACCATTTTGCAATTTATAGACGGTAACTTAATATGAAGTGGATTATCAGCTCGTCCCGTAACTTAAGTATAATAATATAAAAAAACAGTGGCGCTCCGTGAGTACTGACAGAAGGAAAAACAAAAGCAGACTACACTACTTATATACAGTGTTCAATGGTTTTTTCCTATCTCAAAAAATGCCCAAAAGAATGGATGAGATGGGAAAAAACGATTGTACTCCCGACATTGATACCTTTACCGTAACCGACAATTCTTTATATAAGTATCTGTAGTGTAGTCTGCTTTTGTTTTCACTTCTATCGGCACACCCGGAGCGCCACAGTTTTTTTTTATAAACTCGAATTATTTTTGTGGTTATTTTGATCACCCATAAAAATGAAATGAAAGGTTACTGTTATTTTAACTTAGTTATCTTACATCTACGCGTTATTTTAAAATGTATTTGTTTGCAACGAGGTGCATAACCAAAAGTATAATAGGTGTGTGAATATGACTCCGCCCATTTTTGTCAAAATAAAACACATTTGTTCGCTTACAAAATAAAAAAAAAAATTATTGAAAGTATGCTCCATCTGCAGATACAACCTTCGCCCATCGTTCAGGTAGTTTTCGTATTCCTTGCTGGAAGAAGTCCTGGTCTTTTGAGCTTATCCAGTTGTCAATCCAAATTTTGATACTTTCACATGAAGTAAACTTTTCTCCAGTAAGGTCTGTCTGCATCGTCCGGAATAGGTGGTAATCCGAAGGAGCTATGTCTGGTGAATATGGCGGGTGGGGTAACACTTCCCAGTCCTGTCCCTCTAAATATCTTTTTACGACTTCTGCGGTATGCGGTTTGGCATTGTCATGCTGAAGAACTAATTTGTTATGTCTATTCACCCATTCTGGTCGTTTTTCTTCTATGGCTCGCTTCAAACGCATTAGTTGTCGTCGGTAAACTTCTCCATTAATAGTTTCAGAGGGTTTGAGCAACTCATAATATACAATACCTTTCTGATCCCACCAAATACAGAGCATGACCTTGGCACAGTGAATATTTATTTTTGGCTGTGATGGGCCTGGTTCGCCTGGTTTCACCCAAGCTTTTTTGCGTTTAGGATTTTCGTAGTGTATCCATTTTTCGTCTCCTGTGACTATCCGATGCAAAAATCCTTTTCTTTGCTGTCTTTGAAGCAGCATTTCACAAATGGTTTTCCGACGTTCCATGTCTCTTTCTTTTAAATCATGTGGAACCCAGTCACCGGCTTTTTGAATCATTCCCATCATTTGTAAACGCTTTGCAACAGTTGAACGATCAACATTTAATGCTGCAGCTAATTCTGATTGAGTTTGGCAAGAATCTTCCGCCAATAATGCTTCCAATTCAGCATCTTCAAATTTTTTTGGTGGTTTTCCATGTTCTTTATCCTCAGTACTAAAATCGTTATTTTGAAATCGTCGAAACCATTCCTTGCAAGTTGTATTAGACGGAGCATGCTCACCATAAATCTCCACAAGCAAACGATAAGTTTCCGCTGCAGTTTTCTTCGCAATAAAATAATGTAATAACACTTCCCGCAAATGACGTTTATTTGGAATAAAAACCGACATTTTCGAAAAGGTGAAAACAATTGTTGCTTACACTTCAACCAAATATCATAAAATGCGTTAGATAGCTGACATTCAGTACTATCGAATACAAGTATGGTCATTTATTAGTACACGTAAACAATACTAAAAACGACATCTGTTGAGAAAGGGCGGAGTCATATTCACACACCCAATATATTTTGCCAAACTGCCAATTTACGATGTAATACTAAAAGTAGCGGTTATTTCAGCCTTTAAAAGCGGCCGTCGGAAAAGAAACATCAAAACAAACGGAGCATTTTTAAACACGGACGAAGTTCGTACTGCGTTTAACGGAATTAAATTTACAGTACGCCACAATTTGCTGGTTCAATAAGCTGTTAAAATGATCTGAAAGAGGAAATATGTACACCTACGCTAAACTTTTTCAAAATGACTGGACGAACTGAAAGCCCCTGTTCTGATAACAACATAATTACGACTCGGATCCTCGCATCTTGTTACCCGAGACGGGGATGTTACGTCTCATAAACCTGTGATTTCTCCGGTACCCACACTCTTCCACCGGAACACCAGGTGGATCACCAGGTGAGGAGTCCTTCTCCCGGCGAACTCGGTACAATTTCTTCTGCTACGTTTTGTTTCGTGTAACGTGTAGGTAGATGAGTTTTTCTAAAATACAACTTGCACCATTTTTCTACCTGTGACGTTAAAGATAACACGGCACGAATTATAACTGAAATGGACAGATGTTTCGCTTCTCTCAGAGACGTATTCGGTAGGTTTGACTCGAAATATTCATTTTCAAACGATGAGCAATAGGTATTTAAAAAACTCATTTATTATAATAGTTTGCTTTTATGTGAGTAATCTGAAGGAGGATAAACCCAAGTTATATGGCGTTGCGCCTATCACGTTGAGACAGGGGATGTAGCGTCTCATGCGCTTGTAATTTTACCAGCACCCACACCTTGGCACCAGAATGCGAGTGCACCAAGTTCTGCTGCTATTTTGGGTTGCTCTCATCCACCAAACCACCCAAGAGATACGTGTAGGGACTCTGAGGGTACTCATCTAAGGACGCAAGCAACTTAATCGCTCAAAAATAATAATAATGATCATAATATGGAAGACAAATACAAAATTCTATTATTTCGGTTAAAAATACGTAAAGTATTTAAAAAAAGTTTATTTTTAATTATGGATTTTGTTTTTCACTTTTGTTCTCGTGAAATTCCCGATTACCGAGAGAATAAAAATATACAAAACTTAACCTTAAAAATAAACATTTTCTAAAAGTCAAGGTGCATTACGAGTTTCCGTGTACTGTACAAAAAGGGGTACAGTAATTACGACGCACAGGTGGTGCTGAACAAATAAGGCTGTTTTAAAAAAAAAGTTTTGTAAAAAGATTTGTTCTGAATTATTTTGTCGGTGTTTCAGACATGTGGTTTTGCGGTCGCAAAATTACGATACTACAGTGAATATAGCGAGAGGTTGTGTGTTTTTCCTGTGCGAATTTTACAACATGTTTGGCATAATTGTTGTAAATATATAAATGTATTGCAGTAACAATGTTACTTGAAATATTTACAGGTAATATGAATAGTTTACCTAAACTTATTTATTTACAGTTTTATTCGGCATTAGGTGGTTGCCTTCGTGGTTACTTGAGTCAAAGTCAAAGTCAAAGTCAATTTTTATTTTGATTGAATTCTTAAAAATTACTCGGAAAAATCATATTTTTTTAAAATCAATTAACTAAGTAATTTTTAAGATTTCAATCAAAATAAAAATTGACTTTGATTTTGACTTTGACTTTAAAATTAAGATTAGGTCTTGTTCAAACCCTATCAGGCCAAGAGGAAAATTTATTTATTTGCTAATTGACTTTATATTTACTACTAGAAAATACCGTTCTAGTTTTCGAATTGTTTAAAAATTGTTTGTTGTGCATTTTTGTCTTACACACTTATACTCCTGCTAGGATTCCCTGTGTCGCAAGGGGCAGGGACAAACACAGAAGCACAAGACAAACACCTAAGAGCCAAGAACAAACTTCATGCTCACAATCAGTGCCAGGCCGGGATTCTGGTTAAGCCATGTTGGAGGCTTTCAGGCGGCTTGAAAACTCCAACACCAGAGTTGTCCACCCTAAAAGAAGGATAAATCAAAATAGTAATAAAAAAATATTGTTGTTACCCTTTCATTGCTTAACGAGAAATACGAAATGATTACTAACGTTGAACTACTAAAGTAATTTCCTGCTTCCAACCAAATTAATGGCTGCAATTTCAAGTCCGCTTCTAAACGTATAAAGCCTAGTTATAACCTCTTTAGCATACAAAACACAATTTTAATGCTTAGCCTTGGATAGGCGAAATGATAAAACCAAAACACAGCGCCCTATATTGTAATCTAAACGTTTACCAAAATAGATGTACATTTAGAAATGGCAACTGTGCAATTTAGAAAAAAAAAAGTTTTTTTTTATGATCTCGATATCTTTACGTACATTAAGATAACCCGAACCTGATAGATAGCTCCCGAATTATATAATTACCTATAACAGAGGGTTGCCATTTATAAATATAATAAAATTGAAGTGTCTCTTTGTAATGTCAAAGTAACAGCTTTTACTAAATGCATTAGAAAGCATATATGGTACTTACAACAACAAAAACATTATAATAATTGTTTGTCTGTTTGTTTGTTCCGACTAATTTGACTAATATACGGGATTTTCACTAACAGATAGCTGATGTTATAATTAATAACTTAGTAAATTTATTATCAGGTAAAAGTTGTATTGCTATAAATTTAATAATAAAATAGCTAATGAATTATTTTTATTAAATATAACACAAACCCTTTCTTCTAAAATGGACTCAAATCAAGATACTTTGGCATATAAATCTCTTTCATCTCGATCAGATTCAATTAATATCAAACTGCCATGCTTTTCAGTTTCAATTATTATATTTTTGCAAAATAATTGTTCTAACAAAAATTTTCAAAATGATTCTTGTTTATTAACTAACTTTGTTAAGATTTCGGTAGAGTTGTAGTAAGACGTAAGTAATTATTTTTAGTGTCAATCTTTATGAGGAAGTTCCTACTGTACCAGGATCAGAATCAGAATTTTATTGACCGTCAAATTTAATTACAAAAGTAGCAACCCTCTCGAATAAGATTTAATGTTTTTTTTTTTTATTGAAATAAAGTAGAATAATCTAAAGACTGCTGTAATTGTGGTTCTAAAGCCTTTTACAAGTAGGACGGACAGACGCCTTAGGCTTACCAATACAAATTAATTTACTCTTTCGGTACGGAACCATTTAAACAGAAAGTGGCACGATAGAGCAAACGAATTGTGACAATCGCAATAATAATTTATATCATCAAACCATACAATTCCGGGTGTGTCTAATTATACAAATGGATCAACAGGCTTGGTAGCTGTTTGCAAATGAATTCCTGATTAAACAATGTTTACTTCGCGTTGGGTTCAGGTGACAGTATTTACTTAAGCTATACCTATAGCTATACTAAAGTATACGTATAATTTACATCAAGCAAACATTTCAAAGAATAGGAAATGTTGCCCTATATAAATATAGCTACGGTGTTACCCGCGGTTAAAAAGTCAATATGACGATAGGAAAAAACTGACAGAAGTTGTTTTTTGCAAATCATTAAAAATTGTTTATAGACATGTGCTAATCCATAATGTGATACGAATAATACAATAATGAATATTTACAATCCATACGAAAATTTCATCCAAACCCGTTCAGCAGTTAGGCGTGAAGGAGTAACAAAGAAACATACCGACAAACTGACACAGCGTTATACCACCCCATATTAAGCAAACTATGGGAACCAGATAACTGATACATATATATGCAGTATTTTATTTATTTGTTAATACCCCGGGACACAGAACATAAATCTTGTTCGTCACTCAAATATTTTCCTGGGTGGGTATCAAACCCAGAACCTATAGCGCAAGACAGAGGTACTACCAACTGAGCTGTGAGGTTAGTATTAAAAGCACACTCTGGTGGAATGCGTCAAGTAACAAGCCCAGCGATCTAAAAATAATTAAAAAGAATGGCGCGCGAAATATTATTTTGAAATTAGAACGCGGTTGTCTGTTGTGCATTCTACCGAACGCGAAATAAAGCGCCATGGGAAGCCATTTTTCGTAATAAAAAATACGTTTTGCCTAAACTTGAAAAGGGAGCGTGACGGGTTGTCGACACGACGTGGGCAGGTCTCGTCATTGTATGTATGTGTTGTAATGTACTGGATCATGCACACGGTCAGCGTCGCAGCCAAGGGTCATAAACGAACCTGTCTAGAGGTACAACCAACTGAGCTCTGAGAGCAGTATAAAAAGTACGCTGTGGTTGAAAGCACCAAAGAAACAGCGAAGCGATATAAAAAAAAATTGGGCGCGAAATATCACGACTTTGTTAGCAATTGCCATACTTGCAGACTAAATATTCCCATTACGAATAAAGAAACACATAAACAATGGTGTTTTCCATTATGTCTTACCCAAAATTTACTTATGAAGACTTACCGAAGATTCCCTAATGAGGACTTACAAGATTTACTAAAGAGGACTAACACAAGATTTTCTAATGAGGTCTAACCCAAGATTTACTAATGAGGAGTTACCCAAGGGGTATCCTTTTATTTGTTTTTTTAATAGTAAATTTATCACCACAGCTAATTAAAAAATTACTCCCAACGAATAAAGCTATTTTTTACAACATAAAACGCCTGTGGTATAACATAATAGAATCAAAAAAAAAAAAAACAGAAGAAACCTAGTAATATTTATAGAATAACAAAATAAGATTAATAGATGAACAATACTCAATTAAATAGTTCTGAAAAAGAACTCTTTATCCGAATTTTCATTCATGCCATACAAGCCATGTTTAAAGGCTCTCGGTTTGATAATTCAGATACCAGAGTTTCCCACTTACTAGACAGAAGATCAATCTAAGATTCATCCGTCTTCATAACAAGCTCTCGCCAGTGTCCTTGTGACTTCTAATACAACCTACTTTGCTTTAATTAACCAGTAGCTTTATCTTACCCAGACTCATAAAAGCAAGTTTATCTGATTCAGTGAGTTGATAAATTAGAAGTCTCAACATTTTAGACTCTGAGACATACATAAAGAGCGTGGTGGCCCAGGGGCATAAACGCCGACTTTCAATCTGAAGGTCGCTGGTTCAAACCAATGAGTTTTTTCACTTGAAAAATGTATGTGCGCAATACTACGTTCTAGAAACGGTGACGGAAAACATCCTGAGGAAACCGGCATGTCTTAGAACCATATATTCGAAGACATGTGACATCTACCAATCCGGATTGGGCTCCCGTGCATCTAGCACGGGATCCCAATCCGGATTCAAAGCCCATTCACTCTCAATTATCGAGAGTAGGTTGGTGCCCCTGCAGTGGGAAATTAGAGGCTAGTACGGTAGACATACTCCCATTCTGATGTACTAATGAGATTTGAAATCGCTTCAATTACAAGAGACCACGTAGTATCGAGATTTGACATGGCTTAGAATACAGCGGACCACGTATTTTGGAGATGTGAAATCGATTTGATTAAGCAAAACCACGTTTTTCATAAAGAGACAGGAATATCCATTTGATCTTTCGATTTAACCCAAGTAATGACGCCAAATTTAGGGGGTCCTACTGCTCGCGTCCGTGTGTGAGAAACCTCTAGTATCCCTTCACGTACCCCCTAGGTGGTCCTAAAGGAGAAACTAAAAGTAGCAGTAGAACTTGTGCCAAGTTCGTCCGGAGAAGTACTGCCTCCACACCTGGTAATCTGCCGCCAAGCAATGTTGCACTCGGTTTACTGTGTTCCGGTGGACGGGTAAGGGCGCCGGTGAAATCACAGGTGCATGAGACTTAATATTCCTGTCTCTGGTGACGGGCGCAACGGGATGCAACTTTGGTAGGAAATCTAGGTCGAATTTCTGTTGAGGAGATTAAGGATGAGGCGGAGGAAACCACTTACCATCAGGTACGTCCTTAAATCATCTTGTCACAAAAATAATTATACGTTGGGTTACATTATTGCAATTTTAATAGGGCTCTTTAATTTTTCGAAATTAATATATTACCCATGTTACTTGCAGATAATGTAATTAGATATTGATATTTATGGAATTTTCACACAGCGCTATCTGGTCCCAAACTAAGCATAGATTGTACTATGTTCTTTTTATGATTTCACCTCTAGGGGTGAGAAATAAGAAATGATATGCTTTTTATTTTTAATTTTGTTACTTGTTTTAAATAGTTTTATTTCTATATTCGGTTTTAGGTTGTGATTAGGCTAGCTACGTGCATTAAAAAATAGGTAGAAACGCTTAAAATATTTTTTTTTGCTATTGGTCGCATCCAAGCAAAGCTAATATCAGGTTTAACTCTCTCTCTTTCCAAAGCTTCTTTGTCCCAGGTGACAAGACCCGAGAGCAAACTTCTTATTCACCTTAACATTATGTTAGTTCTCCGGCCGGAGGACGGCTGGAAGATTACGAAGAGGACTAAATTTAGAGCTAACATTTTAGTTAAGCATAACCTTATAATTATTTACGATAAAATATAATTCAAATAATATGTAAAAAAACAAATTATAAAAAAAAAAAACGAAACACGAAACCTTTATGATCAGTTAACATAATCTAAAACATAGAGGTGTTGAAAGACTAGTACTGCCATCTAGCGTTTAGTAGTATCTTTTGTAGTTCCTAAATATTCCGCTGTGCGTTAATAAAATACCAATATCAAAAAGTACATTTTAAATCGTTCCATTCAACAAATCGTTCCTAAAAAATACAAGCTTTAAATAATGCTTAATTTTTTACGTATAACAATTTTCAAATAGAAATTTTTCACCATTGAGAATTATTCTCCGGCAGTACAACCAACATACCTTTGCCGTTCAAAAACCGACACATCGCATTTTTCCAGACCAAGCGTCTACATTCCCTGATGTTTTCCATTTCACTGGCTGCAATACTAAGTTTGTACTGAGTCTACCAATGAGGGGTTTGGCAGTAAGAGCCTGACTCTCGGCTCAGCTAGACTTGTGTGTGTTATTGACGGCCTAAAATAATATAAACACGTATTCAACTATATGGCTTCGATGTGGAAGGTTTTGTGAAGTGATATACAGTTATTTCGAGAACAAGGGGTGAGTTTTGCTCAAGACAAATTTATTGTGAAAAATTTAGCATGTTAATGAATAATTGAACAAATGATTTGTAAACAATAGTACCATTTGTTTTTCTATTTCTAAAAAAAGATTTTTATTGTCTTTTTGTACGTGGAATTGTAATGAAAATACAATGATACTTTTATGTATGACTGTATTTTATTTATTTGTGACAAATTATTGTTGATAATTAGATAGCCGCTAACAAAAGGTTTTTTGCTCTTAATTCAATAGTATTACCGTTGAATCACTAAGAATCTGATACTCCTGATAGTTTATAAATTCACGCTTGACTAAAAAACATTAATTCTTTAGGCCGCTGCAAGCACTTAGATTTTACAATGACGATTAAGACGTTGAAATATTTAAATTAAGATACCGTATTGAAGATTAAATTACTTACTCCCGTTATCATTCCATACTTATTTTCAACGCAACTTCTTGCTGTTTAGCTCTGCAACGCAAAACAAGCAGTTTGCAGTGGCCTACAATATGCGTCAAACAGCGCCATCTAGCGTTGTAAAGCAACACTAAACTATGTATAAACCTAAGGTAGCGATTGTGCTGCCACGTGGCGGCGAGAAGCTAACTATTCTTTGGTCAACTAAGTTTATAATTCATTGAATGAATATTGCTGTTACCCTCGATATGGTTTTTTATTTAATGGAGTCAAAGCCACCTTCTTTGAAAGTGGTTTCGTACGCCACGGAAGAGGGTAAGAGTATAATGAAACTTAACAACCCGCCATTATTGCTTCCCAGTAAAAAGCTCGCTTCGAAAATTGAAACATAAAAACTCCATGAAAACCTTAATCTGCGTCGTTTTCCTCACTCGATGAGATTGTCGGACGTCGAGGACGTTATTTGATGGAAAAAGTGGTCCTTTGTTGTAATTTGACTAATTCTGAAGACCAATTAACACATTTTGTAGATGACTCTGCTTTGTGAGAGCTGCTTCGTGTATAACGATATTTCTAACTCAATATGTATTAAAATGAAAGTTTTTACGCGACTAAGACAAAAAATGCAATTAATTTGAGGAAGTGTAAACCTACATACTAATATTTAAAAATGCGGAAATTTTTTCGGCTGAACTGATGAAATTTGTTATGAAGAAACCCTGGATTTTCTCAGAACCCGGGGAATGGCCGTTCCTTTAGGCTTTGTCTGCAAGCCAACTAGGAGCGGCACCGTTGGGGGGCACCGCAACCGAAGCGGGTTGCGGTGTTGTATGGGCAGCACCGCAGCTTGATGGCAGGGCGATACGCGAATGCATTTCCCCATGAAAAAAAAGGGTTCGCGAAATATTTCTTCATACTAAGGGGCCGTATCATGAAAACGGTTGAAAAAAACTGCTATAGATAATTCATCTTTGCTTTACTTTGACATTTAAGTAGAAAGTTTATTTAAAATAATACTTCTCTTGTTACAGCTGATAACGTGATCTTATAATGGCAAGTATAATAATAGTATATAAGTATACGTATACTGGAATCCGCTCTAGACAAACAAATATCCATGTACATTGCACACCGTACCATCAAGCCCGTAACTAAGCATAGCATACTATGGGAACCAAATGACTAATGCAATATTTAAGTAGTACTTTGAAATACATAAATATAGTAAATACATATTAACACCCAGAGATAGAACAGATATATAATATTCGTCATACAAATGCTTGCCCTGGGAAGTGCTAGGTGAGAATCGAACTCACGACCTTAAGCACAGTCATACAACGACGTCTATATGTATTTATTCTGTGAGTCAGGGAAACCCTTGAAATAAATTAATAGTTGGGGATCGAACCCTGGTTTTGAATAAATATTAAGCTTAGCTTGTACTATGGGAACCAGATAACTGATAGAATGCTTAAATAGCTTTATTTCAGTCCATCGATACACATAATACGTATTAACACTGACATCTTCTTAGAAAAAACATCTATATTCTTCACACAAATACTAGTCTTAGGTGGGAATCGAACCCTAGACCTACAGTGCAGAAGGCTGTGCTAAAATCAAGCTGAGGCCAGTATTAACTACTGTCTAAGCCACGGAGGTCAAGATAGGGTCATAAATTTTTGTGACAGTTGAGATCAAGATGGCGTACTTAATTTTTTGACACTAATTACAGTACGGGTTCGTAAATTACGCACTGGAACTGCTGGTTATGAAGACATATGACGAAGAAACATGGGAGAAAATCAAGTAAGTCCCAAATAAATTGGTTTATTGTTAAGATGGTGTAAAAAGGAGAAATATTTTAATATTTTTAAGCTACTGTGATGGAATGAGCTGTTCACCCAACTGATTTAGTGTTTCTTTTTCACCAGCACCCACGCCTTTCTATAGGAATATGTGATGGATTGCTACGTGTGGTGGCAGAACATCTCCGGACGAACTTGACACAAGTTCTACTGCTACTTTGGGTTTCTCCTTTCGTTCCACCATAGGGACACGGGACCATGTTGCTTGCATCCGTAGGTCCTTCAGAGTCCCAACACATGTCCCCCGGGTGGTGAAAAGAGCAATTTAAAGTAGCAGTAGAACCAAGTTCCGCCAAGTTCCTCCGTAAAACTACTGCCACCACACTTGGTAATCCACCAGTCCAGTGGTGCACTCGCGTTGCTTGCTTCCGGTAAAAAGGTGTGTGTTGCTGGTCAAATTGCAGGCACTTCAGCCGTAAAATCTGCGAGTCAGAGTGACGGGCGCGTCTTGGGTCTTCTCATACTTTAGTAGAGGAAGACCTGAGTCATATTTTTGTTGTTAAGGGCGGCGATACCACTTAACATCAGCTGGGCCGTCTGCTTACCCCGTAACTGGTATCGCATATTTTTTTTTAATTTTTATGAAGTTTATTGTTAATTTTCTTGACTCTCCATTCCAGGAAAAAAGCAGAAGTGACTATGGAAGGCAGTTTTCTTGTCCGTCAAATTTACGAAGACGAAATCACTTACAATCTCATCACCGCTGCAGTGGAAGTTCTTCGTAAGTATACTTGTCATTCATTATCATTCAGAACACTGCACCAAGTTGGTTTAAACCAGCATTCTCAAAACAGATAGTTATTTATTGATATAGATATAAAGATATTATATCTATATCTATAATTAAACTAAATGGTAAGATAAAAATATTACCAATTGGCAATGTCCCCAAAATGCTAATAAATAATACCTAATAATCCATTAAAACCTAATTTGGATTATTAGGAACATTTTAATAGCCAAATCAGTATTTCTCATAAGTGAAACGCTTACCAACTAATAGCATTTCATTTCTATTAAATTGGTGGAAGAACATTTGCCGTAATATATTTATTCTGTGAAAATTTCAGTAGATACTTTAGGATAATTCAAGTCACTTCAAGATCAGAAGCCACACAAGATTTTGGCAGTTTCGGTCTAAATCTCTATGTTTGACAGCGATTCGATGAAATGTTTCTAACAAGTTTTCTAACAAGTCTTTTATTATTTTGTAGAGATACCAGCTGATGCAATTTTGGAACTATTTGGGAAGACTTTCTTCGAATTCTGCCAAGATTCCGGCTATGACAAGATTCTGCAAGTTTTGGGAGCTACTCCGCGAGATTTCTTACAGGTTAGATCACAATTGCTTAATTTTTTACATACTCCTAAAATCTATATGCTAGATATAAATCCCAAGGTAAAGGAACAATTGGGCCACATCATATAGGAAAAGTAGATGTGCCACAGTTTCGCTACGAATAATGAAGCTGAAACTCTCTCTCTCTCTCTTTATCGTAACAAATAAACTGATAGAAACATACATCAGTATAGTCATGAGAACGCGCGATTGTGGGTTATTCGTATTTATAAAAAAATATTTAAATAGTTACGTTTCCAAAAAAAATTATAAAAACGTTTATAAAGGTTGGACTTTCACTTTGAGTATCACTCTTTTGAAATTGGTTTAAAAGCCAGTCAAGCCTTTAAGCGTAACAAAATAAAATATTTCAGCTTAATAGAATGTTTAATGTTTCAGAACCTTGATGGATTACACGATCATCTTGGGACGCTGTACCCTGGCATGAGATCTCCATCTTTCCGCTGCACGGAGCGGCCTGAAGATGGCGCCCTGGTCCTGCATTACTACTCTGACAGACCTGGCTTGGAGCACATTGTCATCGGGATTGTGAAGGTATGGTTGTTCTGACGTATCTTGAGTGTTCATTGGTAATTACTGTAATTAATAATATATTCAAGGACCCAAAACTAACCCAAAACTAGGCATAAGGTTTGCTATTCTATGCTATAGATGAGAACTAACTTACTGATATAATACTAAGTACTATTTTTTGTAAATGCTAACTTATATTACGTACTAGCTGCGCTCCGCCACGTGTTGTCTTCCGGGATAAAAGTTTATAGAATATTTTTATTCAATAGAATATTTATAAACATACATGTGGCTTTTATAAGTATTGTTGAACATCGAACCTTAGACCTATTGTGACTTTGAGGCAAAGATAAGGATTACTACGAACTATCTGAACATCTACGAAGTGCTCGTGGCGTAGCTTACTTAGCTGTTTTTACACATCATCTGAATTAAGCAAAAACATCCCGTTCAGAAGTTGGATGGGTGACCATTTACTAGCATTTGAACAAGGGAGGGCAAGTTCAGATGACGGTTCCAGCTATACTAGTCATTAATCCATGTTGAAGGCCTTCAGGCGACTTGAAAACCCCGACTACAGAGTTGGTCACTTACTAATAGGAGTTAAGATCGGAACGGCGTCGAAGCTGATTTTCCTATAATTTTTCAGACTGTAGCCAGCAAGCTGCACAACACAGAGGTGAAGGTGGAAATCCTGAAGACGAAGCAAGAGTGTGACCACGTCCAGTTCCTCATCACAGAGACATCTAACACCGGCCGAGTGTCTGCTCCAGAGATCGCAGAAATTGAGACCTTGTCTCTTGGTACGTGGAGAAACTCTTCATTTTTGATCACAGATAAACTCAAACTCATTTATTCCTTTAGATCTTAAGTATAGTTTGGACATGTCAAATTTATACTCTTGAGCATATAACGTGTCAAGGAGCTCGTATCCTATACTGAGTCGAATTACTGTTGTCATGGGCGAAGGTCGCCACTTACCACCAGGAGGGCCCTCAGCACTGTATCACATTAAAAAAAAGTCATAGAGATAACAGTTATATTTAAAAAATTCCAGAACCGAAAGTAAGTCCAGCTACATTCTGCCGCGTGTTTCCGTTCCACCTGATGTTTGACCGGGAGCTGACCATTATTCAGGCCGGACGCACCGTCTCCCGCCTCCTGCCGAGGGTCACCAGGCCTGGCTGCAAGATCACAGATGTTTTGGACACTGTAAGTGTGAAGTGCGGATACACCCACTACTCTCAAAATGTGTTCGACGACGGAAGATCAGCGCACTACGTACGTACCTGTGCGTGGCGCATCATGCTGAGTCGTATCCTAGTTTCTAGCTATAACTTGGTCGTACTGTATTATTATTATTATTTATATATTTGCTATCCTACTTTATGATGTATGTCCTTGTTATAGTTATAAATAAATATATTTTCTTTCTTTCTTCTTTGTTAACAATCGCCGAATAAAATCCCCTACCCAAGTTGCACCCCGTTGCGTCCGTCACCCGAGACGGGGTTGTTACGTTTCATGCTCCTTTGATTTCACCGGCACCCTCACCCTTCCACAGCAAGAATAAGTAAAAGCTTCAAATTTGAATGTTGGCTTCACAGGTCCGCCCTCATCTTGAGATGACTTTTGCAAACGTGCTGGCACACATAAACACTGTGTACGTGCTGAAGACCAAACCTGAAGAGATGACCAACAACGATCCTCATGAGGATATTGCTTCATTGCGCCTGAAGGTTCGTATCAGCCTCTAATATTCCCACTGCAGCGACGACCTACTCTCAATAAGTGAGAGTAGTAGCCTAACAAGGATTGGTAGATATCATATACCTTTGGACCTCTGGTACTAAAACGTGGCGGTTCCCGTGCGATATTCCAATTTTTTTTTTTTTTTTAATTGTTTCTCGCACAACTAGGATTCCGTTCCAAGATACAATAACAAATGTATTTTTATTTCTAAAATGTTGCAAATCATTTTCTCAGAAGAAAAATTTCTAAAAAGTTATGCTGCAAGCGTTGCAACAAAATTATTGGCTTATAAGTATCAAGTTTTTTAAATTAATTGTTGTTCGTAAATTTCCTAAAGCTCTAAAACGGCTGGAGCGATTGGCTGATTCCTATTTCATAGTGTTCATAATAATCAGGATAAGGTTTATCCTAAAATCCAAACTACCTCTTTTGTTACAGGGGCAAATGCTGTACATTCCTGAAACTGATGTAGTGGTTTTCCAATGCTACCCCAGCGTGACTAACTTGGATGATCTCACTCGGTAAATATCGCAAAAATAGAATTAATGTACGACTAGAAGCGAAGCAAAGCCTACAGGCATGCAAAATGATGAATCCCCCGCATAAGTCTTTAGGGCAACTTAAGTGTGCAAGGCTTTAATTTCATTTTATAAGCAAAGATATTCTTTACTTTTATCGGAAATATTATTGGACCTGTATTCACGCGCGTGTGAGTGGTCTGTCATGCCTACTATCCCTTCGACTAATAACAAACAAACGATAAACGCTTTCATAATAATACATTTCAATAGAGTTCCCTGGTGGTATGTTGTGTGATAGAGTATGTCCACAATATACCACCATATACAAAAAAACCCAAGAGCAAACTTGATGATTATCACACGCAAGTTTATCCAGTGGCAGAAACAAACTGGTTAATCAGTGAAAGAAATAAGAGCGATCAAAATTATTCAATTTTTATTTTCAGCCGTGGTCTTTGCATCTCCGACATTCCGCTCCACGATGCGACCCGCGACTTGGTGCTGATGTCTGAGCAGTTCGAAGCTGACTACAAACTAACGCAGAACCTGGAGGTACTCACTGATAAGCTTCAGCAGACATTCCGGGAGCTCGACTCGGAGAAACAGAAAACAGACAGGTGAGAATTCTTCAAAAAGTGGGGTCCGATGCTTACGTCCGTAAGTGAGTACTTTGAGTCTCTGGGTGATGCTAAAGAAGCAACAAAGTGTATTAATTTATTTAGACCGTAGATACATTTGGTTGTTGATTAGTAAGTAAAATTAAAGTGATCCTGTCTCAGGAATAGGGCGTGCAATAACTAATAATAGCCACGACAAATATTGATACAAAATGTAAAAGAGATAATTATCGTAACAGAAACTACATTGAAATTTATGGTTATAAATCTCATTCATTGTTTGAATAAGTAGCATGTCAGTAGTAGTAGAACTTGTGAGAAGTTTGTTCAGAGAAGTACTGGACTCCACACCTCGGAATCTGCCGCCAAGCGGTGGTGCACTCGCATTGTGGAAGGGCGTGGGTGCTGGAGGAGCATGAGACGTCCCCGTTCCGACTGTCAGCATGAGACTTTGGGAGTACTGCAGTCGGGAAGTCCAAAGTTGTATAGTATTATGAGTGAAAAATTTATTTCAGACTCCTGTATTCAGTTCTGCCAATCAGTGTTGCCACCGAGCTCCGCCATCGTCGACCGGTTCCCGCCCGTCGCTACGACACGGTCACACTCCTCTTCAGCGGGATCGTTGGGTTTGCCAACTACTGTGCGAGGAACAATGACCACAAGGGAGCTATGAAGATTGTTAGGATGTTGAATGATCTGTATACTGCTTTTGATGTTTTGACTGATCCGAAGAGGAATCCCAATGTTTACAAGGTAAGAATTTTTTTTTCGATGTCCGTGATTCATCAGGCAGGTAATTACTTATAATTGCCTGTCAATAGTAATAATTTTCTGTAATTGACATTGAGTTGATAAAAAAATATTATCGTTATTAACTAGATATAATGATTATAACAAAAAATATATAATACTAAGACGGAACACATGTTATATATATTAGAAAATGGTTACTAATCTAAATGGATTTAGATTCAAAGCTATCCCAAAAGTTTCATTAAATTTACCGGTCCCAAAGAGGTATTGGTCAAAATAAAAGTATTTACCTTGCGGCACACCACAAGTTCACGTGATAAGTTAACTAAAATATAATCTTTTTTTTACTTATAGGTGGAAACCGTTGGTGACAAGTACATGGCCGTATCAGGTTTGCCGGAGTATGAAGTTGGTCACGCCAAGCACATTTCACTCCTTGCCCTGGACATGATGGATTTATCGCAGACTGTCACTGTCGATGGGGAGCCAGTGGTGAGTTTACAAAAGAATACAAAAGTCTAATAGAATATGAAGCATTGCGAGGCTAGCTTATCTGTTAATTACGGATCATCTAAGTTAAGCAACTCTCGGCGCATTCAGGAGTTGGATGAGTGTCCGCTTAGATGATGTAAGGGCACGTTACGATGTCGGTTCTAGCTGTGCTAGTCGATAAGCCTTGTCATAGGCTTAAGGGCCTTTTACCAGGTGGAGCAAGTACTCCTCCGATCTTTAGACAAATTTTACTGCTACTTATTGTTACTCCTTTAGCCCAGGAGGACTCACCCAGGGAGCACGTGGAGATTCAAAGGGTACGCGAAGTAGACTCTGTTTTAAGGTATTTTTATTTATTTTCAGGGTATAACTATCGGAATCCATTCCGGTGAAGTGGTCACTGGTGTGATCGGACACCGCATGCCTCGCTACTGCCTCTTTGGGAACACGGTCAACTTGACCAGTCGCTGCGAGACCACAGGTGTTCCTGGCACCATCAACGTCAGCGAGGATACATACAAGTAAGCAAATTTTTATTGGATAGAAATTTACATGTAGAAGAATTCAAAGGCCTTCATAAAAAGAAACCCGTTTAAACATTCATATAAGTACCCCACGATTCCTTGTAGCAGTTGGCATGGACAACACAGAAATAAAAAACAAACACCCATGACCCTAGAACAAACTTTACGCTCTTCACACAAAGTCGGTCCCGGGTATTAAACCCAGAGTCCCTCGCTTCGAAGGTAGGACAACTGCTTATAAAGCAGTCAATATAATAATGTATTAGGATCCTAATCATTTTATTAACATGTCGGCTCCTTGGCTTAGGGGTAGTAGCCCTGCCTTTGAAGCGAGGGGTCCCGGGTTCGATTCCCGGCCGGGGCACACTTTGTGCGGTGAGCATTGAACTTTTTTCTTGGGTCTTGGGTGTTTGTCTTGTGTTTCTGTGTTTGTCCATGCCATCTGCGACACAGGGAATCCTAGTGCAGAGGTATGAGTGTGAAAATGTTTATTGTTTATTATACAAGCTTTTATCATAATTTCGTACCATTTCTTTCTCATCACTCCCGATACAAGCTCAAATTACATAATAATAAACATGAACATGAGGTCTAAAAATGATTTAAATACTAAAATTTATTATTCAGAGATCAATTCATATTATTATCATCATATCAAATGATTGGTTACAAAAATATATCAGTTTATAAGTTCAAACAGTCAACTAGAGTGCATCTTAATCCTCACACAAATCCAAGTACCTCTTCAAATATCCCGGTATTGGCAATTTCTGGATACCCAAAGGCAGTTCGAATTTCTCCCACAGCGTCTGTCTCACTTTGCACCTGCAAAGATGTTTTAGTTCCACCGGTTTCAGACCACACCTCGAGCTTGGTATCAAATGGTCTTCCAATAGCTCTCCGTACTTCTGTAAAGCCACTTTTCTCTGGTAGTTATAATCATCGCCAAGTTCTAAATGCTTGAAATAGTTTTTATCAATGGTGAAGACTAATTGAGGAACCGCTCTAAGAATCAACTTAAGACAGCTGACCAGCTCATATGGATAGACTCTATTGTATTCTAGAAGTCGATCTAGTATAGATTCGGCAGGGTTAGTAGATACCTTATCTGCCATGATTCTAGCTCCAAATCTTAGCAGTATCATCAGCATTTCTGAGGACCCCATTTGAATGACCACTCGAACAGGTGAAGCCCTGCCACAGCTTTCTAAAGGCACATCTATAAAGCGATAAGTACAAGCTCCATCCTTGTATTCTAGATTAGCGTTAGTGGCGTGATCGAGGAAGTAAACTAAAGCGTGGACGTTTTCTTCTTTATCCATGAAATCCGATTTCCAGCCGGCTAAGAAATATGGTGCTGATGTACCAAATATTGCACCTAAAACAAAAATTTTAGCTATAGGGACACTACAATTCCTTTAAGAATATGAATTGGTGTATGTTTTTATGTAACTAAAATGACGATTCGAGCTTATGGCTCACCTGATGTTAAGTGGTTACCGCCACCCTATCTGACCTAAGTCGCATTAATGTTGTCTCTACATTAATGTCTTTTCCTACTGGGACAGCATGAGATGATCCATATCATGATGATTTATTCGTAAATAAAACCACTCTTACCCAAAAATATCCTCTCAAAAGTTCCTTCACAAGCATACAGTTCATCCAGAAGTGCTGCGACAACTCCATTGTCTTGGAGACTCCAGTCGAAAGCCAGTTTCATGGCAATATAGAGCAGGTTATGATATTTCCCCATGAGGCATACATCTCCATTCTTGGTCTTGCAGTTGTTGTGGTACCTCAGCGTAGATACTACAAAATTCTTGCATGTTGTATTGTCAGATAGGTTTTGACCTGCAGAAAAATTATATTAAAATGACCATATTTTAAAGCATGGGACAGTGTACGGATCCAGCTTTGAAGTTGGTTGGTTAAAGTTTGAAGCAGGCGTGCCAAGGTCTTGTTGGTGCACGCCATATCATGTTCTCAAAACGGCATTTCCTAGAACTGAATAAATCGATGAGATATGTTTATTTACGAATTTAGATTGGGCTCTTATTGCTCGCCCTTTTGCCTTTGGTTATAGAAATATGTACCTCTTTTGTTGTGGCAACATTAAATGCTGTTACGAGTTTAGTAAATAATTTGTTAATTATGAGTACCTATATTTTCAGTGTTTTAAGTAAATAATAATGAAAAAGCAGAAAGTAATAGTTTACTTTTATTTGCTAAAAGTGACAAAGATTTGACGGCCCAACTGATATTAATGATGTTAAGTGGTCGGTCTTATTGCATTGCAGTTAAAAATTAAATATGTATTAGCATCTCTTTATCTAGAATATATTTTCTTTCCGTTACTATTTAAATATATATAGTAACTAGCTGACCCGGCCACGCGTTACTGTGGCTAACGTTTTTGTAATTGTGAGTGTCAAATAATAGACAAATAATTTGTAATAAAATAATATTGCGATCATAAATTGAGATGTGAGCTATCCCATCTTTCAAGTTGGATCAAACTGCACACGGTGTACAAATTTGATTAAAATCGGTTAAGTAGTTTAGGAGCCCGTCGCGAACAAATATCGTGACACGTAATTTATATATATTAAGATAAAGATTAAAGATTTACCTTTGGCACATCCTGCGATCGCGGTGCAAAAATACTGAACTAGCTCCCGCCGTTTGTTTCTTTCATTCAACGAATCCCTGCCGAGATTATCAAATATTTCTTCGAAATAGTACTCCATGAAATTTTCCATAATTATTGTAATCAAGACGTGTACAATGTGAATATTATTTGTCAAAACGTTAATCAATTTCTCCCAAAATTTTGTATTTACAAACACATTTTGCAAAACATTTGACGCAACTGGTTTCTTTTTAAAAGGTCGTATCAAAAAGGTCAGCTACGTTTATATAATTAATTAGACATTTTTTTCCTTGTGTTGAATTTCTTTACTCTTTTGTTTTTAGATTATATTTGCCTAACGTCCATTACTTATAAAACGTTCACTGCAATAGCTTAAAATCAGTTGTCACTCCTTACGGAGCGAAGTCCACTAAGTGCTAATCTACTTACCTTTGGTCATGTTGGGAAGCCATGCAACCTCTTTCCTATTTTATCACTCTTTATACTTGAAAAATAGAAAACCATTATGTGGGCATTATTCTTCAGACTGATGGAAATAATCCTGTTTCTAATTCATACCAATGAACAAGAATGACGTAACTCAAATGATGTGTAGCCGTAAAATGGATGTAGGTATATTTAAAGTCCTATTCCATAAAAATAAAGTTACTAAAACATCATAAATAAACTTAATTTTAATTAATTTAATAAAAATTAAGTTCATTTATTAATTTAATTTGTAATTTAATTTTTATCAATTTAAATTAAATTAAATTTAATAAAAATTAAGTTAATTTACATAAAATTAAATTATCTATTCCAGCTTCCTGATGCGTGAAGATAACCACGATGACCAGTTTGAGTTGACGTACCGCGGCCACGTCACTATGAAGGGCAAGGCTGAACCGATGCAGACTTGGTTCCTCACTCGGAAGAAAACCCAGTAGACTCGCAGAAATGTCTTAAAGTACTTCCAACGTATATTAATTTTACGGTATTAAGTTCGAATAATTGGGAATATAACAAACCTCGCTTCAAATCCATTGCAGACCACCGTTTCTTACCGGTCTGACAATATTGTGAAAAGATAAAACATGTTTTAGTATACGAGAAAACATAAACGTCTCCCAAAAAAGTCTATCATACAAAATTAGAACCAGTATGATTATTTATTATCAAGAGATAAACAAATAAAAGATTCTCCGTTTTTTTACGGCTACAGTATTGTGGATGATACAACCTTGATAGCATAAAATTATGCTTGAAGTCGATAAAAAATCGAACACCGACACCCACCGACTAAAGTCATTATTTATCAGAAAGATTTTTATGCATCAGTTCTGAAATCGAATCTCTTTAAGATAAGTATTATAATTCTTTCATTTTTCTTCCAATACTGCCGGAGTTTTCAAACCACCCGAAAGTCTCCGATATGGCTTTTCGACATAGCCAGAAACAGTCAGCGAGATAATAATGATTTGATAATATAATATTAAACATTTCATATTTTTTTAAATATAAGTGAAAATTAAGTTTAATGGCACTATTAAACAATAATCTATCTCATTTATGCGGCTTAAATTCGTTGGGCTGTTTCATGACAAAAACTGTTTTGTCATGAATATGCAAGTGAAGATTATTATTTAAGTTTTCTGAATGTATTATACTCATAACGTTAATATATAATACGATTTTTGATGTCTGTAACATAGTTATTGCGCCTACTTAGATATGTGTTATTAGATTATTAGCATAACTGTATTGTGGTCTATGTAGTAAAAAAACCTAGCACTTGATATGCAATTATTTGTTTATGATATTGTTAGTAGAACATTGTAAACATTGTTAATTAGCAAATGTGTTGTCCTAGTTTTGGCACCATCGTAGTGGATATGACGATTAGCAAAGTTCTTCAATAGGACCCCGGATTCGATACCCGGCCAAGTAAAATTGTGTGTGATGAGCATTAAGTTTGTTTTCGAGTCTTTAATGTTCGTGTTGTTTGCTTCACTTTCATATTTCATGGTATATATTTACTTTTATAATGCGACTTAGCTAAGGAGTGGATTTCATTGCCTTCAACTGCCTTTCCTGATCACTTAACTTGAGGTCTAGAGTGAATAGGTTTCTTCCAGACCTTCCTACTATATCGTCGGTCTCACCATAGCTTCATATCAAACGAGATCAAGGCCAAACGAAGGTGATAAATGATAAAAAAAAGATATATTGCATGTTAAAATGTTACAGACGCAGTAGTTCATAAGAAACAGTTAAAGAAAAGGCCTACAACTAACTTGTAGATTGAACCTATAAAATCTGTTTGATAATATGCACCAGTAAAGTATTAAGTACGTTTTAGCACTTGAAAGGTACTAATTGTGTACTTAAATATGTGTTTCTAGTCACTATTTGTGTTCTATACTTAGCAAAGTGTGTAATGCTTAATTCTTCGACAGTGTAATTCTCTGACAATAGATATATCGCCGGTTTTTTTATACTTAAAATGTTTGGCATCTGTGTGTAGAAAATATAATTGGTATTTTACCTAATGGTCTAATATTATCACAGCAATTATACAATATTTCTATGAATATTGAATATCTTCCTAACATATAGTACCTTAGAAAATTATTTATTATTAGTACTGAAAGTACTCTTCTAATTTTATCTTATTATTGTGATAAATGTTTCTTTCTATGTGAAATAAATTATACTTACCTACATAATTGTTTTTCCTGAAATATATCGGATAGGCTTAAAGATCTTTCCCAAACATTTTTTTCCTATCGGTATATTAATTATTAGGCAATCGTAAAATTGGTCAAATAAGTTAAATAAATAAATATTCATGGATCATTCACACACCGCCATCTAGCCTCAAACAAAGCATAGCTTATAGTGTAAGAACCAGATAACTAATAGAATAAATACAGTTTTTTTTTTTGTATTTTAAAAATGCTTAGTAACACCCAGACACTATATAAACGTTTATGCTCGTCACACAAATATGCTTGTCCTGAGTGGGAATCGAACCCAGGACCTACAGCGCAGAAGGTTTATTTATTTATTGAGGGCAGCGGGCACCTCACCTTTTTCCTGAAATACCCAATCAGCCAGCGTAGAGTAAAGTCAGCCCAGCGGTATATCGAGTCAAATTGCGATAAAAAAAACTCAGTTCTCGTTGTTTTTTCATCTCGTCATACCTGTCTCATCTCAGGAATTAGCGAATGCCTAAAAATACACGGAATGCGCCCAGTCGGCCTCGTGTTGCGACCGGTTTCGGTCCATTTCGATTTTGAGGCTGTGTTGGATATTATGACTTCAATCATGCTTGAAATCTTATACTTTGCAAACTTTTGTGGTGTATGTGGAGAAAAATATTGTTTTCTTAAATTAAATAGATTCCCATACATTTCATGTTTTCATATTTTTTCATATGAGTAATTGGCAAACGTTTTGAAGTCTCCGAATTGGCTCATCAACTACAAGTATAGCCAGGGGCCGATATCTAAACATGCCCTACGGAGCACAATTCAAATGCCACTAAAAAATAATAAACGTTTAAACACTCATACCCCAGCACTAGGATTCCCTGAAATGGAATGGACAAATACAGAAACACAAGACCCGAGAACAAACCTCATGCTAAACAAAAGTGTCCCGGCCGGTAATCGAACCCAGGACCCGCCTTCGAAGGCAGGGCTACCAACTAAGCCACGGAGCCGTCTAGTAACTAATCGGCCACCCATCCAACTTCTGACCGGGCCGAGAGTTGCTTAACTTAGATGATCTGTATAGAACATTCCACTTCGATCTTTGAAAGAGACAGTTTTGAAGTTTAAAACAGTCTACTGTCATTCTGATTACTAGTTTTTCTAATAATTGCTCCATAAATGAAGGCCTCACACTCGCTAACTATAAAAAGGTATAATGATCAGTTTTCCATTTCTGTACAGTTTCCGTGTTACAGTCGAATGGGCGACTAAACTGGTACTAGGAAGTATTCCCATGGGGTCGCAGAGATGTAGTATTTCTTGTACCGACGAGAATAGAGGCGACATTCGTTTTGACTTAAACGTGGAGTTAAACGCAGGTTTATCTTAGGTACAATATTTGATCCATGGTTTAGTCTATGTTTTGTAATACGGATTTTGTGTTTAGTTCTTGGTGGTTTAGGTAAACCTGGTACTAAAGTTAGTCTACGTTTTGTTATAAGACACTATACGTTTATTATCTTAATTTGTAATTGTAATTTTATCATGTATCATGTAATTTTTGAAGGGCCACCTAATATTAAGTGGTTACCTCCGCAAATAAAAATGCATATGTGATTTTACCGGCACCTGTACCCTTACACTAGAATGTATGCGAGTGCCATACTGCTTTATGGTAGATTACCAGGGGTGGAGGCAGTACTTCTCCGGGTGAACTTTACACATGTTTTACTGCTACTTTTTGTTACTATTTTAGCAGCAACGAGGGGGTACAAACCTACATTTTTAGCATGTTTTTTTACGCGATATATTTACGCGAAAAAAAGAAAAGAAAATTTTTCGCCAATCGTGGATCGCGTTCATCTACACTTAAGATGCCAATGATTTGTACAAGGCACGATCCTTTATTTAAAAAACTGGAAACAAGTTTATATACACTCTGCCAGGGTGGGTGTGGCTATGTAGGACTTAAACATGAATTTTGAAGGCAGTTTTAGACTTTGGTGTTTCGTCCTAACGTCTCGGTGCTGGGTACGGTGATCAGGCACATCCTACGTCCTATTGTAAATCGAGTTTCCATTTTGTACTGCCTCTATATGAGTGACACTGCGCAATGCTCTATGCAAAGCGTACATCCTAGCATAGGCCTATTGTACGTCAGGTTTCTCGGAAGTGAATGGAAAGGTATCTACTTGTGGATTGGTTTTTATCGATTTTCACGCATTAAGTTGTTAAGTGGTATTCCCGGGCAAGATAAGGCGGAAGTATTTTATTACTTTTAAAATCGAAGAGCGTGGTAATTTAAATAATTCTTGAAGTGTATTCAGCAGACAGATAATTATGGCTGTCTCAACCAAAGTTATATCACAAGTGATTGGTTTAACCAAATGAAGCGCCTTCAATAATTACATCTCGTATTTTTAGTCCTCAGTGTTGGATGAAATTTTTCCATGAAACATCCGTACCAGAATCTAATATTCCCACTATAGGGACACCGACTTACTCTCGATAATTGAGAGTGAATGGGCTCTGATCTACCATGGAAACCCAATCCGGATTGGTAAGTGTCACTTTTTAGTTCTAAGACATGCTGGTTTTTTCACGTTATCCGTCACCGTTTCGAGAATTCGGTATTGCGCATATAAATTTATACAAGTGAAAAAACTCATTGGTGCACGTGTGGGTTTGAACCAGTGACCTTCAGATTGAAAGTCGGGCTAGGCTGGGCCACCGCGCTCTCTAGCCACCATGAGATATGCTAGGACACAAAATATATTGAAAGAAAACATCATTGGTTCCAAATTGGTTCTATATAAAATCCTATTTATCAGATTATCAAAGTGATTTCAAGCATATAATCCGTGTTATGCTAATGAAAACCAGTCGATGTGAATAACTGTACCTGATATTTGTCAGATAACTGGTCATATCCAGTGCGTTTCAAGTAGGTACTTATTTAAACTTGTACGTTGACATACGTACTCAAACTAGATCCACCGCAGATGAAAAAGAAGTTACTATGATTGTATGCGAATACCACAGATTCAAAAGAACAACTTTAGAGAACGAAGAAATTTGAATGATGTTGAACTTTATTTGTAGAGAATCAAAGAGACCTCTGCCTACAGACTCTCTACAGACTGTAACTGTAACCAACAAAATTCAGTTGTAATAAAATGTTATTAATTAATAATAGTATATATATTGTATAAGAGTATGATATATAATATTCAACAGTTATACGTATTATATATAATAGAAACAAAATGTGTCTATTTATGTGGTACTTCATCTCCAAGTCATCAACAGCCGTATTTTTCCATACTTGTACAACGAGGTTTATAGTTTGTTTGTTTTTGTTCGCGAAACCGTCAGAGCTCGTATACTTTCTGAAGATTTTAGTCTGTTATGATCACTATACATTACGTAGTTTTCTCTACTTTAGACTGATATATTACTTATAAAGCGGCATTGTATGTGAAATTTTCGATTGGATTGTAATTTGGGATTCTGCGTCTAACTTGGTAAGAAGTTTCAAGTTACGTGATGATATCATTGGTTTGCAATGATTTTTTTTTATTGTAATTTTACCTCTACGATTCTAATTTTAGGCAAATTATGAATGATTTGAAATTAGAAATTATTTTTTGATAGATAACTACGAGTATTTATAGTTTTTGTCTTCTTGCCTCTAGAAGAATATAAAACTTTATACTCTCAAAAGAAATTATGAACAAATTTAGGATTAACAAAAAATACACTAAAATTCCCTGTGTCGCGAAAGGCAAAAGTAAACTTTAAGCTCATCACACAATGTTTGCTCACCTTGAAGGCAGGGTAAACTAAACCACAGTGACTATATAATATAAGTTCCTTGAAACTTTTAGAAGAAAACAATTGAATACAAAAAATAATCTCGGTAGGAACTTGATTTCATATAATCACACCAACTAAAAATAAATGTGAAAGTGTGTTTGTTTGTTTGTCCTTCTTTCACCGAACAACGGGACAATAGATTGACGCGTCTTGCTCATTGGCTATTACGATACTTGGAACTGCATGGTTTCTGTAGGACAACATAATAATAGCAAGTGACTACCAAGATTAGATTTTAGAGGATAACCTTAAAAAAAAAACAAAATTAATGTAGTTGCCTTGGACAAAATGGCTTGCGTGATGTTTGCCATATTAAAGACATCAACGCGCTATAACTTACATTTTGTAATTCTTAATGCGACTTAATAACAATAATAATGAAGGTCAAATTCAAACGATTATGTCAGGAAACGAGGTGAAATAGATTCTTAAGTAAATGATAAATTAGTTCATTAATATGATGTACAAAGTTTTTGTCCAAGAGAATGAGTAATCTGCAAAATAAAATCGTATGAATATTTGTAGAAATTCGTATATTTTGAAAACGAAAATATGTGAGAAAGCAATAAAAAAAATATTGTGCCGTTTATTGACTTACAGACACTTAAAGAGCCCGACAATCTACTGAATAGCCTTTTGGGGGACGAAGTGTCCACCGGGTGGTGCAAGAGAGCGACCCAAAGTAGCAGTAGAGTTTTCAAATTCGTCCGGAGAAGTACTGCCTCCACACCTAGTAATTCGCTCCCAAGTAGAACTACAGGTGTAACGCGATACGACTTAGATCTTCTCATGCTTTAGTAGGAAAAAGACCTGAGTCGTACATTTGTTGTTTATGGGCGGTGGTAACCACTAAACATCATGTGGACCGTCCGCTCGTCCCGTCACTTTAGTCACATAAAAAATGGCGTAAAGTGGTTTGAGATCGAATTTACGGCTGCATGAACCATAAAACACATTGTGACTTTTTTTATTAATAAAATTGCTCCTGATAACCAATATTTTTTTCGAAAGTTTGTATGTTAGTAACGCTTCCAATGGGCAAAACGCGCATAAAAAACTCATTAAATATTTAGGTATGTTGTAACCTAAAAATATATTGCAACTCTTTAAAACCTATCGATAAAATAAGAAAAATAAAATAAGACGTTGCAAAAATGTGCCCGTGCGCATGTGAAGGCAACCGAGGTGGTAATGAGATGTAGTTTAATAATGACTTAAACACCCAACTAATGCACGTTTTTACAAACCCAAAAGCCTTCGTAATAAGATTGAAAATGCATTTGATGACAATGATACGAGCTAACGTGAATGGAGAAGGCTCGAACGCCGCTCGTTTGAGAAATTACTAACCTCAGTTCGCGTCAAACACTTGTCGTTGACAGACGCACGCGTTAAACCCTCGTTTCTCATTGGTCCATTCGAATTTCGATTCCGTTGGCCCAATACGAACCGGCCAATCGCGTTCGATCCGTTTGATTTCTTTTTCGCGACCACTTTTTGCATCTACAGTGTGTTACATTTTGTGTTGTGGAGTGTTTTGACATTGAGTGTGTTGCGTGCTAAGGTCGGATAATTTCTCACGATTTCTGGTAAGATTTTGAGATAATTTCTTAATTGTTACATTTATTGTGTTTGTGAAATTTAATTCTCACAGGTGTTCTAGTGACAAAAAATTTATGTAATTCACTCGGATGGGGTCATTGCCGTGTCACACTTTTTGAATTGCAGGTAGATGAACTTTGGTTCGGCACCTACGTAAATTACCTCTAATGAACCTGTTCTGACGAAAATAAATTAGAAAAAATAAAGTAACAAATTTTATCCTCCAATTAAGTTGAATTTAGAAACATAAATTATTATTGATCGATATATTCTCGTCTCACTCACGTTACGAGTTTTGTAGGGAAATAAAAAAAAAACGAGTTTATCACCTACGCCACACCTGTCGCGTAGTTCTTTAGGCAAACTATTTAACTCTAGAGATAAATCGCTTTCAAAACTATATAAAAAGCCTTCTCTTAAGACAAGACACTGAGAAAGATATTTCTCCATCTAATGTTCTATTTGGTACCTAGAAATTGCATCTACTAGCGTAATGGACTACACAACTTCTCTTGTTGCTATTTTTATTACGATATTATATCGAAATAGTTAATAGCAATGTTAGCAAAGCACAGGTTTTATTTATGTTAAATATGTTATTTATATCAATCGAAGCCTTGACATATTGTTAGAAAATGTTGTGAACTGTTAGTAAACTTGAGAATCAAAACATCATTTAAATAGGTAACTTTAATAAACGTGATTTATGATCTATTTTTGGGAGACTATGATTCTTGCGTCCGTAAGTGACTACCCTTAGCTTATACGCGTGTTGTGGGTGGTGCAAACGGAGCAATCTTAAGAATCACTAGAATTTGTGCCAAGTTTTTCTGGAGTAGTACAGCCAACCTGGTAACCCGCTGCCAAGCAGGGGTGCATTCGCTTTCCTGTGTTCCGATGGAAATGTGGGTATCGGTGAAATTCACGACACTTGGAATGAAATTGGACAACGAGGAGGCGTTTCATCCTCGTCTCAGAGTAACGGGCGATGCCTAATGCTACTAGGGATTTCTCATACTTCATATGTACTTATTATGGAGAAAAATATAAAGCCTTTTTTATATTAATTTTATAATGCAAAGAAGCTGTAATCAGTTCTAGAATAAATAAGATGAATTCCTAAATCCTCTAAAACCGTAATTTCCATTTAAATAAACACATTAAGTATAATAACTTAACTTTAAAGTACTAATAGATGTTGTTGAGCTGATTATCACTGTTGTGTTTCACATAAATTGCCATCAACACCAATAACAATAAAATATTTGATATTAATTTCTATTCTCAAACCTAAACAATACCATAAATGGTCATTGATAACATTTGAACTTAAAAATACTAGTGTTTAAGGTATATTTTCCAGCAATACTGAGTTGCATTCACTTGCGTGACAGGTGACAATTTCATTGCCACTTGTTGCCAAAGTCATTTGTAACTTAATCGTATGGACTTGATCACACCAATAAACAGTATTTGGCAAATTGACAATTTGTTGCAATGTTTAATTAATGGCGGTGTTTAATTGTTCTATTTTGGCAACACCGAATAATTTGTTGTTATGGGGTTGGCGACACTGAAAAAAGGAAGATGGCGAATAAACAAAGATAGCAGTCGATAGATTTTTTTATTTATTTACATCCAATTTATATAACATTTATACAAATAAACAGCACCTATCAATGGGAATACCACAGTGTTATAAGAAAATAATCATAATTCTGCGTCCTTAAGTCTCGCCTAGGATATTCTGATATTGGCCAATCCGCTTGTAACTGCTGTTTAAATAAATATTGCTAATAGTATATATTTCTTTTTTATATTCCTTAATAGAAATGCATTTTAAGCAATATCTTATACCTGCATATCAAAAATTAAACATAGCTTAACTAAGATGCGAAATAAAGCATTCCTCAGTAACAGTAACAGTTACTGAGGAATGCTGAGGAATGACCATGACGCATGTAACTGCGTCGAAATATCGGGAGCCAACAAAACTCACAAATCATGGTAAATATCTCGGTAACACGAATAATAACAGTAACAGTGTTATCATATGTGCACTATGTAACAAAATGTAAAATTTTAATCTTATCCATCAAATCAAGAAAGGTTTGAAAAGTAAGCAGATGGCAATTTTAGCAAGTTGCATATTTTAATGCTCCCGATTGCAGCTAATAAACTAAGAAACACTTAGCAACTCTAGATTTATGACTGTCTCATTCAGTTTGCACAGTTATATTGGTTAAGTTTTAGTTCGGTTTAACATAAAGTGAATTAGCACCATTGCCTGTTTCGAAACTACGTGACAGCTTATTTAGCAGTAGTCCCACCTTCGAAGTGGGGGTCCGGGCCGGGCACTTTGTGTGGTGAGCATGAAGTTTGTTCTAGGGTCTTGGATGATTGTCTAGTTTTTCAGTGTTTGTCCATTACCCTGATACACAGGAAATCCTATGTCTTAAGCGTTTTATTAATCTAAACCATCCGCTTTCAGCACGTTTGTTGTGAAAATACTTTTACGAACGAGCTATTGTCCAGTTCGTGAAGTACTGCCACTACACCTGATAGTTTGCACCTGGTAGTTCCAATGGTACATCAGACAATCACAGGTACCTCAGACATAATATACCCGTCTCAAATTAACTCGTGCGATGCGTCGATATGGAGGACCCGAGTTATATTGCTGTTGTACCTATATGTGTGGCGGCAACCACTTAGATACCATGGGTGGGCAGACAGTATACCGCCACTATATAGTCACCAGAATTGTAATACCTAAGTACTGTTATGAGACTCGTGTTGTTAGAAGAAGCCTCAATTAAATATCGATTTAAATGAAAATGATATTATATGTGATTGTAACTTCCCATAACACCAGTCTCATAAGAGTCGGAGTATACTATTATACGATATCAACTTGGCAAGAAAACTGAGCTAGAATAGAGATTTAAGTTATTTAAAACATAATGTCAACATTAAATCTATTTTTATTTATTACTAGCGACCCGCCCCGGCCTCGCACGGTTAGTAAAGCATCAGTGTCGTATCAGAAAGTACCCGTACGAAGCCGGAGTGACTTGCTAGTGTATTATACATATAAACCTTCCTCTTGAATCACTCTACCTTTTAAAAAAAACCGCATCAAAATCCGTTGCGTAGTTTTAAAGATTTAAGCATACATGGGGATATAGGGACAGAGAAAGCGACTTTGTTTTATACTATGTAGTGATTTGTAAACTATGAAAACGAAATGAATAATTATATTATATCCCAGATAGGTATAGTTATGAAAGAATTTTAATAATTAAGATATACCTATTCTTATATATACCTATTTTATACATCATGTTTTGTAAAATATTGGTTTGTTTGCAACAATAAACTATTATTATCAATATTATTCTTTGTAGAGAAGTGACTACTAAGGTTCTACTGCTGGAATGCTTGAAACTCAAACCATTTATTCCTTTAGATCTGAAGTATTGGGACACGTCAAATTTCACAAACGCAAGTAAACATACTCGTGATCATATAATGTGTTAATGTGTCACAGCGCCTTAGGCACATTACATGTCAAATTACATGATAATATACTTTTCATGTTTTAGCTAGTCTTATTTGTTGAGATAACGTCTGTTCCAAACATTTGTGACTATAGGTAAAATAAAGTTCTTCTAAGACGATCCTTTGAGGATGGTCAAGGGTAAACCGCTTTGCAGAGTTATGCTATGGATGATAATTGTCATAATTATGATGTAGCCTGCCACTTATGCCTTCTTTGTTTGGTATGTTCCGTGAATACTTGTGTGTTCTTGCTTCATTTTAGTATACTTAAAAGATAGAGGATACTCAGCTAAAGAACTTATACTTAGGACATTACAATAAAATTCATATCCTTTATCCTATTGGATGAATGTGGTTGGACATGACTCTTTCGTCCGTTTTTTAATAAGGTAGGCACGTATGTAAATAGTAAATAAGATATGTATTAGTAGAAAGATCTTTTATTGCACACCAGAAAGAAAATACAATGACAAGCAAGATTTACAAAAGCGCAATGCGTGTCATTATTATCAATAAAAATGATCTTGATTATGCAACTTTTTAATAGATGGATAGACATAAAATTATGTATAATAATATTATGTATTATATAATATATCTTAAGTACTTAGTTCCTTAATGTTCTTGATTTTAGGTTGATATAAAGTTTGTTTTAATCTCCAATTAAACATTTATTATACGATACTTGTAGCTTTCTTATTAAACGATTTATCGTTAATCTCCAATCAGTTCAACAGTAACAACTTAAAACGCACTGTGACTGTATCCTAAACTAAACCGTATTCGAAGTTAAAACAGTTTATTTTACAATAATTACATAGGCGAATCAAATGGATAACTAATCTCGGGAAAACTGGCTTTTTGCTGAGTAATCGAGATTGTGAGATCACAAGAAACCACATGTAAGTTAGGAAAGTAGAATATCTTTATGTGAAATGTGTGTTAATGCGCATTATTTTATCATTCTCGTAAGTTCTATGGAGGGTCAAGCGCTAAACTTAGTGTCAGGAACGCATGAATTTGTAGGCTCATGTTTATTTTAAAAAAGTGACTCTTTCAAATACTTTTTTTAAGAATTCAACGAAAATAAAGTATTTGATATATAAAGGCAGGTAAAAAATACTTAAGCCTTAAATTGAATGGAAAGAAACAAAACCTAATTAAAAAAATAACCGTACAAAATAATAGAACACGTTGAAATAACCTATAGGGAACAAATTTCGTAAATTTTTAAAAATAAAAAAGATTTTTCTAAAAATAAACAAAAAAATAAACAAGCGTTGAGTTTGCTTCAAACATCGCAATACATATTTTTCATAAAAATCTACAAAATAAATATATTGGTCAACACAATTAAAATTCGAGATTCAAATCAAATAAAATGATGGCGGATACGCTGCGCGTGCGCATGAACAATATAGCTGAGTTCATCAACACATTTAGAAATGTTAACACCAGCCATACTGAGATGTCTATATATACTGTTATATTATAAGATTAACTTGGTATTTTTATTATTTTCCTTAAACTTACTTTAGCAGTTTTACTACATTCAGTACTACACTTTGGGTGGTTGTTGCTCGCGTCCGTAGGTTTGAGTTACACCTCTAGGTGGTGCAAAAGGAGCAACCTAAAGTAGCAGAAGAACTTGCGCGAAGTACGTCCAGAGAATTAGTGCCACGACACCAAGTAATCTGCCAGCAAGCAGTAGTGCCCCCGCATTACTGTGTTTCGATGGAAGGGTGTGGTTGTTATCAGCCGCATGAGGTGTTAACTAGACTCGGGAGACGGGTGTTATGCGATGGGACTTGGGTCTTCTCATACTTATGACGGAGAGGACCTAAGTCGTATATTGTTGTTATGTGCGAAATTAATCACTTAATATCATGCTTGAAATCACTTACTTGATATAGAAATACTAGACCATTCACAAATCAAAAATATTATTGTATATACTCTTAAAAACTGACTCTCACAATTCATGTAATATAGGTATCAGAAAACACAGCTAATACTAAACACATTTCTAAATATATTATAAATACCTAAAAAACATGAACAAAGCCATCTCCATATTACTATTCTACCGTTATCGTTTAAAGATTCAGTCAAAGTCAAAGTCAAAGAAACATTCAGTACAGAAACATACACAAATGCTTAAAAAGAAATGGAATGTAGAAGAACTTGAAATTTTGAAATATTGACTACCAGACATTTTTCCAGTAAATGATTGCTCCATGATATTTCTATAAAATTTATTGCGCTGAGGTCACGTGTAAGGTCAAGTTTTGTTATTCAAACAGTGACGATCACATTCAAGTTTTGGAGTCAGGTGTTGATCTTTTAGATAAATATCGATTATTTTTAAGAAATTGTGTAATAATTGATAATCTCATACATAAAACGTTTACACACTCATACCTCTACACTAGGATTCCCTGTGTCGCAGATGGCATGGACAAACACAGAAACACAAGACATACACCCAAGACCCGAGAACAAACTTCATGCTCACCACACAAAGTGTGCCCCGGCCGGGAATCGAACCCGGGACCCCTCGCTTCGAAGGCAGGGCTACTACCAACTAAGCCATGGAGCCGTCAACGTTAGATTATTACTCTCCCCTGGTGAAATAAGTATCTACCCTGGTCCTATTGTCTCTCCCCTGTCCGATATATTTACCCTGGTCTTCGAAAAAGTAATAATTTATGTATAAATTGACTTGCCCTTACGTGAAATGGTAAATAAACGGGACATAAATCATAATATAAAGGTTTCATGAAAAAACTCCAACTTTTCTTCTTGGCCGCATCCTCTATGTAGTTGAAACCTCTTATCGTAGAATCACCCATACCTTATCTTAGCACCCCTGCCTCCGAAGCAAGGAGTTTCAAGTATATATAAATAATATGAAACTTTATTTAATAAGGCACGCACTTAAGCACTTTCATATATTGGATATTTCTAACCACTTAACGAATTTCAAAAAACTTTATTAGATATTCGATTTTTACTACGTAAAGTAATGTAAAGTTACACTAATTCGTTTTAATGTTGTTTATAACCCACACATATATTATAAATATCCAGAAATAAATAAAATTCAATTAATTGCATTCAAATAACCTCAGTTCATTGCGAGCTAAATCCGCAATAACTTATGCCAATGGTGCCAACATCTCAGAACCAATGAATTATTCAAAGTGGACACAAACAATCCACATGGCCAAAGGGAAAGCAAAACAGGATGAGACTTGGTGAGTAGTTACGAAGATATGCGATAGGTACTCCATATAAACTAAATGAAACCGGCAAAGTGTAATTCAGATTCGCAGACCGACAGATCCGTAGCTATAACTTTATTTTATACTATCTTTCAGGATGTCCATCATATTCGGGGCGGGATAGTAAATGCAAGCCTGAACCTGTCTTGTCATCGTGATAGAAGACGAGACACTATATCCGGGAGCTTCACTTAACCCTTCAAGTTCACCCAGATAGGCGTAAAGGCCTTTTCAAGCGTAAAAATATATTATACTGCATGTGGCCCGCCGTTAAAAAGTTGTTTTATGTAAGTCACAAAAGAAATAATTTCACTTTTTCGGGATAAAATGCCTAAAATTTGTTATGGAGGAAACTTTCGCATTTATAATATTAGTGTGATATAATTTCCTTTAAATTTGAGAATATATTTTTACTGTTTAAAACGACAGCAATTTCGCAGATTTTTTAGGCATTTATTCTCACTAAAACCATTATTGCACTTTCTAACCATTTTACTTATGTAAATGTGCATTATATGTTTTACTGCTTGATATGCGTTTATGGCAGAAAGTTTATGTATTTGTTTATGTATTATAGTGCACTGTAGAAACTCCTACGCCGTATCTTGCTAGGTGCCAAATCCCTTGATGCATATTTTATGATTACTATGATAAATTTGATTACTATGCTTTTTGATAGTTGATATCGTGATAGTAAACTTGATATTAAAAACAATGGCATGAACTTTGTTCTCTAGTCTCTAGGTTATTGTGCTTTTGAATGTGTGTCCATGCAATCTGTGACGCAGAGGGAAAATTAGTGTACAAACAGTATTGTTCGCGCATTGCTGTGCACCGATTTGATAAATAAGGTAGCCGGTGCCCTTTCCTTCAGATATATATATATATAATACAATATATTTACTCATTATCGCATAAATAAATCAAAGCCTTTCTCAATAACCAAATCACGAATTCGTTGATTCAATATTTTATGCCTTCTGCTCTGTAGGTTGTTGGTTCGATTTCCACTCAGGAAATTTGAGAGACAAAAATAAATGCATTTTTTACTAAATATTTATTCTACCGGTTAGTTAGTACCCATAGTACAAGCTATGCCTAGTTTGGGGCTAGACGGCGCTGTGTGAAATGTTTATGAATAGTTCGTATTATTATTTCAACAATGTATCGTAAATATACCGCATTTATAAAAGGAGTGTAATTATTGAACCATTTCACCTCCAGACGTGATTATGCGTCGGTGGCTTCGCTAAGTTATTGCTCGAACAGGTTGTGCAGGGATCAAGGACAAGGCAAGAATAGCCTTTAGTGAAATTGGCTTCAACATTTGCGAGATTTTAGGTGAAACGTTTAACTAAACAATGCGATTGGACATTTGGTTTTAATTTTAATTGATTATTATTTACTATTGTTTGCTATGTGTCAGATCATTTGGTAAATCTCACAGAATAACTCTTTAATTGGTAAATAGCTATAATAAACTGATTTAATTCAATACTGGTAAATGAATAACACATATAAATATATATGTAATAATTAATTGGTCCCACAAGATGCTCTGCTTTGTGCGCTGCAGGTGGTGGGTTAGATTACCACCAAGCACAGGCATTTGTGTGAACATAGATGTTTGTTCTGTAACTGGGTGTTCATATTTATTGTAAGTATGGTCGTTCCGGGGGAAGGGTGTGGGCGCCGGTGAAATCACAAGCGCATGAGACGTCACATCCTCTTCTCGGGTGATGCTCGCTACGGAGACTTGGGTCTTCTCATGCTTAGTGACATAAGTCGTATCACAGTTGTTATTAGTTAAAGTATACAAGTAATAGTCATACAGTTATTAACAAGCAAGTTCCACCGTTGCATCTCAAAATCGCAAACGGCTAATGACTCAAAATGATTTGCAATTGCACAAAAAGCGTAAAATGGTTGTCCTCAATTCTCTTTGCGAAATACATTTTTTTCCAGTTAACGATACTGAGTTAAGTGTGCCCGTCTGCCAGTGCATGGTATGAACAAATTGATTGTAAATTACGTCAATTTATGTTTTTTATTTGTGAATATTCAACATGTTAAAGATCTGTGCGTAAGGAGAAGGGACTTATTCACGATTACTTCAAAAATTGTTCCTAAAGTATTTTAATCAGTAACATTTTTCTACTTTCTTCTTCTTAATTTACGGCAGAAGGCCCAAGTTTCATTGCGTTGACGATGGGGCTGTACTTCCACATGTGTCTGCAATTTCATCGGCTGACCATCAGATCAAAGCAATGAGAGAGCATCAGGTGTTACCAGATGTGGTGGCAATATTTGAATAATATATATTTTTTTTATCATAATGTTTTATTGCATTTCCCAAAATTACATCATCTTAACTATAATAATGTAAAATCTCCTTTTAAGTATAAAATATACTTGTCATAGTAGAAATTGACGCATGTTTTACTGCTAGTTTGAGCTGCGCCATTCGCACCAACTGGACTCTGATGGTATCTGAACTACAATCGTAATCAACATGATTCTTCAAAATGCATTTACCATCCCTCGCTTTTATTACAGGTTTATTTTGCTGAGTGAAAAAGTCTCCATGTTGAAATTAACCATGCATTATTATTAATGTTTTCTGTTATGGATTGTCTTGGCAAAAGGACAACAAAAAGGATTTATGTTCGCAGTAACTGGCATTTAAGTTACATGTTATTTCTGTTTCTGAGTAATATTGACGGCAAACAACAAAGAGTTGTTCAATAAAGAGCTTACGATGTCACGCAATAATCCTTTCAAATTGCTGTTTCAAACTATTGCAATGCAATTCTGACAACGCTAACGGAGAATTCATTGAGACTACGAGAGAACTTTTTCGGTGTGTATGACTTTTGGGTTGGTCTCCCTCATGAAGGGTCAGATAGGGTTTTAACAAGCGTAAAAGCGTGATCTTGCAACTGCAACTCTTCTATATATCTATATATATAAAAGAAAGTCGTGTTAGTTACTTCACTTATAACTCAAGAACGGCTGAACCGATTTAGCTGAAAATTGGCAGGGAGGTAGTTTAGGGCTAGGAGAAGGACATAGGATACTTTTTATCCCGTTCGACATCATTCCCGTGTGACTTGACATGTAACGTCAGTCACTATAAAACGTGGTATAACAAAAAAGAATCAGACTTGGAATAACAAAATTGACGTATAATGACAGCTATGTAATGACGTATGGATGACTATTTGATATTTGTAAGAAATCTATATATATAAAAGAAAGTCGTGTTTGTTACAACACTTATAACTCGAGAACGGCTGGACCGATTGCAATGGTTTTTGATTTGTTGGATTTGTTTCCGTCCCGAATAGCAGAATAACTATTAAAACATTGGAAAATTAACGAAAAAAATAAAATCAATTTATCCCCGTATTCTCCACGGGAACGGGAACTATGCGGGTGAAACCGCGGGGCGCAGCTAGTATATTTATATATTATATTGATGATGGTTTTTAGTCATGATTGGTAGATATTGCAGCCAATTACAGAATTGTTTCTTTTTCTCCAAGGAATTGTTGCAGTTTTAAACTATTGATTTCAACTACAAGCTATTCCTAATCAATTGAAACTGCGCACTACTATGTTTACTTGAGCGTATAAATCTTGACGTGTCCAGAAGATACTCAATGACATCTAAAGAAATTCATAATTTTGGGTTTGAGTATTTTAGAGTTAATATGACCAGCATAATGATGAACAGGCCCACTATTTGACGAAGACGGGTTTTCAATTTATTTTCAATGGTAATTCCAAATAACCTGTTTTTAATAAATCCAATATGATGAACAGAACGCAATAAATTATAATCATCAAGTCACCAGAATTCCTATACAAATATTCAGATATTTTTGAAATATTTTATTCAACTGATCCCGTGGGTTCACCCCCGTGGAATTTATACTTCTTTTGCGCGGAACCTTAATTTTTTTTTTTAAATACGGTAGCCTGTGTTTATTATTATTCTGTGTTAACATCAACTATCTATCAGTCACAGTGCCGTCATAACAAACATTTTGCAGATAAGACGGAACAAAAAGACAGCGAGATAAAAAAAAATATTTTTTTTTTTGTTATAAGTACCAATACTTTCAAATGCAAACAGACACTTTAAATTTTATTCATTTGCCTAGACGACTCGATACAATAAATATTAAACAAAAAATGCTTAGAACAATGTTTTATAACGAGCCAAAAAGCGTTTTTTATCCACAATTTCACTCGTTCCGCCAGATTGCACGCGATTGTCGTCAATTTTTCGGTTTTAAGCCACACCTACTATTGTTACAACACGCCATGTTTTGTAAGGATGGATACCGCACCTATAACATGTTTCGTATTTACACAACAACTATAAATAAGTATAATATAGACCCTAAATCTCATTACTTTAAACGAGCGGTTCTTGTATTATATATAATTAATTCGCGCATTTAGGAAACGGCTCGGAAAGCTTCTGACATGTAAAAAATCATACATTTTCAATACGAAAGATTGTCAGTATGTATGTTTGTACTCCTTCACGCCTCAACGACTGAACGGCTTTGGGTGTTTTTTTTTTATGTAGAGCTACCCTCTTACCCTGCATTAACACATTGTCTTCTATTAATCCCGAAAAAGTGACTGTTACTTATGCGTACGAAACTGTTTTAGTGACTTGCAAGATATACAACTTCTGTCAGTTTTTCCCATCGTCTCGTTTTTTTACGGTGGATAACACCACGGGTCGCAGCTAGCATATAAATATTCATGGACTTTTCACACAGTGCCATCTAGCCCCAAATTAAGCATAGGTTGTACTATGAAACAGAACACAACAGACACAATAGATGTTTGTAACACAAATACTTATACTGTGGTAATCGATCCCACGACCTCAGCGAAGAGCCACTACCAGAGCTATGATTCAATATGAACCAAAGAAGCTACTCTGCGTACAAACTGTTACAATTTAATACCCAAGAGTAGCGGCTGACCGGTTCCACTTTTTATCCCAAACCACAGAATAAGTAAGAGTTCCTATACCCAAAACAAGGACTCAAGAAAGTCCTGAAGGGCACCGGTCACTGACCCTGGAACCTGTCCCTGGCTTCTCACAGAGGCAGTTTATGATGATTGGTTTTACAAGTTACATACGTTTAAAATGAACCTTGTCATAAATAAATATTCATGGACATTTAACATAGCCCCAAACTAAGCAAAGCTTGAATTATGGGAACCAGATAACTGATAGAAAACTTAAATAGTATTTTTTGTAAATACATACATATAATACATATTAACAGATAGAACAATTATTAGTGATGTAAGGATGTTTAATATAAATTTATGAAATTAAATGAATTTTTGTTTTCCAGTATTAGCTATGAAACAGTTCCAAGTATTTTTGGTGTTTTCTGCCAAAACATGTTAAGTAAAATCGTACCGTACCGTACCAGCCTCTAATGTTCCCACTGCAGGGACACCGGCTTACTCTCGATAATTGAGAGTGAATGGGCTCTGATCTACCACGGGAGCTCAATCCGGATTGGTATATATCACATGTCGTCAAATTTTTGGTTCTAAGACATGCCGGTTTCCTCACGATGTTTTCCGCCACCGTTTTGAGAACGTGCTATTGCGCACAAAATTTTTTCAAGTGAAAAATCTCAATGATGCACGTTTGGGTTTGAACCAGCGACCTTCAGATTGAAAGTCGGCGTCTGTGTCCCTGGGCCACCACGCTCTTTAAGTACAACCGTACCTCGGTAATTGGATTACCATTTATTCGACTTACACATGCGTAAAGCACATCAAATTATAGCACGAATTGTATGTAACAGTATCGTAGTTAGTTTTATTACTGTTATCATTTAATATGAACCCTTTCTAAATGCAAAACAAAATGTTTTAAACTGGAATGTAACTCGGCCACGGTACAGTTAGCATAAATATCATCTTTTAGTACCGTCAGCTATAAAAGTAGTTTGACAACGTTTCATTTCACGTCAATCCGTTCTGTATTAGGGTTTTGAAAAATTTAACTTTCATCGATAATCTATTTAAATAAAAATTATACGATGAAAATTGGTTAAATTGCAAGTATGAAAAATTCGAGAAAAGTTAATGTGCTTTTTCAGTGGGATTTTTTCCATACTGGCAACATCTGTCGGGAGTATATCTCTTGTTTTTTTTTTTCTATTCTTGGTAATGGTATGGCGGCTACGCTTTAATTCGTTCTTAGCGCAATTAGTTGGTAGTGTACATTGCATAATCAAGAATACTTCAACAAATTCAATAAATTTGGAACTTTGGAGCAAATGGATGGGACCTAATATCGGTTTGACTAATTACACAACTTCGCTTAAACACAATTGCTAATCTGATAACATAGTACTAGCAAATGTTTCTTTTTAATGCTGTCCAAACTGACGGTTCTCCTGATCTTTAGGTAGTCTCATCCTCCATAGACAGCAGCAATACAACTCAGCCTCTTACCGAAGTATGATAAAATCCAAGTCACATTCCTTACGTCTGATCTAACGCCTTATATGCCTGTAATGTCACGGGTTGTTCCACGCTGTAAGAGTTTATGATGTATTAGTGAATATTAGTTGAACTATCTTCTTTTATCACTGACTGTACACTGTTGATCAAAACAGATAAATTATTAGCTACGCTTCCATTATCAGTTTTTCTGTGACTCTTACTAATCGATTCACTATTCATAAGGAATTATCGTCCAGACTTGATCGTATATTTGTTTTTTTTTTGTTGATTTGATTTGTCCTGGCTGCCCGATTTTAATGGAATGATTCACTAGAAGAGTAGTGGTGACTTAGTCCTGGGAAATCAATAAATTACAACTTGATCCTGCAAGTTTTTACAAAATGCACATTGTGGTTTTTAACATTGACAACGTTAACAACAACAACGTTAACACACTCATACCTCTGCACTAGGATTCCCTGTTTCGCAGATGGCTTGGACAAACACAGAAACACAAGACAAACACCCAAGACCCGAGAACAAACTTCATGCTCACCACACAAAGTGTGCCCCGGCCGGGAATCGAACCCGGGACCCCTTGCTTCGAAGGCAGGGCTACTACCAACTAAGCCACGGAGCCGTCAAAACTTATGTAAAAACTTGCACTCCACGCATAGTGGAGTGAAGGTATCTTTGTACCATAATTAACTTTAAAAAATCGTTTTTAGTATTGTTTACGTGTACTAATAAATGACCATACTTGTATTCGATAGTACTGAATGTGAGCTATCTAACGCATTTTATGATATTTGGTTGAAGTGTAAGCAACAATTGTTTTCACCTTTTCGAAAATGTCGGTTTTTATTCCAAATAAACGTCATTTGCGGGAAGTGTTATTACATTATTTTATTGCGAAGAAAACTGCAGCGGAAACTTATCGTTTGCTTGTGGAGATTTATGGTGAGCATGCTCCGTCTAATACAACTTGCAAGGAATGGTTTCGACGATTTCAAAATAACGATTTTAGTACTGAGGATAAAGAACATGGAAAACCACCAAAAAAATTTGAAGATGCTGAATTGGAAGCATTATTGGCGGAAGATTCTTGCCAAACTCAATCAGAATTAGCTGCAGCATTAAATGTTGATCGTTCAACTGTTGCAAAGCGTTTACAAATGATGGGAATGATTCAAAAAGCCGGTGACTGGGTTCCACATGATTTAAAAGAAAGAGACATGGAACGTCGGAAAACCATTTGTGAAATGCTGCTTCAAAGACAGCAAAGAAAAGGATTTTTGCATCGGATAGTCACAGGAGACGAAAAATGGATACACTACGAAAATCCTAAACGCAAAAAAGCTTGGGTGAAACCAGGCGAACCAGGCCCATCACAGCCAAAAATAAATATTCACTGTGCCAAGGTCATGCTCTGTATTTGGTGGGATCAGAAAGGTATTGTATATTATGAGTTGCTCAAACCCTCTGAAACTATTAATGGAGAAGTTTACCGACGACAACTAATGCGTTTGAAGCGAGCCATAGAAGAAAAACGACCAGAATGGGTGAATAGACATAACAAATTAGTTCTTCAGCATGACAATGCCAAACCGCATACCGCAGAAGTCGTAAAAAGATATTTAGAGGGACAGGACTGGGAAGTGTTACCCCACCCGCCATATTCACCAGACATAGCTCCTTCGGATTACCACCTATTCCGGACGATGCAGACAGACCTTACTGGAGAAAAGTTTACTTCATGTGAAAGTATCAAAATTTGGATTGACAACTGGATAAGCTCAAAAGACCAGGACTTCTTCCAGCAAGGAATACGAAAACTACCTGAACGATGGGCGAAGGTTGTAGCTGCAGATGGAGCATACTTTCAATAATTTTTTTTTTTAATTTTGTAAGCGAACAAATGTGTTTTATTTTGACAAAAAGGGGCGTATAATACGTATGAAGAAATTAAGGATTTTAATATCGAAAATACCGACTTTCTCTATGTCTCGACTTCAACATTGTCTCATATCAATAAAACATTAAACCGCGATGTTTATCTGTATAATTTTACGTATAGAATTTTTTTTATTTTTTTATTTGAATAATTGACGGAACGAGCTGAGGGCCCACCTGATGGTAAGTGGTGACCCTCGCCCATGACAACAGTAATGCGCGCGACTCAGTATGAGATCCAAATCTTTACTGAGTCGCATTCATCCTGCTGCGTCCATCATCGTCCATGCATGAGACGTATCATCGAGACGGGGATGATACGTCTCATGCGCATGTGATTTCACCGGCAGCCACACCCTTCCACCGGAACACAGCAATGCAACCACTACTGCTTGGCGGCAGATTCCAGATGTGGTGGTGGTACCTATAATAAAAAAAATTGCTCAGGCTAGTACGGAAAGCCCATAGTTACCAAAACCGTATGTTGACTAGATTTTTTGAAGACTAAAGTTTCCATACAAAACTTAAATCGGGTTTGATCTACAGAAGTCAAAGTCAAAATCGAAATACTGTAACCTGTACATGAAATATCATGCGTTCCTAATGCTAAATTAAGCATTTAATACATAACCTAGCACAACAAGGAACTAAACAACCGATTAATACAGTATGCACGGTATAACGGTGCTTTAACTACCACGGACGTTGAAGTACTTACAATCAGATCCGATGACCGGCAGAACTAATCAATGCCTTGCGTTGAGGAACCTTGAGCGAGTAATTGACTCCGGAGGTGCATGATCTATTATTCAATGATGACGTTCATTTATAAGCAGAAGACTAAAGGCGCGGAGCGAGACGAACAGTTTGAGTTCTCGCTGCTTATATCCTCAAATGCTGATGAAATAATAACATGATCTGCGGATGAGCTTCTTAAGAAATCTTCATCTTTATAAATAAATGAAAGGTCGGAAAACGCTTAACTTAGTTTTAAGAACGCATGCTTATGCTTATAGGTTCTTATTTATTTAAAAAAATAAATTGACGTATCCAATTGACGTATTTCATTAGAGTTCAACGGAAATAAAGATTTTTGACTTTGAATGGCTAAATGATATTCGTTGTAATCCGAAGGTTCGTATGAAGAGAAAATTTTGAAAAGTAATCCCGTAGGTTGGCCTACTGCGGGTAACACTGCGGGGCACAGCTAGTTATAAATATCCATGGATATTTCACAGCGCCATCTAGCCCCAAACGCATAGGTTGTACTATAGGAACTAGATAACTAGTAAAATACATACATGTAATACATATTAAACAGAACAGACTTTTATGTTCGTCACACAAATGCTTGTCCTGGGTGGGAATCGAACTCACGACCTGTAGCGCAGAAGGCAGAGCTATTACCAACTGAACTGTGATGCCGTCAAACTAGTAAAAGTATAATAGTATGGCTGTGTGAAATGTATTTACATAAAAAGACTTTCACACCAAAATTACAAGATTAGTTAAATATGTACAAGATTCGAACCCACTGTTTTGAATAGGTGCCGCTCGCGATGCCACTAAACTTCTTTACATATTTATCGACCATTTGTCCATCATAGCGCCGTCGCGCATGGCCGATCTAAAAACTTTTATTATTCATTCTTTTCAGTGAAAGTGGCTTCGACGTGCCATGTTTGCTAAGAAATGTTCTGTCACCTTAATTTCCTAGTTGGCTACGGAAGTCATAGCTTATAATGTAATGCTTCAACGGTTTATGCCCAACGAAGATCTTTCATATTTAAACAGGTGACTGATAAAAAAACAACGAAAAAATGCCACATACCTTGCCCTTTAGAGATTACGCCTATTATTAAAAAAAAGAAAAATTATATTGTATTTAAATAAGTATTATATTAAATAATCTGTACTCCATTGTACAAGCTTATTGTTAGGGGTTAATGACACTTAGAAGTGTCTCTGAATTGATTATACTTATTTATTTATATCCACCATTCCAAGTCCCGTTCCGATTGAGGGACGAGATAAATAAGCACATTTGCTTTGCTCAAGGTCAAATATATTGAACGCTGCTTTTACATTCGTCCAATATTGTCGAGAGGTATCCGCTCTCACCAAAAGCCCACGTAAAGTTTTGAAGGCCATTTGCGACCAACAACGAAGAAATAATCAAAAAAATTTCGTCCACAAACGGTTATAAAAGTTGATTGCCGAAAACTTGGATCCGAAAACCAGGGTCAACTGACAAAAGAGAGGCTGATTTTCAGCAGATTAGCTATTTATGATTGACATAAGAGAAGCTATACTCAAAGTGTCATTGCCCCTTTTTGGGGAGCATAATTACTTTTTCTATCTTACATTTCGAAAGTATCAAGTGACTTGTAACTATTTGTAAACAAACTACATAAAATGCTATAATTAACAATTAATAGATGCTAAAAGTTGAATCATTAAAACCTGATTTGTAGCATTTCTCCGAAACATCATGATTATAAAATACCATGTTAGAGATTTCGAAAATATGTTTTGAGTCATTTCACATCCGGTCGCATCTGTAGCACCAGGAAGTTGGTACGGGGCCCGAATTTGTATGAAGTTTTTGATTTTAGAACTATAAAATAATTTTGTGATATGTTTTTATTTTAGTATAAAATAGCTATGAAAATATTATGAAACAATCCCATTATTATAAACCAGTACATTATGTACAACCATTTCTTTAAGTTGTCAAAATCTTTTTATAAGTAGTATAAAAAAAAACGAACGAACGAACAATTACACACTCATACCTCTGCACTAGGATCTGATCTGCAGATGGCATGGACAAGCACAGAAACACAAGACCCGAGAACAAACTTCATGCTCACCACACAAAGTGTGCCCCGGCCGGGATTTGAACCCAGAACCCCTCGCTTCGGAGGCAGGGCTACTAACTAAGCTACGGAGCCGTCATAAGTATTTGTATTCTCAGAACATTGTTAGTAATTGGCTTAAGATTAATTATAAACAGATTAAAATCAAGGTCTTGTTAATTACCTATTAAGTTTGACGTCAAAGGCAGTTTGAAACACAATAGACAGTCCCTGCAAACGTCTGTTGACAAATTTAACTAGCTAACATCCTTTGAGACTCACCACGGTGGTGACGTCATAATTCACCATGAAGTTTTTATTTACCTCCAAAGTCACAGACAGGCATTGCACAAACCCTATTGTTACACTAGGACATGTACACAAAGACAATCCACTGACGGTGTCATGGACGAAGACCCCAGTAGTATAGTGTTTTATTCCGACTTATAAAAATTAGAGGTTCTCATTTTGATTTTTTTTTGTATAATTGTTTACTAATATCGTTGTATTTTGGATCCTTTTTATAATAAATTAGCTGTGTCCCATATAACTTAAAGAAATTTAGCGTAATGCTTAGATAGCCTTTCTCGTGGCTTTCATATACAAAAAGCAATGAAATGGTAATGTTAATGGGTAAATGAATACCCGTTAAAACTTATCTGATGTTAATAAATTGAATTAAAATTCTAATATCACAAAATAAATAAACTATTTTTTATGATTTTATTAGGTAAGAATTTAAGTTTCATACATAATCAAATCTAAATATGACTGTAACTCCTTATATAACTAAGGACCCTGTTATGATTTGGATTCATTTGCTTTGGATTAGGCAATCGTTTGTCATCTTTATTTTATTTATGTATCTTAAAAGTGATCCGATAGTCAGTAACTTTTTAGGGTTCCGTAGGGTTACAGGGTTACCCTATTCCTAACCCTACGCTAAAGAACGCGAGCGCCGACAGTTTCTTCTACCTAACTCTCTGCCCTAGCTTTAGAGCTAGGACAGAGAGTTAGGCATAATTTGAATAGTTAGGCAGTTGCTGTATAATTTGAAGCGTAACAACAGTCATTTCAAAATTTTCACAGCACAATTATGTTACTAAAATTCTAAAAAAATATATATTTTAAAATGTAATAAATTAAGATGTAGGGTAGGGTGTAAAGGAACAAAACGAACGGGAATCCTTGGGTAGGGTCAAAGTAACTCTTAGGTCATTTTATTGTGATTACATAGCGGTTCCGTTCAGAAATTTCTATGCTATGACTTCAGATGTTTTCGTCATCATGTGAACGACCTTACGACCGGCTATCGTCTGACCACAGTCGTCAAATTGCAGCTGGAATAATCAATATTTTTGTCTCATTTTCCTGACTCGACAGACGCAGTCCTATCTTAATAATTTCGAGCGATGCATATGTGTGAAACAATATTTGCAGCGCACAAATATGGCCGTTAAGTTTTTTTTAATTTTCTAATGTCAATGACAAATACAATAATAAAAGAATAAGCAAAATTGGTCCAGCCAAGGATTCATTTTTATATAAATAGATAGACAAATTAGATTAGCAATAATGACGATTCCAAAATACGTTTAACTTTATTATTCGCGATATTAACTAACTAGCTTTGCCCCGCAATGTTACCCGCAATTAGCGGAATAGTGAAATAGAGTAGATCATGATCCAAGAGAGAGAGATAAAGAGATTATTATTGTAGACAGCTACAAATGCTATTGCAGTAGCAATCACACTAATATTATAAAGGCGAAATTTTGTTACTCTTTCACGCTTAAATGGCTGAACGGATTTGGATAAAATTTATTATGAAGGTAGCAAAAATTCCTTTTTATCCCAGAATACTGAGGAATTTCCGTGGGATGGCCTAACGCTGAAAAACGCTGAAAACCGTGGGGCGCAGCTAGTTCTAATTGAACGTTTAGATAATATCGCATACCGGGACTCATTCTCAGGTAGAGAACCTCTGTCATATTTCTATTGTTTTAAAGAAACAGTGACCACATAAATTCAGATTAATCATCCAAAAACATGAACCAGCCGTTACAATTTGCCTACAGCCTGATGAAGTTGATAGTTTGCTTAAAATATGGTATTGCAGCTTTCATCTTTACTACCTATCGTATAACTTTTTAAGTTGACTTGAATGGGCAATGAAGGATTCTTTTGGAAAGTTATGAAACAGCGATGTAATACTATAGAATGACCGAAAATTAGCCGTAATGAAATGACCGTATAATTAAGGCAATTGGTAACGTTATTATCGGAAACGTTATTTCGTATCATGACTCATGATATCGTTGCGAGTATCAACATTTATATTTAATCCGACTCCAAAATGGTGGTTCTCAATTTCAGTTTTAAAGGTATTCGTTGTACTATTATACAAAAATAGGAATGTTAATACGGTATACGATATATTCGTCAATTATTAACCGATTTATTCTAATCTTTTTTATTTAGTAGAAAGTATGGTTTGTATAAAAAATAGGTAACTATTAATTTTTTTTTTCAAAACTCACTGTTTGTTTTCTTTATATGTAAATTGCGCCATCAAGCCAGGGTGGGTGTCAGTATTTAATACTTTTACAATTAAATAACATTCAATACTTGCGACTCAATGTAAAAAGTACGACTGGTAAACAAGTTAATTTTAATAATCACAACAAAAAAATTATTGAAGGTTCGACCGATTTATTTCGTGTGAGATCACAATATGCGATCATGATTAGAGATCCAACATCATTAGATCCTCGTACGTATATTTTGATATTTCTCAGTGATGTCACGAACAATCATATTCGACCTTGGTAGATCGTGATTCTGTAGTGACGGGTGATAAGTGAGACAGACAATGTAGTCTGGGATCAGTAAGTGATGTATCATAATCCTGGTATTTGGTACCTGGTTACTGGTTGGTTAGTTGAAATTGATTAGCATCACAGATAAGTTTTTTTTGTACAATCGTATTTTATAAAACGAAATTATAAATTTTTTAAATAAATTTACGAGAGAGACCCTACGCTGTATTACATTTTCGACATAGTTTATTAAGAAAAATATTTTTTTATTTGCGAAAGTATGCGTTTTTACATGAAATACAATTATACAGGTAAACTTGTACAGCAAAAATTTCAACCAAATCGATAAAGCCGTTTTCGAGATACGCGAAATAAATATAAAACAAGAGTTTCTCGTTTAAAGTAATAAGATGTAACGTTATTCCGGTATACCGAAGAATCTTATACCGGATACCGGCCAAAAAATTTGTCTGTCGCATCACTAATTTAAATACAGTTTTGTGACCTTTTACCAGACCCCCAAAGTACCTATGTTGTGTCAATTATTAATCCGAAGCGTTGCAGCTGTACCCGCCAAATGCGTGACCAGTTGCAATAATATGAAAATGTTTTGAAAATTCCGTTGGGCTTGCGTGATTACAATATGTGTGGTACCTACATGTTATTTATAAGATGGTTCAGAAGAGTTCAAAGATGATGATTACACGCCCAAACCTGCTGCAGAAGTGGATTTGAAGAGTCGCCTCCAAAATGGCGCTCGAGGATTATGGTATCTGAATCCGTACCAGCCTCTAATGTTCCCACTGCAGGGACAGCGGTCTCCTCTCGTTAATTCAGATCAGAGCTCATTCAGGGCTTTGATTTGCAACGGAAGCCCAATCCAAATTTGTAGAAGTCACTGTCTTCGAATTTTCAGTTTTTCCTTCACCGTTTCGAGAACGTGACGATGAAAACTTCGATATGTGTTGGAGAATTTTGTTATTTATTTGAATGATAAAGCTCACAACGGCCCTGATGGTAAGCGTCTACCCTATAGACGCCTTCAACACTTGAGGTGTTGCCAACGAGATGCCTATCAGCTAAAAACTTGTTTACACTCTTTTTAAATCTATACATTCTATACATGTACGCACCAATTCACAGTATATTTATACCAGAACAGTATAAATATACTGTGAATTGGTGCGTGGCTTCGAAGCGAGGAGTCCCGGGTGCGATTCCCGTTCGTGCAAATTTTGTAAGATAACTGTAAAATTGCTCTCATGTCATAGGCGTTTCTCTTGTTTGGAGCATTGGTTTGTATGCAAAGGCAGCTAATTCACAAAATTTGCCAAGTTCCACTGCTACTTTAGATTATTTCTTTCATACCGCTATACGTTCCTTTTAGGCAAAGATGTGGACCAGATTGGATGAGGAAGGCAAGAGAAAGAGACTTGTGGAGAAGTTTAGGGGAGGCCTACGCCAAGGAGGCGACTACTACTTAATGTTAATGTTAAAGGAAAAATGATTGTAAATTTTATGTGTAGTAGAAATAAAGGGCTACTTTATTTACAGCTATACGTTCCTTTCATAAGTGTAGGGACTCTAGAGAGTATTCACTCATCTACGGACGAGACGCAAGTATCAGTTAGTTCGCGATAAATAATAATAAATATTCCAATACTTAGCCATTCATTCATTAAACGATCCAGCAAGAGCTGCCCAATAAATGTTGTTAAGAAATATAACCGTGACAAAATGGCGAGTATGAAATCGTATGATTTCGGACCTGTTTTCTTATACCTACGCATTATTTCTCGACCACAGTCGAAGATCGATCAATTAGTAGAATAACTACGCATGAACGAGTTGTATAATCGATTTCCGAGATAAATCCCAAAGTGAAAGTTTACAAGTGTTACGATTGTAGGTATAAACGATATATCGATCGTTTGTATCGATTACACCGATGGGATAGATCACGCGATTCGGTGCCTTGATAATAGTAGATCGATTCTGTTTAATGGTAATGCTCGATATCTCATCAAAGTTGATGAAAATATAGATTATAGCACATATAAATTACAGGCGCTAGAGGCGTATCATTCTCGCCTAAGTAGCATTGCGTTGCGCCCATCACTCTATGGGCGCAACGCAATACTACTAACGTCTTCTAATACTTCAGTAGGGGAAGATCTGAGTCGTATTGTTGTTGTTAACCACTTAACATCAGGTGGACTGTCAACTCGTCCCGTTAATTTAGTCACATAACAAAAAAAAGTCTTAGCGGGTCAAATTACAGGAAACACATGTTTCATGCATCGATATCATGTCATTCCATGAGACTACAATTGGCCGTCATGGGCATGGTGAAATCACGTGTTAAATTGCAGCCCATTCATCCTCGTTAGACGAGAGTACGCCGGTGTTCTCGTAACAGAATCATTAAGACTGATTCTATTGATTGAGACGTGTCTGGCGGATCGTTAACGCCGAACTGATTCTAAAGTCCTCACGTCAAAGTTCAATTCTCCTTGCGTGACGTTGCTTTATTAAAAATCGACACGCGCTGCTTTCAACGAACAGAACGCGAGTCGTTAGTCATAAAAATTATGATTGAGTTATTTGTTTGTGTGAAGTTTATTGGAACCCTGTGTTTAATTGCTGAGAATGGAAGCTCATTATAGTTTTTACGGATGTCTTGGACTTAAACCTTCAATTAAGATAACAAGGTCGTATCAAGTTTTAAAATTTCTACTGTCGAATGATATTGGAATAAATTTAATTGTAATCTACAACGACAGAGGCCATTGCCCATTATAAATATTTAAGTTTGCATAAAACCAATTTGAGTAGATTTTAAATTCATAACTGTTAAATAATTGACTGATATACAAGTGGCTGATTAAAAAAAATTTTAAAAAATCGTCTTCAACACTTTCATCCTTGATTTCTCGCCTTTAAGGGGTACACCCTACCATTTTACAAAAGAAAAATCCAAATCGGTATACACCGGGCGAAGAAAAAAGTCACAGGAAAGCAAACTACTCTTTTTCGTTTACTTGGACGACATATTTTTTCCTGTTATTTGAATTTGATAATTAAACTATTTAACCGATTTTAATATTTTTATGTTACCAATCTGAAACCATAACCGTTCAAACAAAAAAAGAATTTTCAAAATCGGTTCATAAATGAAGGTAGGTTGGGGTAGCAATGGACGGCATTATTGCTAAAAGTTATCTCTTCCATGCAACCTTTGGAACACCAGAATAGAATATAAGTTTGAAATTTTTTGATCTATCCTGAAAATAAACATCATCCAAGTAAACGAAATTGTAAATTTTTGACTTTCTGTGATTATTTAATCTATACTAATATTATTATTTAATATTATAAAGCTGCAGTGTTTGTTTGTTTGTTTGTTTGAACGCGCTAATCTCTGGAACTACTGGTCCGATTTGAATGATTCTTTCAGTGTTGGGTAGTCCATTTATCGAGGAAGGCTATAGGCTATGTATTTTTTTTTTTTTCAAAATAAGGTTCCGTAATAGAATTGCTATTTTGTAACACAAGATGTAAAATCGAAAACCTATAATATTTATGCGTGCGCTGTTTCCACGGAAACGAGAAAAACGCGGGTGAAACCGCGGGGCACAGCTAGTCTAATATAAGCCATATTATTAAAAAATTGTATTAACCCAATAGATGTAGCTTTTAATGACGATTTAGAAAAATTATTATGATGGTTCCAATTTTAGCAAACAACCATTTTGGATAATCAATATTCATTTCAGTTTCTGACGATGTTTATCACTAATCCGCCACACTGGCATCCTATTTAATATTACATAATGTGAGTTTGTTTGTTTATTGCGCTTACACGCCTTAACTACTCAACCGATCATAAAATTTTGCATACACGTTGTCATGGCTACGGAAGGACATAGGATACAAAAGGTATCCTTCGTCCTTTTGTATAATAATTGACAATATCTACATTAACGCGCGCGGGCAAAATTTTTTTGACATAAATTCTTAAAATAGCCGCTTGTCCCCATTTTGTGCGCTTTGTATCTGCACAGTAGTAATTTTTAGTCTGTGGCAATATGCACTTAGTACTCCATCGGTGGTACGCGTGACTTCTGTATTATTGAGGTTTTTAACGTAACTCTGCGAAATAGTGTTAATAGTTTGCTTGGAATAAGTATCTTTAAGTTAAAAGCAGAAAATTTCATATTATTTGTAATGTTTTTTTTATGAGACTAAAGTCACGAGTAGCCACTGCCACCCATATGGAACAGCTAAATGACTCCGGTTACTAAGATTCAAGTCGCGATTCATTGCGCCCGTTATTCCGAAATAAATAAATAAATAATAAATATTCATGGACATTTCACACAGTGTAATATGGGAAGCCCAAACCTAAGCATAGCTTGTAATATAGGAACTAGATAACTGATAGAATACATATAGTATCTTTTTTTTGATAATACATACTTATAATACGACCTACAGCGCAGAAGGAAGAGCTACTACCAACTGAGCTATGAGGTGGTGGAAAGGTGTGGATACTGGTCAAATCAGATGCATATGAGACGTATCATGTCCGGGTGACGGGCGCAACGGGGTGCGACTTGGGTATTCTCATACTTCGGTCGAAGAGAATCTAAGTAGTACTATTATTGTTATGGGCGGAGGTAACCACTTAACATCAGGTGGGCCTTTAGCTCGTTCCGTCACTTCTATAGCGGCTTGAAAACTCTACACCAAAGAAGTTTAAGTATACCTATTTACACAAAATAGTATTTATCTAGACTTTGCGACTTTCCAACCGTGAACTAAATAGCCATAACGAGTTGGACGGACAGACACTCCATATTTAGCACTACGATTTCCAACTTGATTAATATTGTATATTGACTTGTACTTGGCTGCTACTCCCTGCCATTGATAGTACTGATTTGTAGTACTCAAAATAATCATAAAAGGGTGTGGGTGCCGGTGAAATCACAGGCGTATGTGACAAACATTTTTTTCTTTTCTCGGCTTTCGGTAGGACCTATGTAAGTTATATTGTAGTTGTTATGAGTGGAGGTAACCACTTAAAATCATAAGGGTTTTCAGCTCATTCCATCACTTTTGTGGTATAAAAAGCACAGACAAATATGCCTACTTATATATACATTTTTCTAATCGGCTCATTGATCAATTACTGTATTTGAATGATTGAACGATTAAATATTAAATATGATCAATGAGCTGTACTTATAAATATTAAAATTAATTAAATTTCAGTGAATTGTTAAAGGATTTTTTTTCTATTGTATTTGCTTTGTTTACGTCTGTTCCAACGTCTGTCTGATTAAAATCGATTTTGTATATATATAATAACTATAAATGCGGCAATATATTTTTGCCGAGTTACCTTTCAAAAACGGACGCTAGAGTTTTTAAATTAAAAAATATTAGTTGGTGATTCCAAATAAAAATCGTTCACCTGTTTTTCAAATAAAATGGATTTGCCGCAACCTCTTAACAACCAGGCTGCAGTTGATTATTCAGGATTTTCTAACCTCGTAATTTGCAGCCAGATCTCGGGCTATAATTAAGTTTAGCGCTAATTGTAACCCTATCTGACCCTCTATGGCAAAGATTAAAAATCGCTAAAGCACCAGATCTCATAACTAATAATCTCTTCTCATAACATGCAAGCAAACCTGAGGACAGAAGCTAGCTTCTCAAAACTAAACTTATATTGTATAAATCCAAATAGATAAAACGCATTCCGGCTACCAAGAAACAACCCATCATTTTGTCCACCTATCGTATCGTATAACAATACAGGACTTAGAAGCTATGCGCCGGCGCAGGTAGCCGATGTTTCCGGTCTATTACACACCCACACATCGTCAGGTACGCATACTAAAGCAGGAAGTATAAAAAACTGGGATCAGAATAATTCGAAGCAGATGGGCATTCCTTGAAACCTTGTAAAATTACTTTATGAAGCAAATATATCAATGTTAATATATCATTGTTTTATTATCTTACAGTTAATATCAATTCAAAAGACTACTGCTACTTTTGGTTTCTTTAGCAAGGAGTCAAAGGGTACAAACCTAAGGACGCAAGCAACTGGACCCCCCATGACTGAATATGAATAAAATTCTAAAATTATTTACCACACGAAGGTCTGCCTATTAAACTTCTAACACTATTGTTTTAGTAAGGTAGGTCTATTATCTTTAGCCAATAGGCCATTAGCCCCAACTCTGAATTGTTTTACTTGTTCAAACAAGATACTGGACACTAAAAGCTTTTCTGTTTTTTTATGTTCTTTAAGAGTACCTACTTGGTACTTTCTAGAAAGGGGCACAAGTGTGAGTTCATTATTTCGAAAGTATTTCTCAATGTTTTAATGACGTAAGCCCATTTTTATTAACAAAGCAAAACTGACCAAAAATATGTGAGATTTAGAAAAAAATGATACATGAACAGGTGCCCCAAACAGTGATCAAAAAGCAAAAAAAAAAAACATGTTATATTTCGGAGAAATTCTCTTGATACCTAATTATTTTTTATGCACAAGCCAATTTATATAAGAGAACTTTATAACTTAAATAACATCGATCTATAGCATTTCTTAATGTAGTGTTAAAAATTGCCACCAAACATTCTAAGCCATATTGGCTACGTTTTGAGCTACATAAGATTATTAAGGTCACAATGAACAAAACCCTGTATAGTATTTTACCTACCTTTTTTACCTAGTGAAAAAAATATATAATTTATAAGCAAATTCCTTTCCAGCACCATTACAATTCACTGCCCAAGCCCATTTTTTCTCTCGACTTGAATGGTCGATCGATACCTTTTACGCTAAAGGTCAAGTATATAAAATACAGTCGCATAACTGCAAAAACATGTATTTTAAAGCTGCATCTAGAATAATCTCGAACATCCCCCAGCCTTGGCAGAATGACTTGAGACTTTACTCGAACGTCGGTATCATTTGAAAGGTCACGTCATTAGAATAATCATATGGATATCTCATATTCTTAAGTCTTTTCCAAACAGACAAGAGCTTCGCTTGTAGTTTAGAACTACGCTGCGTGCTAAGATTTTTATTATATTTGGACGTAGTTATGCAAACGGATCAACTCACAGTTTGGTTGAAATGGAGTTAGGTGCACAGGGAGGTTCCTAAGCATGTTTTATATATGCTCAAAAAAGATCTCGGCCATCTATATAAGTATGTCACACGGGAACTAACCCATATTGTGGTCTACTCATATTCATATTCATTTATTATTCATTCAGGAATTAGGTACAATAAAGTGTTATAGATATATATATATATCCGCCAAATCCTACCTTTACAGGTATGTGAATACACAGAAGTTTAAAAATTATATTTAATGTCAAATTTAAATAATTAATATGTCAAAACCAAAGCAAAAAAAATAATAGTAAAAAAAATATAATAAGTTATTCTCTAAACTCAATTATCTCGAAAGTAAAATTTTGTGGTTTGGTTCCTGTTTGCATAACTACGTCCATTTTTTTTTACTCGTATATCAGTTTAGTCAACTGACGGAAAGCGCTGACTGTAAACCCAAGAGCAACCCAAAGTAGGCGTAGAACTTTGGCCAGAGAAGTACTCCACTATACTTGATAATCCGCCGCCAAGCAGTGATGCATTGCTATGTACCGGGAGAAGGGCGTGGATCCAGATGAAATCACATGCGCATGAGATATAATATCCCCGTGTTGGGGGCGCAACGGGGTGCGAATTAGGTAGAAGACCACTTCAAAACAGCTGGGTTTTCAGCTAACCCGTCAGTTACGTTTCGAGCTACATTCCTCTTAAAGCGTGGCACCAGGCTAATATCAAGCCAGTGTGGCATCAGCCTTAATCACAATTTAGCCTTCACAGATGCCTTTAGTTATGTAAGTAGGTAGAACGTTTAAACATTTTTTGTTCGTGTCAAATATAGGTCTCATTCGAATTATTCAAATCATATGATTATGAGCTGTTCGAGTTTTTTTTCTTGTACTTGTTAATATAATTATTGCAAGGACAGTCATAGTATCCACTGACATTTGATAGAACTTTAGCAAGATTGCCTACAACTACATGTAATTAGTCAAGTTGCTTGGTTAAGGTACTCAATTACGATCAGTTGAGTACCCTTTTGAGACCCTTAAGTAACCACTGGGTGGTGCGACAAAAATAACAAAAGTAGCAGTAGAAATAATGCCACTTTTGTCCGGAAAAGTACTGCCAACACCTGTTAATCTGCCGCTAAGCAGCGAAGCACTCGTCCTACTAATATTATAAACGCGAATGTTTGGATGTATTGATGGATTGTTACTCAATCACGCCAGAACGGCTGAACCGACCTGGATGAAATTTGGCACAGAGATCTGTGTATCTGCAATATTCAGATTCGTTTAGCTGTTCTTACGTGCAGTGCCGGATTAAGCGCGGGGCCCGTAGCAAATTCTATCGAGGGGCCCTTGATCTGCTATAAAGTGCTAAAAAAAATCTTTACTCAATACATTCATTTTCCATCCGTAGGTTACAACTTTGTTGGTGTTTAATTGTAGATTACTATTGTGAAATCAAGGAAATTTAGTAGCATGTCTAAATAAGTAGCAATCAAACTATTACGCTCATTTGGAGGTGGGTTTGGATACGCGGGGCCCCCTCTTGCGCGAGGCCCGTAGCAATTGCTACTCTTGCTCTGCTTTGACGACTCCGTGGCTTAGTTGGTAGTAGCCCTGCCTTCGAAGCGAGGGGTCCCGGGTTCGATTCCCGGCCGGGGCACACTTTGTGTGGTGAGCATAAAGTTTGTTCTCGGGTCTTGGGTGTTTGTCTTGTGTTTCTGTGTTTGTCCATGCCATCTGCGACACAGGGAATCCTAGTGCAGAGGTGTGAGTGTGTTAACGTTGAGTGTGTTAACGTTGTAATTAATCCGACACTGCTTACGTAATTGAGTAACAAACTTCCATCCATCCAAAGGGCATCCTATGGCGGTCAACTCGTTTTTTTATAGTATAAATCTTTTAATAGAAATAATATATCAATAATACGCACGAATACGCTTGATTTTTTTAAGTAAAAAAATCTTTGTCTTCATAATAAAGCGCTCACGATTTCTGACTGACGCAATTTTTTTTTACCGTATCGAATAGTACGTATTAAATGTCTGACCAACGAGGCGTAGCGTGTTTTGCTTCTTATATAATATTTTTTACATTGCTTAAAGCTAACAAATTAATTGTCATGGTAAATAAATTGTAACAAGTTCTTTCATCGACTTCAGGTATACCCCTGAAATCCATAAGTAAGGTGTTTTTTTTTTAAAGTTTACGCACTCGTACATCTGCACTAGGATTCCCTGTGTCGCAGATGGCATGGACAAACATAGAAACACAAGATACCCAGGACCCGAGAACAAACTCCATGCTCACCACACAAAGTGTGCCCCTGCCGGGAATCGAACCCGGAACCCCTCGCTTCGAAGGCAGAGCTACTACCAACTAAGCCAATATTTTTTTTACTAACTTTACGGGACGAGCTGAATGCCCACCTGATGTTAAATGGTAACTACCGCCCATAGACAACAGCGATATGACTCCGGTTCTCTGGTATGAGTAAGTATGAGAAAACCCAAGTCGTATCGTGTTGCGCCCATCACGTTGAGACGGAGAAGTAACGTCTCATGTGCTTGTAATTTCACCGGCACCCACACCCTTCCACCGGAACAGAGCAATGCGAGTGCACCACCGCTTGGCGGTGGGTTACTAGGTGTGGTTTTTTTTTTTTTTTTTTTATGTGAATTCGTGACGGAACGAGCTGAGGGCCCACCTGATGGTAAGTGGTGACCCTCGCCCATGACAACAGTAATGCGCGCGACTCAGTATGAGATCCAAATCTTTACTGAGTCGCATTCATCCTGCTGCGTCCATCACCCGAGACGGGGATGATACGTCTCATGCGCATGTGATTTCACCGGCAGCCATACCCTTCCACCGGAACACAGTAATGCAACCACTACTGCTTGGCGGCAGATTCCAGATGTGGTGGCAGTACTTTTCTTGACGAACTTGGCATAAGTTCTACTGCTACGTTTTATTGCTGCTTTAGCACCGCCCAGGGTATACGTGTAGGAACTCAAAGGGTTTTCAGCTACGCGAGCCACTAGTTACACTCTCAATTATCGAGAGTAGGCCGGTGTCCCTGCCGTGGGAACATTAGAGGCTGGTACGGAGCAACTAGACCCCCCAGAGACCTGGGTGTTTGTGTTGTGTGTCCTTATCACTCGCGACCCTAGAAATCCTAAACATTTAACAGAAATATTTAGTTTAGCAACGCAAGTTAATGTGCGCAATATTAATAAATATTATGACAGAAGCTGCTAAAATTTGCAATAACATCACGCTAATTTAAAACCTGTCTCAATAGGTAGCGTATTATAAATCGTAATATAATACCACGTATAAATTTATAATATCCTTGACTTTCAATGGTTAAGGTTACATTATTGCTTAAGCTGTCAGATAAGCGGAGCGTGGGTTCAAAGAAGCGCGTTTTAAATAGGCAATGGTTTCACGTTGCTATTTGCTTTCTCAGCCAAAAATCACTCTGCATACTGAGAACTCTGCATATTGACGGCTCCGTGGCTTAGCTCCCTGCCTTCGAAGCGAGGGGTCCCGGGTTCGATTCCCGGCCGGGGCATACTTTGTGTGGTGAGCATGAAAGTTTGTTCTCGGGTCTTGGGTGTTTGTCTTATGATTTTGTGTTTGTCCATGCCATCCGCGACACAGGGAATCCTAGTGCAGAGGTATGAGTGTGTAAACGTTTATTAACTGCATGGCTTTGAATACTTTTTGAAGGCATTTTTATGTTTGCTCTTAAATAAAAATGTAGTCTTGTCTAAATTAATAATTATTGTCATTTCACGCAGTACTGTGTCCCATACTAAGCATAGCTTTTACTATGGGAACCAAATTACAGATAAATAGATGATAACTAGTGATGCTTATTTTTGTAAATACATATAATACTTCGCCTTGGGTTGGTCGTTTAGGGTTGGAACAGACGTAAACTTAACAAATAAGACTAGCTAAATCATGAAAACTGACTGTAATTTGACATATCTGTGTGCATGTGTGTTTTTTTTTTTTTAAAGGAATATTTGAGTTTGAGTGAGTGAGTTGAGGTAACATCCATGTAAAACAAATATATTTGTTATCACACAAATATTTGTCGTGGATGGCCAAGAACATCCTTGATATCGCAGAAAGCAGACAGCCAACCAAACAGTGCCGCCAATCTTCATTATAAACTTTCCACTTCAATAATATTAAACTAGAGAGTGCAACGAATAACTCTGAACTGTTTGTTTTTATTACGTGAGTATTTTAGTTATTAGTGGCCTGTGGTGGCGGCTCAAGAATAGCCCCACTCCCACTCCATCCACCTGAGTATTTGACATCAACACTTCGATCATCATCATTAACATCATCCGCCTGCCAAGCATGGTGATTATGGCAACCCCCCCTAAGATTGGCACCCATGATTTGGAAATCTATGGGGGAGGCCTATGTTCAAAGCCGTATCGGCGGCTGATATGATGAGTATTTTCCTGTACGCCCTCGCTTACCGCTCCGCTTGTGAGATTATAGGCCCAACATGCCGAAGAGCTTATAAAGGCATTACGTAGAAACTCGGACAGGTGGTATCTGGTGAAAGTATCAAGACATTTTGTCAACACTATAATGATCTGTTGTGCAAGAGTTTGATTGTTGATTGACAATAATTTGGTATCATTACTCGTTACATTGTATTGTATTGTAATTTGATTTTTAAATCGATTTATTGTTTCAATTATTTTGTAAACATTCGTTAGACCACACACGAATTAACTGGTAATATAACTGGTAAGAGTTATGTCCGGGCAGCCGTAATAATTAACTAATAATTTGATTTATTGATACTTGCAATTGTATTTTACTCTTGCAGGTATCACTGCATTTCATTATAATTTGTGTTTTATTATTATATTGTTCCAAAAACCTCTGCACTAGGGTTCCCTGTGTCGCAGATGGCATGGACAAACACACACCCAAGACCCGAGAACAAACTTCATGCTCACCACACAAAGTATGCCCCGGCCGGGAATCGAACCCGGAACCCCTCGCTTCGAAGGCAGCGCTACTATCAACTAAGCCATGGTGCCGTCAAACTAAATGGTCACCATCCAATTACTGGAAAGTTGATTGCCTTAGATGATCTGTCAAGAACATTTAGCTGCATCTCGGAGTCAAAAGCGAAATCTTAATATATTATTTTTAATGCTCCAAAAAACTAATTTGTCTATTATTAATGTTGTGTAATAAAATTGTGTTTATTAAATCAATTAATCATAAAGGAAGTTATATATTAACTTTCACTTTTAATAAGAATTTACAGAATCATTTCAGTTTAATAATATCTCCAAATTGCTGTTGAAGTTTCGCAATAGCTTGATAGCTTGTAGTTGGTAACCCTGTAATGTGAAATAGATCATTTCGTACACTTTAAGAGGACTTGAGTCGTATTATTGTTCTTTATAAGTTGCGATAATCAATTAAAAACAGATAGGATGTAAGCAAGTACCGTAATTTTAGTAACATTAAATTATTCGCTGTACATATCATGTGAACATTTCAACCAGCGGTTATATTATTTTCCCATATAATTAATATTCTTTATGTATTGTTTTTCATATATGATTCTTTGTTTTTTATACATGATTATGATGATATGACCATTTTTTGATTGATGTAGCAATCAAAAAATGGTCATATCACAAAAATATCCCAATGCATTCAGATTCAATGCGCAGCACAGCGGAACAACATAATCGACGTTTGTAACTATGAAACTGACAAAATAATTAACAGCTATCTCAATTAGCAGGTACAAATCGCGAGGAAGTGAAAATAAATGGAGAATGCCACTGTTTTGTTTTCAGATTCTTTGCACAAGAAGACGACGCAATACGACTTGCGTGCAGGTTTTCTTGTTTTCGTTTTCATCTGAAACAGTAATCTATTTGTTCATATTTTCAATAAGTTATTAATTACTAGGCTTTAACTGGATTTTATTATCAAGCAAAGTATTAATAATGATATTTAATGGGACCAATTTTTTGATTTATTTGTCTGTTTACGAAACACAAAGTTGGCCAAAATTACTGTATTCTATGCTATAACTAAGATGGAATGAGGATTACATAGGGTCCGGGAATCAGTCCCCGGTTGGCACACTTTGGCTGATGAGTATGAGTATCGTTCTCAGGTTTTTGGTATCTGCGTATAGTCATACGCCTCTTGCCACAGGAAATTCAGATCAGGGTGTTTAAAGTCCACCAACCTATCTATTTGCATTGTAGTGTACAATTTTCACCGACTCAAACACAAACTCAGTGGTACGAATTTCTAGGCGTACGAATTCGAGTTGCATTTGGCTGGCTTATTAATATTTAAAATTTTTGCGATCCATTCACTGTTTACCGTTTAATAATCTTCACACATTTTTTTCAAGTTAAGTTGAAATGTTGGCATAACTACAATTATATTCATTTTACGGTCGGTTTCAGAACTAGATTCCGGATACAATATTACGTCATTATAATGCTGCCATAAAAATTACCATAGATTTGGAATGAAATCGTGTCGCTACAATTGTCTTACGAAATGAAACTTGAAGCTATTTTCATGGATAATCGTCGGGAAATAATTCGTTTAACGTTTCAAAATACTGCGGTTCATTGACTTTAGATTACAATGTATAATATGGGTTCCGGGAAACTTTTTTTATGTGGGCCATATAATATAATATTTTGCCTATTTAATTCTTCTCAGCATATAAATATATGCTCTTTATACCTCTCGGTTACAGACAGTTCCGAGTTAAATTGAAAGCAACGAAACCCACTACATATTAACGTATTTTTTTTTTATTATTTTTGTAATTGAGAAACTCTCCAAGACTATTACGTAAAATAAATAAAAAGTTAATTAAGAGTTTTTTATTTAGTTAGAGAACGTAAGTTTTCAAAATTTATTAGCTTTCAAAATTTGAATTAAATAAAACACTACTCTAGGAAAAATAATAAAGAAACCATTTCTTCAACTTCATGCTATACATATTCAAATTAAGTCGCACATTGCAAAGAAAAATACTCTTTCATGCAAACGATAGTAAACTTGAGAAATCGTTACGTAGTAATTTTTCGTACGTGACTTAGGTTAGCTGGAATTTAATGTAGGTCTATCGGTCAGAACATGTTCGTCTGCTTGAGAAATAATTATTTATCTTTTTTGCTCTAATGCAATATGTGCCTTATCTACTGGTTATTAGATTAATAACTTCATATTTGTTCGCACAAGTGTCATCAAAAGACTATGCCTGTGGTTTGTTATGATTGCGCTAACCAATTACGTTTTTCTTTACAGGTGTACAAACATTGAAATAGAGAGCCGGTGATCATTGACCCACTCACGGCCGCACCGGAACCATTATGCCATATACATCCACCTGGCGACCAGAATTGTAAACAGGATACCGTTAATTATGCCAGTACATTAGCCACGATGGAAGACGTCACGGCCCGTCCAAGTATCGAATACATCCCTCCACTACCCCCAAAAGTAAAACAGCGTAACACAACATTTACCCAAATTACAACAGATGACACGAATAACGGTTACGATGGAAATATGGACACTCTCAGTTCGATGCACTCGCATGTCCTTAATTCCAAGAGCACATCTGCAACGGTATTCATAGCGGCGACCCAGTCAGACCGACCTGCGATTACACCTAGCACGGACGCTCTGAACGGCCCACATGTGGTGACAATCAGAATCAACACAAACACCGATAAGCCTAAACCGAAGATATCCAGCGTCCACCTGAAAAGTGATGTCGACTTTGACAGCTTCAAAATAAACGATCTGTATAAGAAAAACAGTCTCGTGAGATTGAACGTCGACGACCGTCCGAAAATCATTGAAAATGAGGACGTACTTAAAACTGATAAAGCACCGTATATATACTGCAATTCGTACATGAATACGATGACTAACATGGTGATGTCAAGTGGACAGTGCTCACCGAGCGACACTTTAGATTCAGGAACCTGCAGTGACCTTGACGGGACCCCGCCACCGCTGCCCAAGAAGAAGACCTCAAAATCAAGCGCAAAGAAAGCCATCTCGGTCACAATGATAAGTTCGCGAAACGGGAGCAGCCAGAGCGAGGTAGATTTCGAAGATAACGACTCAAACATATCGTGCGACTCTCTGAATAGCAGTGAATTGAACGGCGTGCATGATGAAAGTAGCGAGTACGGGAAAAAAGAAAAAAGTCAACCACCTGTCGCGCCGGTGATGCCGTCTTTTGCCATCAAGCCGAATAAAGACGGCTTTCTACCGCAAGGTCTGCTGCAAGACATTAGAGACCGCACGGCGAAACTCAGCACGGTTGAAACTGAAAGCGAACCGAGCGCGCAGAATGGGGAAGCGTGTCAGAATATTAATGAAATATCGAAAGAAAGCGCACAGCTCACTTCTTTCCGTTTAGTGTCACAGCTAAACAGCGAGCAAAGGAGCTCTGATTCTGATTTGTTGCCTTCATTACCTTCTTTGACCTCAAACACGTCAAAAACAACAATTATAAGCGAGAGTACTTACGAAGAACGGAAACAGGACAAGATGAAGCAAGAAATGTGTTACAGTAGCCATTACTTCGACACGGATAAGTTTTATGATTTCCACCTGTACGAAAAGCAATTCGATGAATCAGTGAAAAGTGTGAGTGTTGCTAAAAGTGAAAGTGAAGGTCCGGAAACGGAGTTTTTCGCTGGTGTAAAGGATTTCAAGAATGAGGACGCACCTTCGACCATTCGAAGCTCCAAGGGCACCATTCGTGGTGTCAAAAACCGCGTGAGGGCCGGGATCGCAACATTCCTGCAGATGCAGACAACAACTAAGGTAAGATTTTGCATCTCATATAACTATTGTATTTATAATGTTTTGTATTATTTTAAAATAACTGCAGACATTCTAGAAGCGAATTCTTGCTGTAACCGTCACACTTTTCAAGATAACTACTGTCTTTATGTTTTTACACACGTAGTGACTTTAGAGGTCAGTTTTGAAAGTGCTTCGCTTTGACTGGTATATTAAAATTAACATTTCGTTGTCAATGTTATTGAAAATTGGACCTTCATGGGGCGTTGTCGAGAATAATGGCCGAGGAACAGGTGAATAATTGAAGCTCATAATTACATTCAGAATTATGAACGGACGTGTTCTGTTTAGACATTTAGACCGACTTAATTAATTATTTATACATTTCCAGTTAGCTGATTAAAAGGTAGTAGTTAATTTGAAGCTACACAATAAAATGTGAGAGGTATGTTTAATCGTTGGAATGTTACCAACACACTAAAATGTTTGTTAAATATGGCTCATAATATTATTCAAACAAAATGTTCAACATTCTCTTTGCATTCACTTCATATTTGGAAAGTAACAACCTCCTAATAGCGTAATAATAGTACAAATAGATAAAGAAAAACATATAACAATAAAAAAAAATTATCAACTTGTATCATCAAATTTCAGATATTATTTCCTATATAGATTCCTATAATTCAAAACTCAATTTTAGTAATGTTTATAAATAGCTAGTTTTCTATATTCAACTAAAAGATGACCGCAAATTTTATATTTACGTATTTTTTTCTATACGTAATGCCGACCAATTAAAAATTTAACCTAAGCGTAAGTGATCAACTTAGATTTGGGATAAAAAGGTTGTAGCAAAAAGCATGGCCCACGGAACGTAAGTACACCATTAAGTCCATTATTAATATTTAACCAATTAAGTAATAAACAAAAATTCACTGACTTTTCATACAGCGCCATTTAGCCCCAAACTAAGCATATAGATAACTGCTAGAATACTTATAAAGTACAATTATATTGTAAATACATAGGCACTATAATATATTGTATGTTACCACACAGAACAAACATCTACGTTCGTACACAAATGCTTGTCATGGTTAGGAATCAAACCTACAGCGCAGAAGACAGCTGTGAGGCCAGTCAAATGTAACTACTTAATTGTCCCCACGTAAACTTACAATTATGAAAATTTCCGCTTTTCTCGGGTTTCAATTAAAATTGGCGTTTCCTACAAAGAAGGTCCCACGTTGAGTCGGAAGAACAAACTGGCATTAAACAATAAACTAGAGAGTAGAAACTGTCTGATATAATGAAGATTGATGTGAAATCTGAATCGATGGTTGATTTGTGATTTTCTTACGGTTGTTTGAATTTGTTGCTTATATCTACTCTCATTATATTTTAACTGGGGCGATTGTGGTGTTCCAACTCAATCCATGTCCCACTTAATTATATGTCCCCTGTTTACCCGCACATTGGATGCATTAATAACGCCATTGAGCTGAAAGTTTCTTCTCATACTTCTTTATTGGTTGGCTATTGGTTACCCATTACAGCTTATAAGTTGTTTAAATAAGAAGAAAATTAGCAAATATCAAATGAAAACAAAATTGATAATTATGTATGGGAATTATCACTTCGCAATTTTATTCGGTACAAAATTTTTATCGAGCCATTTAATACATAAATTAAATATTCATGGATATTCACACAGCTCCATCTAGCCTCAAATTAAGCATGATTGTATCTGATTCCTATAGATCAGATTACTGAAAGAATACTTTATAAGTATTTTATTAGCTAGAAATTGGCCTTGAAATACCGGTCATTTCTATTACGGAAATTATTCTTTCAATAATGACTATTGATGAATTGAATTTAATATTGTGTCGTTTTGCTTCTGTTTATGAGCGGTAGTAATCACTTAACATCAGATGGGCTGTGAGCCCGTTCCGTCATTTAAGTCATGACATTAATGAGGACTTTGACGAAGCATGAATAAATGTTTCAAGAATTCCGAATATCTTTAGTCAATTTTATATAGTACTAGTAACCTGCGGCTTCGCTCGCAGTAATATTGATTTTATCAACTAATTCCGGTAGTTTCATACAAAGCTTACCCCTCCTCTCACCCAACCCCCTATAAGATTTTAGCAAGAAAAAGTATCCTATAACCTTATCTAAGACCCCATTTATCTCTATATCAAAATTCGTCATTATCGATTCAGAGGTTAAGGCGTGAAAGCGTAACAAACAAACAAACTCACTTTCGCATTTATAATATTATTAAGTAAGGATGTACTCGATGTTATTATAATAATCGATGATCGAATCGTATGAATCGAACGAGTGCATTGAACAATAGAACTAAAATACAGTAAAAACACATAAATCACTGGAAAAAATCGTGGAACTCACTGTAGTAGAAAATCTAGTTAGTTTCGTTGACTCGTTTGCGAGTCATAAGGCCTCGTACAAGCTGCGCGTAACAGTGTACGCTTGGTCTACTGGTTTACTGGTATACTTAATAATAACTGGTTTATGCGATATTTTAGAGTACTTTACTTCAGAAATTGTCGAAATAAATTTAATGGAAAAAGTACTGATTTAACCTATACATGTTTCACGCAAACGTAGTAGCTAAAATTTTCAGTATTTCTAATATTAGGTAGGTCTATCCGTTTACAATTAATGCGCTCTTGAACGAAAAACATAAATCTTTCATTAACACATAGACTACTTGTAACACCGCGGGGAGCAGTCAGTACGTACATAAACATTTAGATATAGATTGATTTACTCTATCGGAATCATTTCTAATTCAGTAACCTCACTATTTTATATTCTATAGCGAGTTCTTACAGACCCTAAAACGTGTCATTCGTATCTGCAGTTACGCGTATGGTTTAAGAAAAATTATATTGTGAATAAAATTTAATTATATTATTCATCGCTGTAAATTAATAATATAACTTTAGAACACAGTAGCAAAAGTTTTGGCGTGCCTATAGAACGTGAACATTTTATTTGAAAAGCAAAATTGTTCACGCGATAGTTACGCGTATGGTTTAAGAAAAATTATATTGTGAATAAAATTTAATTATATTATTCATCGCTGTAAATCAATAATATACTTTAGAACACAGTAGCAAAAGTTTTGGTGTGAATATAGAACGTGAATATTTTATTGGAAAAGCAAAATTGTTCACGCGATCCCACTGAAATTCCACAATTCCAATTGTATGGAAGCGTCTTCTACGTCTTTGAAAAAAGGAACACTGTCCCAATTCTGTTAATGTTTATAATTGCATGCTGTAACGCGATACTTTTGTTAATTGAGGACTGATTTGGATAATTATTACCATCTCCGAGGTAGTCCCATATAAAATTACAAGGCAAAATTTTACTCATGTGAGTGAAAAGTATTCGATTTTTAAATTAGTCACTCGTAGTTTAGTTCTTTAAGATTCCAGGCAGTCTGAGTGTATGCGTACCCTTCTGTTCATGTATCCAACATAGCTATACTTCACGTACACTGAACGTATAAGTGCGTATAAGGCTTTAGAACATATGTCGGTATCAATCCGTATTTACTGGGACGTGAGTGGTCGTGAATTAATTAGTCTGTGACTGTGTTTAACCGAGTGTGAGGTGTTGGTTTGTTGAATGTCTGAGTATAATGTCAGCTTAGAGGCAAGACGATCTTATAAGTCAAATTTATTTAGTAGAAGTAAAACTTGTGCCAAGTCCGCCGGGAGAGGTAATGCCACCACACCTGGAGTCTGCCGCCAAGTAGTGCTGGTGAAATCACATGCGCATGAGACGTATCATCCCCGTATCGTGGACGCAGCAGGATGAATGCAACTCAGTGTAAGATCCAAATCTTATGCTGAGTCGTATTACTGTTGTTATGAGCGGGGGGCGCCACTTACCACCAGGTGGGCCCTCAGCTTCTTCCGTCACTTATTCACATAAAAAAAACTTCTTAACAGACGTATTACGACTTAGCTGGTCCTAATACTTCTATTAAGAAGAAGTTTTTTTTTTACATGAAATCTGTCGGTAATCTGACATATCAGATGCGCATATACCTGATAATCCGCTGCTAATTTGACTTTGTACAATACATCATAGATAGTTCAAACGTTAAATCTTAGAAACTAAGCAATAAATTAATTACCGTCAATACCGATTCACGGGCAGCTAAATGCAACTCTTTAGTTCTCACGAGACTTAAATTGTTCTTGGAAAATAAAGTCGTAATTTTATTTATCTTTTATCTGACATTCTAGGCCGAGAATGCGTAAATGCAATATGAAGAAATTGTGCAAATTTAAACAATAAGCCTAGGTACACGGTGGCCGGTCCGGTCTGGGTAGAAATAAAACTGGATTCAGTAGACAGACTAGGCGGCAGACATTCTTTGCGTCTACTTGAATCTTCTTTAGTGTGAGATAGGCGTTCTTGCGTGGCAAATAAATATTTATGGAAATTTACTCAGCGCCATATAGCTCCAAACTAAGTAATGGGAACCAAACAAGTGATATAACTAAGTATCTTTTTTGCAAATATTTTTTTTTAACCCTCAATTTTGTAGCGTTGTGTTGGTATCATTTAAGATCAACTCAACTACACATCATAAAAATAATTCGGAACGTATAAACGGACTAAACGTTGAATTGCGAACAAAGTCGCGGAGAATAGCTAGTGTTTAATAAATCATAATATGATGAAAGTCGATACAAATTTATCGTCTCTTACTATCTATGAGATATGGAACGAGACAGAACATCAATACATTTACCCGTTTGCTAGCCGTCATTGACTGCCAGCACTAGCAAAAACCTTGTCATCGCTCAGTGGTTCCCTACAAATTGTTGCAATCTCGAAAGCGTTCAAGCAGTTAATCAATATTCAACTTTAATTACAGAGAAATTGGTTCAAGTGACACGCGGACGTTCTTTTGCATATCCGACTGCAGCAGACATGTAGGTATGTGTTATATGCAAATCATTTTTATTCGTTGCCGAATGAAAGTTAAAAGTCAAGGCTAAACGACTGTTCCGCATTGTATATTTAATAGAAATATATTTTATGCAATATTTTTTTGATATACAGACAACATTTATGTTTGTAACACAAATTTTGTTATAATGGGAACCAAAGCCACGAACTCTAGTACAAAAGCAAAGCAACTACCAACTGAGCTTTGAGCCCAGTTAAGTAGAAGCTATGCTTCGTTTGGGACTATATTTATTTATTCCTTACATCTCAGTTCAGGTGGGCAGGTCATTAAAGGTGTTTTAAGGAAGTTCTGTTAAGCAAAATATCCGTATCAGTCTCTTATGTTCCCACTGCAGGGACACCGGCCTACTCTCGATAGTTGAATAAGCTTTGTAATCTACCACGGGAACCCAATCCGGTTTGGTATTTGTCTTTGAATTTTTGGCTCTAAGGCGTGCCGGTTCCCTCACGATATTTTCCTTCATCAGTTCGAGAACGCGAAATTGCGCACATTCAAGTGAAAAACTCATCACGTGTGCGTTTGAACCAGCGACCTTAATAATGAAAATAGGCGTCTGTGCCTCCGGGCCACCATGCTCTCCACGCACGCAAAATATAATTGGGGTAACTTATGTATGGGCACTAAAAAACTGCCAAAAGTCGTATCATCAAACGAAACAAGAAGTGCCCAATTACGCAACGCCACACAATTAATAATTAATTACATCCGATTATTAAACGATATCGATAAGGAATCGCTCGTTTCCTCATCGTGACAATGTAATTATACATATAGTCTTCCGACGCTTCCGATAAAACGTATCAACCTTTATAAATAAAAATGAAACGCTGAAACGTAGGTCATCCTCATCGTGAAGGAAAATGTCCAACCATAGCTTATCGCATTCATCCGTTGCATATTTAGGATGTTGGTGGGATTTTATATTATTTATTAATTTTTTTATATATTTATGAGTTTATGGGTCTGCTGTCAACTGAAATAAATGATTTATTATTATCGATTAGTATACCTGGGACCGACATCTTAACGTGCCCTCTGAAGCACGGAAGCGCTCAATTCAAATTCCACTTAAAGATCACCCTCAAATTGCCGGGCCGATCGTTGCTTAACTTAGACGATCTGTAATTAACTAAAATAACTCGAATTGGTATTATAAGTTCTTAGATGGATAAGTTAATAGATAAGTTATTGTAGGAAAGAAAACAATAAAAATGTCCCCGGAATGTCGGAAAATTTTAACTTAATTTTTTTGCTATTTGACGCGACTGCTATCCGAAATTGTGGATACGAAATTGGGATACGTGGTAATAACATATCATTTCTTAATTTTCTGGTTATTAACTGTGTTTTTTTTTCTGACACCTATTATGTCCACTGTATGCGGACTTATGTCATGTCAAAATAAATGTTTTTCTATTTATATTTTTATTATTTAGACGGCTGCGTGGCTTAGTTAGTCTAGCCCTGCCTTCGAAGCGAGCGGTCCCGGGTTCGATACCCGGCCGGGGCACACTTTGTGTGGTGAGCATGAAGTTTGTTCTCGGGTCCTAGGTTTTTGTGTTGTGTTTCTGTTTTTGTCCATGCCATCTTCAACACAGGTCATCCTAGTGCAGAGGTATGAGTGTGTTAACGTTGTATTTCTATTTCTGAGTGATCGATCTGATGAAAAATGTGTTTTGAGAGCTGATTTTCAAATCAAGAATCAATATAGGACAAGGTCTGGTGGGTCAGCTAGTATGCTAATAATAATGGCAACACTTTCTCCGTTGAGAACTTTCCGGGTTAATTGAAAACTGCTAGCGAGTGTGGTGGCCCAGTGGTACAGACACAGGTATTAACTTCAAATATGTTTTATTAAATTCATGGATAGCTATATCTTTTAAAAATATATGCGCAACACCACATTGTCGAAAACAGACCCCAGTATAAAAGAAAATTTTACAATGCGATCTAGTCCAAAACTAAGGATAGCTTGTACTTCTTATTGTCCTTTTTGTGTAAGTGGCCAACTCTGGTGTCGGAGATTTGAAGCCTCCTGAACGCCATCGCCATAGCTTAACACCTATCAAGGGACCAATATCTTAACGTATCGTAGCTTTTAGTATGGGTACCAGATAACTGATATAATAATTATATAGGACTTTAAAGTATGTAGTTTAAACAATTAAACAACCTGACAGTATTTTTTTTTTTTCATTCTAATAGCAATACACTTTCATAGATTGATTCACTAAGATTCCCTGTGTCACATGTGGCATGGACAAACAGAAACACAAGAAAAACACCCATGACCCAAAACATATTTTACACTGATCACCAACGTCTATCCCGGCCGGGAATCGAACCCGGGACCTCTGGCTTCGAAGGCAGAGATACCTATTAACAGAGCCGTCTCTTTCTCTCATAATCAAACCTCTAACCAACTGGTGATGCAGGTACCAAATGCAAATAAATAACGAGTAGACCTGACACGGTTTAAAAAATTAAATCTATGGAAATAGGTTGTACTAATGGCCACCAATCATTATAGAAGGTCAAGTTCATAAAGTTGATCTCAATGTAGGAAAGTGGGTTTTCGAAATGCGGTTGTGGTTTATCGATAAACTTAACCCGCTGACTAGCCTTTTAGCAATTCACTTGACCACACTCTCTCTGTCACTCTCAAAGGCGCTATGCCTTTGTCTAAATTATGGTATACCTGCTTACATAATAAATAATGTATTTTGAAACTAGGTGTTACCCACGGTTGGACTTCCTACGGGAACCGTTCATTTTTCCGGGATAAAAAGTAGCGTATGTGCTATTCCAGGCTATAATCTATCTCTGTGCCAAATTTCATCCAGGTTCGTTCAGCCGTTCTGGCGTGATTGAGTAACAAATATCCATCCATAATTACAAAGTTTCGCGTTTATAGTATTAGTAGAATAGGATATTCATGGTCACGAGCACCAAAGGTAGCAGTATAACCAAGCCAATTTCGACCGGAGAGGTACTGCACCACATCTGGAATCTGTCATCAAGCAGTAGTGCACGCATTACTGTATTGGTTGGAAGGGTGTGAGTGCCGGTGAAATCACATGCGCATGAGACATATCATCATCCTCGTCTCCGGTGATTGACGCAGCATGATGAATGCGACTCAGTGTGAGATCCAAATCTTATACTGAGTCGCATTACTGTTGTTATGGACGGGGGTCGCTACTTACCACCAGGTGGGCCCTCAGCTCGTTCCGTCACACATTCACATAAATATAGCCTTATTATTAATATAATAGTTATATTATTTTTAACTCATGCCCTATGTTTTTCTGCTATGCGATACATTTACTTTTAGAAAAATTTACCCAGATACAGTAGCCTGTGTATCCAAGGTATGCGTCTCTCTTTCATCTTATTCAGTTCAGCTGTTGAGGAGTGAAGAGGAAACAAATTTACGGACAAACCTTCGCATTTATAATATTAGTATGATGCCTGTTTTATAGCTATGAACAAACAATGAAACTCTTTTACTTATAAGTATAAGAAAGAGAGTTTCATTGTTTTTTTTTTTTATGTAAGCGTGTAAGCGTAAGATGGGACGAACTAAAAGCCCCCCTAATGATAAGTGGTTATCTTCGTCCATAGTAATATTAGTACGAGTTAGACCTTCCCGACCGAATTATGAGAAGAGGTTTTCATGTTTTATCTATTGTTATTTTTAGATTAATTCCAACTTTTTATGAGGCATTGGCCCAGCCACTGGGCCAATGTTTATTATCATATTAATCTGTCATCTAATTGGTAATCCAAAACACAAGTAATATAGGGTAATAGGCTGAATATAATGGTTTTATATCAACAATACGAGACGTGATCTCAAAGATTGGGTTAACGGTGCTCTATGGTTTCTCAGAAGCGGTCGTAACACATTTGATGAATAAATTATTTGGTTTCACACTTTGATTTTGCTATTGGATTATTATAGTGTATTGAATAGGCTTTTATGAAAGTTGGTAATGTTGTGTATCTAAGCCACTTTGTCCCGCGAATGTGTCCTCGTGGATTTTAACATTTTTTTATGCGTAGTTTTATTGTTTTTCCTTAATAAATGTAGCCTATGTTACTCCTTATAATATCAGCTATCTGCCAGCAAAAGTTAGCCGGATCAAACAGATTAAAGTAATAAAAAAAAAAATTGTTATATAGGTTATGTAGAATCAAAAAGTTATTTGAAAGAATTTATTTTCAAATCCATTCATTAAAAAACTGTTATTTTGACATTACTAACAGATACTTTAGTTTTATTTATTTGTATAGTTTCTACACGATAGTGAGAAATTATTGAGAAAATTAAAAATCCGAAAAAAATCCAAATCACATTAAAACATATAACTTGTGTATATCTTCGTAAGCCTGTAAACCCTGAATTTTGATACCACACTCAATCGATAGGTGTCGAGGAAAAATAATTTTTGGAAAACCCATATTATGTATTCCAAAAATCAGCTAAGAATCAGCAATATATTTTTTTTTTTATTTTCACATATCCAATTTTACTCTTATGATTACTCGTAAGGCGAATCTAACGACTCCTCTTAAATTAAAATCTATCAAGCCGTTTAGGCTACCGAGAATACCAAAGAAATATACATACACTCGAAAAAGTCTCTTTGGCGCAGTCGGACAAAAACAATCCAGTTTTTCTATAACAACGGTACATCAACTTTGTTTACTTGATGTTGTGCAAGGTTTTTTTCCTGTTCTGTTATATATTGCAATTACTATTTATATAAACAGAGTCCAACCAAGGGCTATAAGAACGGGGCTTAACAAAGTTTTTCATGTCAATTTATATCTTCAAGTTGTATATAAATCTCGGACAAACTGCTCAAAAGAACGCGGAAGACTTACAGTAAGCGTTGGTTCATTCTTCAACGCAGTTTATGGCTCGGCGTTGGAATTTCACGATTCAATATGTGGTCAATTTACGTTGGATTGATGTTGTGGTGTCCATTTCAGTCCAATCTGAATTATTATTACTATTATTATGTCTTAATATAACATGATAGATTAATCCAATGCGTTCTAGAAATACATATTGAACAAAAAAGAAAACATCATTTAAAACACAAAGGAATATACACAATAGATACATAAATAATATTAACCTAAACCATCTACACAAAACTAAGAAACGACATGTAACAGAATATCATTTTCAAAAACGCGAAACAAATAACAACACGAGAAAAAATTAAAACATAGAAATAAACATAAAAATATAAAATTATAATCCAATCCAGTCCAATTTTCTATAACAGACCTAATTTTTACAATTAAAACATCGTCGCTTTGAAACCTAACAACTAATCTACTAACAGATTACTGGGATAGATTTCTATAGTAAAATTACTATCTGTCAAAGTAAAAACATTGTTTGACAGATAACAATGGTGACATGACAATTTATCTCCAGTAATCTGTTGGTAAATTATAAGACTGGGCTGTTAGTTTCATATAAAAACTTGGCAAAGAAAGTTTGGAATGTCAACGACAGGTAAAACCTCAGACCACAACTCTTAATCTGCAGCAGTGTGAAAGTTCAAATCTTATATTTATTTGCTGATTACAAACAACGGTTTAAACTGGAAAATCGTTGGTTTTGTACTAAAACTTATATATAAATCTTCATATATATTTATTATATATTCATATAATTATCTTTTATTAAATTCCTTTAGATCTCAAGTATCGTTAGGACACGTCAAATTTTGCACACATAAGTGAATTAGTAACATCTTCTTGAGTATATAACGTGTCACAGTAGTGAGTATAAATAATTGTTATTTAATTAAATGTACTTTGACTTATTTGCTCGTGTACCTTCTTCTGGCAAAATGTAGCTACAAAATAAATATATACAATTTAGCGTACTATAAAGCGTATTTATTTCATGTTTTACTATTCACAACATTCTAAAACCATCATGGTTATGAACATTATTTTTCGAGTTACCGAAATACTTACCATGATTTGTGAGTTTTGTTTAACGTTAAAAACGTATGCACAAGAGGGTAGACCGATATGTCTGCCAATAATGTGCACCTCACCCTGCAAAGACTTCAGTTATCCAGGATCATGACGCATGAAACTGCGTCGAAATATCGGGAGTCAAAAAATCTCACAAGTCACGTAAATATCTCGGTAACTTGAGAAATAAAAACCACTTTAAACTTCTGCTCTACTACCGATTAGGCTGCATAAAATCGGAATTGCAAGTTGAGGCATAAATTCTAAACTAAATCTTAGATGCAGATGAGCCTTAAGCATTGCCTGTCAAGCCATTGAACTAGATTTACAGAAACACCTGTTCCGAACTAACAGAGAATGATAATCATAGGATGCGGCATTTGAATAGCCTCACATCTCACTTGATAATTGTAGGTACAATCATTAATTATAGTAAAATGGCGAATATAGTAAGTAATATTATTATTGGGCATATATTTTCTTTTTGTTATACTTGTATAAAAAAATATTTTAATATTACAAGCTATGCTTAGTTTGGAGCTAGATGGCGCTGTGTGAAATATGTCAATGAATATTTACTATAATATTATTACTTTTTTATTATAAGCGTAGGTTTGTTACTAATATTCGACTACAAAAATAATGTACACCAGCGGAACTGGTACTAAAACTTAGGTAGAAAAACATTGGCAAAGCCGTCTTTATTCTAACTGCAACAAAATACACTTCAAAGTGTATTTCTTAGATTAGATAAACTATATTAAGTCGCTTAAAATTATACCACATCCTTCATCCTCAACTGATACCACCATGTTCGGTTTTATACTTACTAGCTTTGTAGGCGCACTGGTGGGCTCAAGGCAACGATCCTTATTTAAGGTACTACAAGTTTTTTTATGCGATACTAGCGACGGTCTAGCTGGTGGTCCAGCTGGTGTTAAGTGGTAACCGCCGCCCATAGCAAACTGCAATACAATTTAGGTCGTTCCTTAAAGAATCAAGAAACAAGCCGCATCGTTTTGTTTGACAATAAAAAATTCTTTAACTTTGTACAACTTGTAACAATAATTGTAAAGTTACATTACACTCTCAGTAGTTCGATCTCAGTAAATTCCTAGTGATTACTGATTAACAAATATCGCGAAGAATAACTTCCAATTATTCAATTTTCTCATCAATCGATCATGGCGTGATGGAACGCAAAACTGATATTATGTTTACGCGCCGCTCAGCTGACCAATCTTGATCGTCGATAGTATTAAGATACATAATTAAAAAAAAATGAGATATAAACATTTACACACTCTTACCTCTGCACTTCCCTGTGTCGCAGATGGCATGGACAAACACAGAAACACAAGACAAACAAGTCGGGAATCGAAAAATCAAATAAACTGACTTTAACAGTCTAATTCCTTAGGCCGACTTTTTTCAGCCTTACGGATGAAATTTTAATATAAAATTTCTGTGGAACCACCCTGAAGGGACATATTATCAAATTAAAACAACTGACTGATTTAAAAATCGAACCCCGAAATTGAGAACCTGCGTCGTTTTTAAGTCGGTTAAAAATGTATCAGCATTTTCATAATCTAATCTACAATTAGGGCAATAAACACAAATTACATTAGTTGTTGGATTTGTTTCCGTCCCGAATAGCAGAATAACTATTAAAAACATTGGAAAATTAACGAAAAAATAAAATCAATTTATCCCCGCATATTCTCCACGGGAACGGGAACTATGCGGGTGAAATCGCGGGGCGCAGCTAGTTGTTTATATATTTTGTATAAGTATTCTAGGTTACAAAATGTTTATTCTGAAATTTATATAAGGTTTATATTTTAAAGTTGTTCCAAGGTATAAAATTATACTGCTTCCGTCTTCACCTCTTGTTTTATTTCGTCCAGTACGACACTTAATTTTGTCGAAAAATATAAAAATAAAAGTCGACTTTTAAGACAAAGGACGGCGTTGCTATGGTAACCTATCTCGAGTAATATGATAATCGATTGTAGGGTTTACAGGGTTAGAACATGAGCCTAGATTATTCGCAGAAGTACCTGGTGCTTGATAATTTCCGGTGCAAGAACGTGGATGCCGGTGAAATTACAGGTGCGATACATCCTGAGTGGCATACCTAACGAGATGCTACTTGAGTTAGTTTTTTTTTAAAATAATTGAGTGACGAGACGAGCTGAGGGCCCATCTGATGGTAAGTGGTGACCCTCGCCCATGACAACAGTAATGCGTGCGACTCAGTATGAGATCCAAATCTTTACTGAGTCGCATTCATCCTGCTGCGTCCTTCACCCGAGACGGAGATGATACGACTCATGCGCATGTGATTTCACCGGCGGTCACACCCTTCCACCGGAACACAGTAATGCCATAGAATTATTAGTATTATATAGAATCTAAGTCATATTGCTGATATTCATACCAAAATAATTTTACAATCTTTCTGAACTCAAGCTAACCACACTGGAGCAGCGCAGGCAAAGGGGTGATCTCATTGAAACATACAAAATTCTCAATGCACACTACAATGTCACAAAATTGGAAGACCTATACATGAGGAGTGCAAACACAAAGCTGAGAAGACACCTATGGAAACTTACCAAGCCTCCAAGTAACAGCAACCCCAGGCAACACTTCTTGCCAAATCGCATAGTGACCGTTTGGAACACTTTACCGGAATCAGTTGTTGGAGCACCATCAGCGAACAGTTTCAAAAACAGACTAGACAAATACTTGAACAATTAAAACAAGTGCAGTGATATGCACGCATCAGCTCAAGCTGCTAGTGCATTAATAAATAATAATAATAATCAAGGAGAGACAATTAAGTCTAATGAGTATTTATTAAGTACCATAACTGCAAGGTTAAAAACGCGGATACTAGAGCAATAAATTAAACCAACACATTGCGAGAGGGAATTCGTGACGTAGGTAATATTTTTTCCATTCAATACGCCCAATCATTTTTATTGCTTTATTAATAACCTGTTACAAATTGCATTATTAGGTAAAGGCACAGAATTATTAATAGGTGTCCAAGGTATAATAAAATAATTGGTACAGCTGGTCTTGGGTTGGCTTCTTGAAAGTTGGATAAATGAGATTGGCCAAAATTCGTTAATGGGGGACCATGTTTCTCGCGCCCGTAAGTGATTACCCTCATTCCTACACGTGTCCTCCGAATAGTTTGAAAAGAACAATCCAAAGTAGCAGTAGAACATGCCATTCACCCGGTGAAGTAATGCCCCTGGTGGCAGTACTTCTGCGACCACTATCAAGCAGCTGCGCACTCGGGTTCTGTGTTCCGGTGATACCACTTGGCTAAACACTTGTACGAACAAATATCCCGATCTTTCACTGATTTCACCGTTTTTGTGTTTTCGTGCCGATGAGACAATGTGCGTCTGCCAAAATTGATTTATTCCAATACTACCCTGAACTTGAGCACAATGATATATCTACCCAAACAAGAACGAGTACGTAACCAGTTCTTTTAAATTTATCCTCCAGAAGAGTATTATGTTGTTTATTTTATAAACAGTAGCTAGTGTAGAAATTTTTAAATTAATATTCAAAAGTAAGGTCTTCAAAATCACGAGTAATCGTGCAAGAATTATCCATAAAATCATGTTTACATTGGTATTGGTTAATATGAGACACAGAAATACAATAATCGTGTGCACTTCCCACACTCGGGGGTTTTGCAATTTTATGTGCGTGACAGACAAACACGCATGTCAAAATTTAAGTTTACTTCTGTTGCAACCTCAGGTTTCATGATTTGTCTCACTTGTAATTTTATGTGAAGAAAGATGCGTTAGTTTGTAAAATGGTAAACGTCAAAATTTGCGAAATACAATACAGGTAAACTTGTACAGCAAAACCTTGTCTAAATACAAAATTTCATCCAAATCAAGTAAGCGATATAAGATTAAAATCGCTTTAACAAATTAGGTATCAAAACAAGTCCTATATCAATGGGTTTTAGTTAGGTGATGAAATTAATCCAAACTGTACAGCTGATATTAAATCCGTTTAATTAATAATAATTATTAATTCAAAACTAAACAAAGATATTGCTACTCCAAATGGAATGCAGACAGACAACTTAGCACGACTAACCAGTAGTAAGAATAAACATAGGAGTTTTATCTAAAAGAAGTTTGACTACTCTGTTATTTTGTATTAATCTGTCGAATACAAACAAGCAATATTAGTCCTTAAACCTTTTAGCAAGATCTCATTATTCATCTGTCATATCTAGCGCTATCAGCTCAACATGTTCTTATGTAACAAGACATTTTGAATCTCAACTCAATGCGATAACGCTTACTTTACTATGCAGTCGGTGTCTAAGTAATAGTTTGTTAGTAATTTAACGATTATTAAATGCTAGAATTAGTAGTTAACATGATATCTGAGCTCATTTATAACAATATCAATCTACCTATTATCGTTTACGATGTCAATAAACAAGGTGATTAATCCCACTAAGTAATTATTACACAACAGATTAACACGCTTACGAATTGTGTCATCAATCATCTTCATGATGAGAAGATGAGAAAATATTATAAATTAACTGGGGGTCTCGGTTACTAGCGAAAACCCGGGCTAAAACGCGCTGTGTGAATCCTATTTTTTTATTCTCCGCTTTAAAAGTGTAATATCCTTTGTTGATCACACTGCATGGCAAAGGCTTTATCAAAAGTTGGCGTATAAGGAGATTTAAGAAAACAGACTATTATAAGAAACGAAATGTCGAATTTTTCGACATTTATAGTCTTTTATTAGAATATTTATTTTTTTCACAGTCTTTCTTCACAGAGCCGTTTAGCACTGAACTAAGCGTACTTTGTACATTCATATAATATTAACATCCAGACAGAGAACAAACATCTCAAACTCAATCTCAAACCTATCTATTCCTTTAGATCTTAAGTATCGTTTGGACACGTCAAATTAAACATATTCATATTCTATGTTCGTTGGGATGGGTATCGAATTTAATCGCATGATATTTAAAAAAATTAAAGTAAGTTTTTGTTTAAGGACCTAGAAAATTCAATTTATAATCGATCAGTGGTCGAGAACACAATTCATACATTGCGGTCAAACGGTACATACCATCACAATGATATAGCTAGGGTAAGCAAAAAAATAGCACGCAATCAATCATCATCAAAATGTTTTGACGCAAAGATGTTATTGATTAGGCAAAAAAATTGAGCGAAGATTTGTAAAGATTTTTATACCTTTTTATCACTATATAATAGTTTTTTATCTCCGACGGCTCCGTGGCTTAGTTGGTAGTAGCCTTGCATTCGAATTAGGGGACCCAGGTTCGATTCCCGGCCGGGGCACACTTTGTGTGGTGAGCATGAAGTTTGTCCTCGGGTCTTGGGTGTTTGTCCATGCCATCTGCGACACAGGGAATCCTAGTGCAGAGGTATGAGTGTGTTTACGTTGTTTGTTTGTTGTTTGTATCCTGACCCACAACTCAGTTGGTAGTAGCTCTGCCTTCTGCGCTGTAGATGTAGATTCGATTCTCAAGACAAGCATTTGTGTTACGTACATATATATTTGTTCTGTTAGGGTTAAATAAGTAGTATACGTACAGAAAATATAATATAAGTACTGTATCGCAAACTGGTTCCCATAAGCTGAAATTAAATGTCCTTGAATGTTTAAATTATATATTTACCTTATAGAAAAACAGAAAGAAAGAAGAAAGAAAAACAGTTTATCATTTTAGCCTCTCCAGAATCTACCTAGTCTACCTGTGAATTCTTTTTTTTTATGTGATTAAGTGGTAAGTGGCAACCCCCGCCCATGACAACACTAATGCGACTCAGTATAAGGTTTGGACCTTACACTAAGTCGCATTCATCCTGGTGCGTCCATCACTCGAGATGGGGATGATGCGTCTCATGCGCATGAGATTTCACCGGCACCGACACCCTTCCACCGGAACACAGCAATGCGAGCACTACTGCTTTGTGGCAGATTCCACGTGTGGTGGCAATACCTCTCCAGACGAACTTGGCACAAGTTCTACTGGTACTTGTTGCTCCTTTAGCACCACCCAGGGGCTACGTAGGAATCAAAGGGTACACCTACGGACGCGAGCAACTGGACCCCCCAAAATTCGAAATCTATTCCACGATTATTGGAACTCCATAACTCTTAATGAACCCGAGCAATTCCGTATCGAATAACGAGGGTTATTCGATACAGAATTTAATTAGTTAGGTAACCTTATACTGCATTCCTTGTCCTTGTTCCACAGAATATACAAGATTCTATAATACGTGTCATAGATTATGTCACAGTTGTTTAGTTGTTGAGATCGTGATATAAGACACCACTCTACTTAGTCATACGGTGTGTCTGAGTATAATTTAAAAGATCAGACCTATTCTTTTAGTGATTACTTAAGTAACTCGCCAAACCACTAACTGGTTCTAACTTGGCCTTCGAAGCGAGGGGTCCCGGGTTCGACCCCTCGCTCGTTTGTTCTCGGGTCTTGGGTGTTTGTCTTATGTAACTGTGTTTGTCCATACTATCTACGACACAGGGAATCCTAGTGCAGAGGTATGAGTGTGTTAACGTTGATTAACGTTGGTTATTCTTTATTGTATTTTTTTATTAATATAAGTGATGGGACGCTCCGATGACTCACCTGATGTTAAGTGGTTACCTCCGCCCATAACAGCAACCCGACTTAGGTCCCCGACCGAAGTATGTGAAGACTCAAGTCGCACCCCGTTGCGCCCCTCACCCGAGATGGGGATGTGGCACCAACCCTTCCAGAATACAGTAATTCGAGTACATCACTGCTTGACGGCAGATAGTTAGATATGGAGGCAGTACTTCGGGCGACCTTGGCACAAGTTCGAATGCTACTTGCTCCTTTGGCACCACGCAGGAGGTACATGTAACTGGTACCCTTAAATCCCCCTAGTCACCAAAAACACCTGTCTCAGAGTAACGGGCGCAATGCGAAGCGGCTTGAGTCTTCTCACACTTCTGTATGTAAGAACTGTAGTTGTCTATAGGCAGCGGTAACCACTTAACACCAGTGGGCCGCCAGCTCACCCAGTCATCATTATCGCATAAAAATCAAATGACCCGTTCAAAATTTAAAAACATCTAACTGGAAAGTGGACCTAGAAACGTCCAGTTTCCCCCCGACCGGTACACACCGGTAAAAACAGGTTTTCTAATGAATGGTGCGACGGTACCCATACTGGTTTGCCTCACAAGGTCGCATAGCTGCATCTTATAGGCACTGGCATTAGTACCACAGATAGTACTGTCGATGGCCGTTTCCACACTACCCGATAACGATTCTGAGGTCAGATTATATTATACTAGCGCCCCGCCCCGGCTTCGCACGGTTAGTAAAGCATCAGTGTCGTATCAGAAACTACCCGTGGGAAGCCGGGGTGACTTGCTAGTGTATTATACATATAAACCTTCCTCTTGAATCACTCTATCTAATAAAAAAAACCGCATCAAAATCCTTTGCGTAGTTTTAAAGATTTAAGCATACATAGGGATATAGGGACAGAGAAAGCGACTTTGTTTTATGTTTTACTAGCGACCCGCCCCGGCTTCGCACGGTTAGTAAAGCATCAGTGTCGTATCAGAAACTACCCGTGGGAAGCCGGGGTGACTTGCTAGTGTATTATACATATAAACCTTCCTCTTGAATCACTCTATCTAATAAAAAAACCGCATCCAAATCATTTGCGTAGTTATAAAGATTTAAGCATACATAGGGATATAGGGACAGAGAAAGCAAGTTTGTTTTATATTATGTAGTGACGACATGAATATTTATAGTGATAAATATTCATGAATATATTACCATCTAACTAGGAAAATTATAACACTGACAGACAGAACTTCCTTTTTAAATACCTTTATATATAAAGCCTGCCCCGGTCGGAATCAAACCCGGAACCCTTGGTTTCGAAGACAGTCCACTACTGAGCAACAGAGCCAGTTATATTCAATTAGTTGAGAAATCTTTACATTTGCGTTTGATACTCTTCGATACTTACAATCATGCAAGTTGCAACTTGTCTCATTGGATCTAATGCAACCTAATGAGCCAGTTTCAGCAACACCTTCGAGCTGATGATGCTCAATATCAATCAAAAACCAATTACCATTTCACTTTATTGCAATACTCACCTCAGGTTATTCAAATCTTTATAAAATATTTTGCAATACTCGTATACGCGGGTTTTAAATTACCGTCGCCCGGGCTTGTAGGTGATTTCGTAAGTTTGGTCTGGCAATGAAAATATATCATTCCATGATGATATGACAGGATCATCATGGCATGATTTGTTTTAATGAAGGGATATGTATGTGTTCTCTGGAAACTCGAATCAAAGCTTGCTTAAATTTTCTTTGCAGATCATCTAAGTTAAGCAAATTTTCCGCTTGGTTTGTACTTTGATGAGTGATCATTTAGTGGCATTTAAACTGAGCGTTTTGACGGCTCCGTGGCTTAGTTGGTAGTTGCCCTGCCTTCGGAGCGAGGGGTCCCGGGTTCGATTCCCGGCCGGGGCACACTTTGTGTGGTGAGCATGAAGTTTGTTCTCGGGTTTTGTCTTGTGTTTCTGTGTTTGTCCATGCCATCTGCGACACAGAGAATCCTAGTTCAGAGGTATGAGTGTGTAAACGTTCATTTTGTCTGGCTGGCGGATCATCATAGAATGATTTATTTTACTGATGGAATATGTATGCGGTCATTCAAAGGTTAATGAATTTCAGCATTTGTTACGTTTTGCACTTGCCACCATACTGAAGATAAAGTTATTCACTCAATAGGGATCTTCAGAATCCCTACACGTTGCATCCCCGTCCCAGAGTGAGGGCGCAACATTATGTGACTTGGATCTTCCCATACTTATGTAGGGGAGGACTTGACTTATTTTTTATATAATAAAAGTAACGGGACGATCTCATAACACTTAACATCAGGTGAGCCACCTGATGTTAAGTATAAGAATATGAGTAAATAATACAATAAATATTATTGTTTATCAATACTACCACTGCTAGCGGAACATAACAATTTGACATAATTGCCTATTCAACGAAAATCGAGGCCTTGAAGGTTAAATGCGTTTAAAAACATTTATTTTCATGCAACTTGACATTCAAGTCAAGTAATAATTGCATACCTTTCCAACAGAGAACGGCAAGAGTAGACTGTGTTTTCTGACTCAGCGGTAGGTATGTCTGGGAAGATCTGAGTCAGCGATTTTGTTAGTACAAAGATCGTCACGCCTCATTACTCAGTTACTGAAAAACGGGCTTTAAGCTGTATTGCACACACTGTATTTGATTTGTAAGTGAAAATAGTCGTCAACGCGTGGAGGTATGTCTGGGAAGTTTTGAGTCGGGAATTTCGTTGGTATAATGCTCGTTTTGTTTATGCACAAAATAGCTTTGTCCTAGAAAGTTTTTAACCGACAAATTTGATGTATAATTTGATGCAGCCGTTCTAAAGTGATGCGCACACACATTCGACAATTGATTTGTATAAAAGAAGATAGGTAGATGTGTAATTTTTGACGTGTATCGATACTTTGAGTTTTTAAATGGTGAAGTTTAATTTTTGAATTTGCTTCCATTGGGTTCACAGAAATGATATCTATAAAGCATTTCATCACTTTTGCGATTGATACACGTATTTATTTGTGTATTTTGGGTGTTTTATTGTGTTCCTTACTATATTCTCAATCTTTTTGATACACCTTGCAACGGTTGTGGCAAAGGGGCATTGTAAAAATAAATGTCCTAATATAAAATACACACATATACAAATAAATATGTGGCATGAACAAACACAGAAACTCAAGACAAACATGCGAGATCCGAGAACAAACTTCAAATTCTTCACACAAATTTTGCCCCAGCCGGGAATTGAACCTGACACTCCTCGCTTCCAAGGCAGAGTAACTACCAAATAAGGTACGGAGTCGTCAAACTCACAAAGAAACATTCACACAGATATGTATATATATCATAATTATTATAGTCAGTTTTTAGCTAGTCTTATTGTAAGCTTAAATCTGTGCCAACTATAACCGACTAACTTGACGGAAAAACAATATTTTGACATTAGACGAATTGATTAAATTTCCGACGGCAATCTTTTTAATAGCTATGACTGTTTTAATTTGTTTTGAACATTGAGCCAATCACCACGATAAATTTAGTGCTGTAAGTATTTATTTCTCAAATAAACCACTTAAGACATTTCATAAAATATCTAAATAAGCTTGAAGTTTATTTCTATCTTACATAACGTCAACGTTGACTCAATATTACCACTTACCCAACACCGTAATGAAGGTAAGTAAATATTTAGGAATGTTTATTCATCGAAGTACCCGTGTGAATTTCTGCTAACATTCTAGAAATGTCATCAAGTAAATTTTATTTCGTTATATGGGAATGGTGTTTCTCAACATTTTGATTTTGTTACTCATATCCCTCCCGAGGCAACGCAATAATTTTTGAAATAAAATATGAGTCGAATACAGCATACAATGCGGAACGAAACATTTTTTTATGTGGGCCGAACTTCCTCGGGACGAATATGGCATAAATCGCAACAAGGGGTGTTTTTGTATGTTATTGTATTTGATAGGGTGTACCTTTGAGGTGGTTGCATAAAAAATTCATGGAAAAAAATCACTTCCGGAACATGATAAATACGGGATGATAAAAAATTTAAGTAAGATTAATCGATTTTGAAATTATTACCTCGATTAACCAAAGTTGACAGAAATCTATTCAGCTGTTCATAGAGATGACAAACTGATCGCCAAAATAGAGAGGTAGTGCCTTAAAAAATATATAATAAATAAACGTTTACACATTCATACCTCTGCACTAGGATCCTCTGTATCGCAGATGGCATGCACTAATACAGAAACACAAGACAAACACCCAAGATCCGAGAACAAACTTCATGCTCACCACAAAAAGTGTGCTCCGGCCGGGAATCGAACCCGCTTCGAAGGCAGGGCTACTATATACCTCTTGCGACACAGGAAATCGTAGAGTAGGGGTATGAGTGTGTAAACGTTTATTAGCATCTTTTAACTCAGGTCCTCCCCGACCTAAGAATGCGAAGACCGTTGGGTCTTCGCATTTTTATCACGTTACGCCGTCACCCGAGACGGGGATGTTACGCGAGCAACTTGGAATATGTTATTCAATAACTTCACAAATCAAACTGTATTAATCCTCGTGTATTTCCGTCATACCCAACCTGTACCTACAAAGATATGTCTAAACATAGAAATTACTCATACAAATAGCTTTCACCCAAAGTTACTGTTGACCAACATGTCATCAATTCACGGTTCATATAACATGTTGTCTGTCAACAGCTGTCAATATTGGCGTATTCAATTGCATAATTTGCATACGTACTCATCATGTAACAAGGGATTTCAATGTGTATGTGTGTAAATCAAACTGATATTATAAAGGCGAAAGATTATAATGATTGTTTCTCCTTTGCGCCTCAATGCTAACGTTCATAATGTTTTGTTTCCAACTACACAAGAAGTTAATTCTAAAATCGAATCATATATTTTTATATCTTTTTTTAGGGGTCTATAACATTAGTCCGTGCAATTTCTGTGAAATCAGCCAAAAGATATAGCGTACGAAACATACAATAAAAACATGTGGCGGGTGTGGACGCCGGTGAAATTACAGGCAGTTGAGGCGTAACATCGCCGTCTCAGTGACAGACGAAACGCGATACTACTTGGATTTTCTTATACTTTAGTAGAGTATTTTTCAACGTGTGAGTCGCGAAGCTTTTAAATGGGAGTTGCAAAAGATTGTGAAAGCTACCGCAGTAAAAAAAACAATAATTATTATTAAATAAATAATTATGAAAATGAATAGATATTGATTGAATATTTGTCACAAAATAAAATATATTAAAAAAAGCAACGGGTCGCGAAATATTACTTCATACTAAAGGGGTTGCATCATGAAAAAGGTTGAAAAACACTGTAGTACAGGAAGATTTGAGTAGTATATTTGTTGTGTATGGGAGGCGGTAACACCAGGTCCCGTCCCGTCACAATAATCACATAAAACATATATATATATCTTATCACCTTGCCTGTACGTTGCAAATTACATAAATAGCTAGCACATACATGTGAATTTGTGGCTGATTTGACACTTATGACTGTTTAGTAGGTCACTTGAACGCCTCGTTTTGAAATCCTATAACAATCAATAAATGAAGGCGCACTTTGTGAGATGTTACGTCTTGGAAAGTATATTTTCTTGCATAAATACCTACATAAAACATTCTTGTACTACTTGTACTATTTTTACTCGGGAGGGACAAAGTGCGACAAAAATGCCTCGGGAATATATTAAGAACCAATTACTTGCATTCAAAATATATTATTCATAAAATCTACTATCCTTATTCTTTTCATAACATTATATACACCATAGAATACCTTTAAGGGTCGATAATGTGAAGCTTAAGAAGTTTATCAAAATAACTTTACTGTACCATTATTTCAAGCAAATATTAACGAGTTTTACTTGAAGATATTATATTTAAAAGTAAAAATCTAATAAATCTAATTCTATATTTTCATTTCATATAAGTAGCACATATTTCGCCGTTAGGGGTGATGATTTTAAGCCATGAAATGTTTATAGGACCATCTCAGAGGTCCACCCTATCAAATCCGGTCAACAAGTGGCAAAAATATACAGCTGAATTAAAAACCTTCACCTTTTTTAAAGTCTGCAGATAGTAGTCAAGTTTCAAACTCTTATAAAAATTTATTTCTTTACTTCTCATGTATCGTTACACATAGAATTTTATACACACAAGTAAACATATTCGTGAGAATATAACGTGAACTCCTTAGGCACATTACATGCAAAAGAATATGTCATAAAAACAGATATGTTAAAAATAATATACAGTATTGCATTATTTCATATAATGTAGTATAGCGCCATCTATGAAAGTAATATATAAACCAGCCTTTCTCTGTGCCTGAACCGCATGCCTACATTCAACAATTTTCAATCGTCTTACTACGCAAGCTAATGCTCCAATTAATTCCTAACCACACCAACAGATGTCATTTTAGGTACTATTCTCATGTAAACGATTTATTAGTCTCAATTTAGCTTATTAAAGATAATTTAATAAATAAAGTTCGTTGTTATTCAATTTTAGTACAAAACTTACCTATTAGCAATTTATTGTTAGAGCATTTGTGAGCATATTTTGTGTTTATGATGCTATTTTCGTAAAGGAAAACCTAAATATTTATTATATTTATTTTAATATAGTCATGTTCACGAATTAAATTATATTAAATAATAAATTAATTATGTGTATCGATCGTGCAAAAATATTGTTTCCTTCTTTAATGACTAAACGAACATCTTATCTTAAGTGGCTACTACCGCCCATTAGCAAGAATATTAAGACTCAGGTGACCTGCCTATGAAGTACAAGTAGTACTCTCACTTTTTTTTACACAAAAACTCAGCTTTGCTTTCATTAAAATAACAAAAGAAATATATGGCAGAAATCTTACTAATACTTAAGGATGCGAAAGATTAGATGGATGGATGGATGAATGTTACTCATTCACGCCAGAACGGCTGTAGGGATCTTGATAAAAATTGGCACAGAGATAGATTAAAGTCAGGAATAGCATATATGCTACTTTTTATTCCGGAAAAACGTACCCCGAAGGATGACCTACACCGCGGAGCGCAACTACCCCAAAATTAATTACTATCTTTCTCTTTTCCACAGAGCTATAGAGAAAAAGACGCGGGCAAGGTGGTAATCTACACAACCACCATGGGTATCGTGAGGAGCACTTACCAGCGGTGCGTTCTGGTGAAGAAGATCCTCAGGAACCTGCTGGTCAAGTTTGAGGAGCGGGATGTCTTCATGAGCACCGAGTACCAGGACGAGATCAGGGATCGAATGAAGAGTGAGGACATTCTCGTGCCGCAGCTGTTTGTAGATGGCATTCATATTGGGGTAAGTGTTTTTAACCCTCAATGAAAAAGAGGGGTGTAACAAATTCTTGTGTATCTGTGTCTTTTTGAGGCGTCTTAGTTCCCAAACGAATGGACCGCTTTTGATGTAGTTTTTTCTGTTTGAAAGCTTGAGTCGAGATGGTTCTTAGTTCTAATTTATGATGTTCATTAGTACTTTGCCATTACCCAAGTCGGTATGTTTACATTTTCGTAAAATGAACTTGTTAAGTTTCTTCTTCATTCGAGTGCTCTGGTGTTTTCAAGAAGCTAGAAGGTCTGTATATCTGCTATATGGTCTGCGACCATTATAGCCGGGACCGAAAACTGGGTGATGGGTAGACGAGTTTACGTAAAGATAATTAAATACCAAGGCTTTTTGAACCCAAGTTTTCTGCTGTTTCTATGCCGTAACTTCTACGGCATAGTAACAGCAGGTATCATTTAAAACAGGGCGATGGGAAGATAGATAGATGATTGAATACTTCTATTGTCTTAATGTTCCTTTGTAATTTCCTCTAGACTGTGTTTATATACCGGCGTCCTTTGAAACATAATTTGTTCAAAAGATGCCGGTAATAATTTACTATAAATTATTCAAGATATTTGTTACACATAAACAATTACAAATTTACTTACAGAGATAAAACAAATATAATTATTTGTTGTATTGTTTATATAATATTATTTGTTTGTAAAATAAAATGTCTACGTGTTGGTACGAATAACACATTTCTAAACTCCATTCATCTCGTTCATCCAGTGGCGCTTGTCACCGGAGACGGGGATATTACGCCTCAAGTGGCTGTAATTTCACCGGCACCCACGCCCAATCTTGCTTAGAGGCAGTATTTCTCTGGGAGGAGTTTGCACAAGTTCTACTGCTACTTTTTGTTGCTCCTTTAGCACCACCCAGGGAGTACCCGTAGGGACTGGATATTCAGCTACGGACGCAAAGCAACTGGACCCCCCATATCTGAAGATCTGAGTACATTTCTTAAAAAGTGTAACCATTTTAAAGGTTGGGTTTTTTTTTTACTTTTCAATTTAGCACTATTTTTGAATAATTAACAAGGAATAATTTTTAAAAACGTCCTTCACGCAGTAACAAAAGAATATCACCTGAAAATACTTACCGTTTTCTGTACATAATGAAACCCAAGGGTTCCGTTAGGGTTACGTAACAAAAGGTTTTTGTATAGTTACCAACAGTTGTATACGCAATTCAAATCTCCAAGGTTCAAGGGTTTTTCATTGTCATTTCTATGGACCATTCACGTCTTTGAACCTTAAATGTATTTAGAACATTAACCGACCCCAAATCGTATATAAGGACCAGATTTCAATGCCCTGTTTTTTTTAATGTTACATGTATGACGGGCCGAGCTGAAGGCCCACCTGATGTTGAGTACCTTCGCCTGTAACAACATCAATACCACTTAGGTCCTTCCCAAGTTACACCCTGTTGCGTCCGTCACCCGATACGGGAACGTTACGTCTTATGCGCATGTGATTTCATCGGCACCCACAACTTTCCATCGGAACCCAACAATGTGAGTGCACCACTTCTTGGTGGGAGATCACCAGGTGTCAGATCACCAGAGACTCCAACTTAACTGGTTGTGACTGTGGCAGCCCAACCCAGACCATGCCTCATCTACTCGTCTGCCCTTTGTGCCCTTTTACCTGTACGGGGGAAGATCTCAATAAGGCTACCTGTAATGCCATTGAGGTAGCCAAATTTTACAAAAACCTAATTTAAGTTCGGAATGTTGACTCGAAAAAAGAAGACCAGGCGTGGAGGCAGTACTTCTCCGGGCGAACTTAGCACAACTTCTACTGCTACTTGTTATTGGTCTTTAGCACTACCCAGCTCGTCTACCCACTTATACTAAATAAAAAACACCATATCTTACCATAAACACTATATCACCATATTTAAGTCTTTCGTATATTAGCTATTTTAGATTTCTAGATGCTTTTGTCCGCAGGTTATCCAGATTTTTACGTATTAGCCTTCTATTTGAGAATACTCGTTTTAGTAACCACATTTTCTCGTATATTTATTTTATCTTTTGTTTGATGACTGCTGAAGAACATTCAGGCTTTGATGTTTGAAATGAATTAATGGAATAATCGTAACAAGTAGCTGACCCAACTGACAATTTCAAATTAGCTGTCAAGAAACGAAGTACCTAGTAAAAGACCCAAAGAATAAGTGCTTTCTGTATTTCCCCAATTCTCTTAATTGTCTTTGACTAAAAAACTTATTCGGCTCGTTAAAATACATAATCATACAACATATTAAAAAATATTAAGGCTCCATGGATTAGTCGGTTTGTCTTCGGAGTGAAGGGTCCCGGGTTCAATTTCCGGTAGGAGCAGACTGTGTGTTGAGCGAAAAATTTGTCTCGAGTCTTGAGTGTTTGTCTCGTGTTTCTGGGTTTATCTATGCCATCTGCGACTCAGGGAATCTTAATCCAGGGGGGTATGAGTGTGTAAAAGCGGCGGTACTTACTTAACATCGGGTGAGCCGTCTGTTCCTGTCACTTTAGCTATATAAAAAACGCGTAGAAGGCCTATTCTTAGCTTAACAAACAAGAACTTTCTAGAAAAAATAAGTATTATAGAATATTCATGTTTCAGCCAGAGCGCATATTAAAATTTATCTTCTCGCTAGAATATAAAGTTAGTCATAATTGTACGATCCCAAATTCGCAATCTCATATTAATTACTGAACCTAAAAGTTGTTCTAAACTTCCTTAATATATTCCCCAAAGTTATCCTTGAAATGGTATAAAGATCGGCTTATTGTCCTTTAAATCTCAAGGTTTTTACCTTGAGGTAGACTTAAAACCGTTTTGCATTTAAAGATTTGGTAACCTTACGGGGAGAATATTGTTTGTTGGTAATCCTACTGATCTTAACGGGGACTTATCTTCAAAGAAACATTGTTTATTAACATGATATCGTATAACCTTAGGTATACTTACAACAACAACCCAGAGTCCTCCGGTACATGAAGGGGTTGCCTGGGGTAGGGGAACAACTACTGCACATTCTGACAGCCCACCTGATGTTAAGTGGCTACCACCGTCCACAAAAAAAAATACAAAACAAGTATCCTGCTAAACTACGAGTAGAGGCGCCCGTCACTTTAACACGGGTTAACACAACTACCTGAAGTTTCACCGGCTCCCACACCCTTCCTCTAGAACACAGCAACGCGAATACACCACTGCTTAGCGGCGGATAACCAGGCGTGGAGGTAGTGCTTCTCAGGACGAACTTGGCACAGGTTCTGCTACTTTGGGTGGCACCACCCAAGGGGAAACCAGAGGGTTCTCACCTACGGACGCGAGCAACTGGAACCCTCAAAATGTTCATCTAACAACTATTTAGTTCAACCAGAGCTACTACCAACAGATCCGTTATCTACTAAACCGATTTAGAACTCTAAAACTATCTCTAGAAGTCAAACAGTCAATGTTTGAGTTCTAGAGATATGGAGCGGGCATTAGGGCGATTTTAATAACTGCTAAGGTAAACTGGCGGACGTGATAGTCTAAAACTACGTACAAATATGGTGAACTCATTGCCTAGAGCCGAGCTAGAACCATTGAAACTACGACAAACTCCAATCCAGTTGGAATAAGTTCTAGTTTATCTACTAGCGACCCGCCCCGGCTTCGCACGGTTGTACAATTATTACTGCCTTTCCAACCGATTTCTAGAGGTTATATTTTTTATTTGAAAGGTATACTTTTAGTTTGGTCCCATAGAAATTTTATTAAAATCGGTTCAATAGTTAAATCAAAATAACTAGAAAAAATATTTCATTCAAGTAAAATAAATTGCACGTTTTGCTTTCCTGTGACCTTTATTCTTCACCCGTTGTATACTGATTTCAATGTTTCGAAAGGCGAAAGATAAGGGAACAAAAGAATTAAAGTCTTTTTTTTTTAAACGATTGAAACTTAAAACTAGTTCTACCTAGGTACTACTAGGTGTAACCTAGGGTGGTCATTTCATTCTCCAAATGGTAAAATAAAAAATATTCATTTATTTTTACGAAATACAAGCAATAATTGTTTTATACAATAAACTGTTTGTATGATGTAAATATATTATTGTAATGTTCTTCTAACTGTTTTTTTTTTATTTTAAATTGTATTTGTATTGTGTGTAATGTAGATCGTAATACAATTCCGTCATACATCATTTTGATCTATCTCGTAAAGTTAAGCCAGCATTACCAATATAAACGCCCAAAATATGTTTTTACGACATCATTACAAAGAATTGAATTTTTCGGCTTCTTATCTACTATAATGCGCGAGTATTATACGTAAACCTTTCGGAAAAAGTATCTTAATGATGGTGAAAATCATAATCCGTTGCGTGGTATAGGAGTTAGTGAATATACAAACAGACGCGGAAAGCTACTTTGTTTTATACTATGTAGAGATGAGAGGTGCTTCGATTCGTCTGCATGTTTTGTTTTTTACGTTGCATTAGGCTTAAAGATTAAAGTCATTCACCCACGCTTGCGAGGGAACTCTAATGTCCCCCCACATATTGGAACGGATACAGCAATCAAGTAGTGTTCTGTGCGAGGCTAATTATTGCGGGCGGAACTTCTAATATAGCTTAACTGCAACAAAGGCTGGCTTAGTGGACCACTCTACCACTAACTCTGTTATCATGTTTATGGTGTACCAACGCTTTACTCAATAGCACGGCAAACCTTGAGTTTGAATTTACTTAAGTTTCGATTTTAACCGACTTCTGAAAAGAGGTTCTCAATTCAGCTTTATGCCTAGCTCGTGAATACCCTCAGAGTCCATACACCCCTGGATGGTGATAAAGGAGCAACAAAAAGTAGCAGTAGAACTTGTGCAAACTTTGCCCGAAGAGGTACTGTCTCCACGCTTGGGAATCGCCGCCAAGCAGTGGTCCATCAGAACACGCACTGCTGTTTTCTGATGGAAGGGTATGGGTCATACTTACTACTATTGCTATGACCACTGACCACTTAATGCTTGGATGCTTGATACCACGCTGAATGACTCATATTTACATATTTACAACTCAGTATTCAACATAACAGAACAGATGCATTTTTTTATCGACAATATTGTTGGTCGTGGATGGCCTTGACAACTTTGGAGAGGGCGGATGGCCCTCAACCGTTTAAAACTAAATTTTATTAAAACCAAATACATCGCGCATTGCTGGTATGTTATATAGCGCTTAACTCGTCAAGTGTGACTTAATGAACTAAGTGCTTGGTTCGCTTGTTGGCAGCCAAAGTTCAATGTCTCTTAACAGACGACTTATCATTATCCCAATTAACTAATATTAATTAGTTTTATTAGTTTGAACCATTACATATAAGTTTGCCCCTATTTATTGGTAATTATCAGTGTTATAAGATTTGTACAGCCTTCGGATTATTATGGATATAATTGAGTTATAGCAGAGAGTTTGGCTTAGTTAGTCATAGAAAAATTACGAAATTCCCGAGATAGTGTAGCTAACAAGGTGAACAAGGTTCATTGTTTTTTTTTATATTGATTTTTTTTTTGACTGCTTGCCTGTTTGTCTACTTTGAATGGCCCTGGACAAAATCAAAGGACTTAATATTTGTTATTTTTTTTTATTTGTCAATATCACATTGGTTATATTTATTATGTACTAAATATTTATATGTAAGACTTAACGTAACCAAAAGTACCTTAAGGTGTAATAAACGACTTTGTATATTGGGACCTTTGGGAAGAAAGTGTGAATATACATACCTATTTATCAATGAGTTTGAAAAGATATATTATGAAGTTCCGCGTTAAAAAGGCAAACAGAAGTTATAGGTAGGAAAAGTTTCCTACCGTATATATTTTTCACTTCACGTAGAGTGTTTAGTGCAATAAAGTCGAGGCGTGCAATGTGCTGGATATGTACCGGCAGTCATACCGAGTATATACAGTCTAGGGTTGTCACCAACGGCTCTACCAAAACTTTTGATAAGATTTCGAGACCAAAATTGGAAGTAGAGGGCCGAAGATCCAATATCAATGCCTGGAAGAGGCTATGAGTACAGTGGACTAAGATAGTTCACGCTTGGAAACAAAAAGACTTAACTGACTTAATAAAATGGAAGAGGTTCTCAATTCAGTGGTGTGTGTTTTTTTATTTGTTGCGCATTCTTGACTGATTTGTTGTTTCTTTTTAATTTTATAAGGTTTACGTCTGAAGTGATTTCATAAAAATTTCACGTAGAAATTCCACCTTAAAAGGCGCGTAAGTAAGAAGCGATAAACGCACTGATATAGGTTTATGTAATTTCTGAGTTAGTTTATTTGTCTTTTATATCATTTCCTCAACATTTTTAACTGATAAAAACTCGTAACATTATACTTAACATCAAGTATTGAAATAGACACAGCCCTAACTTAATGTGATCATACCTCGCCTTTATAGCTTCATTGCGGATAATACCCCCTTTTTATATTATTTTAATTGGAACGAGGCATTTGTCATTTATTATCATAATAAATTACATATTACTGTTATAATAATAAACATTTTTTTTTTTATAGATACACAAAATAATACATATAAATAAATAAATATTCATGAACATAGATCATAGTTATGGTTACAAAATGTTTGATTCATGAAACCTTTTTTATAATGTGATCCTTTTTGGTAGTGAAGTTATTCATCTGCTTTTGACTGTCTTGACAGCTCAGTTGGCAGTTGGTCGGCTCTGCCATCTGCGCTATAGGTAGTGCATTGGATTTAAACATTTAAACATTTAAACATTTAAACATTTAAACATTTGCGTAATGAAGAAAGATGTTTATTCTGCGTTTCTACGTTGCTACCAAATCCGTTGAGCTTTTTAAGCAAACCTTCGACATTACAATATTAGAAAAAAAAATAGATTTGTAACGCAAGTAGATAATATACATCCATTTAGTTCTTTAGGGCCAATATCGGGTACTATGATCTCCTAATGAAAATAACCAATAACACATGCCATTTGACCTTACAATGAAGCGTCATAGGCAAACGACTCTGGGTTTCTAACTCCACGCAATTTGACGACCCCTCTCCACGTTCGTCTAACGCCGACGAAAACATTCTCTGACCCATTTATATAGCTGTCCGGTGAAATGCATTATTCAATAGAAATTTGTCTTCTTTACAACATGGATATCGATCGTTTCATGACTAGTCTGATAAACTAACGGTATGCTATTAAAAATGGTCAATCCTTGCCAAAGACAGACACAAAATCATTTTAGGGCACAGACGCTGACTTTCAATCTGAAGGTCTTTAATCCATAACTGAACCACAGAGTTTTTTCACTTCAAATTTAATTGCGCTATACCACTTTCTCGAAACGGTGAAGGGAAACATCGAGAGGAAACCGGCATATCTTAGAAACAAAAGTTCGAAGACACTTGACATCTACCAATCCAGATCGGGCTCCCGTGGTAGATTAAAACCATAATAGATAAATCTAATCGGCTTATCTATGTTGTCGTGTGATCGCATACAAATTGAAGCTTAATAAGCATTTTAATCTGTTGATTTAAGGAGAATGCTGGACTTAGCATAGGTTAATAGCATTTAGATACGACCCTAGGTCAAAGTCTTATCTCAATGCAACGATTTAATATTATTTTTAAGCAGAGACATTTGCATGCATTGTTGTCGTTAAAGTTACTGTAATTCAGTTGTCAAGAACCATAGTAAAATTTGAAAATTTATTCAATTGTTTGTACTTAATCTGAACATAAGACCGTTTGGCCACAATCGAAATAGGTATCAATTTATTTTGTCTAACATGTGCAAGATTTTATGTGGTCCATTTTCCTCGAGTGGATCCCATCCAGCCCGGTCGTTACGCCCCATTAACGGGCCAGTTGGGAAAAATGGTTTCATCGACCCCGGTAGTGTTTAACGGGGTGGATAGCACAAATTAAGTATCATCTTGGTATCTTGGAATGCCGCCAAGCAGTGGCGCGCATTGCTCTGTTCCGGTGGAAGGTTGTAGGTACCGGTGAAATCACATAAGACGTAACATCCCCGTCTCGGGTGACGGCCGCAACGGGGTGCAACTTGGGTCTTTCAAACTTCGGTCGGGGAAGACTTAAGTCGTATTGCTGTTATGGACGGAGGTAACAACTTAACATCAAGTGGCCTTCAGCTCGTCCCATCACTTTTGTTACATAAACAAGGGAACTGGCAGCTTATCCTATCACAATTCAAATTAAATAAAATGTTAGATACATTTAAGTTGATAGTAACTTTTGTAACAACATGCATTGATAGCCGATCAAAACAAAGGTAAACACCATAAGGACAAAAATCTCACTCAGAACCTTCAAAACCAAACGTAACGTAAATAATCAACCAATACAATTATACAACATAAACATAGGACCCTACTGATAAAGGACCTAGCGAGTTCAGTGCCCCTTATTTCGAATTCTCTCGAATTTCGTTTAGCGAGGCAATAAATTGTAACATCCCATAATCATACCGTCATACTCCACACAAAGGTTCGCAAATCGATACAGCCACCACAGAAGGCACAGTAGTTAGTACAACATGACCTCCACCTGTTGAACTTATTCTGTGGTTCAACTAAGACACTACAAACAAGGGATGGATTCGACCATTCGGTGGATTAATGGTTATTTCGCTTGCAATTTTTAATTGCTATTTAAAAGTGAAGTTAGTTAAAAATAAAAACTTTTAAAAAATAACACTAACAATTTTTTTATTGTAATGTTTGTCAAAAGTAAGAGATTTACAAAACAGTAGCGTCAAAGTAGTGACAATTGTCCCAAAAAAAGATATATGAACCTAAAGGCACAGTAAACATTAAAAAAAAACCCTTTTGTAACAGAAAGGTAAGATAAAATATATAGATAAATATAGATGATCTCTTGGCTGATCATCTGCATCATTTATGTAACAGAAGCAAACTAATTTAGAAAAAAATCTTTGATTGATGAGAGTAGGTAAGGACACAAAGCTTTCTAAAAGTTTTTCATAAAATTATTTTTACATACATAAACATATCTTGATTTTGCAACTTGAATACCCTGGAGGTTCATGTTTCAAGGCTTTTAGCTTCTAAAAACTTTGGATTCAAAGTTTACGGCTCGGTACGTAAGTACCCTCCCTCCACACTCCCTGCTTTCGAACTGAAGTGACTTGAGTTCAATAAACTTGAGATTCGAGGAAAACATACAAGGGCTTGGTGCAATGGGTTCGAACCAGCGATCTCCAGTTGCATGAATCAAGCCTCAAAAATAAGATTATTAATCAGACCTCATTTTTGCCTGAGAGAAAATGTCAGAAAATATTGCTTGCTTACGCGAGTCATTCAACCAAGCAGCTAACAGTACTGATTATCATGGTAGCCCATGGTTTATCATCATAAACATTTCATAATAATATTTCATCCGTAAATGGGTGACAAAAAAGAATAACCAAATTGTTCAATTTTTTTTATTGTTTTTAGGGTACCCAAAGGTAAAACGAGACCCTATTAATAAGATTCCGCTGTCCGTCTGTCTATCGGTCTGTCTGCCTGTGTGTCCGTCTGTCACCAGGCTGTATCTCATGAACCGTGATAGTTAGAGAGTTGAAAGTTTTTGTATTTATGTTACCTCTATAACAACAAATACTAAAAAACAGAATAAAATGAATATTTTCTAAAGAAATCGGTATTCTTTGTTAAAAATCTACCACCTGCAGATAGCCAGTAATGGCTTTCAAAAAAGCACTCATGAATCTTTTTATTTTAGCTTTCATTGCACTAAGCTAAATGCTTGGTATCATTAAAACAACATTCTGAGTTGAAGCGCATCCTTAGAGTTCATAAATTGTTAGTGTATTAAGGGGATGTGACTTTGCAACTGACGGATATCCGTGAAAACTTTATTACAATTTCTTTACGTATATAATAAACTTTGTTTGGCATAGATCACACAAAAGGCCAAAAATAAGAAGAAGAAGTAATATAATAAACTAATTATTTCCTGCGACATTGCTCATTATGTCTGTCTGTCTATTTGTCCCGGCTAACTAAACTAAATAACTAGTAGGACCCAGATTGCTGATAAAACCCTATATATTTCTTTTTTCGTAAAGGAATTTGCATTTATTGCTTATTAACTCTCAAACCCCGAATCAACATGTATTCACACAAATGTATGTGCTGGATGGAATCGCACCCACGATCTACATTGCGGGTAGCAGAGCTAGTAACAACCGAGATGTGACGCCGCTTTATTAATTTATTCTTGACTAAGAAACATCTCGTACAAGAACATAAAACATTTTCTTTCAAGAGTTGTTTTGCTTCTTACCCCCATCTCTAAAAAGCCGATAAAAACAATAATTCGATAATCAAACGTCAAATTTTCTGGATGACATTGACAGATGACAGCGAACGACAAAAATTTAAATATCTTGGTTCTTTACAGACGATAAATATTGTTTTTAATTACAAGCTTTTATTTAACTTGCAATGTATATATGTTTGTCCGGGTGGAATCTTGCAACTAAATTTTAAATCAGTTATCTTTAACAGATTGAGCTGAAATTTGGTATACACGCTTATATTGGATGACAATGTATGCTATGTGACTTCATTTTAATTCCAATATGGCGGATCATCAAAGATGGCGGACTAGTTATTGTTTCTGCACTACCACAGTATGGGTATCAAATGAAAGGACTTGCTGAGGAGAACAAGAAAAAAAGTTTGTTATTAAAAAGTTTTTATAACCATTAATTTATTGTTCATTCCATCAGAAACTCTGCCTTAATCTAACATTGTTTAAGTTACTATCATCTCATATTCAAACCCGTTAGGGATAAAGTTTTTAAAAATCCATTGTAAGTGCTCACTTACTCTATTAGCAGAAACTCCAGCTTCTATGCTTCTAACTTGTCAGTTATGTGTTTATATTTTAAGGGTCCAAGTTGCCCGTGTCCGTAGAATCTCCCTGCATGTGCCCGTTGGGTGGTGCGAAAAGAGCAACCATAACAAGCAGTAAAACTTGTGCTGAGTTCATCCGAAAAGATACTGCCGCCACACCTGGAATCTGCCACTAAGCAGTAGTTCAGATTCCAGGTGTTCGCATTACTGTTTTCCAGTAGAAGGTTGTGGGTGCCGGTAAAATCACAGGCGCATCTCGGTTTCCAGTGTTTCCAGACGAAGCGGAGTGAATAAAACCCAGTATAAGATTCAAGTCTTATTCTGAGTTAAATTCCTCTTGTAATTGGGTAAACACTTACCACCAGGTGAGTCTTCAGTTCGTTCTGTCCCTTATTAAAATTTTATGTATAAAAACTACATTATTTTTTTATTAAACAAGCAAAAGTCTTCAGGCTTGTCTATTGACGTTGCTAAAGAAACAACCAAAGAACCTAGGCAGAATATACCAAAAACACGATTAATTTCCAAGACCAAAGCTTTTCACTAATTTAACTTAAAACAAAATACCTGGTACATTAAAATCAGACGAAAATAATATGTAATACAACATGTACGCATTTTATGTTTCAGCCACGCATTTGAGTGGGTTACACATTTTAATATCGTTAACCAATGCTTGTATACTTTGCCATAAGGAAGTATATTAGGCGTAAACCTAGCAAGGGTAAATGAACAACCAAGAGTGTTCCTTTATGGGTACTGTAAAAGTGTATAAGGCAGAAATGGCGTAGTAAAGTGTGATACGTGGATCAATTCCATAAATATTGATAAAATACATTTGCCTTTTACGAAATTACATAAAGAAATAAAAGTCACAATTCTAAAATCACCAACGTGGTCAAAATGCTGGTAAATGACAATTCAAAATTTGTATTTTCATACTTTAGAGAACAAATAAATCTGCTGATCCGGCCGTTAGACCCAGTGAATCGAAAGCTTTATGGAAATCGGTCAAAAAGTTACTGACAGTAATCTTGTATTCAAATGCATGTAAACTAAGCCGTATTTTCATGTAAATAATTCAAAGTAACCAACCACATGCATTGTTGTAATAGTTATAAGTAAAAAATCTATGAATACAATAAAAAATGTTATTTGTCAAACGCAAATTGTTACCTATTATACAAAATAACCAACATTGGTTGCAAAGTTCAACGATAACTTTTAGTAAAAAAAATATGTAGTGGGCACCTACTTTTTGAATTAATTAGTACGCTAATATTTTTGTTCACTAGTTGTACTGATAGAAAATGCCTTAAGCATCTATTGTATTCGTACATTTAAGCTTTTATTATGTGCAATGAGGTACTAAACTAATTAGTAACTAAACAAAGAAGTTTTTCTCCTTCTACTTATTTTCACTCTAGCATGTTTCCTTGAAAATAGTCCCTTGCGAACCCTTCTAAAGGTTAATAACCTTTTAATGGGAAGTCCCTTCGATCCTTTTCCAACATGTCTCTTACTTATTATTAATTATAATACAATAAATATTTAATTTGTGTTAAAAAACGGCGGTAACTTATTTGTACTCCTAATATAATTGACAGAATGGTAATCATTTAGAGGTTAAAGCAAAAATAATTTAATGTCATGTTTTTCACATTTAAGCTAAAAGGATAGCTGACTCAATTTTAATATTTGTTTTTGGTTAGTTATTATATCGTATCATGGAATTTTCACTCTCAATTATCGAGAGTAGGCCGGTGTCCCTGCAGTGGGAACATTAGAGGCTGGTACAGATCATGGACTTTTCACACAGTGCTATCTAGCCCCAAACCGCAGTCCAACCGCAGGTAACACCGCGGGGCGTTATACAATACATATTACAGATACAGAACCTACCAACTGAACAGTAATGGTAACCAATCAAAAATGTGAGAAATAGACTGTTATATATGGATTGCACTTAGTCTCGATGTAATTCAATTAATTGTGGTAACCCTTCTGTAGAGTGCCAAACACTGATTGCTATTAGTTACAAGTTTCATGCCAAATGAGCACAAACTATGAACAAAGTTCGCTTTGACAATCAGTGTACCCATTACAACAAAAACCAAAGCTTATATTGCGACGACCATCTGACGAGCTAAATTCCTTGTAATTTAGAATTGTTTTGTGCGCAATCTTTATTAAGATTCTCTATCTTAGACTGGACTCATAGTTCAGTTGGTAGTAGCTCTGCCTTCTGCGTTGTAGGTCATGGGTTCAATTTCTACTCAGGACAAGCATGTAACGAATATAAATGTTAGTTCTTTATTTGGGTGTCAAATATATTATACTAGCTGACCCGGCCACGTGTTGCTGTGGCGAACGTTTTCGTCATATGATATTATAATTTGCAATAAAATAATAATGTGATCATAAATTGAGATGTGAGCTATCCTATCTTTCAAGTTGGATCAAACTGCACACGGTGTACAAATTTGATTAAAATCGGTTAAGTAGTTTAGGAGTCCATTGCGGACAAACATCGTGACACGTAATTAATATATATTATGATTGATGTAATTAAAAAGAAATACCAATGTCAGTGTACCTTTGTTGAAAAAATTACATTTTCTTAATATATAACTAAGCCGTCACTTAATGGTAGCGTGCCCACAATGCTGGCGGCATTGCCACGCTGGATGGCAATGCCGAACCTCTGGCCAAAATAAAACCCAGCAAGCTAAGCTCTCGATGATTGTATGTGCCAATAAAAATATATAATTATTCTATCAGTTATCTAGTTCCTATAGCATAAGCTCAATTAGGGGTTAGATGGCGCTGTGTGAAATGTCCAATTTATTATTTATTTATTACTTATGTTTTAAAATGCTAGGAGCTATGTGGATCTAGGTGCACACTCCAGCAAATCTCATGGTTTCAGTCCTACACTGGCCTCGATCTCCGATCCATGATTAATAATATTATACATAGTAAGTTTAAACGAGGTCCCAGAAAATCCTCTCAGAAATCAGAAGCTGTCGTTCGATCATAACCTTTACCATGTAAACATATATAGTTCATGAGTGAAAGTCTCAACAAAAAATGTTTATAACGTAACTAATTTATTTAGTTAGGTTCCATTACGTATGATATATAGGAATGTATGCATAACCTTTTATAGTCAAAAACTACATGCAATGTCACTATTTTTTATATCTTTAAAACGCAAAGTTAGCACAATTCAGAACTTATGAATTTATACATTTGCAGTATAATTTATTTCGAGAGCTTTTCATTGGCACCGAAATTTCTCGCAAAGATGCACCTTCAACCAACAGAGAGTGAATTAGGACTAAATGAAGTTTCCGCGTTAGTCTGTCTATTCTTCCAAAATCAGATTTTATTTAAAACTTTTTTTTTAAGATTTATATTGTTATAAAGTTTTTAATTTTGATTAATATCAAATCAAATATTTTCGCAATTCTTGCGTACTAAGAAATAAAAACCAGGAACCGTACAAAAAATTGGTTGGTTCTGTCTTGCATATTGCTACCACCACGTGTACATCCACGCTGATCACCTTCACCCCGCAATAGGGTTGCCATATTTTATGCCAGTTTTAAGCGGAAATATATGGAAAGAATGAAATTGACTAATTTAAACATCGAATATACCGACTTCAATAACTTTACGCCCAATTACGGTGGAATTTCTTTATGAAAGTTTTATGGGACCAACTCAGAGATACAACCTCTCAAATTAATAAACAATCATAAAATGGGTCCACAATTGGCATATAAATCGCGTTACAACATAAAAAAACATACAACCGAAATAAAACCACTTGCTTTTTTTTGAAGTTGGTTAAAAAACATGCACATTTCGCGTAACTCTATCTCACTCAAACACACGAAAAAATTTTTCTGCGAAAATAATATTGAGACACAGTTTTTGTACCAACCAATGTATTTCATATTATTTTCAAATATCCGCATAATTAAACCAAGGTAGGTAATAATAAGTCAGAAGAGTGTTAAATTATCATTGACATAATAAATTACAATACAAGTTGACAACCCTGGTAGAACATACCAATAGACCATTTTAAATAGACCCCTGACTTTACTAACATCTGTTTGTCTGTTGGCGTCCATTGGGGGTATTGTAATGTGGTTGTCAATTGTAAATAATCGGAGATGGAAATATTATTGAATTGTATGTACTCATGCACTGTTGGTTGTATTGGAAATATTTTGAATATTAACGTGAGCAGAATAATAAAAGTTGAATATTGAAGAAGCTAACCCTCTTGTTGGCGCAGTCTGGTTTATTACCAGACTGCACACTTGCATTCTGTGCTCAGTCTCCAATTTTATGTTAGCAATTAATTTAATAGTAATTTTTATAAGAGTTAATGGGTTGACTAAAATGATAATTAAATACTGATGGAAATTTCACGCAGAGCCATCTATCCCAAAATAAGCATAGCTTGTACTATAGAAACTAGATATTTGAATACATATATGTTTTTAAGCCAAGCTTCTGTCAGTAATGATTTCTTGCCAGTCGAAGGCATTGAGTTCTCGTTAAGAAGTAAATACTATTAATTGAATCCAATGAGTATAAGTAGGCCCTAATTTGTGGGATATATCAATCTAGTAATAAGTGTTATAAGTGATTAAAAAAACTGTCCAGGTACGAAATTGTATCAAAACAATTAAACAGCAAAATCTAAACTGAACAATTACGAGTACTTAAAGTCAGCTGTAGTTATCTGTGTACTATTTAGATCATAAAGAAGCAATTGCAACCAGTCGAATGTTAATCTTCGTTTACCTACTTTCTTTAACTTAACTATAATGAGAACATTCTAGAAAATCTCACGAGGTATATTATTGTCATTGTCATAGCAACCCTACTGTAAAACAAATAAGGTTGAGAATACATCTTGGTGTTATAATAGTGTCATAAGTTTCATTCATGCTAGGTCAATATACATTGCACTTGTTATAATAAAATGTGCACTTTATCATTTAGTAAGTTTGTTTTCATGCGAATATTATGAGAGAATTTTCTAAGAGACTTTTAGAAAAATGACGCGGTTTTTGAGTTACGCTGGAGATAATTTATGTTCATAATTTGATTTTTTTTCTTCGCGAGTTTTCAAGAATATTTCATACACTATATTGTTTTATAAAATTCATTAAGAGGGTCCGTAAGGGTAAAGGGTGCTCACCTTTAGTAACCCTACAATTTCTCGCACAAGTTCTACTGCTACCTTAAGTTGATCTAAAACTAAAATTTGCAGTAGAACTTGTGCCAAGTATTGCCTCTACATCTGGTTATCTGCCGCGAAGCAGTGTACTCGTATTGCTGTGTTCTGGTTGAAAGGATGTGGGTGCCGGTGAAATCTTAGGTGCAGAGACGTAACATCCCTGTTTCGGGTGACGGGTGTGCAATCGCACACAATTACTTGACGGCGGATTACAAGGTAGATGGCAGTACTTCTGGTGGACTCGGAACAAGTTCTACTGTTACTTTGGAGTGTTCCTTTCAAACCACCGGGGGGACAATTGTATGGACTCTAACATTCACCTAAGGACGCAAGCAACTAGGACCCTCAAAAAAAAACTGTAATATGTATACACTCCAAACTAGGTTTCAACTAGATTTAGTGTTCCATGCAGTATGTCCTATAAGTCTACAGCAATTGTTAAATACCTTCTTATGAAAATTTATGAAAATATCTTCTTAGATATCGTAACTACTGAGAATCTGTGATTGTTTTAATGAAGTTTTTCCACGGCAGAGACAATAGCGTAAATTATCTGGAAATTATTAAGATGAAGCTAGATTAAAGAAGTATATAATATTGTTATTTTATGTTCTATGGTAATATTTTTATTGGCACCACATTATGTACAGTGAAACATACATAACTGTACAAAATATATACTCCGATTTTTTTATATATCAGTATAACCAAACATGGTGTGTCATTTGTTTCCCCGAAAATTTTTGTTCACGTGTGTACATATATTTCAAATAATACAATACAATGAATCTTTTTTTAAAAGTGGGATCAGTTGACAAATCAAAAATATTAAAATTAATTATTTAGTCCACTCATCCCGCGTGATGAGCTAACTAAAGAGCCCCGTTAATAACCGATTAAAGACCTAAAATAAATAAACATTGCTTAATGCAAAAATGACATTATTTTGACCCCAAATCAGACTATGTAATTCTGATATTAATATGATATGTTTTAATATATATTCTATAAATGTTTATTTCTTTCTTAGCTTCATAGATATAACTGACGATTTTGAAAAACGAACGCTTGGAATGAAAAGCGCTTTACTATACTCGAAGCCCAAACCCTTTTGACTCAGGCTAAATATACCTTTGAAGTAATGTTTAATGTTGACTTGTGGTTATCACATTTTGCTTATATTAGGCACTCTTATATTTGTATTTACGCCTGGGTATTTTCCTAGTAAGATGGCCTCTAGGATAATGGAACCCGAATTCAAAGGATCAACAAATCAATCTGAACAGATTCAGAAGGTCGATCCCATGCCTGATTTATTGAAACGCTTTTATGTGGCTTTACGGAATAGCCTACAGTAGGAAGAAATATATATTTGGTTTTATGGTTATATTTTGGTATGAAGTTTCCTGGCAATATTTTGCCTTAGTTTCCATATGCAATTAACTTCCTGTTGTTATAAATTAGAATAATATGCAATGTTATTTTCGTTTCCGCAGTTAAAACGATACTTATTTAAGAAAAAAATATACTTACAAAACTATATAATTCTTTTTTCACGTTATGAGAGGAAACCTGCTGTAAGCCCACCTGATATTAAGTGATTACCTGTGACCATAACAAAAATAATTCAGCTTCCTTGCTGACCTAAGTTTGAGAAGATCCATAATCCACACCAAGCAGTAATACCAGTAGTAGTGTACTCGCATTGCTGTGATCCGGTGGAAGGGTGTGGGTCCTGGTGTAATTACAGGCGCATGAGACGATACATCATCATACATCGCACTGCTCTCTGCGCTGTAGGAAGTGAGTTTGATTCCCATCCAGGACAGACATTTGTATTTTAGTATGCTATCAGTGGTATAAATCCCAATTTTTTTTTTTGTGAATTTCGTATTCGTTATACCCTCGCCCTATGAAAAATATAGAATATACCAATAAGACTCACAATAGGCGTATGCGCAGATAATGTGGGAATCGTGCGCCATTTTTTATTCTAAACTATCATTCTTTTCATCAGATGTCAACAACTTGAAGTTAATTTCTTTCTTGTTATAGTGTCACTTTAACTTATGATTCATAGTTCAAGTTATAATACATTTGTTTCCAATAAAAATATTGTTCATTCAGCTTATCTACCTATTATGATGACATTAGATGATGATGATGATGATATAACAAATAAAGTACTAATCATGGAAGTGGAAGTGGATTAGCACAACTCAGGTGGTGGTTTCTTCATAACTCATGATTTTGATGAATTCTAAGCAATTACTAATGGAGAATTTCTGGCGAATGCGAGTAATTCTCTTACTCTTCCTTTACCGGAAATTTGATGATTCCCTAATCAAATAATATTGTTAGAATAGATAAATGTCAACGACACAATTAATTTGTTTTAAGCCGTGCTACATAATTCTTAAAAAATGGATAGTGAATTTTTTTTTAAATAGCTTTCGACTTTCTCTTGTTCTTATTGCTAAGTTTGGCGCTTGTTCAAACCCTATCCGAACCTTAATAGGTTTAATAGGTAACCTTAATATTATAGGTTTTTCCATAGCCGGATATTGAGCCCAATAAAAGAGAGATACCAAAATTTTAATATATAGTTTTATTATAAAGTTATAAATAACATAGAAAAATTTCGACCGCTTATATAGTTTATGCTGGCTAAACCTTACGAGATAAATCAAAATGATTTATTTATGTATTTTACAGAATTATTTCCGAATCATTATCTTATAATAGAGAAATATGAGCTACGGGAAGAAGTAGTTATACAACGACATACGTACACACACACTAATACCGTGCCAAGCCAGGTCGAGTCGCTAGTGTTTCAATAAATCTTAAGCGACATAGAAAATGTTTTAAATTTCCCTGCGGAACGCAATGACAGGTTAAAGCCGGTAACGGATAGCAAATATAGATAGAAAGGTAACTATGTATTTGCATTATTCATCGGGATCATTTCTTCGCTTTGCTGAAAACATATTCGATTTTCCGACATTTATCATGACGTGGCTTTTTTGTGACAGGCGAGCTAGCTGTCTGATATTTTATTTACGTTTACACACTCATATCCCTGCACTAGGATTCCCTGTGACGCAGATGGCATAGACATACAGATAGAAAAGAATATAATATTACTCTATTGTACACTGTAACATCAAAAGTAATCATACAAAAATAGATAAAACAGATAGGCTAAAAGCGATCTCTTTCAGGCTGATATACATGACAAGAGCACAAGACCCAAGAACAAACATCGAGAAAAGCATTATAGAGCCATATGTCACTGTGTAAAACGTCCATGATTATTTATTTATTTATCATGTATAAATAACAGCAATACGACTCCTAAAGAAGCAGAAGAGACAAAAAGCGTGAATCTATAATATATTTATGCAATTACTTGCTTGACTCAGTTGAAAGAGTAAATATCAGTTACCTATTTCAATTTTCATGTTACTATTTCAAAGATGTTTTACTGGTATTACAAAAGCTTATTAGCTTTCCCGCTTGACCATTGCAAACGAGCTGTTTAAAAACCTGTATCCAACATTTCTCTTTATTAAACTACTTTGCAGAGCACCCTCTATGAAATAAAGTTCAGCGTTATAGAACTAAGTACATACTTACAGAACCTCAACTGAACAAAGTATAACCTCAGGCTGCAGCGGTACTCTCTGGCTCTCGTAAAGTGCTACTGTTCTTACACACGGGCAACTTACTACAGCGAAAAGTTGCCAGAAGTTGCCAGATACTTATTCGCATTTGGCTTCTAAGACCGATTAAGTTCAGTCACCGATTTTTGTGCTATTACCGTTCTGACTGTTGTGGATGTCCAATTTTATGCCAATTCAACGCATTTGCTGGCTTTTTTTTATTGATGTATATTTTCTTGTCTAGGGTCTGTCTGTCTGACCCTGTTTTGTTGTAGAAACTTTGGGACTACTGCAGTATAAAATGTCTTCAGCGTGAGCTGATGATTCTTATTAGAAAATTATCATCTACGAAGTAGCCATTATACGTTTTAAGAAAATTTGACAATCTTATGACAGAAAAATAGATGAAAAGAAATAAGAAGTGGGAGTTATTTGGTCATGATTGTATTAATTTTTGTTTGACAGATTTATGAGGGACTCTGTGATGTTAGTGCCTTTTAAAGTTAGGATAATTCAAGTTTAATTCTTAGTAATAGCGTTCCTTTAACACGTTGATTACCTTACCCTAAAAATCATTTGAAATACACCCGCAAAAGTGCCATTATCTCTATCAATGCCATCAATTTGCAAAGTCTTGCTTGAAAATAATCAGTGAGGTACCTCTAATACCATGAATCTGAACAAAACCACGTGACGTAGTGGTGGTATATTTATTTGACCGCAATCATCAAATTGAATGAATTCTAAACTCTGAAGCTCTTACTGTTCTATTAACAAAATTGGACTTGAATCGAAAGTTGCTCGTGTGAGCAACTCGTAAATATAAATAATTCGACCGCAAACAAAATCGGAACTGCGAAGTAGCATTGTCAATGGTGTCTTTAATTAAGAAGTTTAAATTAAATTTCATCTCTTTGAATATAATTAATTCATTTACTACTTTTGCTTTCAGGATGCTGACACAGTGGAGAAACTTAACGAAGCAGGAGAGCTCAGGAAAATGCTCAAACCGTATAAGGTAAGTATTTTAACCTATTTAATCTAAGTCTCATTAAATAATTGTATGCAATTAATTATAAACAGTTTATATAATAAATACCATGACCACCAATTCCATCCAATATCAATCACTCAAAAAACCGAATGCGTTGTTTCACCAGGTTTGACAACTATTGCAACATTAATATGTAAACAGCAGGAACTTTTTTTGTATGGAAATAATTGATTGAAAATTGTTTATTGCAGTTTTGCACTTTTTTACAAAGGCAAATGTCATTCAATATTTGCCTTTACCGTATACATGATATTTGCGCCGTGTGAATTGAAATGAACATGGAAACGATACCTTGAGTTTTAATATCAGTTACAATAATTGAAATATATAAGTATTTTAATGTAATAAATAACGTTTACACACTCATACTCCTGCATTAGTATTCCCTGCGTCACAGGTCGTATGAACAAACGCAGGCTTCGAAGGCAGGGTTGCTCTAACCAAACTACGGAGCCTTGGAAATATTTACCTAGTATTTGTCACTAACCGTTCCCAAATACTACTTTTTTATAAACCTCAAGTAGGAACGAAGGTAGTATTATAACAATAAAGGTGTGTGACAACTGAGATATTACAATATAAGTACTTAGTCCGGTTGGAAACAAAAATCTCATTAAAACTAATGAAACCAGATGAGATGAAAGATGTGAAAACGATTGGAAATAGTTTACTCTATCTCCGCGGTAAATATTTGTTTTTGTTTAGATGTTGTGTGCTAGATATTATTTATTTTCGAAATATACAGTAACGATTTCTTGCTTAGAACATTTTACCGTAGGGAATATTCATAACTAGCGACCCGCCCCGGCTTCGCACGGTTAGTAAAGCATCAATATGAGAAACTACCCGTGCGAAGCCGGGGAGACTTGCTAGTGTATTATACATATAAACCTTCTCTTGAATCACTCTATCTATTAAAAAAAACCGCATCAAAATCCGTTGCGTAGTTTTAAAGATTTAAGCATACAAAGGGACAGAGAAAGCGACTATGTTTTATACTATGTACTGATTATGTGTTTTAGTGGTGAATGGTAGATTAGTTATGATACTGAACTATCGGATGGAACTGTAGCAGAAATAAATAGTTCATATACGAATGATCTCATAACTCAGTTGGTAGTAGCTAAAATTGTTAAATTTCCACGCAGAGGAAGTCGCGGGGAACAGCTGTTTCTATAATATTTATAGAAAGTTGTGCGGTTTAAAAAAAAATTGCCTATACATCCTCCGTGACACCTAAGTGGCGATGAAGGATCGAAAGCGGTCCAATCCATCAGATAGCTCTGTTACAAACTTTTTTACGAGACACATGGACCACTAAGTTCTCTTGAGCTGGGTTATCAAGTTACAGAACTTTACAAAATTTATTATTATTAAATTTATAGAATATAAACAGCATCATAAGGAATTTACGTTTTCTTTTCTACTAGCAGGATTGCTTTGCATGTCACTTCATGTAAAATGTACCGTATAGAAAATATCTGGTGACTTATTTTGCTATACGTATATGCGTATAAAAAATATATCACCATACAATACTTGAATTTGACTGACCTCATAGCTCAATTGCAAGTAGCACTGCCTTCTGCGCTGTGTGGGTTCGACTCCCACTCAGAACAAGCATTTGTGTTTTGTGTATGGGTGTCAATATATACAAAAAAAACCATATATATATTCTATTACTTATCATGTTTTCATAATACAAACTATGCTTAGTTTGGGCTCAAATGCTATGGAAAAGGTTTGTATGTCCAAAAAAATCTATAATATAAATAACATAACAAAGTGTTTGAAGGTTTAATATTTTTCTATTTAAACACCATCAGAATTGCACCGGCATTTTTATTTTTGTTTGTATTCGTGATGGGACGAGCTTGAGGGCCACCCAAATGGTTATTTCCGCCTATAGACGTCAGCAGTAGGACGCAGGACTATTTTCTAAAGATAAAAGTTGGTGTCTCACTCTTTGAAGTGGCATATATATAATGACTGAAAGAAAAGGAAGCTCGTTCCTCCCCTCCTCCCCCATCCCCCTCGGTATCGCAGTGACAGTTTGAATCCAAGTTCTCGACAACGGGAAGTGCGCATCCACAGAATAGACAGACAGACAGGCCCTCGAATGAACGCTATTTATGAAGCCGTGGGAAACATGATTTTCCGCGACATTTTTGATGTGAAAAGCTTTGGTTCCTAATGAAAGTTGATTACAGGAAAAGAGAATTTGCTTCGATAGGCCACCGTGAGAGTTGTTATTTAGAATAAACTCGTACCATCTTATAGTAATAGATATTAATTGCTTTTTCGTACCCATGGAGGGTCGGGTAGGGTTTGAATAACCGCTAAGATGGCGCGATCTTGTAGATACATATATATATATATATATTATTTAAAAAAAGTGTTAATTTCCAAGTATTTTATTAAATTTCAACGGAATTATCTGATTTAAACCCGTATAAAGTTTGTACTATAAACCGATTGCATCAAATATTTTAATCACTTATTTCAAGTTTTGTTTGTTAAATTTGTTTGTTAAATTTAATAATTATCGAAATCCGTACATAATTGGCGAGTAAATCGCGTAACAAACATGCAACCGAATTAATATCCTCCTTTTGAAATCAGTTAATAAAACGGTAACATCTAATCCCTAACAAACACACTTTTTACACTTGACAAAACACACTTTTTACTCATAACACTAACATCTAATCCCTAACAGACAAAACACACTTTTTACTCATAATACGAGATTTTCTTTAAAGCCTCATAATACTAAGCTAAAACTTGTTAGGTATACGTACATAATTAACTCTCTAGATGTATGTATAGTTCACATCATTAATCTCGAAATAATTCGATGTTTTTTTTTCAATTTCATCATGCTTTATTCAATCGCCGTCTGCAGAACTTTCCCCAAATCACTCATAAATCATTTAAAATTACCCCAACATAATTACCTTAAGCATAGCGGCACCTTTAAAGGTACCCACTATAATATTATGTCGGTATTTACCGTTCTTACAAAACAGAAAACAAGTGGGTAATTTTATTATGCAAGTTTACCACACCTTTTGTATGATGAAGTAAATAAACATTTAAGTAATTAAACATTTTGTGCTTGCCTTGAAATAATATTACCTACTTAACTTGACAAGTGTTTGAAGGTAAAGTGCATCACGATAAGGGGTTTCAAAAGGAAAGTTTTTCTTGGAAAGGCTTGTTGGTTTTTTTTTATGTAACCAAATGACGGGCCCACCTGATGTTAAGTGGTTACCTACGCTCATATCAACAGCAATACGACTTAGTTCCTCCTAAGTCGCACCCCGTTGCGCTCGTTACCCTTGACCGGGACGTGACGTCTCATGAGCATGTTATTACACCGGCTCCCACACTCTTTCACCGGAACACGACAGTGCAAGTGCACCATTGCTTGGCGGCAGTACTTCTCACCATGTCTCGCATCTGTAGATCAATACCGCTAATCAGAGTTATAACACGTGTCCGACTTAAAAAAATAAGGATGCAATCAATGCGACTGGTTTATTTTGTACGAATGATATTTGCTGTTCTTCTTTCTCTTTGGATTTTAATTTGATAGGTACCTTCAAGGTGAAATTACATGAAGTAATTCTACCCATAAAGGCGTAAAATTAGTAAATGAAAGTATTTTTTTCGAAATTTAAATTATTCAATTATGATATTACGTTTTTTTCGTTTTAAAATATTACAATTTCAAAAGATAAGATATATAATATAATTAACTAATTATTAAGGTACTGGACATAGTAATTGGGATAAAACCAACATAAATTCAAATCATACTGTTTTCTGGAAATCGGTGTTGATTCAATTCTGCACGGGACAATGTTTGCATTTGTAAAACAAACATATGTTCTGGCCCGTTACCTTAATTGGAAGTAATCTTACCTTCGAAGCTAGGGGTACTGGATTCGGTTCCCGGCGCGGCACACTTTGTGTGATGAGCATGAAGTTTGTTCTCGGGCCTTGGGTGTTTGTCTTGTGTTTCTATGTTTGTCCATGCCATCTGCGACACAGGGAATCGTAGTGCAGAGGTATGAGTGTGTAAACGTTAAAAAAAGGTATATAAAGCTTGATGATAAAAAAGTTATGTGTACAATGACGTCTCTTGTATGTACTCTCGATCATATCCATCCGAATGTAGCATGGAATCGATCACTTATAGTTATGTGTCTATTGTTATTTTAATTATTATACTTTTGGTCTGATTTTATTTTACTTTTGTTGCGCAATGTAGTGTATATCTATCTATATATAACAATGCATATTTCTCGATTCCAGAGCCCAGATGCGTGCACCACCTGTCAAACCTGCGGTGGCTTCAGACTCCTGCCGTGCAGAATCTGCAATGGTTCCAAGAAGAGCTTACACCGAAACCATTTCACGGCAGAATTCGTCGCGCTCAAGTGCATGAATTGCGATGAAGTCGGATTGGTACGGTGTGACGCGTGCTCGTGAAATATAAAAAAGTTTTACTATATGGTATAACTTTGAAATGATATGAGGAAGTGAAATTTCAAGTTTGAGTTACGTTTAATTCCATATTCGTCAGACTATTGTATTTTTAGCTAAAAATACTACTTATACTATAGTTGATAATGAGCTAAAGCCTATCTGGATTTAGCTCATTAACAACTATGATTTGTATTGGTTAAGTTTTAAGCGACCTCGTCAAAAATTAAAAGTAGTTTTAGCTTATTAAATTTAACATAGGTTAGTTAAATTTCAAGTAGCCTATTATACAATAGTTGTTGTTCAGATACGTCAGAATTTGGATTATTAGGTGAATAATACTACTTCATAGGACTTCAGTTTCTTTAATAACCATAATTTGTATTGGTTCAGTGTCAAGCGTGCTCCTTTAATAAAAAAAAAATGTTTTTTGTTTGTTAGATAATATTCGTTTACAACGTTAGAATAATTATTATTAGCTAAAAAAAAATACTATTTCACGTCAAACTTAGTTTAGTGCTACAACCTCTGTCGTGAAGATGTCAAGGAAATTGCTGGTTCGGTGTTAAAGGATTTTTTTAAATATAAGTTACAACTATGTCTATAATATTATTAGTGAACGGGATAAGTGGCTGTCATTTTGTGTTGGTCTTTAATTTCTGATAGTTTTAATTAAAATTTAACAATTAAAATTATCTCTAGTTTCGTTGTTTACTTTGGCAGCTACAGAATTAAAGTTATTTTGACAATATCGGAACAATTTAAATGTGATTTGTAAAAATCGTAGTATATTTACAAGTGATATGTTTTCGACATTATTTCAACACCAACAAAGTGTATATTTTCAGTGCACTGTAAATGCGCCACACTCACGTAAAGAAAAGTGCAGTGCTTGAATTAAAGTAATTGATGAGATAATTAGGTTACAATTTGAATTGCTGATGCTCACAATTAGTGTTAGGTATTAGTGTTATGTAACTACATATCGGAGAACCTAACCCTAGATTTTAGTGCTTATGAAAATGCAGATGGACTATAGGATAACGCCGAAGAATAAATAAGAAGAATAATAAAATCGGTTCTCTTTCTTAAGCTCAAAAATTGGTTTATGGTGTTTATTTACTATCGTTTACATACTTTTTTTAATGGACAACATTCAGTCAAAAACAGGTGCTACGAGCAAAAAAAAATGAATTTCGTATTTTAATTTATTAGCCAAAATGTAATCTAACTAAATTAAATATAATATCTTTTGCACTTTCATAATGTAATAAGTGCATTATTATTTTATATGATTGATAACTCATTATGATGAATATTATTTTTATAATGTGTTATATCAACATTATGCCATAAATAACAAAATAATAAGATTAATATCATTCATGCTAATGAATTGTTAAGTAATAATAGTCTTTTTAACCATTTTAGATTAAGTTATAATTTAAAAAGTGCATGTCAATTCTTTCTACGTTTTTATAAACAAAAAAAATTTGATATATATTATATTAAAAGGCGTACTCAGTAGGTTTTTCAATAAAATAGAGAAAACATCAAGAACCTATGTTCTTAATTTTATGTATTATCCAGTAAGTTAGTTATAATATAAGTTTTAATAAATTTATTTTTACAAGAAGTTTACTCAGTAAAAGTTGTGATTGTATTAATATTTTTCTGTAATAATCTTACATCTTTCATGATTATTTCAGTGAAAGATGTTTCCCAATTCTAAATTAGTATGTTAGTATTAGCATTTGTAAATAAAATGTGAATTTCTTTTATTAAATACCAACATTATTTGAATAGATTTTTGGTTTCATTCATTATTATCCATAACACGGTTTCTCTTGGTAGAAAGAGACAAAGCACCACTGCTGGACACGTGACGTATCCTTGTCCCTAATAATTCATTTATTTCAGGCTACAATACTGCACATAATACACTGTAAAGGGACCATAAAAATAAATACCATATTGACTAACATACATTATATTATAAAAATATATTTAAAAATAATTATCAACTACGATGCTTATGCAGCGGCGCTGCGGTGCCTAAACAGTTACGCTGCGGTGCCTAAACAGTAATGCTGCGTTGCCTAAACAGTAATGCTGCGTTGCCTAAACACTAATGCTGCGTTGCCTAAACAGTAATGCTGCGGTGCCTAAACAGTCGCTGCGGTAACGATATAAAGCCCGGAAAAAAATAATTCAAAGTTTTAATTCACACATTCTAATATACACCGATAAAACTCTAAATTTGTTGTTCCATTAGAAGATAAGGAGAATGTCGTCACTGGATTGTACGTAGGTGAAATCCCTCTAATATCCTCTAAACGTACCGCCTGTGTGGTGCCAAAGTAGCAACTAAAGAACTTGTGCTAGGTTCATCCGAGAGAAATACTGCCTCCACACATGGCAATCTGCTGCCAAGCAGTGATGTACTCGTATTGCACACTGTGTGGTGAGCATGAAGTTTGTTCTCGAATCTTGGGTGTTTGTCTTGTGTTCGTTCATGCCATCTGCCACACAGGGAATCTTAGTGCACGGGTATAAGTGTGTAGACATTTTATTTATATATTTTTTTTTATCCCAGTATGGACAAGATATGTCCATACTGGGAATCTACTGCAAGACCTACAGCGCAGAACTACAGACTGAGATGTATTTTGAAAAAAACATTGAACAAATAAATGCCACTAATGGCATACCACTCTTGATGTAATTTGGTCAACTAACCTTGAATGTAAGCCCCCAGGACGTAACTTTTAATAATATCTAAACAATCTGGACTCATGAAGCAATCGATGGCACCCAGGTAAACAAGGCCAGAATAAGGAGTACTAGGCTTTACAGAGCAGTAAGAAGGAAAGCAGCATTTTTCAAATAGTTTAATATGATAATCTATATAAAAAAAAAATGCGAAAGCCACGGAAAATGTAGGAAATTTGAGAAAAACAAACAGTGCATTTTTTTGTTAAGAATGTTACTTCTGCTTTAGATTGCTCGGTTTCACCACCCAAGGGACACGAGATAAGACGACAACGTGGTTCCCCCAGAAATAGACACTGTAGTTCATCTAATTGAGTTTAGCCCAAGGTGTTGACTGCGCTTGTGTTAAATATCACTCCACGGCTGTTATGTTGTGTGATTGAATGAGGTTTTACTGAGTCAATATTATATCGGTAGATTGCCTCCTAATATTATAACATTTTGATAGTAAGCTCTTTCTGAATGACCTTTGTTGACCTTTATTATCACGTATTATTAATATTATAAATACAATAACACTAAGATATTGGCCATAAAGAATTTATATGTTGTTGTATGTATAATCTGCTTTTATAACGAAAATAAATTAAACAAAGATGGTTTAAATTGGTTTTGTTATAATTTTTTTTACAAAAATTGCAAAAATTGGGGTGTTATTATTTTGCTACTATGTGTGTGTCTGTCTATGGCACCGTAGCTTTTAAACTGGTGAACCGATTTGGGTGCGGTTTTTTTTATTATTAAGCAATTTTCCTAGCAATTCTTAGACATGTTTTATCAAAATCGGTTCAGCCGTTTCAACCTCATCACCATAACACAGAGTCGATCGTTTTTACATTTTCGTAAAATGAATTTGTTTATTTATTGAAATAGGTACTTGCAAGATCCTTCTCTATAATAAAACCCCTGTTACGCAAGGCTAACATATGAGGATCACCGACGATACATCGACCCCGATCAACATTGCACGCTCTGTACCGTCAAAATTGACGTCAAAAGCCGCCGCACTGGATTTCCACCACATTTCCAAAATCATTCTTGGTTCACACATCGAACTAGTTTCATCTATAAATATAATTAATTGTAATTTTTCTTAATAAATAGTTGTAATAAAATCAATCTTTTTTAAAAGATACCCCAGGCGGCCTACATATTTCCCCTAATAATAGATAAAGGAACTAATATATACTACAATATAAAAATTTAGCCTTCACGGGATGCCCGGAAAGTGATATATAACGGTATAAGAAATCGCCATATCGTTTGCCGTCACGTCATACGAGTCGGTTTCACTGTCAAGGCACGTAAAAAGCGTTTTCACGATAATTAATATTTTTGGACTTTTCACACAGCGCCATCTAACCCCAAGCTAAACATAGCTTGTACTATGGGAACCAGATTACTGATAGAATATTAATATTTATTATTGTAATGTATATATTAAACATATCAACAACGAAATTCGGATGACCTATGATCGTCACACCAACCGTAATATCGGGTGTTCCGCTAGCTCGTACCGCCTCAGGTATCCAAACCATATAAATTACACATAAATTATTATATATTCCAATTTGGTTCTTGACATGAACTGTCTCTGAAACTAATATCATCAAAATTACGTTTGTAATTTCCGTGAACAAATATTCTCTTGACAATCATTTTGGGAGTTTCACCGTACTCACTCATATGTACGGTGACATAACCACCGTATCAGTGTGTACGGTTTAAAGGAAAAGTCAATTATATGAAACAAAAAAAAACTGTTTTCGATAATTATTTACGGTATGGAAAAACAGGACATTATTTACTTAATGACTTAGATACACAAACAGATTACAGAACTTAGACAAACAGTTTAATTGGTCACAATTATTGGGTTGGGTTATAATTGGGTTTTAGTGGCAACAGGAACATTAGTGGTAGGAATTTTTTTAAACGCAGTTTTTTATAATTCACAATTTTATCTAGACTAGATAGTGTTAATTAGCTCTAACTATTAGCTCAGAATACCGACTTTCTGCATTTCCTTGTACAATGATATATATTTATGATGATATTATTTCCACAACACCCAAAGTTTCAACTGGATGATAATTCCAGCATTCTCTTCCACCTTCACCTGTGTACTGTATATCTAATCGTGTACATAAAAGAATTTTCTATCTATTTTATCTATATATCGACAGGGCCCTTTATATCGACAGGGCCCGGGGCTGCAGCCCAAACAGCCCTTATATATTTAGGTCCGCCCTTGCTATCCAGCATACCTAAAACTATTATAGATCATTTTCTAACGCGCAAAGTAAGCTTCAGATATTCATACAAAAACATTACTACACCCATTTACATGAGTATGGATGCGCGCGTGAGTATGAAAACCCGAAGTATTAGAAAATAATTGGTAGATGCTAAAAAAACGACTACCCCCAATACCAACTGTTTTGAAATCGGTCTTTCCATTTAAAAGACACGCCCAAAACACGAGAATGAACTTTATACCATTACACATGGTGAATGATTGACCCAGCGAGATTCTACCCGGGAGACCTCGCGGGTCTACCAAGTTATGAACCCATCGCCACAAACTGGCAAACGTAGCTAACCCTAATCATAGTGAAAGCTGAGAGGAACTTTTAGGAATGCTTATAATCAACGCTCCATTAGTTAACCAATTTACAAAATCTACGGCTCTAATAACTTCTAAAAGCAATGGGCTTTCAGATAGCGTTCAGATAGCAACTGAAGTACGTCTGTTGCTACGAGAAATCAATGTCACAAACACACGCATACCTGTTGCACGAGTCGCTGTGTCTACACGGAAAATCTACGCACACTAAGGCAGTTTTACACGGGAGCTTGTGAGAATACGGGACGCACACTTAAATATTTCAGGGTCTGGATCACGCACACAGGGATGAGAAGGCTGCAGCTAGGTCGCGAATGACGTCACGAGCGAGCAAGGTCAATATCACTTTTCTATCCTTATCTTTCATAAAGAGGGTTGTACTTCCATCTCATTCTGACGGCGGGCTCGTCTCGTTTGTCTGGAACTTGCAGGATTATGTATGTGTGTGTGCTTGGGGGTGTGTGAGTAGTGTTAAGCTCTTTCCGTTCTGTAATATTGTAATATATTTGCTAGGTTCCTGTAAAGTTGTGATTTAGTTTTAAAAGCATTTTGATGGACGCTTTGTTGAGCTGTTAGCTTTTTAAGCTGGGTTCAAGTTGCTTAATCATGTTAAATAAAAATGGCTGTTTAGAGTTTGTAGGCAATTGCTTTTTTTATAATCTAAATTGCTTTACAGTGTTAGTTTTGTACATTGCAGTAAAAATGTTAGCTCTTCAATCAATCCTCGAAGGAACATTTAGATAAATAGATTTATATAATACAATTACTTTATTGTACACCAAATTACATAACCTTCCTACACAAAGTAGTACAATGGTATAGCTAGTAAGCAATTTCTTCTAGACAACCAAATGGAAAGATAATATGGAAATAATATGGGGTATTAGATGGTAAAAAGTTGACTTTTCTAATATAATTATCATAATATATACCTTCTGAAACTAAATTAAATATATATAAAATGTTTTAAGTTTTTGTTATATCATAGATCATTCGATTTTCGATCAGTTAGTTTAGTATAATAGTATACACATATCATATACAATCATTTTTTATTTTGTGACTGAAGTTACGGAACCAGCTGAAAGCCTACCTAATGTTAAATGGTTACCTATGAAAACAGCGTGTTTTAATAAATAAAGAATTTTCTATCTAGGTAATAAGTTTTCTTTTATCCTACGGGTGAAACCTAGACATTAACTCGATGCAACAGAACTGCGCGTAGTATCGATCGTAGTCTCCATAAGCCAATCTAAATATGAATCGAGCTTACAACGATAATTTTACCCATACCCATACATACGATGAGCTGAGCAGGTGGTACATATATTGAAACTTTTCACATTAGGTAAATGGCATATAATTTGAGTTTTACGTCATTGGAAAGTTTGGTGTTATGGCTCGGACCCATAGCTACAGAGGCAGGCAAAGTCGTTCCGCGAACTTGCCTGCCTCTGTCATTCGTGGATTTTAAGAACTGTTTTGCGCGGAATCTTTTTTTTTTCTAGAATAAAGGTGTCCTGTGTTACTTCTTATAACATCAGTATAAGTATTTGCCAGTAGAATTCCCGTCAAAATCGATCCAGTAGTTTCAGTGATGTATGTCTGTTTGTTCTGGCTAAACACTATTGACACTATGGACAAAAAATTTAAACACTTTTTTTATACGTAACGCTTTTAAATGCATCTTGTAAAAAGCTCTTATATGATATTACAAGCAGACCCTTAAATTTTACTTCTTTGTCAAAATCAAAAATCTTATTTCTCTTACATTTTCACAAAACAAATAAATTAGAACTAGCTGCGCCCCGCGGTGTTACCCGCGGTTGGACTTCCTACGGGAACCGTACATTTTTCCGGGATAAAAAGTATCCTATGTGCTATTCCAGACTATAACCTATCTCTGTGTCAAATTTCATCCAGGTCCGTTCAGCCGTTCTGGCGTGAACGTTCAACGTCGGCAACGACCCGCGCCCTTGCGACCTTGGGGCTTCTCATACTTTGGTTGGAAAGGAAGCGAGTCATAATTCTATTGTTATGACATAACAACAGCTCAGGTCATCTCAAATCAGCTCAGCTTCAGTTCATCCTGTAACTTCTGTCGTATAAAAAAACCCTGCCTATGTGAGATCTACTTTCGTTGATCTCAAAAATAACAATGTGGTGTCGTTTAAGTTTCACCGACATTACATGTATGAGGTTACATGTATACTCTTACATGTATCTAACATGTACAATATTTATGATGTATACTCTTACATGGACTCTTACATGTAAACTCCTTGTATGAGGTTGAAATTGAGTTTGAGAAAAAACTTTGGGTAGTTTAGTTGCTCGCATCTTCAGATGAAAACCCTATACAACCAAACCCTATTATCGACTGCATAAATACTACCTATATGTATTTCGGGATCGAACTGTCATCTGAGTAGATTGATCGGTTCGCCAGTACCATCGAACGGCACTAGACGGAGTCTATGGCGTAGCGGTCCGCAGGAATAATCTAATCATCATGCTTTAGCGGCCGACCAGAGAATTTACCTAGAAACTGTACAGAATGCTACAAGCATTCTGTAAATTTAATTCGTATGGCTGATAGTAGATTTGGTTGCGAAAATTGTCATTGAGAGAATGTACATTTTGTTTGACGGCTGAATTCTATAATTCGAACCTTCATCTCCCAGAGTGCGCCCACTTGAGTAAATCGTAGACCATGACGGAAGATAATGAGGGTAACCACCGATATACATATAAGTATATCACGTTCGTTAGAAGTAATATGATATATTAGTTCTAATAAACCTAATATGAAATGAAAATATAATAAAATCTAATAAAAGATTTTAAAAACAAAAACCAGACAAAATTTATTTTTTAAATTTCCATGTTGAAGTTGATTTGCATATAATTTCAAAACATTCTAAATTCACCGTCTAAATCCGACCACGTATCTGGTATAAAGGCGAAATTACAATATTATCAAAACAAGACACCTTTATGTCCACGAATAAACATTTTATCATGAAAATGCAACCAAATACCTTCTCCCTGCAGCTGTGGCCATTACAGCTGCCGTCTGGCTAGCTGTAATGGACGTTGGGTGCACATTTAGCGAACGAAATCAAGTGAAAGTTTCGTATCAAATTTAAGATTCATAAAAAATTTTGGGGGGTTCAGTTGCTCGCGACCGTAGATGAGAACTCTCTAGAATCTTACACGTACTCCGTGGTGCCAAGGAGCAACTAGAAGTAGCGATAGATCTTGTGCCAAGTTCATCCGGAGAAGTACTGCCTCCGCACCAGGTAATCTGCCGTAAGGTGCACATATTGCTGTGTTGCGGTGCATTTGTGTGGACGCCGATAGACACCGTACACAGGTGAACTTAATGCTAGGAAGCATTTTCTTCCACTTGAACCTTTGGGTATTGTCGAAAAATATATGAATTGGAAATATACAGGGTTATTGGTCATCAGTCAGCACCCTCTTAAGGACAGCTTCAGTACATTTAAACGTGACGTAAAAAAACATATCGGGATGATCTCAGCAAATAAAAAAAAGAGTAATTCTGCATTTTATGATTCGCTCACTCATGTTCGTGATATTCAGTCGTTCTATATTGTGTTTTTAAGTCTGTTGTCTATACAGTAAAGTTGTTTTACTACTTTTACTATAGCGATGCGCTAGGAATACATAACTTTTTTAAATTTCAGACAAATCTATTTAGTAAATTTTCTTAAAAACTTTTAATATTTATATCCAACCGATTGCTATTGTAGTAGTTCGATAAATCTCATTGGAATTATTATAAAGCAGATATGATGTATGTTTTGATATGTTAATATTTTATGAGATCTATGCTGAAAATTTCCACCAAAGTATACAACGTTTTATTCTTACTTATTTTTATTTTAGACGGCTCCGTGGCTTAGTTGGTAGTAGCCCTGCCTTCGAAGCGAGGGGTCCCGGGTTCGATTCCCGGCCGGGGCATACTTTGTGTGGTGAGCATGAAGTTTGTTCTCGGGTCTTGAGTGTTTGTCTTGTTTCTGTGTTTGACCATGCCATCTGCGGCACAGGGAATCCTAGTGCAGAGGTATGAGTGTGTTAACGTTGTTTACAGATCAAATCTACATAACCGATTTGACTGAAATTGCATATGCCTGGATATGCATCATACCTGCATCATATGATGCATAGGTATCATCATACCTGCATAGCACCACCGAGGGGACACGTGTAGGTACTCAAAGGGACCTACGGACGTAGGCAAGTAGAACCTCCAAATTATAGGGGTATAAGAGGGGAAACCGATTTGTTTGATCACAAACGTTGCGATTCACTGTTCAACAATTACTTTACATAATCTCACATCTGACAGAAGCTCTTTTATGCAAAGTTGCGGAATTTAATCCGCTAATCCGGCTTTGACGATAAAAGTTGGGAGTGAGTAATCCGTAATCGATATTCTCGCTTCATTTCAGATTTTTCTATCTATCACTCACTCACTCACTCTCATCAAGGGAGCCTGTATGTTTCAGGTGCCTTTAAAATTATACTGACATGATTTTTTTAACCGAAAGAAAACATCCGGCCTACTCTCGATAATTGAGAGTGGCTCTTGAACTACCACGGGTGCCCAATCCGGATTTTTTGATGTCACATTATTACACGTCAGTAGTCTTTATATGTCAAATTTGATATACTGCGATTATGAATTTATCTGTTTTTTTAAGGTGCGGAGTGAGTTTTATTCATTAAATATTTAAATAGTTGACATCGACAAGTGAATATTTTTCACGAGACACGTACATCACGTCCCACATACGTGTACACATGACTCGTACGATAAATATAATACACATTGATAAGACGCCGTTAAAAAACTTATCTATAATTTCGGGAGTCTAGCATGCGGTAGCGTGGCCGAGCGGTCTAAGGCGCTGGTTTAAGGCACCAGTCTCTTCGGAGGCGTGGGTTCGAATCCCACCGCTGCCATGATACTTTTTGTGACTTTCAAACGAGCAGTCGAAAAGGAATTTTATATAACAATAGTTATCTGTTATAGTTATAGACAAACATATCATAGTACTCGTTCCTTTAAAATTTACAAAATTTTCATTTAGCCCTTTATTATTAAAAGTTGACCCTAAAAATGAATTTTATTAAATTACACAAGTAATTGAAATTTATAATTGAATTGAGCACATTTTTAGGTACCCAGCATTACCTTAGTAGAATTTCTAAGACTCAGTATATTACTTCAATAAAATTAATTTAATTAGCCTTCATCCAGTCCTATATATATATATTGAATGAAGGCATAAATAAGCGACAATTAATTAATAGAAAATGACACGACATTAAAATGTTCTGTAAATAAATTTGTATTCATGTCAACACTTTGGTCAATTAATAGTTCCATAATGAAATGTTTTCCTTGTCAATCTTGTTGATTCAGACTCATTAAACAGTTTAATTGTTGAAAAATATTTATTTTCTTTTAGATCCTATGTACACTCGTGAAAAAAAGCTTAACGATTGACAAAACAGCTAAACGCAAATTGACTCCCCTTCATCATACTTCATTAAGTTACAAAAATAGAATCCTTATTACCGACACACAATTGAACCGTTTACTACGGAAATACGGCTCAAAATACAATAGCAAATCTCACGTTTCATCTGAGGGCACGTGGACAGCCGATTTAGCTCCCATTCGATATGATTACACATTTATTGGAACTTCCATCTTTATCTCATCGGGCACAAAGGCGAAATTAGTTTGGAGTCATCAAGGGTTGGTCAACGTGACATAAAACGTGGTTTGAACGAGTTATTTTGTGGAACTTTTTGGCATGAAAGGTATTGTATTGGTTTACAGAAAATGACCTTGAGAACGAACACTTTGACCTACTTTTAGGAAAATTCGTAATTATTGTCCCAAATATTATTTTTGAATAAACTAAAGGGCTTCCAACCCGAAATTATTCAAAATAAAATGCCGTGTTCAACGCTAAAACGTTTAGGGAAAAGCTAACTTTGTATTGCTCTAATTTGAACTTTTGATCATATACATAAGATTCAAAGTCAAAGTCCAAATTCATGGACATTTTACTAAGCACTTTTCTGTACTTTTTTAATACATACTATTTAGGCACAGAGTAAACATCTATGTCCATCTCACAAATGCTTGTCACCCACGACAAAACTACTGACACCTGTATGTCAAAAACGAATAAGGTAATATTTAAGGGTTCAGTCCAACAAATATCACTGGCATAATAGATGTAGGCGGTAAAAAAAGTCAATATGATGACGTTATTTGCCCATTTCAGCTGGCAACCCTGAGCTTCGAATGCCCTTTAGACCGGTGACGGCATAGCCATTGTCAATGCCAGCAGCAAGAGTGGTCCCGACGTGACGGTCACGTTTCAACCGGCTGGGAAGCACATGGTGTTTGCACTATTTATAGGGTACGGGACCCAAAGAGTACCCTTCGGAAACCCTTTTTATTATACATACAAATTATCTATCCGAGGAAGCCAGAATGTTGACTAGCCTTTACTTTAAATCATTTAGCTAAGTGTTGCGGAATATACCAACAATACCTACATTTTACAGTTTTATTTTATTTATTTTTAACTCTGTAAAGTGTAGGTATATGGTACTCCATTAATTTAACTTGTTTTTTATGTTAGTGTTTTTATATGTATTAAGCCTATACGGGGGTGACATGTCACTAAGTGACAAAACTCCTTAAAATAAAGAAGATAAAAAAATACAAATTATAGTCTCGATGGCAAGAACAGTCACATGACGTATATCCAAGACTCTTGAACATACCTCGATGTTTATCACAGAAATATTCGGCTAGGCACCAAATATTTTATTATGATTTAAATGGAAATGAAAATAATTGACTTTGACTTAGGCTGCTACACCCAAACCGACTGTGGAGCTCACAACCTATCACTAAACCAACAATGTCTGTTGGTTTAGTGATAGTATGTGAGGTGAGTATAAAAGTAGCTGACTGTAGTTCATGTGAAGAAGTGACAGAAGTGAGAGAACCTGGTGGTAAGTGGTTCCTTACCCCAAGACAACAGGAACACGACTTAGGTCCTCCTCAACCCAAGTATGAGAAGACCCAAGACGTTATATACGTTTCATAGAGCAAAATTATTAACTATGGAATTTTATTACAACTTAAATCACACACACCTTGTATTGTACAATATATATTACTAACTGCGCCTCGCTGTGTTACCTTGGTTTTCTGGGGTCTATCTTTATTCAGAATAAAAGATATCCTGCTACAAAATTTTACCCAAATCCGTTCAACCGTTAAAGCGTGAAGAGATAACAAACAAACAGTCACATACATACAAACTTTCGCCTTTATAATATGTGTGACCTTGGAATACGCGATACCATATGTTGTGGAAATTCACCACAATCATGTAACGGGAGGGGTAGACAAATCGATTTCGATGATTTACCCTTCAAACTTGGTACACGTAGCGACGGAAAACTTGTTACGTCTTGTTACTTTCGATTTGTTTGTACACCACTTCAACCATTCTTTTGCATTTATTACTGCACGTTCAAAAGTTTTGTCGCATCAGTAAATTAATATTTAGCGTGTATCCGAACACAAAAACAGATCTCATGAAATAAAACATTGATTTTGATGTTTTGTTTCGTGAGATAACTTTTAGAGATAGCATGTTCTTCTGAACAAATTTTCGCTACGGACTTATTAAAAAAAACACACCCATTTATATGTCTGTACGATTTTTATATATACATTTAGACAGCATTGCCTTTTATTGCTGTAAATTGTAAAGTATTCAAAATGTGAAATAAAAAAAAAGACAGTGATTTTATATTCCTATAGTGTTTATCGCCGGTCAGCACGGAACCTGTTAACATCACGTGATAGAAGTTTTGTAACGCTAAAATAGCTCAAAAGTTTTACAGCTGAAATTATCTGTGGTGAAAGCTGTAAGTAGTTTTGATTACAGTTTTTTAATAAAAGCATTTGAAAGTATATAAGGTGTTCGAAGTAGGTCGAACAGCGCAGCGGTTTTGGTAATTGCTTATTCGACTAAATCATAGTCTCGCGAATCGTCTCTCAAATCCGTGAGTCGCAAACCAGTCGCGAACCGCGCACGCGTACTCAACAACCATACCAAACCATTCCAAACCATTTTATTAGATTACCATTTATTTAAATTAGTTATAATATAATATTGCCACGGAGCTACGTCTTTTGACTAACGCCAACCATCGCAATAACGAGAAGCTTCGTAGGTCACCATACCAATACCATACACGACCTACGACTTCTTTCATAAGGCACATAAAACAAATACCATGTAAAAAATTTAAACGGCTGGACTTTAACTGGCAGATAGCTAATGTTATAAAGAGTAAGTTTGAATAAAGCATAGAATAGTAAATTTGAAAAAAAAAAATATCAAGCTTTCATAATATTTGGGTCATCATTATCGCTAATGGCGCAGCAACCAAAGTGACTAGCCGAATGAGTAATTTGTTATTGTAGATTATAACTGTATTGTGAATGTAATTAAATAATTATTTACCTGTTGCTAAGTATCTTAATTATAATATAACTGTAACAGGTCCAATATTGAAGATACTTAGAAATAAATATTTTGCTGGGCCTAAGTTGCAATAAAAAAAAATGCTTAAAAATTATTTTTTTTGGGGTTTCGTACCTCAAAATGATATAACGGAACCCTTATAGGTTTAATTTTTTTGGCCGTGTCTCTATCAAGACCCTTTTCTCATTAACGCGTGGAGGTATCAAGTTGAAATGAATATCAGATACTCAAGTTTGCAATCCCTAAGAGCAGTAAAAAATCAAACTTCTAAGTCAACGCAATAAAAAGAGGCTGTCGTTTATGCCGCATAATTTGACTAGCGCAAGGGAATCAATACCTATAGGGTACTTCCTGTTGACCAAGAACCATGAAATTTGACAAGAAGCAATATCATGTAGTACATTTAAAGGAATCAATCCGAACACAATAAATTTGTACTTACCTAACAAAAAAAAATACATGGAAAAACCTACAAGATCTCGTAGTTACAAACCATAAGTTCGTTGGTGTGCATAAGCAGAGTTACTACCAACTAAGCCGAGGCTCACTCAATATGTATGTATTTGCCAAAAAAAAATCAGTATAGGTACTAGCGAATACCCGGCGTAAGCTACCACGCTAAAAAAAGAAGTACTTAGGTACATTTTGTGCCTAATGCATTCTTTTAGTGGTCTAAAACCATTATTACCTTTCTAATGATACCGGTTTGGGGAACATCGGTTGGATGGTTTCAAAGTCTATAACGGAAATATATAGAAACAATTTTTATGTTTTATATATAAGATAATTATCCTTTGAGCAATCTGGTACCCACAAGATTGCTTGCTTAAATAAATTTTCATGAATATGTTTTTAAAATATTCATTGACTTAAATATTAATTTTAATAAATTAAGGTTTTTGCAAATCAGTGTTTACAATAAGTGGGTATTGTTGTTATTTTCCCGTTTGTATCATAATAAATTCTTATTTTAGATCCATAAAGGTATAAAAGCTAGTATGTTACGTGGGGTTTCTATTCAGTCTTTGGACTTGAAAGTGCTCAGGAACCTGCATTACCAAACCATCAAACATGGCCACGAGAGTAAGTTTATTTTATTTTCTACTAAAAAGTATTTTTACATTCCCTAATATAATTCAAAATCTATAAATATAAATAAAATTGAAGTGTTTGTAATGCCAAAATAACAGCATTTTACTAAGTGCTTTTGAAATTATATATGTTACTAATAACAGAAAACAATTCTTAAAATTTCTGTCTGTTTTGTTCCGGTTAATCTGAGAAGCGGTTATTGTAATTACTGTTACGCGCAAAAAATTAAATTCGCTATATTTTTATGAAGCTTGCGAGCGGTAGCTAGTAAAAATACAAATACAAAAATAACATAATGCATCGCTAAACGTTATAGCAATGTGACGTGAAATACTATGATGAGTCGTTGGTATCCCGTCAGGCTTTTTCATGTAGTAGAGCTTGGCTATTTTTAATCTATTCAATTAACAGAATAGACACACTATTGATTATTATCCTCACATCACAAAATTCTAACCTACAAATATGTCAATTATACACGTAAATTCAATGTTCTATAAAGAGCGCACTTTACATCACTAGGCTTTTACAATACATACAATCATTTAGATATTTTATCTTCAGCAGAGTAAGTACTTGAGTTCCCTTCTATTAAGGGGTTCTGTTTGTTTTTTCCCATAGAGGAACTCAGTAATAAGAACGCGTGATCTCGTAGATACATATTTATTTAAAAAAACTGACGTTTCCAATTACGTTTGAGAGAATTCAAAGCAAAGAAATATTTTCCATGTATAAATTGCAGTTATGTTGGAAAAGTTCATTTATCACTTGAACTTCTTAAGCCTCGGTCCAGAGTATTAGTATTCAAGTGAGGCGTATGAAATATCGATTAACCAGACTTTATGCAGCTGTGTAACTTATTTAGGATTATAATCCTCTTTGCTCCTCTCAAATCTTGAAGGCTATTGAACCCTGAGACACGGTACCGGGGATTACCCCGCCGATTTAACCTGTTATAATGAGGATTAAGATTCTCTGTTTCCGTACGCAAATAGGAAACTAAACATACAAGTCTGTTGCCAGTTGCCACCACCATCTCCGCCACAACTGGTGGCAATAGGGTATGTTTTTCCCTTAGAAAAGCTGTAGGCATATTTTGAGCTTATGGTTTAAAATTTTTACTAGCATGTATACTACTAAAATGTATTATATTTCGATTTTAATACTGAGTATAAAATCGAAATACATTTTGTGCCTAATGTATTGTCTCAGTGGTCTATATCTTCGTATTATTGCCTTTCTAATAAAACCGATTTGGGGCACATTGGTTTGATGGACAGGTTTGTGTTTTATGTATTAAGATTGTAGATTGTAAAAAAATAAGATATCATCAGATATCTTATTTTTTTATCAGTCTAAGTGACGTGACACGGACGGACGAGCATTAAACTTTTTACTTATATATTTACCTATAAGTTGTGTCTAATTAAAGTTTTTTTGTCCACAGATGTGTTCGTTGCTGCTGGTCAACATATTAGCTACTGGAGTATTGGGTAAGCTTTTTATAAATAAATATACTAATAATAAATACATACTCACGGACAATTCTAGCAAACGGACAATTTTATATATTCCGAAATTAAGAGATTTTTCTTGGGATTTCATCTGATCTTCTGATAACTTAGCTGATTACTAATACACGCTTTAATTATTTTTGAAGTAAATTTTAAATGTAGTAGTTTAGTTAGTAAAATTTAGTAACTTGCATTTAGAGATTAACTAAACGAAAACGCAACACGATTTTACTTGACTTTTCTCATACTTCTGTTCGAGAGGACCGGAATCGTATCGCTGTTGTCTATGGGCGGCAGTAATCACTTAACTTCAGGTTGGCTGTCATCTTGTCCCATCACTCAATTCATTATATATTCTCAGTAGTATTCAATATTGAAAATCAATTAATTTTGCGCTCTATAATCTCAAAAACGTATGCTCCAGGTTCACCATTCCAATTCGGAGGTGATTTCGGCGTCGGTGGAACCAGTCGCACAGACGCTCACGTTGGTCTTGGAGCAGAGGTTGGGTTGAAGGGCAAAGCCCTATCTGGCACCGTGGCTGGCTCAGGAGGCGCTAACTGGGACGGTGGTGCCCACGGTGGAGTTCATGCCTTCCTCAACGATGCTGAAATTGGAGCTGGTGGGGTCCTGAACGGAAAATTGGGTGCTCAAATAGACCATACCCATAACGTGGTTGTTGGCTTAACTCCGGAAGGCAAGGCGATTTTAGCCGGCTCAGTCGATGCGTCGAAGACCATAAATGCTGGTTTGACCGGAAGAGGATTAGTTGCTACTGGACCCGCATCGCGTTCTCTGCCTGCTATGCACACAGATGCGTTGTCTCTTGCTGATATTGTGCATGGTAATACAAAGCGCGAGCAAGTATGGTAGATATAATTGAAATGGGTCTCTCCAAATTCCAAAGAGAGTTTTGGACTTAATTAACAGTGCCAAAATTTTAATATTTTAAACTGAGATTGTTCTTTTTTCACCTCCAAAATATATCTTATCATCATTATTGTCAGATTTTGGTTGTCCATAGCCGGCTCAGTTGGTGTCTCGAAGATCATAAATGCTGGAAGAGTATTAGTCGCTACTGGACGCTATTGTATGTACAGTGCATCCTGTGTAAAAATAAATACCTTAAACTGATACTGTTATTTTTATTCACCTCCAAAATATATGCTATCATCATTATTGTCAGCTTGGTACTCTTTTTCGCGCAGGATCTCTCAATTTGCCCATAATGTCTATTTTTTATGAATATACCGTAGATATGTGCCGTATTATGTAAAATGTTATATAATTCAGTTGTTTGCGAACGGGATTATGACCACAAAAGGAACGGAATCCTTCCATTCATAAACTACAACCGAGGGTCGCATAGACAAGCGGCAAATTTAGTAATAAGAAAGCGTAATCTTGTATGTATTGTACATATTTGTTTAAAACGAGCCTTACCAATGTGATTTCACTCCGACACGACTTAGGTCCTCGCCAACGCAAGTATGAGAAGACCCAAGTAGCGCCTGTGATTTCACCGGCACCCACACCCTTCGGAAAAAGCAATACAGGCGCATCGCTACTTGGCGGCGGATTACCTGGTGCAATGGCAGTACTTCTCCGGACGAACTGGGCAAATTATTCCATTCCAACCGCACATCGCAGTAGATATACTGATTTATTAATTTGATTTGTTGGGGGAAAAACCGAAGGTATTGTTGTTATGGGCGAAGGTTACCTCTTAACATCAGGTGAGGGATAAGGTAGAAACCACACCTGCTGAAGTGCGATGGCGATATCGTCATTATCTTCTGTTGGACGCAATGCATTTCAGCAATTTTTTCATCAGCTGTAGCTAAACGCATTTTAACGCAGAATACTGATTACGCGTTTTGATTGTTTCTAATTACGGCAACCTTTAAAAAAAAACTATTACTCACTCATATGAGTACACCTGGACTAGGATTTCCTATATCGCACAGGAGTGGACTTACAAAAAACACAAGACAAACACCCAAGACCAGAGAACTTCATGCTAACCACACGAAGTTTGTCCCGGCCAAGAATCGAACCCAGGACCCCGCGTTTCGTAGTTGGCCAACTAAGCCACGGAGCCGCCTAAAAATAAAAGAAACAATCTTCTTTCATGCGAGTAAATGAACATTAGAAGACTAATGTCATAGTTGATAACATATAGAGAAACAATGAAAGCGCTCATGAAGGCCTTGGGACAAAATTTGCACGTCAAGGCTGCATTTATATATACCATGTCCCCGGCCTCATGTCCGGGATTCCGTCCCGAGGACACTAAGTACGTGACCGGCTTAGCAATATGTGCGAAGATGGCCTTTTGCTTACCCGTCTAAGATAGTATTCAGCGCTGACCCACAATCTGACATCTTAGACCACGTTTTACATCTACAGATTTCGCCGTGACATATAAAGTGTAGTTTTATAAGGGTCATGCAGTGATTTATTTTGAGAGTTCAAACACAAAACACAGTATGCTTGACGGCAGATTCCAGGTGTGGTGGCAGTATTTCCCCGGACCAACTTGGAGCATTACTTTGAAGGGCGTGGGTGTCGCTGAAATCACATGCACATGAATCGTATCGTCCCCGTCTCGGGTGATGGACAGCAGGATGAATACGACTCACTGAAAGATCCAAATCTTATGCTGATTCGCATTACTGTTGTCATGGCTGTTGTCACTTACCACCAGGTGGGCCCTCAGCTCGTTCCGTCACTTATTTTAATAAAAAATCACATTCTTCTTACGGTATATGAAGTAGATTTTTGAACTCGAGAAAAGGTTTTGAATTTACCTACCCTTAATAAGGAAATGAAGAGGGAAAAACACAGTGAGTAACCAAATTATAGGGAAGGTGAGTAGCTTTTCCTGAAATAACAATCACTTAATCCCTAGAACAGGGTCGAATCTTAAACGTAGGACATGGAATCTCGAAAATTAATACCACCGAATGCTCACCGTAACACTTTTTTCTTTATAAGAATCACACCTATATACTAAAGTTTGTATGTAATAGTATACGAATATAAAAATATTTGATAAAAGCTACTTGCTTTGTTGGTCGAATCAGAGATTACAATTATGCAATTGATTCCGTAGCTTGGTCCACCCACCAGATATCTGAAACGGGTCATGATTTTCACCCGCATATAAATTTAACGTAATGCTAGATATATACCTACAAAAATATTTTTTCAAATCCAACGAGTAGTTCCAGAGATAAGCTACTCAAACAAACTCTTCAGCTTTATTATATTAGTATAGATTTGTTACAATATCTCCGAAGTAGTCTGATAGAAATTTCATGAAAAAATCCACTCCTAAGAGCGTAAAATTAGTTTATAAAAGTATAGATATCGGTTTATAAGATTGTTAAATCTATCAATTAGAAGTGGTAGCGATTCTATTGACATCGAACTAAACTATCTTATTCAATACTAGCTGCGCCCCGCGGTGTTCTCCGCGGTTGGGCAACCGTACATATTTGTGGGATAAAAAGTAAACATGTGCTATTCCAGACTATAATATATATCTGGTCCAGTTGCTCGCGTCCGTTGATTCCCTACACGTACACCCTGGGTGGTGCTAAAGGTGCAACCAAAAGTAGCAGTAGAACTTGTGCCAAGTTCGTCCGGAGAGGTACTGCCACCACATCTGGAATCCGCCGCCAAGCAGTACTGGTTGCATTACTATGTTTCGGTGGAAGGGTATGGCTGCGGGTGAAATCACATGCGCATGAGACGTATCATCCCCGTCTCGGGTGATGGACGCCGCAGCATTAATGCGACTCAGTAAAGATTTTTATCGAATACTGAGTCGCATCCATTACTGTTTTCATGGGCGAGGGTCACCACTTACCATCAGGTGGGCCCTCAGCTCGTTCCGTCACACATTTCATCCAAATCCGTTCAATCGTTTAACGTGATTAAGTAACAAACATAGATTCATCCAAACTTACGCATTTATAATAAATTAAACGAAATGAATTTCTTTGGCTTCAAGTTTTATTTTGTCAAACATCAACATTAACCAATTACTGACAATGTGAATTCATATTTTACCAGAATACTGTACTCCTGTAATTATCATCCTGTAATAAAAGAGTTGAGAGATTCATACGAAAAACTGTCCTCGTACATAATTAATCACGAAACAAACTCGGCAGTGTCACATTATAAATAAAGGTATAGAAACGAATCCTTATCAGGCAGTACCACGACACACAAACACTGAATCTCTCGAGAAGTCCCACGGATGCCCAACCCTGATTTTATGACATTTTAGTGTGAGTGTGGTATTTTTTTTTTAATGTAATCAGTAACGGGACGAGCTAAAGGTCCGCCTGACCCTGGTAACCTCCGCCCATAACAACAGCAATACGACTTAATTCCTGTCCGACCGAAGTATGAGAAGACTCAAATTGCTCATTCGCATTCAATTTCACCGGCACCCACCTTTCCACCGAAACACAGGAACGCGAGCGTATCACTGCTTGGCGGCAAATTTCCAGGTGTAAAGGCAGTACTACTCCGGGCGAACTTTTCACAAGTTCTACTGATACTGGGGGTATTTACCTACGGATGCAAGACACATGGTCCCCCAAAGATTTAAGTAAAGTAAGCTGTAATTACTTTGCAGGAAAGTATAAGATATCCATTTACCACATGAAACTGCAAAGAAATAAAAATTTCAAACATTCTGGCGCTGGTTAAAAATTCCATTTAAATAAAAATTATTCGCTAAATGTATTGAAGCTTTTTTCATATTTTCTTATATGTCCGAGGAAGGTTCTTATGAAGAGAAAAATTAAAAGCATGTTGTGGAAAATAGAAAACTCAAGAAAACAGTTTTTTTAAAACATTTTGTTACTACTTGTGTTTCGTTTGGCAGCTGATTATTAAATTGTCAAGACAACGTCTATAGGGCCGGCTAGCCTATTAATAAAATGTTTTAATAATTGTATTGATATGAATTTCACAAAACTTATATTAGTATCTCTTCTATTAGATTTTGAGTCTTATGAAAATGTCACGTAGAAATGATTAATTACAGTTTATTGAAAATTTCATCTCGGTTCCGTAAAAGAGAGTAAATCCATTTCATAATAACAATTATCGACTACTAATTAATGTTTTTAAGTTATGGAATAAATAAACCTGTTTGATGGAAATTATGAACTCCATAATAAACCAACTTTCAGGGATGTATTTTTGAAAATCCTTTCTTGCCCTTCGAACAAGAAACTGTTGTACAACATTTCATGTTTCACCCATCTGTTGGGCATAAAAATGTCGTGTATTTGTCTGCCTGTTACTTGTAAGTATTTTATTTAGTATAAGATTTATGTTTCGTGAGATGAGACATCCGCAATGTGTTGCTTCAAAATCCGTGGCTTAGTTGGCCCTGCCTTCGAAGCGAGGGCCCCGGTCGGGTTCGATTCCTGGCCGGGGTACACTTTGTGTGGTGAGCATGAAGTTTGTTCTCGAGTCTTGAGTGTTTGTCTTGTGTTTCTATGTTTGTCCATACCATCTGCGATATGGGTAATCCTAGTGCAGAGGTATAAGTGTAGAAACGTTTATTATAAAAAATGGTAGGATCCTAAATATGAATTTAGAAATTGTAATGCATTTAGGAAATTAAGTTATTTATAAACTTTAAACCCTCGGCTCTAGGGTAAATAAGAAGTTTTCGTGTTGTTAGGACTAGGCTAGGAGCTGACTGGTAGATTACACATAATCCCACATTACCTCTCAAAGTTCGATGTCCAGAAGATAAGATACGATAAGAAACTTATAATATTGCGAACTATGCTGAACTGTCTTACTCTAAAATTGAGTATTTTTGAACCTTAAAGATACAATACTTTGAATAAAAATTCAGCAATATCATAACTACTATTCTACTGATATTGTTGTCTTTTTTCGCAAATTACGTCAACTTTATCCATGAGAGAATTACGACTTAAGTCCTGTCCGACCGAAGTATGAAAAGACTCAAATTGCTCATTCACTTGCAATTTCACCGGCACCCACTCATTTTCGCGGCTTGTATATATGTATATTCTATTATATTTAAAATATGAAATACGTTCTCTTCGCCTTCTTATTTTCCTTGTATACCAATGCAAAAATACAATTTTATCACTAAATAAAACCAGTTGTTATATTTTATGAATCACATAACATATTTACATATCTTCCTCTATATTTAATACCTGCACACCAAAACTCCTAGACTAATATTAAAGTTGCCGCTTTAAATAAAAGGCATAAACACAAATATTTTGTCAACCAACCGAAAAACTTTTGTTAGTGTTTTTTTATAGCTGTGTTACCTGGTTTAGTAAAGTAAGCGTTGGCTCCTCTCTACCACTTTTACCTCTTACCTTCATGTTTACTTCAAAGGTCAGATCCCAAGCAAAACGTTGACGTTTCGAGACAAATAAACCTGAGTAAATTACGTTGTTGAAGTATTATTGTATAGGGTTCAGATACGTCTCAAACCCCGAGGCTGTCAACAAAGGTGAAGGCTTGGTGCTGCTAAAAGCGGTAACATGATATAATACAAGAACATGAAATTAAAAAACAAACTTTAACCCTTACCTTAGGTGGCCTGGAGAAACAGAAACAAAAGACAAACACCCAAGATCTGAAATAAACTTCATACTCACCATACAACGGGTGTAAACTAAAGCAGACCCTCGCTCGTCCAAAAAATATAAATAAATTTAATGCCGCGTCCCACAAAAGTATAAATATGAAAGATTTTTTTAGTGGTTTACTAACAGTGGTTATTTACTTACACAAAAAAACATGTTTCAAAGGTGTTTGATTTATTGTACAAGGCGCATGTTTCAAAAGCATAAAAAAGCATACTAAATAATTCATCTTCATTAATGATTTACTATGTTTTTTTTAACTCATTATGGTAATCATTTGTGTCTATATCTTTGCATGCAGAGTAAAAACGACGAAGTGTGTGAACCAATAATGTTTTATAAGACATGAATGCAAAACCTGGCAAATTATTTTATATACTTAAATGTTGAATATTGCAACGGCTACGCTGACGATTGGTGGTACGCTGCATGACTAATTAGTCACATAGTGAGTCTTATTAGGTATTGCCAGTGTTAAAGCTAAACAAAGTTACTAAACAAACTTTGTCTTTTTTGGTTTCTCAGGGATGGCACGAGCTTCAGCTGATGTTAAATTCTGTTCATAACAACAGTAATACGGCTAAAGTCCTCCGCAACATAAGTATGAGAATGAGTGAGAGACCTAAGCACTCAAGTAGGTTTCATGCGCCTGCAATTGGCACTGGCACCCACACCCTTTCACCGGCAAAGTAATGTGAATGTGAAGTGAAATAGCGGTACAGTGTAAATGAAAACGGCTTTATTTTATATTTTGTATTAATTAACCTTTTACGTTTAGCGACGAGTCCCAGATTCTATCTCCGGCCTGATATTTATATGTTGAGCAGAGTTTTACTCTGTTCTAAGATATATGTGTTGTGTGTATGTGCGTTTGTTTTTAACTGTAATGTATGAATGTAAAAGAGCTATTACGGACAAATTACATGAAGTAAATGGATTTGTAATGAAAAACAAATTGAATTGAAGTTCGTAATGGGAATGTATGAGCGTGGTGGTCCAGTTATATTCAATATTCAGTATTTTATTGCATCATTTATTATTTCAGTTTTTTATATAAAATTGGTTACGTTCCTACTGACATTATAACTATGTTGCCCAAAGGGCGTTGCAATAGAAACGGAACGATATATAATTATAGATAGTAAAAAAAAATATGAGAATAATAATTTAAATTGAAATGGAATTGAAATTTAATAATAATTTACTATGTCGTGTTAGTATATTAGAATTAATTAATTTCGTTATTTCATTTTATTAGTGCAGTAGCAGTAGCTAACCAGGTCGCGAAAATACATCAATGATTTTTTTCTGCTTGTAAAATTTAAGTACGCAATACAAAACATGGTGATATGGCATATTAAATTCAAAGTAAAAATGTATATGTAACTGATTTTCTTTACATTTATTCTTCTTCTTCTATCGAGTCGATGTTTCATACATTATATTGTTTTAGACCAGTAGTTTGCAACATCTATGGCGTCCTTTGTGCAAACCATAAGGTCGTCCACCGTGCAGGTGTAAGGGCAGGATGGGCATTCAAGCAAGTGTGGCATTGTTTGGAGAATATTGCCACAGTGACAATCCGTCTCGGTGTCGCAAATAAAACCCCATTTACTTCTTACTTGCTTGAGATGGTACTGTTGTTAATAGGTGAGGGCTCTGAGAAGAGCCGTTTTTATGAAACATCGTGCTGAGAGGTTATTAAATTAATACTTCATTTCAATAATAAATATGGACCTAAAATATCGCGCTTTCTTTGTACTAAGTTTGACACTTGTTCAAACTCTATCCGACCCTTTGGGGAAAAAGTTTTCATATCTTAGAACCAATAATCCGAAGATTGATATACCAATCCAGATTGGGCAAACTAAATCAACGATCTCACTTAACGAGAGTAGACCGGTGTCCCAGCAGTGGGAGCAGATTACATTGATTAATAATGACAAAGTAATAATATTTCTACCGTAGTAAAACGAATGCGTATTAGATCACAGACCTTATTGGAGTGGCTATTAATTTCGTAACGAATATGGACTTACAACTTGAAATTAATCTTGGAAGTCTGTAAAAATTCCACCAATTGTTTTGCGTCTCACAATCCTCCTGAGACCTGATTAAAAGACTCAGTGAATTTTCTACCTTATCATAAACAGAATAAGGTTTAATGGTTCCCCTGTCTAATTGTACTTTAGTTTCGCTGTTCTTGTAATGTGAGGTTCGACTTGGAAGGAGACACGCTGTGGAAAAGGCCATAATTTGCAGAGTTAGAAACAATTAGAAGTAACATTGGGAAGCTCTGTATTCATCGCGAAGAATATCTGAAAATAGTTATTTTTACACCTGAAAGGAAATCAAATAAACAGGTGGAAAAATTCTCTAAAGGCAATTCTGCATGGTAAATATTGATGATAAATAAAAAAACGAAATCCTATTCGTTGGTAAGCTCATCACTTGAGAAGGCCCGGCCCAATATGGATATTTATTGTTGTAATAGTCTGGATAAGGTTTTCAAGGCAAAAGAAATTGAAAAAGTTACCCGAGTATTGGCAAATTCGAAAAAAACTGTAATTGCTTCTTTCTATGAAACTTTTGCTTCCCCCTGAATAAATGTTGTTTGACAGAATAGAATCGACAACTTTTTTATTTGACAGAATAGAATAGATAACTTTTTATTAGACACACCAATTACACGAAGTGCAGTAGCGCAACGCTTAATCAGTGTGTTATAGAACATAACTGTTACATAACACAATTATACTTCGTAAAATTTTCTCTATTTGTAAGATGTGTATCTATTTGTAATTTAAACATTGTCACGAAGTTCTCGTGGCGTATTATCAGCTGTTTTTTACAGATCATCTATGTTGAGCAATCCTCGGCCCGGTCAAAAGTTGGATGGGTGACCATGTAGTGGCATTCGAACTGAGCGCTGCCGTACTTCAGAGAATACGAAGATGTCAGTCCCAGCTATAATAGTCGTTGAGCCATGTCGTAGGCCTTGAGGCGGGTTGAAAACTTCTACATCACAGTTGGCCACGTACACGAAAGAAGATCATGTTCACAAGTGAGAAATGGACTAAGATAGGCTAGTTTTATGAAATGAAATGAAATGAATGTTGTTGAAATAAAAGACTATGCGGAGGCCCAATTGTTTTTACTGTAAGTAGTCTAAATTACTCCTTATAACATCAGCTATCTGTAAGAAAATCCCGTCAAAATCGGTCCAGCCGTTTCAAAGATTAGTCGGAACAAATAGACGAAAATTAAAAAAAAAAAAGTCTTTTTGTTTCAAATATTTTGACATTACTAACAGACTCTTCAGATTTATTAATTTGTATAGATATATTACCCATATTACAACATCTAATTCCGTACACAATACAACAAAATATGATAAAGTATAACCGAAATACAATTCAGAAATTCTTTCAGCATATCAGTACTTCGATCAGTTCTCACAGAAAATCTACTAGCGAAGCGATTCTAATTTAAAAATTCGATGAGGGTTATTTTATGTGAGTAAAGTGACGGTACGAGCAGATGGCCCACCTGATGTTAAGTAGTTACCGTGGCCCATAAACAGCCAAAATGTGACTCAGCTAAAAGGTATATATTATGATATTTATATTAGAAAATTCAACTTTTAACCATAGTTACACCTAATATCCCATATGATATTCTTTTGTGTAAAAAGCTTTTTTGTATAAAAATGCATTTTTACAAGAAATACAAGTATACAGGTAAACATAAACAGCACCAAGCAAAACCCTTATTTATACACAAAATTTCATAAAAATCGTTAGACCCGTTTCCGAGATAAGCAAAATATAAAAAATAATTGCTTGTTTTAAATATATAAGATTTAACTGCCTATCTTAACAAACATATCTCAAAGCTATGATTAACGATGAAAATGGAAGTCTATTTTATTTAGTTTCGCTTCTAAACAGTTTATACTTCTGTAATAACTCGATTCGATTCCAGGCACGTTTGTTCTCCGAGGCCTAGGTTCCAAATGTCTTGGACATGTGACCACTGCCAATTACCACAGCCAAGTACTCAGGTTAGGGTATCTAAAAATGATGTCACTGCCGAAGTCAACTTTGATTTATGCGACTTATGTGACCTGTATAGCCTACCTGATGTTTTTTGTTGCTCATATACAGCAGTAATACGAATCAGTTACTCTCCTTCCCAAGGAAAACCCAAGTCACAAGGTTTGAGTCGAGAATGTCATGCGCTTCAAAGTGCACTGGCAGTAGCGCAAGTGTGCTATTGCCTGCTGGTTAATTATCTGTGGTCTGTTCTGAATAAATTTAGCATAAGTCCTACTGCTACTTGGGTTACTCCCTTTGCACTCGAGGTGGTACGTGTAGAGCCTACGAGATAGCTTTGAATAGTTATTTTCTAAACTCTTTACTTATACATTCTTTGACATACTGTATCATAATGTACACTTTTACACTAAAACTACTACAGTTTTATATTAATTTTAGTAGTATTTGCGTAGGTAAGCAAAATCAACCTACTTTATAAATTCAATGGAAAAGGAATACATAGAAGTAATAAGAAAGCATTGTCTTGTTGTTTTTTATTTTATGAAAGAAACTATTATACTAATTGACTTTTTTTATTATTGATAACACTATTGACTTTGATGACCCAAACCTTGGTATCTTTTTTCGTTTTTTTATCAACATACTGGAAATACAATAAATAAAAGCAGCTGAACCTAATATTTAATGATGATAAATTATTTAGTTTTTAATAAAGACATTTTCTTAAATATAAGTATAATATTATTAATCATAGGTGAAATGTTTATCCGGGGACGTACTGGTACCACTAGTTTTGTTATTAATGATTAGTGTACCATGCGTGATGAAGGCAATAATAAAACCATACGTTAGGTCACTAGAGTATATCACACAATACGTTTATTTCTAAAAAAATTGACGTTTCAAAGAATCTTTTAAGAATTCAACTGAAATAAAGATTTTTGACTTTGATTTTGACGTAGCTTAGCTCTAAGCATCGAGAATCGCTTCTGCTTGCGTTTTTTTTGCATTAGGCTTCTATTTTTTATTATTCTATGAATTTAACGGTAACACACGCTCAAAATCCAACCTCCCTTCGCAGCTTGTATAAATAATTAGAATGTAATATTTTAGTGAAGTTGATGGAAACGTTATATTTAATTTTAGCATCGCTCCAACAATTTTAGAATGAGTGGGTGATATGTTTGTTATGTGAAGGCTAGATTTTGAATTTATATTTTTGAAGTAAAATAAGTTTCTATCAAGTTTTTTAGGGATATTATTAAAATTATTCAGAAAAACACGATATCATATCATATAAAGCAAACTTTAGACAACCTACTCCACTGAAAATAAGATATGGATACTCATATGATATGCTCACTATTTGTTACAATAAAATTTATATACCAAACAGTACCAGAGTTTGACAGACCAAACAGAAAATATCGGTAAATACTTCTTAATACTTTTTTGTACGTCCATACGTATAATATTAAGACACAAAACTAGCATCTGTGTTCGTCACACAAATGCAAGTATTTGTTGACAAGCCCTGCGTGGGAATCAAAGGGCTAGGAGCTATAACCAACTGAGCTACGAAGCCAGTTACAATGTACTAAAGTAAAAATGGGAATAACTTGACTATTGGCGAATTTGCGTTGACTCGTTTAATTCGAGATTTTTTTTTATAAATAATTATCTAAAAATTGTCTATGTTTCTCACTAAACAAGGCACTTGTTGACAGCATTGTCGCTAATTGCCTGTTAAAAATTAGAGTTATCGACTAGCTGTTCCCCGCGACTTCGACCACGTGGAATTTAACAATTTTGTTGCAAGAATCAGGGTTCCAATTCTTTTGTAATTACAATAAAAAGTAGTCTACGTATAACATCAGCTATCTACCAGTGAAAGTTTCGTCAGAAATCGGTCCAGCCTTTTCGGAGATTAGATGAAAAAAACAGACAGCAGACAGACAAAAATTTAATAAACTGATTTTTTGTTATATATTAAATATAACTTAAACCATTAATTAGCCCACATCACTTCACTAGACAAAGCCTCTCCCACAAAACGAAAAAATGGTTTAAATTATAATTATCTCTTTTGCATCTACGAACTACGAACTATTTACGAACTGTCTACGCCGTAGCCGCGTCTACGAGCTCAGAGGTCTACGAACAATTATTTTGTCGTAACCTTACAGCCTGTTGATTTCCTCGGAGCATTGAGTGCTTACGAAGAGCTAAATGTATTTATCGTAAGTACAAACGTTTGCGTCATACGGTCACTTAATTTCATTTATTATGGCCAAGTTGGTATTGCTTTTAGCGAGGCTTCGTCTGATAATATTTCACTCTAAAAGACTTTTTTTATGCGAGTAAGTGACGGAAAAATATCAAGGATGGTAAGTGGCTTAACCCGTGACAACAGTCATCCAACTCAAAATAAGACATGGATTTTAGAATGAGTTGTATTTATCCTGCTGCGTCCATGACCCAAGATCGGGATGTAACTTCTCATGCACCCACACCTATCCACCGGAACACTGCAATGCGAGTGCACTACTGCTTGGTAGCAGATAACCGGGTGTAGAAATAGTACTTCTCTGGACGAACTTGGCATAACTTATACTGCTACTTTGAGCTGCCTCTTTAGTACCACCCAGGGGACATGTGTAGTGTAAGCGACTCTGAGTATATTCACTAACGGATGCGAGCAACATGGCCCCCCAATATATATTGGATGAAATTTTAATTATTGCTTGCATGGCTGTGTTCCGCTGGAAGGGTGAGGGAGCCGGTGAAATCACAAGGACATGAAACGTTAAATCCTTGTCTTAGGCAACGGGTTTGGACTTGGATATTTTCAAACTTATGTTGGGGAGGACCAAGTTGTTATGCCTTCGCCCATAACATAAATTTCATTCAAATCCGTTCAACCGTTGAGGCATGAAGGAATAACATATATACCACCTATATACCGACAAACTTTCGCATTTATAAAATTGGGATGATGACAATGAATATAATAAGACATGAGGTAGGCCAAAGAAAAGATGGATGGATTGTGTGAAAGATGATATGCGTAAGAAAGGAGTGAGTACAGAGATGACGTCTGACAGAGGGAAATGGAAGAAAAATACATGTTGTGCCGATCCCACTTAGTGTGGGATAAGGGCAGGAAGATAATGATGATGATGACAATGAATATTTATTATACCAGGAAATAAACTGATACTCCACAATTAAATTGTGGAATATTAGTTATTAGTATCTTAAAATTATACGCCTGGCACCACAAAAACAAATTACTACACTAGTACTTCGAAATTAATTCTAACTTGTTATTCAAACGGAAACATTTATTTAGGACTTCCATTTTAAGCATTAATCAACTTGTAACCATCCTACGCAAGGCTTTCTAAATATAGCCGTTTAATATAGGGACGCCCTTCGAAAGATCTCAGATGTAGGTCAGGTTTCCTGGTGCAACGGGGTTGTAGAATACGCAATGGTAACTAATTTATTTCAATTTCAATTCTTTAAAATAAAGAATTAAAATTGAAATAAATGAGTAACAAAATAAGAAACTATAACCTTACAGAATAGTATTCCAATGCGTTACAATAGAAGCGTGGGGTCCCGGGTTCGATTCCCGGCCGGGGCACACTTTGTGTGGTGAACATGAAGTTTATTCTCGGGTCTTGGGTTTTTGTCTTGTGTTTGTCCATGCCATCTGGGACACAGAGAATCCTAGTACAGAGGTATGAGTATGTAAACGTTTTTTTTTTTATATCCACACAAATGAAATTATACTTCATCTTAAATTATTATACTTTGTAGGGAATCTTTTCTCTGTGACTAAATTATTATGGTACTAGCCACCCCGGCTTCGGATGGATAGCAGAGCATATATGCCTACATTTTTTTCTGTCATATTGTCGTATCATTGAGCATAATGTTTATTCTACTTGGAGTATTTTTAATGTTCCACGTTTTGTTTTTGTTTCCACGGCCGGGGTTGGTTGAGTCGGCGAGTAATCGCATGTTCGCTGAGTTTTACCCGCGCAAAATTAAATACCAAGAACGCAGATTTATCTACTGATCCGAATCTAAATAAAATCCAAGATACGATGATCTAATTTAATTCACTAAAAATTTGCCTGCAAAAATCACTAAATTTAAAAATATGTTTACATAGTTAAAGCATTTTCTAGTAATATTTTTTCGTTGTTGAACTTCACAAATCATCATCATATTTTAGCCAATTTACACAAACCCATAATTAATTCTACAATTAATAATTAATTCTTAATTCTACTTAAATCTTAACCATAAATCACTCTGTCCATATGTGAAAACCACATGAAAATCCATTCTCCTTTTTATTGTTTTTACCTATAATAGCAAAATAAAGCCAAAAAATAAAACACCAACCCACAGATATCTTTACTACAGACCTTAATTAAAGCAATACGAACTCCTTTAATCATCCTCTAATTAAGGCTGGTTACTACATTGACACAAGAGATTCTTGGAAAATATAAAACAGGAAAACCAGCTTCAATTAATTTATGCAAAAAGTGGTAAGCAACGGGAATGGGTACATTTCGACTGCCCCATAGCTTAGTAGATAGTAGTAGCTCTGCCTCTGGCTGCGATGAACTTTATATGATGAATATTTCGTTTTTCTCGGGTTTTGGGCATCTATGTGTGGCCAACATAGGACATTCTAGTGCAGGATTATGAGAGTATTAAGGTATTTTCATTTGTTCTTGGATACACGGTACCTTAGATAGTGTGGCGGCGTGGATCCAAAAGTTGCTGGTTCAAACCTATCAGCAATCCCATAGTAGAAGCTATGACTAAGCATAGCTTGTACTTGGGGCTCGATGGCGCTGTGTGAAATGATCTTGAATATTCTTATGTGAAAAAGTAACAAAACGTGCTGATGTTTACTTACTTTGGAGAAAGAAAATTTTGTGAAATGTAAAAAAAAACCACAGACCAAGATCGAAAAGCAACTTTGCAGGTACAATAATTTTGCGAATCTGTATCCAAAGCGGACTTATTGTAGCATACAATATTTACATTAGGTCGCATAATAACAAATATTCCAATACACTTCAACTAGCTAGCTATCATGGCTCGAAATATCCCCCTAAACGGACAAATAGACAGACATTTTATATTTAGTAATACGGTTCCCTTCCCTTTGGGTACGTTACCGTTAGAATCCATTTTGTATCTGCTCTCTTGTGCTAATTTAGTTTGTATCCCATCTTCAAATATGATAGATCCTTTCACTACCAGTAATGAAGTCTCTTCTTCATCATGTCTAATTAAGACGCGTACGCGAGAAACCAGGCTGCTTTTAACGTTAATGAACTGTAGCTAAAAAGTAAAATATAGGGACTGTAATTAGTGAGAGTCTTTGACCTTCAAATTCCAAGTTTTAATTTTAATGTAGTGAATGCAATCAATCAACCGATAAAAATTGTTTGGAAATAAAAATAATCTAATGTATTTTCTTTACCTAAAGCGGACACCAGCTTATGCTCTTGCTTAAAACTATAGATACCTGAGCGATTTAACTTCACTTGGACTTTAATATTCTTAATAACCATATAGGTAAACTTAGGTAAGCAAAACCCTATCAAACAAACAAAGTTTCATCAAAATCATTAGAGTCGCATAAAATACTTGAAATAAATAAATATAAAGACAATAATTGCCCGTTTGAAGTCATAGGATATTGCCCAAACTTAAGCAAGAATGTAAAGTTTTGTTATTTAGTCGCTCCCGTTACGCCATCGGTTAGAGTGAGCGAGACGGAATACTCGAGGTATCGCCTTAAGTTGCCTAATCGATAACCCCATTCAAAACCTAAATTAGGTAGGTTATAGATATAGTATTGTAGGTAGAACTCGGACGTCGTACGTCGGAAATCGTACGTCGGACGTCGTACGTCGGTAGAACGTCGGAAAATCAAACTAATAAGTTATTATTATAACCTCTTGATGATCGAATCGACTTAACAAGAACAAAGTTTACTTTTACATAATTGAGAGTAAATACATTTTACGATTACTATCTAAAATTCTTAGACAATTTTAGACTGTTCGCTCAATCGCTTTTTATCCCAAAGCTTGTTCTATGAAACTTAGATTACTGGTACAATAGTTTTACAACACTACGTTAACACACTCATACCTCTACACTAGGATTCCCTGTGTCGCAGATGGCATGGACGAACACAGAAACACAAGACAAACACCCAAGACCCGAGAACAAACTTCATGCTCACCACACAAAGTGTGCCCCGGCCGGGAATCGAACCCGGGACCCCTCGCTTTGAAGGCAGGGCTACTACCAACTAAGCCACGGAGCTGTCGTTCACACTTTGTGTAAGTATATACCTACATATAATACAATTGACAGCCTGACACAGGCCTGACAAACATCTATGTTCGTCCTGGGTGGGAATCGAACCCACCAGTGCCGAGAACAGAACTATTACCAACACACTCGCGAGGCCAGTCATGCTAGTTTATTTAATACTAACTGTGCCCCGCGACTTCGTGCGCGTCTAAAACATTATTTCGCGCGGAACCCTTAATGTTTCTGTCCTAACCTAATCTACAATAATAAATGCGAATGTGAGTTTGTTTATTTAATTGTCGATATATTACGCTTCCACGCCTTAATGACTCGGGTACTTTTCATCTAGAAATAAATTGATTAACAGAATCGTCAATGACGTGAGCAAAGCCGCGGGTAAAACCCAGTGATATTATAAATTAGTTATAGTGTTTGTTTCTTGCGCTGTCAACGAATAACCATGAAATTTGGCTACATGTTGTCAGGGATACAGAAAAAAACATTATGGTACCTTTTGTCAAATCGAAATTTACGCAAACCAAGATACTTAAACTAGCTTTCAACTAGATATAGCTTTTGCTACAAGCAATACAAAACAATTTGAATTTGAATTCGAAGAAAATAAATTTATTAATAACTATAACTAGAACAAACATTACAATCAAAGTAGGTATAATAAATAAAATATTACAATACGCCTTAGTTATAGCCAAAAAATAGGATACGACTAAGCATTATGCGCCTAGCACGTAAGTATACATACTTAGTGCGCAGATCGTCCCTTGGTTCCTACACTTCTATATCCTGTATCTACCCTAAGATAGTGATAATCCAACAGATTTGTCTGAACGCACGTTTAATTGACACATGCGGGATGGCACGAGGCATATAAGACCTCAGACCCCGCGTGCTAATACAACGTTACGCCCGACTTCGAACACAGTAACTTTCATAAGTCAAATCAAAAATCTTTATTTCCTTTGAAATCTTTTTTGAAGTCCTCTGAAACCTTTTTACGGAAATTGTCTAAAATATAAAACAGCATTAAGCTCACAACGGCGCAGTCTCATAAATAAAACAGTGACTCACTTTTTTATATTAAATAATAGAGAAATTTATATTAAATAATACTAGGGTCGGAAATTTGTTTAATTTTGTGTTCATACAAGTATCATGTCATAGGTGGGATAAACTTCTTACTACCTGAAATTCCGAAGTGGCAATTCCCATACAAGTATACAAGCCCATATAGTGGCATCCCATACTTCTATATTCTATATCCATACTATATTCTTTTTTCCAAAACAGTACAGAAGCGACAAAACGAAAAAATAAATAAAAACAAATACATTATCGAATTTTTGCGAGACCGACGGCAAAATATTTATCTACGAAAAACGAAGTCTTTTTCTTCGTCATATTGTCGATTGCTGACAGACATACTGATTTTACCCTTTTATAGGTGCCGAGCAGCCTCGTTAGGGAATGGATCCAGTATCAAAGAGCGGTGTTCATTACTTCAGAATTGATTTCACCAAGCAGAGATGGACCAAGGTTTTAAGCTGAATTAACAGGTACTCTTACCTCTATTTTAGGATGTCTTTGCAGGTTCCATGGTAATACAGGTACAACACAAACACACAAAACCCTGGGTGGTCCAGTTGCCTCCATCCGTAGTTAACCTTATGGATCCCTACACGTACCCCTTGGGTGGTGCTAAAGCAGCAACGAAAAGAAGCAGTAGATCTTACGTTAAATATTGCCCGGAGAAGTACTGCCTCCACACCTGTTAAGAAGTCTGCCACCATGCAGTGGCACTCGGATTGGTGAAAACACATGCGCATGACACGTTACATGCCAGTTTAGAGTGACGGGCACAACGGCTACGACTTGTCACTTCCCATACTTCGGTCGGGGAGAACCTAGTTTGCACTGCTATAGTTATGGGTGGAGGTAACCTCTTAACATCAGGTAGGCCTTAAGCTATACATTAAAAATACCCGCAACAGTTGGTATTACCCAAGGCCAACTTAGTTACGTAATAGTCTGTAATATCTGGGTATATAATAGTCTGTAATAGTCGGTTTTTTTTTTGTTTTTGTGTAAAACGTGAAAACAAAGTACCTTTTTTACAAGAAATACAATTATACAGGTAAAATTATACAGCAAAACCCTATCTAAACACAAAATTTCATCCGAATCGTTAAAACCGTTTCGCAGATACGCGATAGATACGAGTATATACAAGCATTGCTCGTTTTAAGTAATTATTTTTATATGATTACCGTGTCGACCTGAGCTTTTGTCGATAAATGATGTCAGTACATAACTTAAATATTTACAGATTGCTAAGCCATATTTTGGGGGGTCCCTGTGGCACGCGTCAGAGTCCCTATACGTGCCCCCTGGGTGGTGCTAAAGGAGCAACAAAAAGTATCAGCAGAACTTGTGCAAAGTTAGCCGTGTAATATGCCGCCAAACAGTGATGTACTTGCATTTCTGTGATCCGATGGAAGTGTGTGGGTGTGGGCGCGGATGAATTGACAGGCACTTCAGGCGTAACATCCTCGGCTTAGATTGACGAATGCGACTTAGATTTTCTTTTTAGTATCGGAAGATGTTACTAAATACTACTCAGGTATTTTTGTTGTTTATGGGCGGCGGTAACCACTTCACATCAGGTTCACGTATGCTCGTTTTGTCAATTGAATAACAAAAATAAGAGTATTTTTTATTAACATCCGTACAGGTACTCAAATATAACCTTGTAACCTTGGAATAAAAAAGATACACAACCTTTAAAAGCTTGTATCGTTCAAGCTGTGAGCGATACCTTGCTGAAATTTTGACAAAATATTAATTCATTACGATTGGAGGTATGGGATCTTTGTGTGCGATTCCAAATTACACTTATTCGATTTTAATGTGATACATCTACCTAATGCCGTGCCTTGGCAGTAAAAGTAATTCGTATGATGTAATGGCGAACGGCATGACGGGCATCCCGTGACGGCAAACATTTATGTTCAAGTGCAATCTCTATTTTGACGTCTTGGCAGTAAATTAATAATAATGGTATAATAATGATGTTTATATCAGATCAGTAAAATAACAAATCCATGTTGTGTTGGTAGAAAATGTCTTACAACTATTTGGTTTTAATTTCGAATTATTTGGTCACTAAACAAGCGATCGGTTTTGTTCTAGTCATCTATCGCCTCATCAGATAAGAACTATGGTCCCTAACAACAAGGGTTAGGAGACTGTTCGGACTCCCACGTACGCAGCTTATCAGGGATAAATCAGTTCTTCAATTGATGGCCATTGGAAATTGGATCAAAAGTGGTGCCACTGTCCCCCAGCGGTAGGAAAAAATCCATGTCGCTCTCCACCAGTGGATATATTTTTTAAATTTGTACCGCTATCCCCCAGTGGTGGACAACGAGAATAATTCTTAAAAGTTGTTTAGCTGTCCCGCTGTGGTTGCCAAACAAGTGGTACAAATTGGGAATAATCGAATTTTTCATATCTGCGACCTACAACTTAAAATAAATAAAATTGTATTCAATTATACACTTCCAATCAGTTCCTGTGTTACAGATAGCATAAACAAACACAGAAACGCAAAACAAACGCTCAAAATCTGAGAACAAACTTCATGCTCCACACAAAGTATGTCCCGGCCGGGACCTTCGCTTCGAAGGCAGGGCTACCAACTAACACGGAGCCATCAAAAGCATAGCTACATCAGAGCTACTACCAACTGAGCTATATCAAAATTAAAACATATGTTACACCCTGAACTATTATTTCTTAAATCCATCCCTGTATCAAGGTTTCTTGTTAGTAGGAATGGCGAAAGTTTCGAAAAATTGTCGTACCTTGCTCCTACATAACAAGACTTTTAAAAATTAACCAAAGTTTGCCAATAAATTTCAACGGTCTGACAAATGTTGTCTGGGATTTCTTTTCTATTTTTTTGATACTGTCAGCCACATAGTAAGCAGGTATAAAATGCAACGATTATTTAGTATAAGGTAATCTCACGAAAGTATTATTCATATATCTGTAACGTAACACACACCTTGTATTATCCTTTTAACTGCCAAGATCTACAATATGATTGACTAAATGATTTTTCTTACTTGATAAGGTAAGAGGTAAAATCGTAAAAAATGTTTGGCCATTAAAAAGTTAATGATAAACTGGACTGGACTTCAATTTCCATCAAGGATAAACCTATATTAAAAAAAATCGATCGATCGATCGATTTTTTTAGTTTTTAAAAACGTCATCGAAATGGTTCTTCGCTATACCTTATGAAGTACTTATAACTAGAAATTTGAAGATCAATCTCTACACCGAGTCGAGGGATTTCGTAAAATTAACTTGTCACGTTATTTTATAACAACAAATACAATCGGTGGTACAAAACCCGCGTCGTTGGTATTTTTCTTTTATTTTAGGCAATGAAGCGATGCGATCTACACAAACCTCGCTCTGTTTGCCCAATAATCTGGTAAAAATATGGGACAAGGTCATATTGTATCCACAAATCGTCATAGTAAAACATTCTTTACCTGCGCCATATAATTGAGGATAAATATCATATATATTACAAACCTTGGCCTTAATACTGTTTTTTTCTTGTTAACTTATCGAAGCGCAAGGTCTCGTAGATTGGTTGTTGGTTTTAGAGAACATGTGATTATTTTTTGAAATGGAGATCGAGGACAGGTGAAAAAATTTCTCCATGATATTAATATGGGACCACCTTGAATGTATACCCTTTCAAATGAATATCATTTAAAACTTATAAAAACCGGTCAAAAATTGGCGAAAAAATCGTTGACAAAACAAACAAAACAAAAAAAATACAGCTGATTTGAGAATCTTCACCTTACTTTGAAGGCATTTAAAAAGTAATGCTTACAACGATGATAATTTGAAAGGTACTGCCTCGCTTTTTCAATTCATCCAAAGGTTAAGGACGCCATTTGGACGACTTTTACGAGATAATTTCTAAGAAACCCGCTTCTTTACTGGTGGGCGTTAGGTAGTGGCAACACCATCCTGAAGATGATTGTATTTGAAAGCGATCTACCGATGTCAAGTAAAGTTATTCGTATTCAGGGCCCATTGATTTTTTTTTTTTTTTTTTTTGCAGTGTTTTATTTTACCACAATATTTTTATTCCAGTAAACTCGGCACTGTCTGCCGCATTACTGCTCCATTATCCACCAAAAATGGATAAAGACCATCTTTCATAACACATAAAAACTGTTCTGAAATCAGATCATCGCTTGTATACGTTACCCCAAAGGAGTATGCCACAAAATCACAAACAGAAAGACAAACTATAACTAATAACAAGCCTCTTTGCAGTCTTGGGTTGTATCCTCAAACCAACTCTTTCCGTTACTTTAAGCACAAAAACCAATGCCTGAATCGGCATAGCAACACATCTAATCAACTAAAGGTTTCAAGATTTATTCTTTGTGTCCTAATTAAACTCTTTATCTTCTGCCAAGGCAACTGTTTAATACATATTGTAATGTTACGGGACGCTCCGACAGCAACTGACAGATAAGTGGTTACTACCACCCATAAACAATGTCATAACAACTCCGGTTGTCGCATTGCGTTGCGCCCGTCCCTCTGAGATGGGTGTTACGTCTCATGCTACTGTTATTTCACCGGCACCCACACCTTTCCATAGCAGTGCAAGTGCACCCCTGCTTGGCGGTGGATTACCAGATGTGGTGGCCGTACTTTTCCGTCACGGTTACCTTTCCGAACCTGACACAGGTTCTACTGCTACTTTGGATTGCTCCTTCCTTGCACCGACCAGGGGGCAAGTGTGGGGTCCCAAAGGGTATTCACTCGAAGGGCACTCAACTGCGAACGCAAGCAATAGACCCCAAATAATGTATAATTATCTTGTTTATTCAATTGAACAATTAAACGGTCAATTTATTTAATAAATGCTTTGATAAAATTATCTTTGTTTATTTAGCGTCAACTACGTATTATTTTCATGAATTATGGACTTGATAAGTAAGGGTTGATATTTTTATTTTTAACTGATGACTTTCTTATCTTTGTCTAATACGTGAAGGGGTCTTTATTAGGTTTTTTTCGCGATATACTCGCAAATTGTAATCCAATTTTAATGTTATATTTTAATTGTTAGGAATTTTTTGTAAAAGACTGGCCCCTAGAAATTTGATGGAAAAACCTAAATGTTAAGGTATTTATGACTTTTTTTAGTTGCTTTATAGCATTAGCTTATAAAAAACAAGTTTTTCTTAGTTTCAGAGCTTATGCGATTATATAAGATACTTGTACTGTTAACTACAAGTTAGTGACAGCATTAGTCATTTTTATATGTCATTTATTATTATTATAATCAAATTATGTCATCAAACAGCCCGTCTTGCTCGGCTCAGTCGCTTGAAGCACTCTACGGAGACAATTAAGTAAAAATATTATGAGTAAAAAAGTTTAAGGAATTAATATAATGTTCTTGGTAAGGTTACTAAGAACATTATTCATTCACTTTTCAGACTTTCACGACTTTTCAGAGAACCACGCAATATTTTATTTCTAATGTTGTATCTTTTACAGTGTAAACATAATAAATTCCAAAAAAAATTTCAGAACATTACTTGGATTCCATTTTGGGGCTCACAAAACTCGAAAATTAATAATCAATACTAAAGATTTGATTTATTGGATATTACTTGTTCAAAGATTTTAAACCGACATCAAAAAAACGAAGTGGTTCTCAATAACAAACAAACAACGATAACACACTCATATCTCTGCACTAGGATTCCCTGTGTCGCAGATGGCATGGACAAACAGAAACACAAGACAAACAACCAAGACCCGAGAACAAACTTCATGCTCACCACACAAAAGTGTGCCCGGTCGGGAATCGAACCCGGGACTCCTCGCTTCGAAGGCAGGGCTACTAACAACTAAGCCACGGAGATTATTTAGCACATTCGAGTATTTGGCAATACTCGAATGTGTGTTAACCAATTTTGACACTAGAAATCTGTGTACAGATTCAATTGCGTAAGGGTTTTTTTGTATTTGAATATTATTTACGAAATATATTATATCAAAAATCTATTATATTATGATGATTTTAATGCAAGTTGTTATGGAATAATTGTATACCGCTTAAAATCTGTTGTATTTTTGATTGTTCTTCCTACGCTAGTGTTGAACAAACAAAATGTTTACGAAAATTTAAGGAACACAATTCAATTGTTTGTGATCAAAATCATTATAGCGTAAAGAATGTAATTCCTACATTTGGGGTTTTTGATTGTTCTTTCTCATGAAGGTTAGATAACATTTACCAAATTTATGTAATAAATAATGTAAACGCGTGATCTTGTAGGTACAAATTTATTATAAAAAAGTAACGTTTCTAAGTTTTTTAGTATTCAATGAAATGAATTACGTTGAATTTAACTAGACAAGGAGTCATATGATATAATAATAATAGTAATAATCATTTAATTCAAATACAAGATCAACAGAATTGTTAGTAGGTACACCGAAATAAATATTAACGTAAACGTTTACACACTCGTTTACACACTCATACCTCTGCACTAGGATTCCCTGTGACGCAGATGGCATGGACAAACACAGAAACACAAGACAAACACCCAAGACCCGAGAACAAACTTCATGCTCACCACACAAAGTATGCCCCGGCCGGGAATCGAACCCGGGACCCCTCGCTTCGAAGGCAGGGCTACTACCAACTAAGCCACATATTGTTAGTAAACACAAAATAATAATAATAATAACCAAGTCTTACTGCGACACTAGGCAGGTTTTAAGCGTTATTACTGCCATCCAGTTAATACAGATAAGATTTAATCAATGCATAAAAGTTAACAGATATTTAATAGATTGTAACACAAATTAAAATTCACAGAAAGTAGCTTTTATTTGAATGTAACTAGCCGAGCTGTTTCTGAAATATGAACTCCCATGTCGTAGCCTCCGGTTACTGAGTAAAAAACATGAGACAAACTTTGCTACTTCAACCAGCCATAAAGTCAAGAAAATACCTACTTTAATGATAATTCACTGTCGTATTTGAAAATTATTTTGAAGGCTGTAAGAAAGAAAGGAAATCCCGGGTTCAATTCGAGTTTGTTCGTGTCTTGATACGTATCATCCCCATCTCGGGTGATGGACGCAACATGATGAATGCGACTCAGTGTAAGATTCAAATTTTATATCGAGTCGCATTACTGTTGTTATGAGCGGCGGTCACCACTTACCTCCGGGTGGGCCTACAACTCGTTCCATCATTTTTATATATACATAATCTTTTCGTACTGCCCTTTGTAAGGTGGCATTAAATAAATAAAATGAGAGATTTTTTCAGTTTACATATAAATATATTATTTTAAAATATGATTATTAAAATATGCGTAAAACAATTTGTCACAAGGACATTTTACGATAAAATATAATTATTAACGTAAAGACTATTAGGACTAAGATAATTACGACCATTGGGTCGTTAAAAGTAAAATTATTAGTCAAATGATAAGTTTTGTGACAGTAAATTATAGCAAACACTATAAAAGAAATTAATTGAAGATATCACAAACTATATGACGATGAAAGCTGGCCATCATACAATACGTAATCGCATAATATCAAGGCCAAATTTAGGTACACCATAATATTAAGCTCAACTGAATCGAAATTATTTTAGATAAATTTGTTGAATGTGAAATATAATTTCATTTAAATTAAAATACGTTACGTATGAATTTCTATTTAAAAATGAGTTTTTTCTCTCAATTGTCAACTTATTCATTGCAATTAATTCTTTATCACTCATCAAGACAAGGCCGGCGTCCCTGCAATGGAGACAAGATAATTAACTATTTGAAATAACAATAAATAACGCCTAATGATATTTTCATAACCTCACCGGAATTCCACTGGTGAAGTGATTAAGAGTAGATTTAATTAAAACTATTTTATAATCATGGCATTGAATGATTGAATAATACTTTATTGTACACCAACACAGAGAAATACAAATATTATAAAAATTTTAATACGTACATCGGCGGTCTTATCGCTAAGAAGCGATCTCCTCCAGACAACCCTTGGTTTGGCCTCCAGATGTTGTAATATACTTGCCCCTGTAAAAACTGCTGTCAGGTAGAGAACTTGTCGAAACTACTGTAGGCAACATTTATAACTGAACTCTTAAGTTTTCGAGAACTGAAGAAAATATTTAATCTGATATGAGATTTTCGCGCGATTTCAGAAATATAGGCTCCTCTATGTCCCTCCTATCAAAAGTTTAGATACATACAAAAAAATTTCACGTCTGTTATTATAAAAAAAATATTAATTTAAAAAAATATTATAAAAAAGTATTATATAATAGTAAAAGTATTATATAATAATAAACAAGTAGTAAGTATAAAGTAGTAGGTAATAAATAAATTATTATAAAAATAATTTAAAAAAATATTATATTATATAATATTTTTTTTAATAAAACTCATATTATTAAAAAAGTCAACATTTTATTAAATAAATCAGTTTTTACATCAACTTATATCTAACTACAAGTACAGCTTTTAGTATAAAGGCTAGTTATAAACGACAAATAGCTTAGTCATACAAAAATATTACTTTCCTCCATTCAGCAGGTATCAAACTGCCCCTATACAAATACTCAAACTATGCCTTCAAGATATTTTGGAAACTAATAGCAAGTTTTCATTTACGTCAATCTCAAAAATAGTTTTTTTTTTTTTTCAAGTTTGTTTTCTTAGAGAAATTTAACAGCCATCATTTTAAGTTTACTGTATCTTTGTTTCCATTTATTTCCAGACAGATTTTTTAAATAAATGATAGTTAAGTACATATCAGGACTACGTGATAATTTAAATGATATAGATACAATTTTATCAATTATGATATGCAAAATTATGATAATAATTAAGTAATGATTTCTAAGTATTTCTTAAAAATAAAAACATAGCCTAAGTATCTAATCATATCCTTAAAATATAATATGTAAAATAAAATATTGACTCATAATCTGTCAAAATATTAGTTCATAAAAGGTATTTATATTTTACTTTTAACTGACACTTCACTTTTTTACTTGATGCTTAACAAATGTTATATATTTTTTTATTATCAACACTCAAATGTTGGAATTAACATAGGTGAAACAACTATATAGAGACTTTACTGACTAAGAAATAATTGTAGTACACATGTAGTAGAATTATTGAATTATTTATTATTGAACTAGTACCAATTTTATCGAGATTACTAGATTGATAAATATTGTTGCAGAAAGAGTTTTAACCATACATGTGGCTGAATAGTAAGAGTAAAAGGTAAGCCAAGAAAAAGATGGATAGATTCTGTGAAAGATAATATCAGTGAGAAAGAAGTGAATGATGATGTAAGATGATGATAATTACTTTGGATATGTCTTAAGCTCTAGATTATATAGAACATTTAAAACATATCTATGCAGCATCTCATTTAAGCTTACTTCAATAATATACAAACGAATCTGTAATAAAATATTACTATGCCATGACATTTTTTTGTATGTCAAAAATGTATGTACTTCACAGACGATTGAGTTATCACTGTCAAACTAATATCGGACTCTTGGCATTGAAAATCTGACAAGAATTGATCGTTGAGCATTTAAGCGGATTGCATTACTTTATAGTTTTTACAATATTTTTACATAGTTTTTAAATTAGTTCAACGCCAGCAAAATGGACAGTGTTTCAGCACTGAAGTATATCTTGAACTTCAGTCTGTCAAATCTGAATCAGACCTTAAAGTATCCCTGTTTGATAATTCATGCGGTAATTTTTGGACACATGTAGAGAATTGGGCTAAGACATAAAAGGACATTACATAACTTTATAGCATATACATTTTTCAAATTTACATATACAATCTCTTTATCATTATTAATTAAATATATACTTTTGCTGGGAAATTCTCAATTCATACTGAACTACAAATGTTTGCTGTCAAAATAAAATTTGCATCGCGCGTGCTGCGTACAATGTTTATCAACCATACTATATATTCAAGTAGGTATACTTAATACATATATATTCAATATATAACATTTATAATTAAATACGATTTAAAGCTTCGTTTTTATCTTAAAAAGATCATAACATACAATATTTTAACAACAAGTATTATGTGATTGATAAAAACATTATTTTGTGCACTGAACGAACTTGGAACAATCCAATCTACATTATTGTCAAATAATGTTTTTGACTTAGAATGTTTACAACATTCTCATAGTAATATCAGAAGATTTGATAAATATGTTTATTCTAATTTATTCTTGTATCGCGCATAGTATAAGCTGCGTAGATGAACGATAATATTTCTAAGCTCTTCAACTACAGAACTCTCAACGACATCACATTATCACGTTGCGATAAGTAGTTTATTTAGTCCATAGACAGGTGATAAAAAAATGCTGTCTGACATCCATGAATATTACAGTGACCGATCCTATTTTCCCATCGGCGACGACAGCTGTAAATAATGCCACCCATCTCACTTTAAAACGTGGCTTTACTTTATAAATACAAAGTGGCTTCATATTTATTTTGCTTTTCGAAAGTTAAAGAACAACATTACTAGGTGATATAACGTACATCTAATTTTATAACTGAACCAATATGATATCATAATTATTATACTTTAAAGACATCAACTATACAACACCAATTTAAATAGATACAATATATTATACATGACACGATCAAGTCTTGAATTTGAAGTGTGCGTATAAGATATAAATATAGTAACAGTGTACACGATATAGAAAAGGAATAGGTACATATAGGAAAGTATAAAAAATGGTAAGGTACGCGAATCTACCGCTATAATTTCTACTATAAATGATACACCAACTAATTAAACCAACCAGAACCTACGGGATAAATTCATTTCCCCTACATGCAACGCCTATTCTAACATGTCCTACCAAATAATCTACATTGATTATATATGTTTCTTCTACAGTAAATGGACATACAACCGTCTTCTAATCACATTCATTATATAATTTGGCATCATGAGATCTAGAATCTACGTATGCCCCTCACGTTATTCAAAATTTATCATAATTTTGACGCCGTGTTGTTAGCTTCAGTCATTTGAACATCCGTCTCTTCATCTGCGAAAAGATAAAAGTTTTTAAGCTTGGCAATGGAGTTTAAGGTTGACAGACGGCTGAGACGACGATCAGTTAATTAAATTATGTCACTGGGCCTAAAATTAATGCCCCCAGTGGAATTCTTGGCAAATATTTGTAATTGTAGAAATCAGATACAAATTGAAATAAAATTTGAAAAATTGATTGAAAACTTAATAAAGCTAAGAGTGTTTCAGGGGCAAACGCAATAATGCATGTTTTTATGAGTCAACAGGAAGTACCCCATAGGTTTTGATTCCCTTGCGAGATTCAAAATACGCGGCATAAATGGGCGTATCTTTTAATTGCGTTGACTTCAAAATTAGATTTTTCACCTCTCATAGGGATTGCAGATTTGAGAATTTGATATTAATTTCAACTTGATACCTTCACGCGTTCCTGAAAGCAAGGGTCTTGACAGATGAACAGATTGCGAACGAAGTGATCACATAAAGATCTGTGTTTTACTTTTGAACTCCAAAGTTCGATAATATCGTTTAGACACACATACACCTGTACTAAGATTCCCTGTCGTAGGTGGCATGGAAAAACACAGAAATGCAAGCCAAACACCCAAGACTCGAGAGTGTAAGTTTACGATATTTATGGCATTGCTTAAAATAATAAAAATATTTCAAAATCAAGTACTTTGTTTTTCCTTTTTAAAAGGCAAAACATTACAGTTATCTAAGTTGCTACGTAATTTAATTTAAACGTGGTGATTTAAACATAAACTGATAAAAATTGCGTATTCATACAGTCGTCTAATTTAATTGTTTGACAGATCTTTCAGTGTACAGAACCGCTTATCTTAACCTGTCTTTGTAATTTCAACGTCAGTGACAATGGAGCATTGTTTTAGACAATGAAGTCAATGTCTCTTGAAATGACAAAGATAAAATAAAGCGTGTAGGACTATTAGAGACTGTAAAACGAACTCAAAACTCATCATATAAAGATTTTTATTCCATTAAATCTCTAGTATCTTTTGGACACGTGAAATTTTACTTACAAATTATATATATTTTCATGAGCATATATAACGTTTCCCAACTTGGTTTTTTTATTTGATCTAAACGATGGTTAGTTAACCAGTTACTGCCACCCATAATCGCCGACACTATTATTTAGCTAACAAGCGTACGGAGCCAACAATCATAAACTATTCCTCAAGAAGTACATTAAGGAATTATTACAAAAACTACCAATAAAACTTAAGTGCATAGACTTATATAACGGCTGACTTTTGTAGCTACACGCAGTTTAGAACAAAATAGACATAACGTCAATGCTACATAGTACTAAACAATACACTCTTCTTACATTCTTTTAATGAATTGTAGGTAAAGTTGAACACAATTGAAATATATAATACATTTCTTGAATTGAAAAGGAAACAAACTATCCATTCACTCGACAATAAACACAAGCACAAGTGAGTTATACAATAGCTCGCGAGCTGCAACTCAATGCCTAAATTCTGACTACCAGGAGTAGATACTATTTCACTCACCTTCCATTTAAACAGCTCAAACCCACGCTCTGCTGATCGGCCGTGGGCAGCGCGATGTTTGACGGTGGACTCTTGTTCAGGGGGTACCATTGCGCTACAGGTTTCCTAGGGTTGTCGATCATTTCCAACCAGTGGTCGCGGCCGATGCCAATCAGGGTTGAACCAATTGCTGTGCAGCCAATCAGCTCGTTGGGACCGATCCTGGAAAGATAGTCTGAGTTGGAACTGACATAATCAACTATAGCTAAAACATTATAAATAAATAATTAGTGACTTTAATATGACATATCTGTGTGAATGTTATATGCGCACGAATATGTGTAAATTTTGACATTTCAAAACACACCTGAAATTTTAGAGAACATAATTCAGAACCCTGGGCTATAACCTTATTTTTTTAATATTGATAGTTTTTTCAGCAGAATTAACTACTAACTAACATGTATTAAAAAAAAGAGTAATATATACGTATTCTATCAATAATCTGGTTCCCAAGCTCAGTTTGGGGCTAGAATGCGCTGTTAATCAACACCAACCACGGGGGACCCATCAATGCTGATTAATCAACACCACCCAGAGAGACAGGTGTAGTGATTCCAAGTCAATTATTAGTCCCAAGCTAAAATTTTTGTTCAAAAGTAATTTATGGTTTCCGGCGTTACCTTGCGGAACTCCATGTTAATCTGATCTAAAACGGGCGTAATATTTAGTATTCTAAATCCGCTAAATTTATTTTAAATGATGAAATACTCAACTGTAAGCTAGGCAAGCCTTTGACGCGCTAACTCAGGTTAATCTCGATAATCACGAGTCAACGCTCTTGAAGATAAGGCGAAACACGTGTCAATTCTATTGTTGTACTCAACAATTACTCATATATAACCCTTTTCAGATCATTTTGTTCGGAAGCGTCCAATGATAGCCAATCGTTAAACATCGTCATCATCACATAAAGGTAATTAAAAAAAGTTTACGTTATTTTTACGGTACCCACCGATTAATCAGTTAAATGAAAATATAATGTGAAAAATTATTCTATAAGTATCTACATATATATTGTTTACGTTACCAATAGATTAATTACCAGTTAAATGAAAAAAAACACGTAAAGAATAATCCAAGAAGCATCTACATAGATATACGTTAACGTTACCAACCGAAAATATCTTCTGAAAAATAATTGAAGAAGCATCTAGATATATATTGTTACGTTACCAACCAATTAATCACAGTTAAATAAAAAAAAAACGTTAAGAACAATTCTAAAAACAATTTTAATTTACATAGGTATATGTTTACATTACCAACGGATTCATCACAGTTAAATGAAAATATCACGTCAAGTATAATTCATAACGTATCTATATATAATAGGTATATGATAACGTTGCCAACCGATTAAACACAGTTAATTGAAAATATCACTAAATAAAAATTCAAGAAGCATCTACATATACAATATATGTTTACGTTACCAACCGATTAATCACAGTTAAATGAAAATATCACGTCTTGCAGCTTAACTGGCACAGAGTATTACTCTCGTTTTTCCTCCAAGCTTATGTTCATTTGTATTCATCATACGAATAAATGTGTACATTATCTGTAATCCTACATTTCGTGCGTACGCAATTTTTATGTGAAAAATTCGTTCAAAAGGATTTACAGACTATGTGTGAGGTAACACTGAGATCTAATGTTACAAACTGGCCTTACAGATCATTTATTAGTTGCTCTGCCTTTTGAGCGATAGGTCCTGGGTTCGATTCTCACCCGCAACAAACGTCTGTGAGACGAACAGAAACGTTTGTTTTATGTCCGATTGTTTAAGTGTATTTCGTGTATGTATAGAAAAAACATAAGAACAAATAAGAAACTCCTAATGGAAAGATAACTTTTTTATTTAAGAAATAATGTAGGGCTTGAAATAATCTTAAATTACTAGTTTAAAGCAAAGTCGATGTTTTTGTCTAATTCCCCGCTTCTAAACTTCTAAACCACGCAACGGATTTTGATACGGTTTTCCCTATGATTTTTTTCCGATTGATTTGCATATTATAGTATAGAAAAGCCGACAATTTCCACGATTTGTAGTGATGTTATAACTGGTGGCTAAATCTTTCAAGATAGATCAAAATGATGTACCATGGAATCGTATTACGAAATACGTGATACATACTGTACAACCGTGCGTGGACCTTAATAAATGTAAGGTATTTCCCGTTTGAATGTAACCTGATACAAATCGCCATTTTCCCAGCATCAATCGAGATCTGATAATAAATAACTCACCTGTCATAATCGATAACTTTGACCAGCAGCGTGACGTCGAACACGTTGACCGCTGGAAGATCAAACACCAGCGCCTCGTTGTAAACTGGACTTAATGTGTTCTTCTTTACGGTCGTCTTTTTCTTCTTTATCCGCTTGCCTTGGCATATGAGGCATATTTTCACGTACGGATCTGCATAATAAATAAAAATTGTTGCAATATCTAACGTATACATAGTGATAACATATTTTGGGGAGACCAGTTGCTCGCGTCCGTCCGTACCTGGTGATATGTGGCGACCCCCGCCCATGGCAACAGTAATGCGACTCAATATAACATTTGGATCTCATTGAGTCGCATCTTGTTTCGTCCATCACACGAGACGGGGACGATACGTATGATGCGCATGTAATTTCACCGGGACCCACACCCTTCTCACACAGTAATGCGAGTACCTCCAGGGTGCTAATGGAGCAACAAAACGTAGTCGTAGAACTTGTGTCGAGTTCGTCCGAAGAAGTAATCCAAGCCTGGTAATACACTCGCATTACTGTACACTCGCATTACTGTACTCCGGCGGAAGGGTACCGATGTAATCACATGCCCACGAGACGTCGTATTGCTGTTGGGCAGACGTAACCACTTACGTTGAGCCTTTAGCTCGTTCCGTCAATTCAGTAGCATTAAAAAAAACACTTAAATCGCCAGGGGTGCTTTTTCCCTACAAAATCAAGCAGCGGTGCATGTATCGTTAACATCTAACTCAGACCTGGGGGACAGAGAGCTCTACACTTTACGATTATAGTCATAATAGCCTGTAATGTCATAGATAACATGAAAGCAACGTAATATAATTCCATGACGATTCGGTTCGTTCTCGTTCGCAATTCACACGTGAGACCGAATTGAAATTGCCTGAAATCGTTCACGACTCTTTTTATTTTTTTCTTTTATGAGACCACCTGAACTCAGGCTGAATACAAATGGATTCTGTAGGATCAAAGTATACAAGGATAAAGGCATTGATTTTTTTAAAGAAACTGATTTTGGAACGGTTTCTTGCGAGCTTACAAATTCACACAACAGCCCTAGCAAAGAAATACCGTTTTATTGTTAGACCCTATTTAGCCTTAGATAAAGATATATTAGATTTCTTTGTAACCGGTTGAATGTCCCTGGAAATAAAGCTTTAAGATATTGAATGTGAAAAATTCATGTAATCATGGCCATTTCACACAGAGCTGTATCTATTTTCGTTACAGAAATGCTCGCCCTAGGCGGGAATCGAACCCACGATCTCGCTGACGGCAGTCTTACTACCAAGTTGGACTACGGAACCGGAGAAATTTTTCTCGTTAGTAACTACAGAAGGCCAATCCAAAACTTCGCAAAAGTAATTAAGTGAATCCCGAAACGGACAAATTAACTTATGACATCAAAAAAAGATTAATAATTCTATTTGTCAAACATCATTTTATTAAGTGTACAGACTCACTTAATTCCTAAGTACCATTTGCTAAATATAATTAATTAATAGCAAGATCATAACTTCCGTCATTATATTATGATCTCTGATTATTTGAAGTATGTACTCGTAGACCACAGATAAACATAGATGCCTAGACACTCAAACCGCTGCACTAGGATTCCCTGTATTGCAGGTGGCATGGGCAAATATAGGAACACAGGACAAACACCCATGACCTTAAAACAAGCTTCATGCTCACCACACAAAGTGTTTCCCGGCCGCGATCAAACCCGGACCTCGTTGGAAGGCAACAAAAAACAACTAAATGTTTCTCGTTATGGTGATGTTGAAGGAAAACAGTAAGAAGAAACTTACTAGAACTTCCATCTCAAGACAATAGTTTTTGCTTGATAAGCTACTAGATTTTATTACGTGCTTAAAATTTACTTTCAAGTTTAGAATTTCAATTTAGAAAACTAATTTGCCGCATAAAATGATAACACTCTTTCAAAACATTTAGAATTCTGTATTTACTGCGATCCAGAATTTATTTAATGAAAATAAAACAAGCCAGTTTCCTCTTGATGATGAAAATAACAGTTGGTTATCTGTAATCTACGAGTAGTTAAGATAATCAATAATCATAATTAATTCCAAAGCAATCTGTGATCATTGTGATTTCTGCCCCATGGCCGTTTGAATCGACTGAACAACTTCATATATAATTGATATATTACACAGCTTATTTAAGAAATATCATCAAAAAGCAATTGGCAATAAGGATTCCTTATTGTCTTGACCACAGAGATTAATAACCTGTAATAAAACACCAAATCTGTGGTCTTGAGCAATATACATAATATACTTCGATCCAAGCGCTCATCAATCTTCACTAGTGTGAGATCCATTGACGTACATTGCCACTACAAGTCTCGCTTTGATCACAAACTCGGTAAGCCAACCCGCAGTAAGCAGTCAACAATGAGATAAACTCTCCCTATATAAACTGTATCTGTATCAATATCTGACCAACACCAGTTGATTTTGCTACTTGGGGTGATTTATATATTTTGATTTAATCTTACAAGGGCCAATGATCGATAGGATTGTTCTCAGCAGAATACCAGCATCTAATATTAACGCTTCTTACAGTAAACATTATCATACAATAGAAAAAACTGCATAAGGCAGATAAAGTAAGTTTTGAATAAAATCTAACGCTATCAAATCTCAACTAAACATGAAAATTTCTAAATCTAAGTCTATCGACCATTTTCGAATGTATAAACGCCTTTCAGTGCAATGTGATAATAATATTGGAAACAAACTTTTTGAGGCATTTTGACTTATAATATTTTCACATATCATCTCTTCTTCAATGTAAAAGCATTGGTCTGTGGTAAAAGCGCTCCCTACTCAAAGCACGCAATATAACCAAAATAACGTACCCGAAGATCCATTGATGTCCATTGCTTTTAAATTCCTGGCTTTGATCACGGTGACGGTAAGCCGGCCCGCAGTGGGTAGGTAGCACAGTGATAGCATCAGTTCCCCGAGGTCCTTTTTTTCCTGGCAACAAATAAATTTCCATTCCGAAATTAAATAATGGAAATGAAAAAGTTGGACAATGACAAAGGTACATTCTCCCATCTTTGGAAGTAATTTACTTCACAATTGAAACAAATCGTTTTGTTATTATTAAGGGCCAATCAACTGTTGTTTAATTGTTATCCGTGTCTGGTGATAATGCTAAATCCTAGATCGCGGTATATAATATATATATATAGTATATATAATATAAGATTCGGCTTGCGAGATTACAACGTTCATCAAGTTTATTAACGAAATCAAAAATGAAGGTGAAAAATATCAGAGGTAACCACTTAATATTCGATGGAGTACATAAAAAAGTACGGTTTTTTTAAGTGTCTATTGATCATAGCAAACTTTTTAAATTCCCTACATTAAATATATTAACCTCAAGCAGATGGTCAGACAAAGAGATAGAGATACATCTTAATAGGCTTTCCTTTGGGTACGAAAACGTAAAAATTATTAAACAATTCATCAAGATAAAATGTAACTATTCAGCAAACTTTGAATGACAGCTCATTCAAATTTTCCTGTCCAACTGACGCGACCAGATGACATGAGATTAGACCGTTGATTAGCCAATATCTGAGATGGAACAACAAGAAATACGGTTCTACTCCTTCAAGCCTTCGAAATTACTTCAGCATTGGCCATCAATCCCAACAATTTAATATCAAAGACCCATAACAAGTATTTACTCCAAAACATGACATACTTTGATATTCACCACCATACCCAAGGGTTTCAAGGACCCTTGGGCGACTCGTCCGTGCCCTTGAGGAAAGGACGATAAGAAAAGCGGGTACGGGAGATTAACGGCTCTAGGTTCTGGATTATAATTTTGTCAATATAACTATATATAGGATGCTCCTCTGGGGTTATTCTGCGCTCGATGTGGGACGATACATTGAAATCAAATCAAATCGTTTATTCAAATCGTTCTTAATATAGATGATGTCTTCTAATGTATTTTAATGTCTTCTACCAAAATCGGCATGAAAATCTGACATAGCATAGCAATCTTACAAATAATATAGGTTCAGCAAATTATAGTCAATAAGATTTAAATGATATGAAATTATGGATTACAAATAATTAATATAAAAAAATAAATAAAAGAGGATAAAGTAAATGGTGCCGCCCATAACAACTTAGGTCCAAGAACCTGTGATTTCACCGGAGCCCACACCCTTCCACCGGAACACAGCAATACGAGAGCTTCACTGCTTGATGGCAGGTTACCAGGTGTAGAGGCAGTACTTTCGGAACTCGGCACAAGTTCTACTGCTACGTTTACTTGCTTCTTTGGAACCACCAAAGGATATGTGGAGATAATAAAGGACCCCCAAAACCTGTAACACGATTATATTATCAACTCACCTGTGGGGGTGCGAGGATGTTCATCGTATACTCAATCTCCTGCTCCAAGTCAGCCGATTCCAGGAGTCCTTTCAGCACCACGTGGCCGATCAGATCGTGACGGCTGAAGCGATCGAAATCGTACACGGAGAACTGGAGATAGCGTTGACGAAGCTCTTCATATGGGACGCTGTTGACAAGAGAAAAGGTCCACTTATTTATGGCTTTGTTAAGGTTTGTAGCTGAGGGCGGGTTGCCTGAAGGAAAGTGGCAAAGCAGTAGTGTGATCACTGTGTACAGGTGGAAAAGCGTGGCTGCATGGGCTAATTAGTTTAGCTTCTAATTACAAACGTTCAGGTCCTAAAAAGATTAATTACTGAAATTGGAGCGGATCAGTTACAGAAAATAGCCCGGCTTTTGAGGGCCACATATCGAATCTGGGGGAAACCGCAGATGGACAGAATAAAGGGATTCATTCTCATTAAAGAATAGATTAAATTTTCGCTACCAAATTGTTACAAAGTTACCAGAACTGGTTTTATAGATAACTACGCCCGCGGCTTCGCTCGCGCTAGTATAGACTTACACAATTATTTTTGGATGAAAGGTACCCTACGTCCTTTTCCCTGACAACGTGTATGCAAAGTGTTATGATTGAGGTGTGAAAGAAACAAACTCACATGCGCATTTATAATATTTATTAAGTAAGTTAATATTAGAATGCGCCCGACCGAGCCAGGTACTTTGTACTCAATGTTATCTTTAATTTTTTGCTAACAATTTTACAAGTCGCCTTGAGTTGCGCCTGTCATTTCACCGGCACCCATACCCTGCCACCGGAACACAGCAATGCGATTGCAACACAGCTTGGCGTTGGATTATCAGGTGTGGAGGCAGTACTTCTCTGGAAGAACTTGACACAAGGTTTCCTGGTACTTTGGACTCCTGTCACACCCAGAGGACACGTGTAAGTACTCTGAGGGTATTCACCTACGGACGAAGGTAACTAGACCCCCCAGACATACATTACAGTGACTTTATCGAAAGCAAGCTTAGCAGATAAGCTCATTGTTACCACTTTCACAATCCCGTTCGACGGTGTTCAGACCGCCTTCCCAAGTAGATTGACCTTTCATATCATCAAATTTCCTGCCTTTTTATCTTTAAAATATGCCGTATATATAGGCTTAGAAATATAAGCTATTTTCTAAATAAGAAAGACGTTTCCATGTACTGGTTTGTTTGATTTTGGATTACATAGGCACGCTTTGTTCAATCCATGTTAAGAACAAATGAGTGATTTAAATCGAAAAAAAAAACATCTTTAATAATTTTGTCCCTTACTTTTCGCCCTTAGGGGGTACACCCTATCTTTATAAAAAAGAAACATCCAAATCGGTATACAACGGGCGAAGAAAAAAATCACAGGAAAGCAAAATAAGCAATATCGTTTATTTGGATATAATTTGAGTATGTCAAGAATCTAGGTCAAGAATCCGGCAAGTCCTAGAACCAAAATTAGAACCATCTACCAATCTGAATTGGGCTCTTTTCCAAACCAACCACAAAATCAACTATTGTATTTTGAATTCGAAAGTGTAACCATCATTTTGGAAATCAAAACCAATTTATTTTTTTAAACGTTTACACACTCATACCTCTGCACTAGGATTCCCTGTGTCGCAGATGGCATGGACATACACAGAAACACAAGACAAACACCCAAGACCCGAGAACAAACTTCATGTTCACCACACAAAGTGTGCCGGCCGGGAATCGAACCCGGGACCCCTCGCTTCGAAGGCAGGGCTACTACCAACTAAGCCACGGAGCCGACGAATTATATAAAGGGTCCGTAGACAACTTCCAGTCTGTCCAAACTGTTTGTGATGAGCATGAATTTTGTGCTAGGGTATTGGGTTTGTGCTGTGTGATTGTGAGTGCCACCGTTGTGTGTACAATGTAACCAGTTGTTTGTTTGATATTACAATATTCATGGAGCGGTGAGCAGGACAACAATATTTTTTTTCCAATGAATGTAAATAAATTAACGGAATGAAAGAAATATGAGTGTATAGAACACGGAACAATTCTTGCTAGTAAACAACTTTACAATAAATTATGATTTATTGTGTATTTGTTTACCGAACCTAGGAAGTTAAGAACACGAACAAAACAAGTATTTAGAAGTATTAAGGAGATTCAAATGATATTAGTTCAAGTCTGCTAAGTTTGGCATAGAGCTGGTTTCGATATTAGACTTATTATTGTGAATTGACACAAAAAAACTTGTTATTTTTGTTGTATGAAATCTAATAATTTTTTTTTTTTTATTTTCGTTCGCCAGATTATTTAGTAGTTGAGTAGTTTTCTTGGTTTTGTTTGTACTAACAAATTAATGATTTAATAAATAAAATGACTTCGACACTTTTATTCCCTTATTTTGTTCTTAGGGGTGAATTTTTTCACTTTTACTTTTTTTCCTCACTTAGTCTTATTTTTAAGTCGTTTAAAAAATAATAACCTATACATAAGTTTGTTTAGCAAAATTCACATTAAACGGTGCTGGATGGAGACGTAAAGATTCATATAAAAAACATTAAATATATATTGGAACATGAAATATTGAATAAGCTATAAAATATATTTTGCTTCAATATCACAAGTGACAAACATTTGAAACATTGACATGTGACATCTACCAATCCGGATTAGACTCCCGTGGTAGATCAAAGAACATTCTTTCTCAATTATCGAGACTACGCTGGGGTCCCTGCAGTGGGAACATCATAGGCTGACAAGGATTGAATGTGTTACAGGAGCTTCTTACGCACATTACTTGCGCACAGATATTTCAAATTACAGATAGTTTCCATGTTTGAGGTAGTCTTATTCGTCAAGTTTCCGACTGTTCCAACCCTAACCGACCAACCCGAGGGGAAGAAACTCAACTCAACTAAACTAGATGAGTTTCTCGAACGCGAGTGGGAGTTTCTTGTTTGGCAAATAATTATATTGTCAATAAACGAATGCCGGGACTCTAAAGCATTAAATCCCCATGGTTCTCCGCGGTAATACAAATCGAATGTCCTAGAAAAACAAAATACGGTCACTCACAACAAGTATCGAAACAGAATTAGTACACAGTTTATTTTTGCGACTTTAGTGAAGGCAGGAAATACAGCCCACCTAATGTTAAGCGATTACCGCCGCCCACAACCAACACAATATGAATCTGGTCTTCCCCTACCAAAATACAAGAAGACTTAAGTCGCATCGTTGCGGCCATCACTCTATGACGGGGATATTACGCCTCAAGTTCCTGTAATTCCACCGGCAACTGGATCTTTCCACCGGAACTCAGTAACGCGAGGGCATCACTGCTTAGCGGCGATACTACGTGTAGTGTCAGTACTTCTCCTGATGAATTTGGCACAAGTTCTGCTACTACTTTGTCTTGTTCATTTTGCACTACCCAAGGACTCTAAGGGACTAAAATAAAGGGAGACTAAAATTTTATTTAGGACGAACAATTAAAATTTAAGAAAGAAAAACTAATTAATAATTCTACGGATCCGTAGTCAAATTGTTTGCAAAGCGAGGGTCCTTGTTTAACTGGCCTTACAGCTTAAATGGTAGTAGCTCTGCCTTCTCTCTGCAGGCCGTAGGTTTGATTTCCAATTACAACAAACATTTTTGTGACGAACATAGATTCGTTCGCATTAGGGCCCTATGTGTTATATTGCCATAACAACGACAGAGTTTTAGTAGCCAAATCAAAACTTGAATCTATGCTTGTATGTTTGTAATATATGTGCCTAAAAAAACAGTAAAAAAATATTCATGTTTCAGAAACGATTGTTGTCTAAATAAATGGCCTTTAATGAAAAGTATACGTGTATTCCTACATAAATAATTAATATACCCTAGTGTAGCATGACATTATAATGATATAGGTAGGTCCACCTGGAATTGATATCCCAAACGCATTGTTTGCCTGTCATGCCCAGATTAGCCTAGAGCTTTCTATAACCTTTAGGCTATTCAGTAATATATATTGTTCCCGCGGTGTTACCCGCAATAAAATGACCAACCGCTGGTAACGGTAAGCGGGTAAAAGATTCTGCCCCTTTTAGGGATAAAAAGTATGTTTTGACTATCACATAGATATTTATTTCCAGATGGTTTATCTGTATAATACATGCATATTATAGTTGAGAAAAGTCGAGATTTTTAATGATTTCATGAAATAACATATTTTTGGGTGCTTATTTTGCTAATGCTGGCAAGATAAATTATAGTTATGTAATAGGTGTGTGAATATGACTCCGCCCCTTTTTGTCAAAATAAAACACATTTGTTCGCTTACAAAATTAAAAAAAAAAATATTGAAAGTATGCTCCATCTGCAGCTACAACCTTCGCCCATCGTTCAGGTAGTTTTCGTATTCCTTGCTGGAAGAAGTCCTGGTCTTTTGAGCTTATCCAGTTGTCAATCCAAATTTTGATACTTTCACATGAAGTAAACTTTTCTCCAGTAAGGTCTGTCTGCATCGTCCGGAATAGGTGGTAATCCGAAGGAGCTATGTCTGGTGAATATGGCGGGTGGGGTAACACTTCCCAGTCCTGTCCCTCTAAATATCTTTTTACGACTTCTGCGGTATGCGGTTTGGCATTGTCATGCTGAAGAACTAATTTGTTATGTCTATTCACCCATTCTGGTCGTTTTTCTTCTATGGCTCGCTTCAAACGCATTAGTTGTCGTCGGTAAACTTCTCCATTAATAGTTTCAGAGGGTTTGAGCAACTCATAATATACAATACCTTTCTGATCCCACCAAATACAGAGCATGACCTTGGCACAGTGAATATTTATTTTTGGCTGTGATGGGCCTGGTTCGCCTGGTTTCACCCAAGCTTTTTTGCGTTTAGGATTTTCGTAGTGTATCCATTTTTCGTCTCCTGTGACTATCCGATGCAAAAATCCTTTTCTTTGCTGTCTTTGAAGCAGCATTTCACAAATGGTTTTCCGACGTTCCATGTCTCTTTCTTTTAAATCATGTGGAACCCAGTCACCGGCTTTTTGAATCATTCCCATCATTTGTAAACGCTTTGCAACAGTTGAACGATCAACATTTAATGCTGCAGCTAATTCTGATTGAGTTTGGCAAGAATCTTCCGCCAATAATGCTTCCAATTCAGCATCTTCAAATTTTTTTGGTGGTTTTCCATGTTCTTTATCCTCAGTACTAAAATCGTTATTTTGAAATCGTCGAAACCATTCCTTGCAAGTTGTATTAGACGGAGCATGCTCACCATAAATCTCCACAAGCAAACGATAAGTTTCCGCTGCAGTTTTCTTCGCAATAAAATAATGTAATAACACTTCCCGCAAATGACGTTTATTTGGAATAAAAACCGACATTTTCGAAAAGGTGAAAACAATTGTTGCTTACACTTCAACCAAATATCATAAAATGCGTTAGATAGCTGACATTCAGTACTATCGAATACAAGTATGGTCATTTATTAGTACACGTAAACAATACTAAAAACGACATCTGTTGAGAAAGGGCGGAGTCATATTCACACACCAATACTATGAAATTGTATTACGGCATAGGTCACATACTGTATGGTACAACCGTGCGAAGCCGGGGCGGGTTACCAGTATACATTACTAGCTGCGTTCCGCGGTGTTACCCGCGGTTCCGAAATTAAAAGCTATGTGTTAATTCAGGATTTAAGCTATCCTTGTACCAAATTTCATCTAAATCCGTTGAGCCGTTTGAGAGAGGAGTAAGAAAAAAACACACAGACAGATACATACTTTCGCCTTTATATAAATTAGTGATATATTTCGACCCAGTAATATTCTACTCACTTACCAACAACCAAATCTGTAGATAATGAAAACTTATAACAGACTTCAATAAAGCAAAAGAAGGTTCTTAGTTCGGCTACATTATTAAAATTTAATTATGAAATCGTTATTAGAATTTATTTTTGCAGTCGGTTGACAATTATTAAAATTTTATTTTTGAAGTCGGTCAAGAGCCATCTGCTCTCTTCAAAACCCAGGGTAAAGATGTCAACACCATCTGCGGTCAATAACATATTGTCCATTCAAACAAAAATTATCTGGTCTGTACTTTTTTTTGTATGTTTGTAACGCAATTTCTTCGCCAACTGTAGGAAGATTTTAGATGATTCTTTTTTAATAAAGTTCATAAAGTGTTACTCCGAAATAGCCCCATAAAATTTTCATGACGAAATTTCACCCCTGAGAGCGAAAAATAATTGTACATAAAAGTATTGGATTCTATTTTTTAAATCTGTCAATTATTATTTGAAGTCGTTTAGAAATACTGCATTTCTTACCTGAATAAAAATGTCTCGTTGAATACAGGATTCAAGTTCTTCCTGTGGACTTTGGTCTGGAACTTCTTCTTCCGATCTGGTAGAAGGAAGACCTTTATGTAGGGATCGCTGCTTCCAGTTACGTCCTTGATGGGCAGGTCTCGGGCTTCAAATATCTGTGGGCAACGATCAGGGGTTGAGCCATCATTCATCATGCAAGGGGAGCAACCTAAAATAGCTGCAGCACAGATATTGTAATACCTGCAGTAAGAGTATGGGTGCCGATAAAATTAAAGACGCATGAGACGTGTATCTTTGTCTCAGAGGTCTCTCGGGCACAATGCAAAGCGACTTGGGTCTTCTTATGGTTGGGTTACTATTTATTTAATACGCTATCAGAAACACATTTATACCTAATGTATTGTTTTAGTGGTCCAAAACCATCTTTACATTATTGCCTTTCTAATTCAACCGGTTTGGCTCACATCAGTTGGATAGTTTCAAAGTCTATAAAAGATAGAACAAAATCAATTTTTGTGTTTTATATATTATTTAAATACTATCTGAGGCCTCCGAGGGTTCACCTACGGACGCGAGCAACAGGACCCCCCCAGTCTTGTCTAGTTTTAGATATTTCAGGTCAAATGTCAAATAACTATAGCAGTGATCTGCTTTACCTTCTAGCTTGACATATTTTCTTCAATAACCTGAATTCGAATTTCTTGGTAGCTATCAAAGACCCTTTTGTGCATGAAACCTTACGGTATCTTCGAGACTTTAACGGAAATGAATTTCAAAAAGAAAGTACCCTCTCACAAATAGTATCTTATAATTATTAATTTTAGATATCTAGACGATAAATTTTGTGCAATTTATAAATTTTCTTCTTTTATTATCAACGTTTCTATAATAAGCTTTCCAAAAGAGCTTGTAATTCTAAAATATAAATTATATACAATATTTAAATTAGCAAAGTAAGCGTAAATTATTATATTAATGACTAGCTGTTTATCACGACTTCGCCCGCGTTGTATTTAACAAAAAAAAAAGAAAGTTTTAAGCGAAAATAGACAAGGAGTTTGTATCTTATTGCGAAAGGAGGTTGTATAGCATTGCAATGGAGGTCGAATATATTGATATATTGAACTCAAACATCGAATTAGTGCTTTTTAGTCACTGTTTTCAGTGAATAAAATAATCTTTTTAGAGCGGGAATAGTATAAATAAAGATTTTTGACTTTGACTCACAATTCCCGTGACACAAACAAAGATTTTATCTGGTTCTCGGATGGAAGCGTCCATGTTAAAGAAAGTAAAGTCACACATTGAAAATCATGACGTAAGTAATTTAGTTTCGCAGAAGCACGGGTTTTCGCTTAACGGCTTTGACACTCTGAAGATTTGTTTATTATCTGCGAGGAGAAATACAGCGAAAAAGTCAGACGACCTTGTTTACGTTTTTACGACATTACAATGAATGATGGGTTTTTAATGGAACGTCGTCTTGTTATAAATTATTACATTCCCCATAAAATGGTGCCACCAGAATCCTTTATAAGTTATGTTGAAAGGAGTCGATCCTACCATTTTATGAGATTACGTTAAAACTTTCAGGATCGTTGTGTCTGAGCTAATCAAGCGAATTATTGTAATCCGCAAACATGTAAAATAAAAATGATCCCTGGCTCCTTCATGTAACAATAATGGAAAAAAAATGGTATGTGGAGGATATCTGATAATCTGCCGCCAAGCAGTGGTGGACTCGCATCACTGTGTTCCGGCGAAAGGGTGTTAAAGCTGGTGAAATCACACCCGCATGAGACGTAACATCTCCGTCTCGGGTGACGGTTACAACGAGTTGGTTGTTATGTGTGGAGATAACCACTTAACATCATGTGGGTCTTCAGCTTGTCCTGTCACATAAAAAAAGTACCTGGGTTACAGAACTTGGCTCGGTTTTTTTTTTTGTAAATAGTAGTTGAAAGTAATTTGTATTGAACTTTTACTTTCGAATTCAATTTAGTTATGTCAAATAATTACAATTAGAACCATTGATTTACTCCCGAAAAAATGTATAGGAATTGTTTTGTTTATTAGTAAATTAACTATGAACTATTCAATTCTATCATGTACCATTATACTGTACCCGTCTTAACAGAAACGCACGCACGTTTTTGTTATGACATGTACAGTTCGCGAACGAGGGCGAACGGAGCGTTAACTTTGAACCGATTTGTATGGTACGAAAATTTCGATCGGCTGGTACAGACGCTACATTATATATTCAGGAAAAGGAGGGGGATTCTTAATTAGTTTCGATTTGTTAAAGGTTTTTTCTCAAGAAATTAAGGACGTTGCAGAGTTCTTCTATTTGAGCGCTTTTTTACAAGATGATAATTTAATGAAGATCTAGGTATCTTGGAGCCATTAGCCGCTTCTGGGCTTTTGGCGTTGGTGAATAATGAAGGCAGAACATCAGCCTCAAGTATTTCTATGAGTTAGTGGCGAACTTAGTCAATTTGGAAGGCATGATGAGATTTCGGTCCCGCCTGGCTGTAACAATCAAAAAGCCTTCTGGATGATTTGAAAAGTTTGATAAATAAGAATGGTAGCCACTTTATGGCCCGATTGATGAAGAAAGACAAAACTACAATCTGAAACTGTTATATTGGAAACAAATATATATGGACGGACATTTTACACAGCGCCATCTAGCCCCAAACTAAGTATAGACTGTATTATGGGAACCAGATTACTGATACAATATTTATATACTACATTTTAGGGTTCCGTACTCAAAGGATAAAACGGCACCCTATTATCACACGGATATAGTATTATTAAATCTGTGTATTTATTTATGTATTATGTATTATTATATCTGTGGTTCTACTAAACTTCCGAAGTCATATCCGGATGAAATATGCAGAAAATGTGACACTTTGTACTGACAATACGACTGACTTGAAATAACCCAAATCAGAACCGATTTTAATGGAATTTCTTCGGGACCAATCTGAGAGTATGTACTCTCAGATTCCTTTTAAATAATAAATCCAAATTGTTTGATAATTGATGCAGTACAGAAGAATCACATATGAAAATATTAAAAAAAATATATATTCTTCCTTAAAAAGTGGGCAGAAAATTAAAAAAAAAAAAATTGGCGCTACATACCTCGCTGTGCAAATCCGATTTGAACATAGCTGATTAATTTAGTGGAACAATCAAACGTCTACAATGAAGCCGAATTAAGCCATAAGCGTCTGAAAATAATTGGACAAATCTCTCTCTCATTTTCACAGATTCCTCAGTCTCCAAATTGGCGTTCGCAACCCATAGTACGGTCAATGCCCCTCCAATGAGTCCATGTTACTTTTGAAGCTATTCCTTAGAATATAAGGCCCTATTTTGAGTGTTTATCATCAAAGCTGCGAAAGTTGTCTGAATATATAAAGGAACACGTCAACAATTCACTTTTTCACTTTTATTCCAGTAAATAAGGCTTAATTTTGCATTATATTGTGTTGCGTCTACAGTATAATGCCGTATAACCAAGTTGTGTAATCAATTTAATTTAAAAGATGTAAGTTCAAGGTGCGTCTTAAGGTCAATGAACCAAGACCAGATTTTCTAAATCTGAAAGGATAATAACTCTTGTACAATTAGCAAGCGCTTGTTTCTAAAAACTTTTCAAACAGTCTAACAATCGCATTAAGCACTGGCAAAAATAATTTGAAAATTTAAACTTTACAATTATTTGCATAACTTTGTTTAGTTTGTGGTCAAATAAGTATGTGTGGGTTTAAATGGTAATTTATATCAAATGTTTTGGGTCGAACGGAGCAAAATACCTATTGGGTAGAAAAATCTTGGATCGAACGGGAAAGCACCCATTTTTTGATGGAGTTCAAAAAAAGGAGAAAGTTCATGAGGTTGTATATTTGTTAAACTATTTATTATTAGTGGACCGACTTGAATAATTCTTTTAACTGTCGTTCGACTTTAAAAGCACATTATGTATGTTTTATTTTACTCAAATAATTTGAGATTTTGTATTAAAAAAAAAAAAACTTTTTTTCTCAATAAGTGATGGGTTGAACTGAAGGCCCACCTGATGTTAAGTGTTCCCCGACTGAAGTATGAGAAGACACAAGTCGCATCCCGCTGCACCCGTCACCCAGCATATTCAAGCAATATTTAATTTTCCTAATCTATATATAATTTTCCTATTCTATTCTAAAATAACCATGATGTTTTACAACTATTTTTGACAGATGTGCAATGTTTTTGACCGATAGGTTCATTGGAAAGTTCAAGAGGTTAGTGGACTTGAAATGGAGTTTTATTTTTTTCAGAGATTTTAACGAAACGCGTGGGTTTGTTTGGCCTCTGAGGTCACGAAAGTTCTAACTCGATTACAATTTTCAAAGTAACTTTTGAGTGATGTCTATTTTTCATAATTATTTTCAAACCCTGATTATAAAAGTTATAGGTTTTACACTGCATTTTGGGAAATTTGGAATCAAAAGTAGCAGTAGAACTTGTGCCGAGTCCGGAGAGGTCCTACCACCTAGTATCTGCCGCCAAGCAATAGTGCTCGCATTACTGTGTCCCGGTGGAAGGGTGTGGGTGAAATCACATGCGCATGAGACTTATCATCCCCGTCTCAGTTGATAGACGCAACAGGATGAATGGGACTCAGTGGGAAAATTGTGGTATTATGGTCACGTGACCACGTGTGGTGTCATTGTTTTCAATGAATAGTACAAAATTGTTTAACCTCCAATTAAAGAGAAGGTAGTTATAGGTTATAAGTTTTATTTACCTGTGTATATGTGTGTCTATGTTTCTGTGTATACGAGTATATGTATCTCTGTATCTGTGGCATCGTAGCTTCCAAACGAATGGACCGATTTTGTTGCAGTTTTTATTGTTTGAAAGCTGACTTGGTCGAGAAGGTTCTTAGCTATTTAGGAAGATCTATTCAGGCATTTGATGTTCATCAGTATATTACCATTACCCCAAGTCGGCTGTTTACATTACCGTAAAATTTACTTGTATATGTACTTGAAGACTCAGTAATAGAAACATTACATTTACAGAAAAACAGGTCCAAATAATTTTAGCTAAATTTTACGAACAGCCATTGCTGATAAAAGGTATCGAATGAAACTGAATTGAAGTCTAAATCCAAAGTAACAAATCTCATTTTCCATTGCAAGTCGCCGTTCAATATGATTATATAACAAACTAACTACCAACTTACCTTAGTTAATTCTTCATCTTTCATTTATTAAGTTCAAAGCGACGTCTCGCTTTATAACTATCAAGCCTATTTAAGGCAAACTCTTGTTTAATTAAGTAAGTTGAGACACAGTAACCATGTAAATAGGCTCCTTTGAAGTGATTATGGAGTAGTAATGCGAATTAATTATTTTTAGGGAAAAATAAACATATTATTCAATGATGGTGCGGTATTGCAATAGGCAATAAGCAATGTTTATGTTCTGAAATTAATTGCAAATTGACTTTAGACTGGGTCACAGCTCTGATGGAAGTAGCCTTCTGCGGTGTAGGTCATGGGTTCGAGCATTTGCCGAAATAAAAATAGTTGCGCCTGAAAAAAACATATTTAAATTCTTTATCAGTTATTTAGTTCCCGTATTGCAAGTTATGCTTAGATTGGGGCTAGATGGCGCTGTATGAAATTATTATGTATGTTATATATTTACCTTCACAACTAAAGCCTCCACTTCCTGGTCATACTTCAATGAAAAGTGTAGTTTTCCGCAGAACTCCAAGTCAGCGCTGTCCGTCGAAGGTTGGCGGACCAGCTCTTTCTTGTACAGTTCCGGCTGAAACAAAACCCTGCAGTCATTTTATGTTCACACTAGCTGAACACAGCGGAGAAACAATCGGTTGAAAGAAAAGTTCTCGGTTCGGAGATAAGAACATACAGAAAGGCAGATAAAAATTCTAAAAACGGCTTTTTTGTTGCCATATATATATATTATTTGTATAGATTAAAATTAAGAAATAGAGTACTGTTTCTTGGGAAATCGAAGACGCGGTTTGGAATACAACCGCGTCTTCGATTTTCCATTTAAAACCATTTGGAGCACAATCGTGCTTAAACTAACAAATTACCGATAACCGATACCGTGGGCCGCCCCACACAATGACATTGACAACCCAAATGTCAATGACAGACAATTAAAGACGTCTACGCGTAAAATTTCACTTGTTTGGCTATTATAGTTTTTAAACACAAAATCATTCCTTTAGCGTTTGGACACGTCAAATATTACGCGCACAAGTAAACATATTTTTGAAAGCCCCTTAGGCACATTACACTGCATTTGATTTCATTTATTTTAACAAATTTATTTTAACAATTTGCACATCAATATATCTGACATAATTATATGTCGCAGCTAGATCTAAGGCTGCGAAGAGGTTGCGGCCAACAACTCAACAGCAATCCAAACTTTTCAAGTTATTTGCATATATTGTTGTGAAGTGGATTAAAGTTTATTTGAAAAACAAGTGAACGAAATTACTAGCGGCCACTTTTGGAAGGGCAAGTGACATTCTGAGTGACTTGCAACGCGATGCGACTGGGTTCTGCTAATAAGGTACGGACCCTAGAGAACCAGAGCCGCATTGCTGTTGTCTATTGGCGGTAGTAACCACTTTACACAATACCTTGTGAACCTCAGCTCGCTCCTTTATTTATGAAACAATAAAAATTAGGTCTTTAAATAATTTACTAGACAGACACGCAGCCGTCAATCTCATAACACCCTCTTTTTAGTATTGGGTTTAAATGGAAGCCAAATAATTACCATTTTATTAATTGCTTCGTCGTTACATAATTTTATTACAACTTTCATTAAACCCTAGCAATGCTACACAACTCGGAGATAGAATTTAAGACAATGTGTATGAAATAGTATCATTTATTTGCATGAACATATGTGATACACATTTGCAGTATATGATGTTAATCTACCTTATGTCCTATATGCCCTACCACTGATATAGTGTGCAAATATTAACGTCAATTATTCAGACTACCACTATTGGTTTTTATCTACGCATTACATAAATTAAATATAATATCAATATTAAAATGTTTGTAATTCATAAATTCAGATATTTCATAAAAGCATTTTTCAACAAGATATTTGGTAAACTACTTAAAAAATAAAAATTATCATATTAGTGAGTTTGGTAGTTTATTGAACTCGTTAATTGAGAGTTTAAACAATTTAAATACTTTGAAACCTTTGTTTCAACCATATTAATTTTATTGCCGAAAATTATCAACAAAGAACTATAGATAATTTACTGTACCAAAAAGTTTTTATCTACAAAGTTAATCACGATTACGACACGAAAATCTTATTACAGGTCCATTAATTTTAATGATTTTTTTTTAATGTTTTATAAAAAAAATCATTAAAATCATTAGAAATATTTATTGAAAAGTCCATAATTACTGATATTCAAAAAAATATCAAGGTTTTTCAATTTCTATTCTATTTCACTTATTAAAAAAAAAACACACATTATCAGCAATCGACCATAGATTAATTTACTGTTTTTGTCAATACTTTTTTGTCAACTAATTATATCACGACACACAAATAAAGAACAGGTAATGGGATAAATTTCAAGCAAATTTTGTTATGAAAATTATGAAAACGAATCGAATCGAATTTATTGAAATTTCCTTGAACTCTCGATATTGTTTCGAATGTTACAAATTGCTTCTCAAGTTTCGGTACTACTGAGAACCTCTGAGTTGTAGTGCTCTATTTATTATTTAGTTCGCTTACCCCATTCACCTCCATCATTATCAAATAAACAGTCACACCCAATATTAATGGTTTTGCTGTCAAGCAGCCATTTCAAAATGCCTTGTCAAAGGTTTTAATGGCGATCGGAAACGGTGGGCTCAAGATATCTCGAGTAATTTTATGTTCTTTAGTGGTCGTAATGTTAATTGTACTGAGTTTTATAGTCTACAATACAATACCAATGTTGTAAATGAATTTAAAATGTACAACGCCATAACTGCCCTCTGGTTGACCTCAAAGCCAGTTGATAGTAGCTCTGTCTTATGCGCTGTAGGTCGTGTGTTCGACTTGATTATTCTCATACTTCGGTCAATGAGAATCTAAGTTATATTGCTGTTTTAATGAGCGGAGGTAACCATTTAACATCAGATAGGTCTCCAACTAACGCGGACATTTCCGTAACATAAAAAAATATATAAAAAATAAGCTATGGAATCGAAGTATTTCTAAGTGGTAGTGCCTAGATCCAGATTTAAAATGAAGGCTTATGCAAGGCTTCGTACGAAGGCATTACCACCAATGTGACATACCGAATGGATTACCCATACGTGGAAACGTGCTTATAGTAATCGTATCAATGGTTTACCCGTGTTAATATAGTGACGTATAATATAGGTTGGGGATAATAATTAACTAACTCTTTATAGCTGCCATGGTGAAACGAAAAGGAAATAAATCTTTAAACCGAAGTGTATCAGCCTCTAATGTTTCCACTGACACCGACCTCTCGATATACAACGGGCGAAGAACGAATAGTAAATAAAATTGCGTATTTTGCTTTCCTGTGACTTTCCTATGAAAGCAAAATAAAAAATAATAAATTGCATAGCAAAATAAAAATAGATTGACGTGGCGAAGAAGATTTTGCTTGCAGAAAAACGTAGGTGTTAACAAATTTTTGCAAGTTATTTTGATTTACCAACTAAACTATTTAATCAATTTTTATAAAACAATTATGGATCGAGAAATAAGGGATGAAAGCATTGAAGTCAGCTTTTTCGTTTTTTTTTTAATAAAATGAATTTGTCGTCATTTTGGATTTGAACAGGAGAACCTTCAAATTGAAAGTTGGCAAGGGGGAAAATGACGATGATGTATCAGTTTACTTACAACCTTATTATTTTTCAGTTGCCTTTTATCTGGTACCTCGCATTAAGCAAGCATTGTTATATACATAACAGGTAATACATACATACAGGAAGGTATATACATTTTGGGACCCCTCTTACTCCAAAAATACTGCGCTTAAAAGCAGCAGAAATTCCAAAAAGTAAACGCACCTACATTGCGACCTTAACGTGAAAATATTGTCTCACGCGCCTGTAATTTTCCAACAGGCAAACCGGCTCGGTGATACAAATACATTACCGAGGCGGCACAAAAATGTATGCACTTCCTACGTTTCTTTCATTACGTCGCTTTTCATACTATACACATTTATGCGGAGTATACCCAACTACGCCACCTCTGGGCCCTGTCTGAAAACTAATGATGCTACACGGTGCAGCATAATGCTGACAAACTTTCGGCCACCCAGCACCGATTCCGTTATGACAGTTTTTAACATAATATACATTTTTGTATGTTTGTTATTATGTTTGTTTTTAGACGTGATAACGTTTTATAAATCGATGAAAGCCGGCTGCACGCACGAAGAAGCATTGCTCATTGTCACGTTCCGCCTGAGCTGAGCGTGCAAGCGAGAGCGCGGAACAAGGGATAGAGAGGCACTATCGGCGTAAGTTTTCACATATTCGTCCGTAAACCGACTTTACAGACAACCTTCTTTTTTTAATAGCTAATTTCCTCGATTGGGTTTGAACAATTTCCAAATAAGAAGGCATGATCTTGTAGGTACATGTTTATTTTTAAAAAAAGTTACCAAGTAATTTGACCAGTACAACTACCTAATGCCTATTTTTTCCCTAATGATGACGGCATTAGGAAAAAAATCGTTACAGAAATCTGACAGCGGGCTATTGTTGAACAAGCTATTGTGCAAGAGGGAAAAATTAATCGAACCGACAGCTGCTATTCGGGTTGGAATGGGGTTGGTTTTTAGGGGTTGAAGCCATTACTTTGCTCTAAAGTTTTTTTTTTGTTCGCACCCTATTTCTAGAGACCTATTAGGATTTATTGGAAATAAAAATGATTAAATAAATCATATTTCTATCTTTCAATTTAGTAACAAGGTTTTTCCCTCACTTTGTTCCTCCATTATTTTCCGTATTTTATCCTTAAACAATTTCAGTTTTCTTAAATCATATTTCACAGACAGGGGCTATTGATCGACATCAGGTAGACAGCTAAGAACTTCCGTAAAATCAAATAAACTCCAGCACTCGCTGTAATGCTGTTAGCTTCATCGCGGACTTAAAGCAGACATTCGATTTCCACACTATTTCCGACCACTCACTGCACGTCGAGAGCCTATTATGCATTGGAACGTATTGTTTGAGAATACAAGTGAGAAAATTTACAATACATCACCGTAACTGCGCGTTTCGGCTATAGAAATTGATGATGCTGTTGGTTTGCTAACGGAGCAACCTAAAATAGCAGTAGAACTTGTGTTAAATTCGTCCAGAGAACTGCCTCCACAACTGTAAATCTGCCACCAAGCAATGGTGCACTTCGGTGGAGGGGTGTGGATGCTAGTTAATTAGGTGCATGAGATGTTACAGCCCCGTCTAGGGTGAGGGGCGTAACGGGATGCAACTTGGGTCTTCTGACCCGTCTTCTTTCCGATTTGGATAATTATTTATTTTTATTTGTAAGGAAATATCTTCAAATTGTTCCCATAAAATAATTATCAAAATCCGTTCAATGGTTTGGCTGCTAAATCAAAATGTTTAACTGGAAAAAATATGCCATGCAAGTAATCAAAAGATGTTTCTTTTTCAAAATGGCAGGGTGTACGCTTTAAAGGCCAGAGGTAAGGTATGAAAGTATGGAAGCAGGCTTTTTTTAGTTTTTAATTTAGTTCCTTGTTTCACGTTGTATGGAACCGGCGTGTGGTTAGGGTTCAGTAGGATCAACGCCAATATCGATCGGCCAGTAGCCACGCCTCGTTGTACGAGACCTTAATCAATCAACACGCGTACAGACAGTGTAATGTTACGGGCAGTGTGATTAATTGGATATCATAACCGCTGACTTATAGCGAGCTGTTACCAGAATTCGTGGTTATCTGAATAATATTTTTTTATTGGTTTTTATGGATACTTACCATTCCTAGAATATTTCTTTACCAAGAATTCTGTTTAGAACGACCGGACACAAACACTGCTCAAAATTATCTGAATGCCTCTTCAAAGCTTCAAAATGATTGTTCAGATTTTGATGGGACCCAACTCAAGAGTCGACAATGTTGCCAACCCCTTGAATAAGTTTCAATAGATGCTACTTATTTGAAGCGATAGTGAATTTGATATTAATAATATTAAATTTTAGGCCATTTGAGACACACCAAAATATCATTGCTATGTATCTAGTATTGAATACAAATGTTTTTGGATGGAAGGGAAGAGGAAGACCAATGAAAAGATGGATGGAAAAGATTGTGATTACAAGTAAATTAGGAAAAGGGTAAGGAGACATAAAGGCCTAGTACAAGGAAGACTTATGGAGTTTCTCTCAAGAGTAAACCAGCATGTTTTGGAATCACCAAAAATTCTAAGTCATGTGGCATCTACCAATCTAGACCTAGATGGTACTGATCACTCTGGCCATACACATGAGTCATTCTCAGTTTTATCTTTTATTAAGTTACAGAATGTTATGTGGCAAACATATCTTGTCCTTAACAATAGCAATGCAACATATATATCTTTCCCAGAACAAAATCTTGTGCCAAGCAGTGGAGAACTCGCATTATTCAGTCCCGTGGAAGATAATTTTGTTTGATAATAGATATTACACGAGAGATATAACATCATCATCTTAAAGTACCTGGCGCAACGCGAAGTTACTTAGATCCTTTTTCAGACAATACCGTCATATTCAAACCCCATCACCCTTGACCCATGAACATAGCAATATGATAGATTTGACTTATATACGATAAATTGGGCGCCAACCTTTTTCCAGGCTTGATGTGACACGTTACTCTCAATTCAATTTTCGCCAACTCAGAACATTTTACCGGGAAATGAGAACATGAAAAAATGTTAAGCTTCCCTGAATATTTTATCAATAGAAATATGTTCGCAGCATAAATAAATAGACGCTTACACAGTTATGCTTCTGCACCAGGATACCCTGTGTCGCAGATGGGATGGACGTTTTTTATGATTAATAATTATAATATAATGATGATAATAATGAAGACATTAACGTAATGGCAAACACCATTGGTTTTTTTTCTTAACGCGAATAGTTAGTCTGATGGGATGAAAATCACGACCGAAGTCGCGGGCACAGCTAGTAGTTTAAAAATACGGTTTAATACGATTCAATGTCAAATTATGAAAGAGAACTCTCGGAATTAAAATACAGAACAACTTTTAGCGAAATAAGTAAGAAAAATATCAAAAAAGACTTCAACAAGCGCTACGAGTGTACAAAGACAAGCAGTAATTAAAAGCTTTTGGCGCGTTTGTACGGGCAAATTTTCTTTTTCTGGCAATGATTAAAAACTATCAAGTCGTACAAAAGCGTGAGAAACAGACGCTGGCTTTCAATCTGAAGGTCGCTGATATGAACCCACCAATGATTTTTAACTAAAAATATATGCGCTATAACACGTTCTCGAATCGGTGATGGATAACATCTTTCGTTTGAAGAGTTTCGTTTGACAAGTATTCAAATATTAAAAGTAAAAAAAATGTCACAATGTGAGTAAACAGCCCTACCCTTAGTTACCTATACATTTTCTGTTTCACGATAAAGTTACAATTTTTAACTGCATCCGTGGCGAGTCGTTACTACGTTAGTAACAGAATCTATGTTCATAACGGATAAAGACGACGCGACCGATCTTAGCTCGCTTTTTAATGAGTAAAACGTTTTTTTGTTGCATTTTTACAAGAAATACAATTATGCAGGTAAACTTAAACAGCTAAACCCTATCCAAACACAGAATATCATCTTAATCGTTAGAGCCATTTCCGAGATATACGAAATAAATAAATATACACGAATTGGTCGTTCAAAATAATTAGATAATAGAATGCTAATTAAATAGTTTGCAATGCCAGTCAGCCAATTATAAACACAGCTCCGAGTAAATAATATGCTATAACTATTTGGTATTCAATTTGGGTGCCATTAATACTATAAACGGGAGCTCGTAAGTGTAACCAACTAAACAGTGTAAAGTACTCAACAAGCTCATTTATTCAGTGCATGAATGCCTTTTAATTAAATTGAGTGTGATAATGGATACCGACCCGTGAATTACGAATTTAATTTCTAAATAAATCTATAGTTTTTTAAATTCAACAGACTTAATATTTATTATGTCAAGGCCTTTGATATTAAAGCTTATTTTTCTAAAAACATCATCTGCGGCATGGAACTAAGTTGTATGATTTTATTAAATCTACTAATAAAAATAAAATTAAAGTGTATATTTGTAATGTTAAAATAACTATTTATAATAAAAAAAAATATTTGCAAGTATATACGGTACTTATAGCAATAAAATAATTTTATAAGTTATTACTTGTCTGTTTGTTCCGGCTAATCTCGAAAACGGATTCGATCGACTTTGTCGGGCTACACTGGCAGATAGCTGATGTTGTTATACTAGGCTAATTTTACTAACTTAAATTTAGACGCAACTTGACCTTGAAAGCATTTTTACGTTGGTAACATTCTTGCCTTGATAACCTTCTTACCTTGATAAGTCCAATGGAGGAGTCAGCGCGCTCCAGGCTGCAGATGCTGAACTGGATGGATGGCATCTCCAGGCGGTGAGACAGCTGCCTCTGGAAGGTCTGGTGCCGGGTCGGCACGATCGGCAGGGTCGTTTGTCGAAGGACCTAAGAAATACGTAATTTTATTTTATTGTAGTTGGCCATTTATTATGCACTTTTCCACAATCAAAAGTAGCGTATGTATCAATCGAAGATATAATCTATCCTGGTACCAAATTTCATCCAAATCCGTTGAGCCATTTCAGCTAAAGGAGTAACATACATACAAACTTTCACTTTTATAATATTGCTGATATCCTCCTTACCCGGTGGATGGAGGTGGCTCCAGACAACTTGATTTGGAAATCTATGGAGGATGCATCTATATGTATGAGGCCTCCATCTATATCCAACAGTGGACGTCTGTCCGCTAATATGATAATTACCATATAATTTTATTATACTGCCCACATAGCTCATTTGTTAGCCTTCTGCGCTGCAGGTCATTGGTTCGATTCCAATCCAGGACTCCCGTCCAGGTTAGATGTCGGTAATTTATCGTTGCTATAATTAATGTTCCGCCTGATCACAATCCATAACAAACTTATTTTTTCTTGTTACCCGCATTTCAACAATTTACCAATTGGTAATTAGAACGTGTTATCGTAATTACCTCTATTGGTTTTTTTTATTTTTTTTGTAAGTATTTTATTATTAAACACCGTGCTTCATAATTACTGATTTAATGTGTCATTAATTCTTTATTAATTGAATTTACAATTTTTAACCACTGTATACATTTAATAAAATTATGTAATTAAAACTTCAACATACGTTGTACAAATAAGTCTGGAATTCTAAAATGCACCTAAGCAGAAGTTATTTTAAAGTCCATCTCAAAACTCTACCAAGAATGTTTCAAAATGTCTCCACTGAAATTCATTTAGGACTAAACTTTCATAATGTTTGCTTATTGCAGTAAGCTGACTTGGCTAATAACACAAGTCTGGTCAAGCGCGAGTCTTTATAAAATTATAAATTCAAAATCTTTTAACTTGAAAAAGGTTTTCGCTTGTTCCGTAATTTTTTAATTTTTTGCTTTAAATTTTTTTTTTTTATTTGTTTGTTCGATGTGTTCCTGTGGAAATGTCGTAAATTAATTTAACCCATAAGAGTTTATTTTTACCATAAGTAGTTCAGCCGGTTAATTTTAAATCAAAAAAGTAAATAAATAAATTATTAATAAATAAATTAAAATAATTAATGTAATTATACCCATAAGACTATACGACACTCATATTAATCATTTTTATACGTTTACTCGCAGCTATTGCAAAACCTTTAAAATATATTTAGGGTACCCTGAGAATCAGTTCTTAGTTAGTATAAATTTTAACGCTGTTTAAATAACACTTAAGATCTAGCTTGTGTAGCTAGCAATCCTGTTTAGCAACCTAAGCGATACTAAGCACGTATTTATCGTAAAAATAGAAGAGCAATACCCCAATGTAAGGCTAATTCAGTTTATGTACTCTCAAATAGTTTTGATTATGCGTTAATGTTAATGTCCTATCCCACCTAATGTTAAGCCCATGACAACAACAATACAACTTAGTTCCTTCTAAGTAGACTGAAGGGTGAGAAGACCCCAGGCAGATACCGACGCGGCCGTCACCTGAGTCGGGGATACGTCTCACACGTGTGATTTGACCGGTGCCCACACCCTTCATCGCCCACTACTGTTTACCAGATTACCAGGTATGGTGGCAGTACTTACCGTAAGTAGTCTTTACAATTATCTCGGTTAATATAATACTTACTGTATTAAATATTAACATATTAAACTAATAAGTATTAAATTGAATAACATATCAAAACACAACTCTTATCTCTTCGTCGGGTTTCAAAAACATTTAGAGCTACAATATAAATTAAGTGGAATTATAAAAACATCAACTTGCCCCTAAAACTCTACCATTTAACAATACAGCCGTTAATAACGAGAATTAACGTTAATATAACGCCAATGTTTGAAACGGCGTTATTGTCTTATTTTAAATAATCCGATCATTCCCCGTTACGTGCCGTTGTCTCTTGAATAAAGAGCTTCAGAGGGCATTAAAAGCTTCATTCACCGAGCTAGAACTTCTAAAAATAGGTGAATGAAAATTTTACGATACATTAAACGCAAAAGTGTTAAATGGAATGAATTTGCTCACTTGACTTCCATGTAGGAAAAACTTGAGAGTACATACATCAATAAACATTATATCTTGTCGTGTGACTATGTAAATTGGTCTATGGTCAGAAAACTTGAATAGCAATGGCAATCTTAGGATTCAGCATTCGTGGTCTAGGTAATTACATATTTATTTCAGAATGAAAACAGCTAGAAAATTAATCAAAAAAACCAAGAGAGAGCGTGGTGGCCTAGGCTTGCAGACGCCGACTTGCAATCTAATAGTCACTGGTTCAAACCCACACGTGAATCAAAGAGTTTTTTACTTGAAAAATTTTTGTGCGCAATACCATGTTCTTGAAACGGTGAAGGAAAACATCGTGAGGAAACCTTCGAAGACATGTGAAATCTACCAATTCGGATTGGGCTCCCGTGGTATATCACTCTAAATTATCGAGAGTAGACCGGTGTCCCTGCAGTGGGAACATTAGAGGCTGATATGGATGGATAGGCCAAGATAGATACACAAGCATCCATCCATTATCCATCGACATTGACATCATTTATGACTATTTAGCTGGAATTTATATCTGATGGAAGATTCAATGGAAGTCAAATAACATTTATGGCATCAACAGAATCCCGCTAGTATTACGGGAAAAGCATTTTTTCCTATTGCATTGCCAGTGCCAAGAAAAGCATAGCATAGTATTCCAACTACACTACCTGGTAGCAGAAATGGGTATGACAACACAAAAGCGCAGTCATATTCTGGTGATTCTATCGATTTGAGCGCAAACATTGGCAACATTTAACAGTTTCATACACGGAGATGTTCATGTCTCAAATCTCCATAGACCTTCAAATTGATTGTAAAATCAAATTTATGAACTATTCGGTGCATAAAATAAAATCACCAATTTTTCTCACAATCTTCTTTTATGTTTAACACAAAAGTTCCAATTTTTAATCATGACTGTTCCCGAGGCCAATTTAGCCAGCACTGATTAAAAAATTGCAAGAAAACAATAAGAACAATGCCTCAAAAAGAACGGAGTTGCTATCTTCAAAAAATGAAATATGCAGTGAAGAAGCAGTTCAGATAATTTGATATTATTCGCACTATTATATCTAGATTGTGAAATACAAGACAAGATAAAGCACTCAACCTGTATCCCGTTTATTATATATCCGGGATTCGTACCTGTAAACAGAACCCCATCACTAAGCCTGTAACGTCTGTTTGTATGTCTTTCGTTTATAATACTGACTCATTTGAAATAGTACCTACTGGATGTCCATAGAACGTGTCATGATCGAATCCAGGAATCATCGCTTTGAAGTTGATTCACGTAACTCCAAATTTTTGGTTCTACGACATAACACGTATATAATAAAGACAAAAAAAATATAAGGTTTCGCTACTATTTGGCAACTGGCAAAAAACTGGCTACCCTATTTTCGAAGCGTAGCACCTAGCTCTTGCCTGCATGGTTTTGGTCTTAGGTTTAACGATACTGGATAAATATTTGGTATGAGTGTTATGGATTTCGAATATTATATAATCTAAACATAAGTAGCTTTGCCTCGATACACTTGCAAAACAAACAACTTTCCACTAATCCCACTATCCCACTAATATTATAAATGAGAAAGTTTGGATGTTTGTAACTTAATCACGCCAAAACAACTGAATCTACTTGGATTATTTTACGTAGATGGAAATCCCGTTAAAGAACAAAATATACTTTATATCGAGTTACGAAACGCGCGAAACAGTAGGCAGAAAATCTAGATTAATATACCTAATGCCTTAAAATCGCGCTAAGGATTAAAAACAGAATTAGTTTCACTAAGAAGTCCAAAATTTTAGCAATGACAGCATAACTAAGGAGGCAAGTTTACGGCAATTAGATAATTAATTTTGACTTACTTCAAAATACTCATTAGTCTGTCTGTTTCTTCTAAAGTTGGTTAGGATTTTGCTGGTCTCTTGGCTTGATGAAGGCAACCCACAACGAATTTGAGGTGACTTCTTTCTACTTTGACATTGTTTGAGATTGATCCCTGACACGTCAGAACTAGGTATACGTGCATAGCTAGTAAAAGTGACTCTGATAGCATCACTGCTTATTTCCTCTGGTACCACTACGCAACTGAGTTTACTATTTTCATGAACAAGCGTGTAAACTGCTCCACCCCGATCCCGAGAGATATGCAAATGCAAACAGACAAACATTTGCACACCGCCGAATGTTTTATTTACTTTGTAAATAACCTTGCAGCGTGAATGGCAAACTAACGAAGGTTTTGCGACTAAATTCGTTTTTGTTTCAATGAAATATGTACATAGATATTTACAAATACAAAGGAACTAATTGACGAAGTAATCAAGAAGCTGGTGCAATAACCGCGCATGAGACGTTACACCCCCGCCAGAACGTTATGGGCGCAACGCGATACAATTTGGCTTTGATTTGATAAACTACATACTTGCTATTGTCCATAGACGGCATTAATCACTCATCATCAGGAGGGCTGCCAGCTCATCCCGTAACTTAAGTCAAATAAAAGAAAGCTGTGAAGAATTTACCTTTTTCGCTGGATCCTTATGCTCCTGCACGTATTCCTGCTTCAGCGGCTCTGTCTGCAGATCCGGGAGGGAATGACTAATCCTGATTGCAGCCTGTTTTGATAGAGAGTCACTGTTGCTTTCCTGAGAATCCCGTCTTGTCCTGGGAAACCAGCACCTATGTCAGACGGTGATTGTGTGGTAAATGTTGTGGTAAGTGCTATATGATAAAGCATACAATAACATTTTCTAGAGGAGTTCTAGAGGGGTAAAATAATAAGGTATTAGATTGAAAAGACTAAGGGAATTTCAAAATATCAATATATTCGACATCTATCAAGGAGAAGAGTGGTAAGAGTTTGCTAAGGGAAAGGTTCCAACAGTTTATCATTCTCTACCTCTACTTGTGTTTCTATTTTAGTAGGAAATTCTACAACTCAAATGTATGTGAAAAATACTTTGCAATCGCACTAATGAGGCGAGTGATTATGTGTTAAGTAAAATCGGATAGTCCGTAATGAATAAGAATGCTTTGTCCAAGTTCTTTAGGCATCGTTACAGCCCCTCTTGTAATCGGAGTGTTACTGGCCATTTTTTCTGTGTAAACTCAATGCTGATTGGTAAATATAACTTATTTCCAGGTGTACAGTCAATCCTATTTAACGAGATACCAGAGTCTTCTTTGATATTTAATTCTTGTAATTCTTTAATTCTCAAAAATAGTTCATAGAATGGCGTCAATAGCAAAGGCATACCTGCCCACAATCCACCTCCAGGTGGCAGCACATTGGTAACCAACAGCGGCCAGGAGCACGGCTGCCATTGCAGCCAGCAGTAGTGCTGCCACGTAGTCTACAGAGCTGGCGCGAACTCCTGGGTGGCTCTCTAGACTCTCTGGGGGCCAGACAGCTGAAACAAGACAAACATTCTAATAATCTAAAGGTGATCAAGGAATTGGTGTTTTGGACTAAATCTAATAATATCCCCGTACCAGCCTCTAATGTTCCCACTACAGAGACACCGGCCTACTCTCGATAATTGAGAGTGAATGGGCTCTGATCTACCACGGGAGCCCAATCCGGATTGGTAGATGTCACATGTCGTCGAATTTTTGGTTCTAAGACATGCCGGTTTCCATACGATGTTTTCCGTCACCGTTTCGAGAACGTGGTATTGCGCACATAAATTTTTCAGGTGAAAAAACTCATTGGTGCTCTTGTGGGTTTGGAGCAGCGACCTTCAGATTGAAAGTCGGCGTCTGTGCCCCTTGGCCACCACGCTCTCAAATTGTAATAATAATAATATACATTGTGTATAATCAAATAAGTTACAAAATGAAAAAAGCATTGACAAATATGACTAGATAAACACTGAAAACTGTTCTATATCATCTCTGTGTGAACGAAATATGCCTTATGGCTTTACCCCCCTTGAGACTTGTGAATGTCATAACAAACTTTTTGCTCACCATACAGTGTGCCTAGCCGGGAATCGAACCCGAGACCCCTCGCTTCGAAGGCAGGGATGCTACAGAGCCGTCAAATGTATCTTAAACCCGCTGAATACCACAAATTTCAAACTCAATTATTTTCATAAGTTCGTAAGCACCTACCCCACTTATTACCTAGTTTACGACGGTGTGATAACCGAGTATTGCTGGATGAGTTTAAAAGTGAGTGGGTTTTAACGAGCTCTACTGATGCTGTATTACTTTTTACAATTAAATGAGGGCCGTGAGTTTAATTGGTGTTTAAACGGCTCGAGACCAATGATTATCTGCTTGAAATGCTTCGTTTTTAAAATGATTAAATCAATTAATTTCTTTTTATGTTAAAAAGTGATGGAACGATCTGAAGGCCCACCTGGTGGTAAATAGTTACTTAGGCGAGTACCTTTTGAGTTTCTCCACGTACCTGGGTGGTGCTAAAGGAGCAACTAAAAATGGCAGTAGAACTTGTTCCACATTTATCCGGATATGTACAGCTATATCCCAGTATCGGGTGACGCGCGCAACGAGATGCGACTTGAGTCCTCTGATACTGCAATCGGGGAGGACCTGTGTCGCATTGTTGTTGTTATGGGCGGAGGTAACTATTTAACATCATTTGGGCCTTCAGGTTGCCCCGCCACTTCGTAGTATTCAAAAAAATTAGGTCGCTTAACATCAGGTGAAATGTAGTCCAAGAAACCAAACCCTGTATTGATAAAAATATGGCATATTGTTTCTTAAGCAATTACAGCTAGTTGGGGATGTTTATTGCGATTATTAGTGAGCCACTTTCTGAGTTACGAGGCTATTTACTTAGAAATACAATGACATTTATGTATATCGATAAATAAGTCGCACCTCTAGCTACGATTTTTTGGTAAAATTTGACTTAGAAAGAAAATCAGGTTATAAATAAATAATATCAAAAATAGTTTGTTTGGAGAAAGCAGAGTTGCAATTGTTTTAAAAAATAATAAGACAGTTGATAGCTGCGTAAGTTAATTACTCTGTGTCCCAGTTATCAAAGTTCGGCTCTTGAAACTATTTAATTGTTCCAGATGTATATTTCATAAAAATATTAAAAGTAATTCGATAGTTAACTCTTTTGTTTGTATTTTAGCCATTAATTAATTAGCAAGTATAAAGCTGGTCAATTAGCAAGTTTATATCCTTCAATTTATCAGTCGTTTAGTCATGTCGGAGGCTTTCGAGTGGCTTGTAAACTCCGACATCAGAGTTGGCCACTAACACGAAAGAAGAAAAATTTATCAGTTCTAATGTTTCTAATTGCATAGGCGTACTATGACAGGATCTATAGACAAGGTTTATGACATTTCATCTCTAATAACCAAGGTTCACAAACGTAAATAAAATTTAATATCATATTTCTAAACACGAGCGAGACATGGGCGGGATTGGCTTGTAATGTCCTGAACCCTATTAAATCAGCGTTATATGTTCCTTTTTTTGACAACTGAGAGGAGTACAACCGATTTATGTGGGACTGTTACCCAAACTAAACCCCTCCGGTGGTTGACCTCTGCCCATTTAAAGATCTCTGGACTCTTCAAGAACTTCACCAGACCGTTAAATTTTTTTAGACGGATGTTACACTCTGCCATATCCCTTCAAATGTGATGGCAGCGTAGCGTGGGCGTGCGCAGGACGCGACTGAGACCCAGTTTAAAAGAATTAGAACCTGCGCAAAGTTTTCCCGGTGAAGTACTGCCTGGTGATATGCCGTGAAGTAGTACTCGCATTGCTGTGTTCCGATGGAAGGGTATGGGTGCTGGTGAAATCACATTTGCGTGAGACATAACATCCCCGGCTCATGCGACGTCATAGTTATGTCAACATATCTATAGCATATCTGTGGCACACACAGTCAAAGAATATAAGCTTAGTAAAAAAAAAGTAAGTAGATTAAATATTTTTTAAATGTGTCTATTGTCTCTTCACTGGGTTATTGCTCTGTGTTCACAACACTAATTACATTTTCGTAGACCTTTGCAACCAGAGATTAAAAGATTCACCTCTGTCCTTTAACAAAAACAATTAAAAGTTTTATGTCGTCTTAAAGGATTTGTGCTTTCTGACGGACTTATATTTCGTTATATAAACGATTTCAAAGGTCAAATCAATAATTATAAGTAGCGTGGGAGGATCGCGATAAACGTTAGGCCAAAAAATATAACAGTATTATTTCGTCTTTTCATATAAAATTATTAAGGAAACACTATTATCGAGATCAAAATATTCAGGCACTTGATAATTAGTCAAGTTTAGATAACTTGATAATTAACTTGGCTGTTAATTTATTTTTTATCTTGATAACTTGTATTTTCATGGATGATCGAATAATTTCAATTACATTCGTTTAATTCGGCATTACATATATACAATACGTTATATTTATACGTTATATATTAAAACACAAGCATTTACACAATTGTACGAATGTAATTGAAATTATTCCATCATCCATCGATCACACACGAACAGAAATTTTTGTTCTGTGTCTGGGTGTTAATATGTATTAAATGTACGTATTTACAAAAAAAAAGTATAAGCTATGCTTAGTTTGGAGCTTGATAGCTGTGTGAAATATGTCAATGAATATTTATTCATTTATATTTATATAATGAACCAACTTTTTCATAAATAATATTCTACCTCGTTCACCCTTAACAGGTTAATTAGGCGTTAAACTTACGCCTGTGTTTTATTTAATTAGTGCTCAATTATTTTTACAACGTATTATTCATCAGACCATTACCATTGAATCTAATTATCTAGGTGTTAACAGGTAAACGTATCAAGTTCAACCGATCTGTTGAACTATAATGAGCTTGTTATAACTTGTTAGACAATGCCTCTCATCACTTAACCCGTCTAGCGTAAGCGTAAACGTTGTTACATCGCTAGCGAGTGAATACGGTTATCTCATATCAACGAAATTTGCTGCTTTCCTTTTTAGGGTTCCGTACCCCAAAGTACATAATTATAAATATTTATTTGTAACTTTGTGATCTATGTTTTAGATTTTTTATTTAGAATATGATTTTTATGGTCTAAAATTGTAACATTTAAAAATTGCTTCTAAAATTTAAAACGGTCGTGATAATCCCGCTATTGTAATTGTGCGTAAGTATTTTGAAAATAATTAAAGCAAATTAAGCTGTTCTTTGTATATAAATAAACCTTCCAGCTCAAATTATATGAGGAGTTGAGAGCTAAAAAACTAGTAAGAGTAGAAAAAAAAATATTTTGAAAACATAACAACAGAATACCTACACAAAATTTGTGCCCTAAAAAAATTTTAAACCTATAGTTTCACATGTACGTGTTAGTGTAGAGAATATAGGCTCGACAAATTCTACCTATGTGACAAATTTTACGCAGGTCGGTTATGCCGCTACTGAGCAACAAACATCCATTTTCAAATTTGCGTTATCGGAGCTAAGCATTTCGCATTCATCAGTTTCATACGACAAATATTTAGTGAGGTATGGTCAGGTTAGGACAGGTATACTTTGGACATAATTTCATATACTCGTACCTACTCTTTGCAACCACATTTATGCGGCTTACTTACATGGAATTGGCGAACGGGGAATAGAGCGTTGTAATAAGTCGAAAGTTTTCTTCTGCTGAATTATTTAACCAATTTGTAAACGGAAGTTATTTTTTAAATAAATACGTACGTACAAGATCACTCGTTCTTATTACCAACTAAGTTTTGCGTTTGTTCAAGCCTTTTTTTTAGCACTACCCAGAGGATATGTTTACCCTCTGAGGGATTCTGATTCACCTACCGACGCGAGCAACTTATCTTATAAGGACAAGCAAGTGAATAAAATACGATATATAGTAGCATGCATGTCCAGAACGAGTGGCTACACGATACTAAATAAACAGCGCCTGCAAGCTATTTTGCAGTTAATAGTTATCCTTCTGTACCTGTTACAATTACGTATTCTATGGTAGGTTGGCTTGTGTGGTTAGACAGAGGTCGGCATTTAGGATCACAGGTTATCTGATTGACAAGCGGCTTGTTGGTTAAATACCGACAAATTGAACATAGCACAAATACATTAATTAATGACTGTTTTCGGTGTACAAGCTAAATTGTCGTCTGAGTTATTTGGTATGTTTTAGAATTATGTGAGTACTTTTATATTAATTTAGAGGGTAAAAGAAATCCTATTGCTACCTACCTTGAAGTGCTGTATCTTTTGAATAGTGTGATCGAGGAAATTTGGAACAGGAGTTCTTAATTAAACGTAGAAATTAGGATTAGTTAAACAGTAAATGAAACTGTGTATGGAACTTTGTTCCTGAGATGATAAGAAATACAATTTTCAAAAAGCTAGTTCTTACATAATAAATTATGTTTATATTGTAGCTGTAAATATCCTCAGAGTTGCGACATGCCCCCTTGGTAGTGATAAAGGAACAGAAAATAGTTGCAGTAGAACTTGTGCAAAGTTCGCCTGGAGTACTGCCTGCATGCCTGGTTATCTGCCACCAAGCAGTGGCGCAGTGTGGATACCGGAAATCACAGGTGCATGAGACGATACATCCCCATCTCTGGTGACAAGCGCAATGAAATGAAACTTGGGTCTTTTCATACTTCGGTCAAGGACCTTAGTCGTATGCCGTTGTTATGTAATATTAGGTGGAACGGGCCTTAAGCTCATCCCACCAACTTTGTAACATAAAAAAACTTTTCTAGTTCGACTTTATGACCAATCATAAAGACTTCTCGGCGTTTCCAAATGTCACAACATTACACCTTTTTCGATCTTTCTCCAAAAGATCCAGTTTTTGTAAAAAGGATCATCCCATTTATTTTAATGTTCGGGTATTAATCCGTAAGTGGCTACTACGTTAAAAATGGGCTTAGCAATCAAAGATCATAAGGATTCCTTCCTTTTTCATTCACCTTCGAGGCCTTTGCAGCGAAATTTTCATTTGTTAAGTGTATGGGTACTAAAATTACCTATTTCGCTTCTAGACCTTCCCATTGCCTGCCTTTTACCAAAATTGAGAAAGTTACGGATGTGTTTTCTAGTATAGTACTCTAAGTAGGGGATAGTAAAACTGTATATACGATGCGTAGGTGATAGAGAAACAAAACATTTAGCTAGACTTATACGTGAGTTATAATTATCATAAAAATTAACGGACTTAATCAAAATATATATGCTTGACTGAAAGAATATATTTTAGCATTATGGCCTTTTTTGTAATAAAATATTACGTTCAAATCCTAAAATAATAATGATAGTCAAATTTTATCGTACAAACTTTTAAATACATTTTTATTATCCATCATTGTAATTGGAGGGCAGTGACATTAAAATCTCACATTACACTGATCAATAATAATTCTAAAATGAAACATGTAACTATAAATACTTACTACTAAGTCAAATGCTTTTTTAATCAGACCCTACTCGACTCTTCATTACGAGGGTGGAACAGACGTAAACTTAACAAATAAGATAAGCTTAAACATGAAAACTGTCTGTAATTAGACATATCTGTGTGCATGTAATGTGCCTGGGGAGTTTCTGTGACACGTTATATGCTCACGAATATGTGTACATGCATGTGTAAAATTTGACGTGCCCAAATGATCTAAAGGAACAAAAAACGGGAAAGAACTCCCTTCATAAAAATGCCACCTCTCAACATTTATTAGTGTCTTATATCCACTCCTTCGAGTGTCGTATGAATTACTTAGTCTTATGAATGTCTGAAAATTCACTCTCTCAAATAAACCTCACATCCAAAGAAATCCAAAGATCTCACAAAATTAATCTAGATGCTTTATACCTTAGACGGTTCATTAAAGAATAAATCGTTCTCGGTAGGTGTGAATGACCTATTAGTTTTACAATGAGTTTTTATCTAAAAATGTGGCTACTATAGATCGAAACTGAAGAAATTGAAAAAAAACTAGTTCAAATTTGAACAAACAAATAAACATTACATACTGTGGCAGGTGTACATACTTGGATGTTTGCGTTACATAACGTAACGCAAACATCCAAGATCCGAGCATAAATAACTTTGTTCATTGCTTATAGTTCCCTTCCCTCCGGACCCCTGTTCTATACAGACGTGTTTTAAGTTAATCCGTTTTTGTCGTAAATCCTCAAATTATTGAAATTTCACAAATAAAATCAAGCTAAAAAATTAGGAGCGCATAACGTAATAGAAGCCCTCGAGTATCGTCAGTTAGCGCACACACTCTTTCTACGCAGCGCGCACACTACTGTCATCTGCTACGCTGCGCTTACATGTGAGTGTTCACTACATACACACTCAACTCAAGAAAGAAAATAACTCGTTAATGAGCCTACGCTGATTACTACGAACTTGAAAGAGACGCAACTAATTACTCGCGACCATATTCAGTTACGCGGAGCTCTAAATAAACTGGACGGAAAGCGCCTCCTAACCTTCATTACCGTTTGTTGACCACGTAACTTGACCTCCCGTGGCGGTTGTATTATCGAAGACATTACTGTTGCTCCTTCGTATTTATTATCGCCTGGTACTTAGCTCGGTTTCACCATGCCGCTAAGTCACTCGCCACCGTCCGCCACCGCGCCCCTGACAACTGCGCGGGCGCCGGTACTAGAATCAGGTCCAACGGTCGCTCAGTCTCCTGATTTTACCTCTGCTCACTCGCGTTCCGTTTCAAAGAATGCGAGATCGGCGGAGGCTACTCCAGCCGATACTTTGAGAGTTCCCGCTTTAAAACAGATTCATAGTTGTTCCTCAGAACCTGATTTATCAAGTAATCCAAATACTTCGCAGCGTAAACGCAAACGCTCATTAAGTGATACTAGTAAATTGGCTGACTTTATGACCGAAATAAGAGAAATGTTTTGCAACTTTAGGGAGGAACAAGAAAAGCGTTGTGATCGGATCTGTGATGCAGTTGAGGAGGTTCGCTTAACGGTTGATTTCTTAGCTGCAAAATTTGAATCCCTTCAGGAGCGTGTCGAAAAATTAGAGGTGGATCGCAAAGTTGACTCTCAATACATTTTATCGCTGGAGCAAAGGTTGGATAATTTCGAGCGAAACTCGAGAGCTACATGTTTGGAAATTAGGAACATTCCACCAGTCACTTCGGAAACCAAAACTTCTCTTTTAAATACATTCATCAACACAAGTAAGATACTAAATGTAACTGTACAACCGAACGATGTCAAAGACATCTTCAGAATAAACACCAAAAATCCCACACAGAAGACTATTATTGTTGATCTGAACAGTGTTATTTTGAAGGAAAAGGTTGTTTCTTCGTTTCGCGGCTATAACAAAGGCTCATCAAAGCTGACTACCGAACACTTGCGCATATCAGGGCCCCCCGTTTCCGATTTTCATATCGGAAAACTTATCTTCTAAGATGAAAAAGTTATTTTATCTGGCAAGAGAATATGCGAAACAAAAGGATTTTAAGTTCTGTTGGGTCTCCCATGGGAAAATTTTTCTGCGCAAGAGAGAAAATGGACCCCTAGTCCGGATCGTGAATGAGACTGACCTCGCTATTTTGGAGGAGACTAAGTGACTATCTAGATCACCAACACTTAAGATGCTCATACTTCTATTATGTGTAATATTTAATGTACATCTTTGCATTATTACTTTTTTCACTATTGGAGATGTAAACAATCTTGAAATGTTAAACTCTTACACTATATACACTACACAATCACACATACATACACTACATTATCTTTCAAACTCTAGGAAACCTCTAACAATCCTTTTTGCTCTCGCTTACTGGCTTATTATGACCTTTTCACCCCCTACTCGTACCATATCCCAAAAGATTCGATATGCAACACTCTTATCTGACCCTTTGCTGATTCCTAAATCAAATTATGGATGATACAAATATTATAGGTAAGGAAATTGAACAAATCTCAGTTTCTGAATCTCTTTTATGTTCTCCAGAAGACATCGGTCAACACATAATGAACTTTAATGTCAATTTAAAAATCTTTCACGTTAATATTCGTAGCATAAACCGAAACTTTGACAACCTAACTCTTCTATTAACCAGGATTGCTACTCGTTTAGACGTGATTATTCTTTCTGAGTGCTGGCTGTCAAAATGTCCTTACATTCCTAACATACCAGGTTTTGTTCACTTCGAATCGGACTTTAAAAATCAGAATGACGGCGTGGTAGCTTATGTTCGCACTGATCTACAATGCAATGCTGAATTACCTAAATTTAACGACGCAAATTGCATTGTCCTTAAGTTTTCTAATAATACAGCCATTCTAGCGCTATATCGATCGCCTTCTTATGTAAATATTAGCCCATTCCTGGAAAGCCTTGATATGACGCTCACCACTCTTAAAACTTACCCCACTACTATAATTGCAGGTGATCTAAACATTAACCTATTACCTTGTAATACTGACCATCGCGTTGATGAATACTTAAATCTTCTAGCTTCCCATGCCATGCTCCCTGCTCACCTTCTCCCTACGAGGGAGAATCACTGTCTTGATCATATAATACTCCGAACCCCGGGTCCAGCAACTACTCTAGTTTTAGACTCTTTTATAACCGATCATGCTCCCCTGTTTTTCTGCTGCTATTCCAAAATTAATCAAAATTTTACCAAACGCTATTCCCATCGTATTGATATTAATTCTATTGTAAAAAAACTGGAAAATATAGATTTTTCTTTTGCTTTCGAATGTAGTGATCCCGATAAATTAGCTAGCCATCTAGTCAGTATAATCTCTACACTTATCCAGAATAATAGCTATAATGTTCCAATTCCCAGCCGCAAACGAATAACTAAGCCATGGATTACTCCTGGCCTTTTGAAATGTATACGACACAGGGATAAGTTATACCGCAAATTTAAACGAAATTCTCAAGACGAATTGAACAAAATCATTTATTACCGATATCGTAACTTCTGTAACAACTTATTAAAAAAGGTCAAGCGTGAATACGAACATAAAGAAATCCAGAAAGCCAAAAATAATCCTAAAGCTACATGGGATATTGTTAAACAAATTTCCAATCTGCAAAAAAGACAGTCTTACTCATCACACCTCTTAAAAGTAAAGGCAACTCCAATTGATTCCGTAAATTTTGTAAACAGTTATTTTGCTGATGTAGGAAAAAATCTTGCTGCAGCAATACAGTCACAGCCTCCCAATACTTCTTTTGAGGACCATACAGAAATTCACTCTCCCGTGAACTCTATGGTACTCTTCAATGTAGATAATAATGAAATTGAAAATATCATTTGCCAACTCAAAGAGAAGTGTGCGGTTGGCTGGGACGGCATCTCTACCCTTTTGGTCAAATCAGCCAGACATATTCTTATTCCTATTCTAAGTCACCTTTTTAATATTTCCTTCGCTGCAGGCATATTTCCGCATGTCTTTAAAAAGGCCATCGTACATCCTATCTTCAAAGGTGGAGACCGACACAGTGTCATCAACTATAGGCCTATCTCTGTCCTTACGGTTTTCTCAAAGATATTTGAAAAGATACTCAACAGCAGACTTCTAAAATTTACTGATGAAAATAATATCATATCTAAGAATCAGTTTGGTTTTAGGAAAAGCAGATCAACGGAAGACGCTGTTTTAGAGTTAACTGAAACTATAACCAAAAACCTCGATAAAAAACATAAAACTGTGGGTATTTTTCTTGACCTGTCAAAGGCTTTTGACACTGTCTCGGTTCCCATTTTACTCCGCAAGCTTCATCGAGTTGGCATTAGGGGTGTCGCTCACGACATTTTTCGAAGCTATTTAACTAATCGCACCCAACATGTCTCAATAGACGGCTTTAAAAGTGACGAACAGAACATTCTTTTTGGCGTACCCCAGGGTAGTGTCCTTGGACCTACCCTGTTCTTATTGTATATAAATGAGTTGTGTGACCTCAATCTTCCGAATTGTAAAATTATTACTTACGCAGATGATACAGCCATTTTAGTGCACGGGCGATCTTGGCAAGATGCTAGAGTGAAGTCTGAATATGTACTAAAATCAGTTATGAATTGGCTGCAAATGAACATCTTGACCCTAAATATTTCTAAAACTAAATTTGTAACTTTTTCTACTCTTCCCCCGTCATCCTTCTCCATCGGTGCACATAGTTGTACTAGCAACGTCACTCAGGATGCTTGTAATTGTAACTGCACTTTTATCGAACGTTCCTCCGAAATAAAATATCTTGGAGTAATTCTGGACTGTTCCCTAACTTGGAAATTTCAAATCGACTCTCTAGTCTCCAGAGTGAGGAAATTGATGTACGTCTTTAAAAATTTAAGATCCGCTCTAGATATGAATCTCCTCAAGATGGTGTACTTTTCTTTGGCGCAGTCAATATTATCGTATTGTATAACCTCCTGGGGAGGCGCAGTAAAAACACACATGCTCAGAATTGAGAGAAGCCAAAGGGCCGTTATTAAAGTAATCATAAAAAAACCCATATATTTTTCTACATCTGAACTCTATTCTCTGTTCCAAGTTCCAACGGTTCGCCAACTATTTATTTTGCACTCTGTTCTTCGGAAGCATAGTCATCTTACATATGACCCCAGCCTTGTTTTTTCCAAACGCAGACCAGATAAAATCTGTCCCATCGAACCACGGCGGACCGCTGCAGCAAGTCGCCATTTTCATTATTTAAGTTGCAGTCTATATAATAAGATTAATAACAAATTGAATATATATCCTTTATCTCGTTACAAATGTAAGACTATCTGTCTTGAATGGTTACAATCTCTATCTTATGAAGATACAGAAAATCTTTTAGAGGTCTCCAAATAAGCTCATTACACTAAAATCCCCCCCCCCATTTCTCATAACACTTTGCATGGTTATCTCCCTGTGGGTGCCCAGGCTCTTAAGAGACTGACGCCACCATAAAGATTTCCCCCAAGCTCACCTACACACACACACACACACACACACACACACACACACACACTAACACACACACCCACACACACACCCACACACCCACACACACACACACACACACACACACACACACACACACACACACACACACATACACAAACACTATTTCTCTCGTTTCGTTTTTGGTTGATTATGATCCATATTTTTTATTATTGGGTGTGTGAATATGACTCCGCCCTTTCTCAACAGATGTCGTTTTTAGTATTGTTTACGTGTACTAATAAATGACCATACTTGTATTCGATAGTACTGAATGTCAGCTATCTAACGCATTTTATGATATTTGGTTGAAGTGTAAGCAACAATTGTTTTCACCTTTTCGAAAATGTCGGTTTTTATTCCAAATAAACGTCATTTGCGGGAAGTGTTATTACATTATTTTATTGCGAAGAAAACTGCAGCGGAAACTTATCGTTTGCTTGTGGAGATTTATGGTGAGCATGCTCCGTCTAATACAACTTGCAAGGAATGGTTTCGACGATTTCAAAATAACGATTTTAGTACTGAGGATAAAGAACATGGAAAACCACCAAAAAAATTTGAAGATGCTGAATTGGAAGCATTATTGGCGGAAGATTCTTGCCAAACTCAATCAGAATTAGCTGCAGCATTAAATGTTGATCGTTCAACTGTTGCAAAGCGTTTACAAATGATGGGAATGATTCAAAAAGCCGGTTACTGGGTTCCACATGATTTAAAAGAAAGAGACATGGAACGTCGGAAAACCATTTGTGAAATGCTGCTTCAAAGACAGCAAAGAAAAGGATTTTTGCATCGGATAGTCACAGGAGACGAAAAATGGATACACTACGAAAATCCTAAACGCAAAAAAGCTTGGGTGAAACCAGGCGAACCAGGCCCATCACAGCCAAAAATAAATATTCACTGTGCCAAGGTCATGCTCTGTATTTGGTGGGATCAGAAAGGTATTGTATATTATGAGTTGCTCAAACCCTCTGAAACTATTAATGGAGAAGTTTACCGACGACAACTAATGCGTTTGAAGCGAGCCATAGAAGAAAAACGACCAGAATGGGTGAATAGACATAACAAATTAGTTCTTCAGCATGACAATGCCAAACCGCATACCGCAGAAGTCGTAAAAAGATATTTAGAGGGACAGGACTGGGAAGTGTTACCCCACCCGCCATATTCACCAGACATAGCTCCTTCGGATTACCACCTATTCCGGACGATGCAGACAGACCTTATTGGAGAAAAGTTTACTTCATGTGACAGTATCAAAATTTGGATTGACAACTGGATAAGCTCAAAAGACCAGGACTTCTTCCAGCAAGGAATACGAAAACTACCTGAACGATGGGCGAAGGTTGTAGCTGCAGATGGAGCATACTTTCAATATTTTTTTTTTTTAATTTTGTAAGCGAACAAGTGTTTTATTTTGACAAAAAGGGGCGGAGTCATATTCACACACCCAATATATTGTGTAACATTTACTTTTTATCTAGCAAAACTGTTAACTGTTTTACATTATTTTTTTTTTCTTTCTTTGTTTTCATATAATGTAAATCTGGAACATATTTATCATGTCGTGGAGGAGGGCGTTGCTATCTGCGACACAGTTTTTATACTTCTGCAGGTAGCATCGTTTCCATTTTGTACAATAAGTGCCTTGTAACAGTTCCAAATAAACATTTTATTATTATTATTATTATTATTAGTTTGATCATAATCTCTTGGCACTTTTCTCGTCACACTTTTAATAATCTTGCTCTATATATTCACACACGTAGAGTCCACTTTTACATCCAAATGCATTCCAAAAATTCCCAAAAATTCTGCACGTATGGAATTTGAACCCGTAGGTAGATGCGCTTTCCAATTGCACCACCGGCTGTTGACATCACGCGTGAAATTCTGCTATTAATAAGCAAATAATACATGTTAATAGATAACTGCTCGAAAATTCAAGCATCGAGATAGAAATAAGTTCACTTTTACCCAGATACATCTTAATATGGAGTTCATTGACCTCTCTCTGTCGCTGAGAAGGCACGCAATCTATTCTTCTTTAGCTTTTTTCTGACGTTCATCACATTCTATGTTTATTCAGACCTTTTTCTTGAAAAGTGACAGCCTAAATGAAAATATTTTCGTGTCACTTACATAAAAACAGTTCCACACTAATTGAACGAAGAATAAAGTACCTCTTTTAAATATATATAATATGTAATTAAAAAAAGTTTCCATTTTTAAAGAATTCAATGGAAATAATGACCTTTCATTTTCGACCCTGACATTGAATTCTGTAGAACATTATTATGAACGGTTAGGATAATATTTAATACACCTCCGTTAAACTTAAGAAGTTTAACGCAAATGAACTTTCCCGAAAACACAGCTCTGTAAACTTACCTGTAATTTAAGAACATGTCTGACCTAGATGCGAACCAGAACTGAATTTGATTTAACAATAGAATTAGCGCGTGTTTCATTTCATGACAACCTCATGTCAAAAACTGCACCAGATGTCAAAGTCAAAGTGAAATTCATTTATTCCTTTAGATCTCAAGTATCATTTGGACACGTCAAATTTTACACATGCATGTACACATATTCGTGAGCATATAACGTGTCACAGGAACTCCCAGGCACATTACATGCACACAGATATGTCAAATTAAAGTCAGTTTTCATGTTTAAGCTTATCTTATTTGTCAACTTCAGGATCATAGGCATATATTACTTTACAAATCATCTTAAGATTGACGTCCGCAAAGTAACTTACGTGTGTAGTATCAATTTATGTACTGTTAAAACAAATGCAGGAGTGATACAATACACAAAAAGATCGACCATTCAACTGTACTTTTGTATGCACTGGAAAACAAAAAAGAATAAAATGCCACAGAGCTTGGATCATTTAATTTCCATCGAAGATTATAAATTGAACTCGTAAAAAAACTGCTCTGCCTGAGTAGCATTTTACAGCTGAATTCGTCTTATTCAGAATGTTTTTTTTAGTGGTCAATTTATTTTTTATATTTCTTCTTGGCAAATTGTTTTGAATTATATCGAAAAGGCAAAACATTAATAAGCTGTTGCTAATATGCGTTTATGATTAAGCCATCTCGAAAACAGCTATATGACGGCTCCGTGGCTTAGTTGGTAGTAGCCCTGCCTTCGAAGCGAGGGGTCGTGGGCATACTTTGTGTGGCGAGCATGAAGTTTGTTCTCGGGTCTTGGGTGTTTGTCTTGTGTTTCTGTGTTTGTCCATGCCATCTGCGACACAGGAAATCCTAGTGCAGAGGTATGAGTGTGTAAACGGTAATTAACGCCGAAACTCTTCACTATTTGATTTTGATAATTATTCAATATAGGTTCTTAATTGTCAATCGGTGTCGTTCTATTGGTCAGACAGGGAGAGATTTCAAGATTTTCAATTATGAAATAAATTATACTGTGAATCAAACTTGTGTCAAAAGAATTAAATTAACAAAATGAGCGCGTAAATCCTTCATCGTCGGTTTATTACGTGGCAATGAACTTACCTTCGCGTATTTTCTTAATATAAATTGAAATATGAAAAAGATTTGCGAGAATGAGTATAATCATAGATAGATAGATACACTTTATTGTACACCTCAAAGCAAAAATAAACAATATAAATACAGATTATAAAAACTAAAAACAAAATGGAGGTTACAATGGGCGGTCTTATCGCTCAAAGCGATCTCTTCCAGACAAGCTTTGGATGGAGAGAATCTTATAAATAGTCTGGTGTAGAAAATTATATTATTATCATAAGGATATTGTTGGATTATTGTTGGAGTAAGGTTTGACTGGTCTCGCAGCTCAGTTGGTAGTAAATCTGCCGTTTGCACTGTCTTAAGTTCGATCCCACTCAATATAACCATTTTCCTCGCCCATAAGATTATCTTTGGCCGTCCAACGCGGGAATGCAGCCAGTGTTCTTGGCACCCTACCCCACGATCAAAATTTTCTATTGTAATTTTTACATTTTTGTTCTTTATAGTAGTAGCCTTTAAGATTATGATGTTTTTTTTTTTAATTTTTATGTGTGAATAAAAACAATTGTTTGTCTGACGAATAGATGTCTGTTCTGTGTCTGGGTATTTTGTGTACATTATTATATATGCGTTATATATGTATTTTACGGTGTGTTTACGGAAAGTTCATTTGTCAGAAGTATAACGTATCTTAGAAGAAGATAATGTATCTTAACGTATCGTAGATAAAGCTGTATTCTATCAGTTATCTAGTTCCCATATTAAGCTATGCTTAATTTGGGGCCAGATGGCGCTGTGTGAAATCAAACAATCGGGCGTAGATTAAGGTACGCTAAACACAAAGCGTAGTACTGAGCTAAGCTCGTACCTATAAATTAAATAACAAATATCCTACTAGACACGTGTCAAAATATTTTTATGCCGTATATTTTTCATTATATACCGTTCAGCACGAGATAAAGCTGTCTCGCGAGAGTAAACTGGCGCTAATAATAATATATGGCTTTCTCACAAGTTATTGTGCCAAAGTCGCGCAAGTGATTTCAGTAAGTAAAAATTGTGAAATATATGCTCGTAAAAAGCACGCTTCGTGGCATCTCTTTGATTCATTGTTATCGCTGAGCACAGGGAAGTATCAAGGGCTTGGACAAGGGTACGCATAGATAGAAAATTTATAACAATAATGTGAAGAATAATTGGCGGTCTTATTGCTTAAAGCAATCTCTTCCAGACAACCTTTGGATGGACTAGAAACAAGAAGAATGATATAGGATGGTGGTTTTAATTAAAAGAGAATAATGATTTATACATACCTACATATTGATTTATACATAATGAAAATAAAAAAATATATAAATTCAGGTCAATGCGGTTCTGAATGGATGGGAACCCAAACCTCAGTTTAGGCCTCATCAATTTATTACTTAGTGTTGCTAGCAATTTAAATATCACTCATGACTTTTTAGTTGCTTTGTTAATACTAGGTAATTTAGCACAGATATAGATTATAGTCTGGAATAGCACATAGGCACCTTTTTATCTCGAAAATGTGAAGTATTCCTGCAGGATGGCCAATTGTGGGTAGCACCGTTTAATGTTAATTGCTTTGAATGTACTTGTACCGTATTTGCTCTGTGTAATTGTGTTGAAATAATTGTATTATATATCTATCTATCACCGTGAGGCAAAGCTAGTACTCAATTAATTTTGGATTTACGTACGAAATCAGTGTCGAAGTAGTGTATTGAATGTTGTTAGGCGTTAGGACAATTTATTTTAATAGGACAAATGGTAGGAACTATGCAATTTATTTTACCATAGCACAACTGAAATAATATCCTATTTTCAATACATACCTCGTTTTTATTACCCAAAATATCGGCTACGAATCAGCATCGAGGCAAATATTTTTAGCGTAGCATTTCCCGTAAAATAATAAGCTTCAAAACATACCTGGAATTTACGGCACACAAAGCATTATCTAAAGAACCATTACCCGGAGTTTTCCCTTGATCCGAAGCTGCTCCTGACAACCATAACAAACCACACTCATATTTTAAGCCACGCCTTTATGAAAAAGCACTTAAATTATGAGAAAAATAACGGATGACAAAACAAAAAGGTGAATTAGTCTGGGTACAAACGAGGTTTATATGTTATGTATTCAAACTGGGATCAAGGTTGTCCAACGCTATCTATGCAATAAAACTTACATACGCACACATTTGTATATATTACATTCTCCTAACCATAGGAGTCCTACATATAATTGTTTTTCTCCAAACCATAGGTCCTTGTATAATGTTTTCATGGAATAAAAATATGGTTCTGGACGCGAACACAAATTATGGGCTATTCATTCGTAAAGGTGCCCTAACATATTTATGTAAGTAAATTAATGTTCATGGACATTTCACACAGCGCGAAACTAAGCATAGCTAGCTAATATAATATATAAAACACGAAAATTGTTTTTACCCAAGTCCGTTATAGATTTTGAAACCATCCAACCGATGTGCCCATGCAAAGATGGATTTAAACCACTAAAACAATGCATTAGGCATAAAATGTATTTCTTTATTTAGCGTAGTGGCATAGTACGCTAGTAACGAATATAATACTTATAATACATTATGCCATTTTTTTGATTAAGCTTTTAAGTCATTTAATACATATTAACACATACGAAACCTCTATGTTCGTCACACAAATTCTTGTCCTGGATGGAAATGAACCCACGACCTAGCAGATGTGGCAAACACAAAGGTACCTTGTATTTTGTTAGTATTTCGATTAAATTCCTAATGCTAATCGCTTAGGTATGAAATAATTAAACAATTTTGAATAGTTTTATACACTTACAAAATGATAAGTAAGCCAAATTTACCCTTCTACATAATGTAGCAATAAACACCATGCTCATTTCGTTTCGTTTTAATTTTCGCACTAAATGCTAAACGGTTGTGACTTACTCATAAATAATGTTTATGATGTTCTAGGACGAAATGTCAAGGCGAGTAGTTACATGTGAAACCAGTTTAATGTTCCAGAAATTTCATTTCATTGTTGTATCATTTTTAAAAGTCAGATCATATGACATTTTATGAAATTAAACAGACAACGCGTTTAATGTTATTTTTTCATGCTACGGATATGTTGGAGTGAAGGACATAGCTTGAAAACTTCGAAACCAAAGTTGACTACTTACCTGAAATAACAAGATATTATCTAAGCATTATATGAATGCCATGGACCCACATAACCAGAGGATCCAATAGTTAATTATCGTTTCTCTAGAAATCAATTACTTTTTAAGATTCATTATTGCTTTACGCACAATCACCTAATGAATGAAGGAAGATAACTAAGACTAACTATTTACCAAGAACCAAAACCGTGGTATTTAATAATAATAGGGGTATAATTTAATTATTGAAGTAATCTTTAACGAACGATTCAGTTTTCAAAACACAAAGTAATACTATTCAAACTATAGAAAATGTTCGAAATGTATTTTAACCCGAAGAATTTTCCCTGTAGCCTATCGATCTTATCATTTTGCCCTAATCAATACTGTTTACTAGCTTCATCAATAACTTCCTCTTCGGACAGGAAACTCGCTGATTGTTTAGGGGTACAATACCACATCTCAGATCCTGCCTGTTGACCTTCGAGTATTATAACCATAATTTAATGACGTATAAAACCTTAGAAAAACGGCATCGCTATTTTGTAATGTGCTATTACAAAATAGCTGTATCTACTACTGTATCTTTTAATACGATGAACCTGGCGTTTAATCTATAGATATTTTTAATTTAATTTATATTAACAGCAATTTAATGATTTTAATTGGTTACCATCACCGGTAAATAACAGTAGAGTAATTTCACCGATGCTCACACAGATCACTTAAATAGTAATGAAAAATAGCACAGACTTATTTGGTTCGTAATAAGAAACGTATGCTTAAATATGCGTATTGAACAATGAAGTTACAAAAGTAAAACAAGGAAAAATGAAAGTAAATTAATATAAAGTTTCCTACCAATATTTTAATTAAAATTTTAGTGACATGAGCAAAGTTACCGGTAAAGTAACAGATTATGTATATATAATAATTTTGATAGAAAATATTCAAACAAAAATTTCAAAATAAATTTAGTTTCTTTTATAATATCATTTAAGAAGTATGGGTTAAACTTGAAATCTTGTTTTTTTTTTATTTTGTTTTGTTATGTTTGTTGATATATGTGACGAAATGAGCTGACCATTACTGTCCATATCAATAGCAATACCAATCAAGCCCTCCCTACAAAGTAAATAACAATTTACTATGAGAACAAACAGAACGTAGAATTGGATTTTCTCATACTTCGGTAGAGGCGGAAACGGAAAGGTTTTGAATTTATGGACGGCATTAAACACTTAACAGCAGGTAGACTATCAGATCGTTCAGGCAATTTTTTTTAATAATAATGCAGACTGCAAAATCGATTTTGATTAAAACAAAAATTAAATCAGCCATGTTCTGACAAATTCAAATATTTGGTTACCAGCATTCAAAGAGGTACAGAGCGAGAGATCTGAACTCATTAACCATTGCCAGGTATTAAGAGGGTACGATTGATTTATGTTTTAAATGTATTTTAATTACAAATCTGTTAAATATTTTGTGCTATGAAGGAAACATAATGTACCCATATTTTATTGTACAACTATAATAGAAGTACTCAATAAAGTAAAATCGACTCGTGCCTCTTCATTTTTTGAATTATCGGGTAAATCCATTAAAGATAATAATTAACTATACACTCTCAAATTGTCTCAACCTAATTGGGTCTTTTCATACTAAGGTTTGGAGGACCTAAGCTGAAGCTGATCCAACCTGAAGCTGTTTTGCCACATTTGTCACAAAAAAAAAAAAAAAAAAACAAAATGTATTGCTAACGAATTTGTAGACCATATCATAATAATTGAGTTGGGTTTCCACAATCCAATTTTCTGGATCACTGATTGATTACTATATGGTGTTTCTAGATAAGCGTACGAGGACACAGAGCATGACCTGCGTTATACGTAAATGATTTATGTGATCATACACGTGGAAGTAAGGGTTATTTGTTTGTAATATAGATAATGAAAGATAATGAGAGCGTGGTGGCCCAGGGACATAGACACCGACTTTCAATCTGAAGGTTGCTGGTTCAAACCCACACGTGCACCAATGAGTTTTTTGACTTGAAAAAAATTATGTGTGCAATACCACGTTCTCAAAACGGTGACGGAAAACATCGTGAGGAAAACCGGCATGTCTTAGAACCAAAAATTCGACGACATGTGACATCTACCAATCCGGATTGGGCTCCCGTGGTAGATCAGAGCCCATTCACTCTCAATTATTGAGAGTAGGCCGGTGTCCCTGCAGTGGGAACATTAGAGGCTGGTACGGTATAGATAATGAAACGTCTCACAAACAAAGTCCACAATAGACAACACATGAGGCGTTACATCCCCGTCTCGGAATCACGGGTGCAATGGACTTGGGTCTTCTAATACTTTAGTATAGGAGGACCCGAGTCGTATTGCTGTTGTCTATCGGCAGCGCTAACTGCTGCACGTCAGGTGGGCGCCAGCTGGTTTCATCGCTGAAATTGCATAAATAAATTTGAAAAACCAATATGTCTTCTTACAAATGGACGTTAAAATTTACTTTAATTTAATAATGATTCGGTAATAATAATCAAAAAAAATCATTTAAGTAAATACTAAACTGTGCAGTTTTATCGCTTAGTTTGTCACTTGTTCAAATCCCATACGACCTTTCATGGGGAAGAAGGGCATTAGAATCACCTATACCTTCTCTTTTTGAAAAACTTATTCAATTTCAATGTTACAGAGCAAGGAATGCGCGCGCAGACTTAAATGATCATGACCCAAAAGTGGGTCAGTCCCGGGACCTCCTGCTAGGTAATCTGTGGACCTGGCTGATCTTGACCCAGGAGTAACAACTCCTCGTAAATTTCACTTAACGTGGACAGGAATGGAATTTTACCGGGATACATTTTTAGAGTTACTTTTCGGCCACAGGATACTCCAGCACATAGTTATTAAGAATTTTTTTGTTTGCTATGTGTTCTATAGTACTACTGTGTTGTTTAGTCATATTTTTATAAAAGATCTTAACAAATACCTTATATAAAATACAACAACATATAACGTAAAAAGTAAAAAAATATATATGTTCAAGTTTAAAAGTTGACTTTAAGACTATCTTATAAAAAACTGCATCAGAGTCTATTGAAAAATGATTGGCATAAATAAACTGCATGTCAAATAATTTATTTTACCGATTTAAATTATCACCCAATTGTGGGACAATAAGGGCAGCAGTGAGCTCACCATATATCACATCTACGTATTACGATAATGTTTTCCACAAAGTAAAGAGATACCGTTAAGTCTTTGCCAATCCTCGTGAACTTATATAGGTCAAAAAGTGAAGTCAAATTGATAAAATTAAACATATTTTTGATGAATATATAGTAGCAGTTTAAGTTCAGATATATCATAAAAACAAACAAAACATATGAAGAATTTATTTTCTTATTAATTGCAATCAATTCAAGGTTAAACTCAATCAAACGAAGCCTGCGACTAATTAATATATTTTATCCCCAATTCTTCGAAACCTAATTAATCGCACATTAATGGATCTAATTACCTACGTTGGGTTTGCTTGTATGGAAAAAATCTGTTCCAGCTTCCTATCTCAATACGATGGAGATAGTTTATAAACTTATATAGTCAATTAACTAATTCTTATTAGAATGACAATGATTGTATCTTATCTACATAAAAGAAAAAAATACATAAAAGAAATGCTTAATCAAACTAAAACAAAAATGGAATTAATAATAGATGTTCTTCCAGGTTACCTTTCGATGGAGAAAATCTTTGAAACAAAAAACAGTCTGTTAGAGGATGTAATTCAATATTTTAATTATTACCTAATATAGATGATAATTTTAAATTCAAATTGTAAAATTAACCACTATTCATTCCGTAAGATGTTAAGTATACTTTGGGCAAGTCAAAATTTACATGCACACGAAAACATAGTCGAGCATATAACGTGCTCCTTAAGCACATTACATGCAACCATTTTCAGCGTTTAACCAGTTTTATTGGAAAAAATACGTCTTTTCCACTCATCGGAATATTATTGTTGAATCAAGCATTATCTTTAAAGGGACTAGCAATTTTTTAAATGTACTCGTGTATACTTTCTTCAAAAAGCTAACCATCATACCTCTGGAGGTAAAATTCCACCATGGAGTGTTTTTGTGCTGTTTTTCGGTATAACTAGTATTAATTTATATTCTTACTACGGTCAGCTAGTAAACGTTAGCCACGCGTTGCTGAGGCTAACGTTTTTGTAATTGTGACTGTCAAATAATAACAGACAAATAATTAGCAATAAATTAAAATTGCGACTATAATTTGAGATTTAAACTATCCTATCTCTCCAGTTGGATCGAACTGCACATGGTGTGCGAATTTTATTATAATCGGTTAAGTGGTTTAGGAGTCCATTGAGGACAAACATTGTGACACGAGATTTATATTTATATTCTTATAAGCTGAGTGAGACGAAATAAAGTCGCTTAATTTCATGGGGATATCCAAATGGAAGAATTACGTTCTTATCGCGATGTAATGGTCTCTGATATGAGTATCTTATCCCGCCAGCGTTACGGGACATAATAATTTTAAATAAAAAATAACGGGACTCATTTTCTTTCAACGAAGTAATTTAAAAGTTACTTTCTTTCACAGTTTCTTATAAAAACCGGCGAACTTATATTTCGCTCGAATCCTATTATCACCTTCAGAATCGTACAATGTGATTGACGTCACGTGGAACGATCTAGAAAACCTTTGAGATGTTCCTTTATTACATTTTTCATTGTATTCGGTAGCCTTAATCATTTCAGCTAAAAATGTTACGTTTCGAACTTGAATTTGCATTAGAAAGAGCTTCCGCTAAAAAGAGATAAAAGGATTCGAAGAGCATAAAAAAACGAATAATGAGAACCAGCTTTCATTCACGTCTCATGTATTAGTGTGTTTGTCTTCTTTCTAACACACTAATACTAGGGGGCCCATGTTGTTCACGTACCCTCGGAGTCCACACTCGTGTCCCCCGGGAGTGAGAACGGAGCAACTCAAAGTGGCAGTAGAACTTGTGCCAAGTTTATCTAGAGAAGCACTGACGCACTGACACCACACCTAGCATCCAGCCGCCAAGCAGTTAAATTACAGGCTCCGGGTGTCGGTGTCGGTAAAATTACAGGTGCATGAAATATTACTTTCCCGTCAGAGTGACTCGCAACATATTGCTGTAGTTTATTGGCGGCGATAACCACTAAAAATCAGGTGCTCATACCGTAACATGAATAAAAAAATATAATACAAGAATAAAGTCCTGGCTAATTGACTAACAGACAAACATAGTTCAAGAAAACGAAACTTAAAATATTAATGGTTTGTTTATAATTACGCTAAAAGTAATTAATTATGGATTCGCAAACAGATTCTTGGCACAATAAAATCAAATTCCATACAATAAGCTTATCGAAATGGATTATAAGGACAAAATGATAGTATTAGTTACCAACGGTATTTTGTAAATACACATTTTATGAAGCCCATTAAATCATATCTGAATTTACTATTATAATTATACTAATTTCTTAAAACTAAGTAAGGAGTATTTTTGCAGAGGATTTAGACAGATAATCTCCGAAAAGGATGGATCTATTTTGACGGGACTTTCACTGGCAGATAGGTGATGTTATAAGAAACAAAATTAGGATCAAAAGAAGCTTTTGTGTTAATCCAGGATATGAGCTATGCTGGTACCAAATTTCATGCAAATCCATTGATCCGTTTAACCGTGAAGGAGTAACAAACCTACACACACATATATACAAGCTTTTGCCTTTATAATATGAGTGTGGTTTTTGATAGAGTGTATACATCATATATGTATTTACAGTATGTTAACTTAATTTGAGAGTAGTAATCGAGTAAATTTCATTATAAATTCGCCAGCATCATCAATCAAGGATTCCCTACGAGAGAGATTTATCTTCGTGAGAGCATCTGCCCTTATCACAAATGTAATGTCTTTGTAATTAACTGATGGACCACGTTGTTTGTCTGTCTCGCCTTCTTCTATCTCGATTTGGTTCACCGACTACCAGAATATTAATTACTGTTAATTTTTCCACCTATGACGCAAAAGAAACATGTGGCAAGTCACATATTTCTTGTTCGTACGTTCATTTAAGACAATAGGTATGCAAAAGAAAAGATGGATGGATTGTGTGAAAGATGATATGCGTAGGAAAGGACTACTGAGATAACGTCTGACAGAGGGAAGGAAGAAAAAAAAAGGATGGAAGAAATATGTATGTTGTGCCGACCCCACTTAGTGTGGCAGGAAGATGATAATGATGTTGATTTAACTGTTTTTTTATGTCATTAAATGTTAATGTTACGGGACCAGCTGATAAGCTGATAGTAAGTGGTTACTGTCACCCATAAAAAATCAAAGCCCTCTCTTACCCGAGTATAAGAAGACCTAAGTTGCATCGCGTTGAAATTTCACCGGCACCCACACCCTTCATTCACACATCAATGCGCCACTACACCACTGCTTGGTGGAACTGCACAATTTCTACTGCTACATTGGGTTGTTCTTTTTCACCACCCGGGGGACATGACTAGCAGTTATCACCTAGAGGCGTAAGCATCGCGGACCCCTAAAAACTATTATGTTATCATGTAAAACTTTGGTTTTGTGAATGTAATAAACGAACTGTTAAGTGATGAACCATGTTTTTGTTACGCGGTAGCAATTAAGTTATCTATCATGGGCTATGTTTATGTCGATCAAATAATAATCAGGATTCGAACTGGAACATCAAATGTTAGCGTAAACTTGAACTCTGAACTGAGAACTCGCGAACTATTATACCTTTATACAATTCAAACAATCGATTCTCTAAGATCGATTGTTTGCCGATATTATTTTTTTTATTAACTGATACTAGTTGCTGATAGTCACCTGATTGTAAGTAGTTACTGCCGCCCGCAAACAACATCAAAGCCCTCTCCTACCCAAGTATAAGAAGACCCAAGTTGCATCGTATTACGCCCGTCACTCTGAGATGAAAACTTTGGCAGCGCTATCAGGTAACATGTTAGTTCGCCACGTTTCTAGCTACTCGTATTACCGTCGATAAGCAAAATCAGGAACCTTCGAATAGCTTTAAAAGAGGAAAAAGCAATGCAGGTAGTACCCTGTTTCTTCTAGCAGTGGTTGCATTGCTGTTTTATGAGCATGTGTGAGTGCCCGGATGTGATGAATGTTACAGGATGAACTGACATTCTACCTGGTGTAAAGTGGATGCTGACGAAAGAACCGCACCACAGCTCAGACCCACCCCGAAATATTTATAAATAAATAGATATTCAAGGACATTTTACGCAGCATTTTACGCATTTTTTTACTTTTTTATTTATTTTTTCTCTTTTCACTTGTTATTTATACTTATGTCGTTTATTATTTGTACCTACTTTATGTGTTGTCAATAAAGTATTTTTCTTACTTCTTTCTTCATTCAGTGACATCTAGGCCTAAACTAAGAATAGTTTGTATCATGGGAACTGGATAACTGATATAATACTAATATTACACACGCAATCATGAGCAAGCGGCGCCACAGCTCCAATAGCCTGCTTGCCGGCGCAGGACCTACGCTCCAGTATCATGGGCCACTGAATGATGATGGTGAAACCAGTATCATCGCTGGTCAATGACCTGCCTAGGCCGGCCGCAGTACTAGCTTCACGCTTTATTTAATTTAATTAATTGTGCATATTTTTATTTTATTAAAATTTGTCATTGTGTATTTAAATGTGTTAATCTGTGGATCAATTGTGGGTCTTAAATTGTGTGACGGATCCATCTGAGTCAAATTTATGTTGATTATGGGCCGCAATAACCTCTGGCTGACAAGAAGATACCACAGACTACACAAATATGTTTCTTTGCCCTCGGAGATTGAATTTAATGAGATAGACAGTTGATTTTGTATTTCGTGTTAGCGTAGTCGGCAAGTTAGAACCACAATTACAGTAAATATTATTGTTCGGTTGTATTAGTAAGCCTCAAAATTATCAAAATATTAACGTTGATGTTGCAAATCATTGGTTTGTTATTTAGTCTTCTATTTTTTAAACCTATCCTCGATATTACCACGTAGCCATGACATTGAACAAGTCATTGATTTTTAAATTAATAAACCTTCTGCGATACTTTCGTCCATTATTTTTTTATGAGACGAAACTGATAGTACTTCCAGACGGCGCACCTGATGTTAAGTGTTTACCGCCGACTCAAACAACAGTTACATGTTAAACAACAGGACTCAGCTAGGACTTCTTCCCCCTGCTAAGCTATGAGAAAGCCAAGATCACATTGCGTTGCGCCCGTCACTTTGAAACGTGGATGTTACGCCTAAAGCGCTTGTAATTTCACCGGCGCACACACAATCCCACCGGAACACAGCACCACTGCTTGACGGCGGATTAGCAGTTGTGTTTTTGTTTTAACTTTATATTCCTGTATGTTATATTTTTTTATTAAGACATACACTACAATGATTAATTTATTTACCTAGTTTTGATGTAGCTTGAAACAAAACATATGTGCGCTCAGTAAAATCCATTTCGAAAGTATTGTAATACACAAACACTAATGACGTCGAAGAAAACAGTAAGGAAAATAATACGAAACACATCAAAGGAGACAAAAAAGTAAAAAGAAACACGAAAATACCAAGAAAACAGATACAAACAACCTAAAATAACAAAACATATCAACTACTTCTCAATGAACGTAAGCAGCCCGTGATCATCTAAGCAACTGTTAAAACGGAACTGGTAATAGGAAGGAGGTTACAATTTTCAGAGAATTTGTGCCACTGTCATCAGCACAAGCAAGCAATTTACAAAAAAGTTTTCAAGTGGCTGATTAAAAATCGAAACACCGACCACAATACTTTCATCCTTTACTTCTCGACCTTAGGGGGTACACCCTTCTTTTTTCCAGTGGAAATACCTACGTATACCGCTCCGTCCGGGAGAGGACGGGCCGGTTATGTCTGGCTTGATCCGACTAAAACCACCCTGGTGTTCCTGCTCGGCGCCTTTATGCTGGCGCTATGGGAACGGCTCTTCCGCGGCTACCATTTTGCAAAAGAAACATCCAAATCGGTATACACTGGGCGTGGAAAAGACAGGAAAGCAAAACACGCATTTTCGTTTACTTGGATGACATAAAAATACAAAATACAAATGTTGGTACTTAAGTCTCAGTTTTTGAGTCCAAATCGCACGAAGCCAGTTCATGTTATTGGTAACTCTTCGTTGTAAATATTCACATCTTAATATTTATTCTCTATTTCATACTCCTTACAAAATTTTAATAGCCTAATGTGCTGTTCAAGAAATTCAAAGTAAAACAAACCCCTGAAACCTTGTTTCAAAGTGAATAAATTATTTTGTTTAACTTAAGAATCGACGTTCATAATGAAAGGGTTTCGCTAATTGCTCGTAAGATCCTCTTATGTATTAATTATTAAGTGGCCTCAGTAAGCAGCTAATTACAATTGAGCTAATTGGTAGTAGCTCTTTCTTCTGCGCTGTAGGTCGAGGATTTGATTCCCACCCAAGACAAGCATAACTGCTAATTTATAGTGGCAGATTGTTTAGAAAATACGAAATTAATAGGCCACAAAAAAGCTATGTCATGAAAATAATAATCAATAATAGTAATAAATATTCATGAATATTTCACACGCCATCTAAGTCCATACTAAACATAATATGTGTTATTGGATTACGGATACAGAATACTTACAAACTATAGTACTTTTTCAACAGATTTCAACAGATTTTCAAAAGATGGTTATCGAATTGGTTGACTCTTATGTTTGTTACTTCAGAACAAACTGACTGACTGAGAACTGGAAGTAGTTATTTTTTTATTGCAAAGAATATACTTTCAAATATACCATAGAAATTTCATAAAAATCGGTCAATAGTTTGGTTTTATTATCAAAATAAATAGAAAAAATATATCATCCAATTATACAAATTACGGTTTTTCTTTCCTGTGAGTTTTTTCTTCGCCCGTTGTAGACCGAATTGGATGGTGTTTTTTTTTTAAATGGTATTTTATACCTTCTTCGATGAGAAATAAAAGATGATAATATTGAAGTCAGTTTCTTGATTTATTTAATTACTCAATTATTTTTAAATACATACATATATCAACACCCAGACACAGACATAGAACAAACATCTCTTCGTCGCTGGTTGCCCAATACGCCTCATGGGCATGTGACCGTCAACCGAGACGGGGATGTCACATCTCAGACTCATGTGATTTCACCGGCACCCACACCCTTCCACAGGAACACAGCAACGCAAGTGCACCACTGTTTGGCGGCATAAAACCTGATGCGGAGGCAGTACTTCTCGGGTCAAACCTTGCACAAGTTCTACTGCTATTTTTTGTTGCTCTTTTATCACCACCCGTGGTACTTCCTACGGACGCGAGCAACTGGCCCCCCCAAACCTAACCATACTTCAATGATATCATCACGAAAGTGAAGGCAAGAATGAAAGACCCCCTGAACCAACTCAGCTGGTCAGTGCTCCACCATCAATAAGTTCTGGGTCACGTCCTTCCATCTATTTTCATTTCATTGATGGAACACGCATGCGTCCGGTCGGTACCGTTTGATCTTGACCCGGAAGTAGGTCATGATCATGTACCGCGCACTCCCTACCCTCAAAGGGCATAGATTCATTATCATTGTACCTTTTACCTTAGCAACTACAATGTCAAGGTAATGTCATATTTTTTTAAACGCTAACACTATAATCCTTCTAGGATTCTCTGTATCGTAGGTGGCATGGATAAAAACACCCAACATCCGAGAGCAAACTTCGTAAGCATCCGGGAATTGAGTCCGAGTCTCGCTTAGAAGACAGGATTATTACAAACTAAGCTCGGTTCGCAATTCGCTATTTTTGCAAGCGAAAAGATAGCGGGTTCGTTTTTAGAGTTATGTACTCAATGGGTAAGGTTATTCTATCACCGGGTTTTCTTTTCTAGATTTAAAGGGCTTTATCTTTAACCTATGTATATAGCCGATCAGTGTTTTCGCACAGAGTAGATGTATTATTTATACCATTGGTGGTACGCATCCTTGTGCGAGTACAAATCGTACTGGTAATCGACCAAGTTTGATTAGAACTCGCTTTTAATTTATTCTATTAAAATAATGTGACTACTTAAATTCTTTTGAATTAAGTTTTGCCCACGCCCTGCGCTGCCACACACCATCAAATTATATAAATTAATTTGTATAAAAAATGGCTTGGTAATTTTGGTTCTGAAAAACTTCAATGAAAGAGGTTTTGTATTTATTCAATCATGCAGCGTGGCACAAAGCGTCGCTATGCCAAATACAATATAAGATTTAAAACTGTATTTAATTACTTAAACGCGGGAACGATACGCATGCACACAAATTGGCGCATATAAGAGATCAACACGGCTTGATATTGTCCTTAGGTGCGTATATTCTACGTAATTTATCTTATGTACCTATTTACTCTATGGTTTTTGTGGTCTATTGTTAAACCATGTTAGTAGAGCATGTAAAGAGAAGGTTTAAGCACTAAGCTCCTACTTGTGACTTCGACCTATTTCCAACTCCAATGCAACTTCCACGTTATAACAGTGGATACAAAGTTGCAAATGCATTACAAGGACGACATATTGTTACAGATTATTAAGAACTTTGGTGAGCTTACTGAAATTCCAGTTGAACATTGAAGTAAAGTTCGATAATATATTAGTGCGAAGTTCAGTAAAAAGCAGCGTATATAGGAATCATGCTCGGTTCTTACTGATTGAAAAAAATTCGAGAAAACCTATTTCAATATTTTTATCCCTTATTACCATATAATGGGCAAACAAAAAGGTACAGTAAAACAAAATACATGATATCTAAGTTATACAATTTCACATTTGTCAGTAGGTACACTTGAATACCCCATATAATTTCCATACTAACTTGTCCATTTGGTTGTCTGGAAGAAATCGCTTACTAGCGATAAGACCACCCTTTGTACTGTTTTTAAATAATTTATTTATGGTTTACAATAAAGTATTATCTATCTATCTATGATTTTGTTTATATCATATAGTTGTTTTGATTAAAAAGCCTAACTAATCATTCGATTTTGGTTTAATTTCTATGGGACCATTCCGAATTTATATGGGACCTTATAATCAAAAATAATTTTCGGAATCGGTTGATAATTTAAGAATTCCTGACGTAACGAACCTAAAAAATACAGCCTCCTCGTTGGCAGTCTGTTGAAAATATACTTTTATTTTTGTCTGACCTAAGTAAAAGTCAAAAACAATGAATTCAATGAATTATTAAAAAAATACTTGGAAACTTAGGACTAGCGGTGCCTGCGGTTTCACCCGCATGGAATTCAGTGAATAAGCCGCCTGTTTTTCCCCTCGTTCTTGCTAAGTTCCATCAGGTGAGATGGCGGCCAAACGCTTGGATATATATCAATAAAAAAAAATACAGACTGTCCTTTTTCAAGTTTTATAAGTTCTATTTTCGTGACAAAAAGTAGCCATTATCCTTCTCCAAAGTTTCTTCTATGTGTACCGAATTTCGTCAAAATTAGTTAAGCTGTTTTTCTCGTGAAAACTGTAACTGTACAGAGAGTTACTTTCGCTTTTATAATATTATAGTTAGGGAAACGAGTTTTTTTTTTTTTTTTTATGTGAATGAGTAATGGAACGATCTGAGGGCCCACCTGATGGTAAGTGGTGACCCTCGCCCATGACAACAGTAATGCGCGCGACTCAGTATGAGATCCAAATCTTTACTGAGTCGCATTCATCCTTCTGCGTCCATCACCCGAGACAGGGATGATATGTCTCATGCGCATGTGATTTCACCGGCAGCCACACCCTTCCACCGGAACACAGTAATGCAAACACTACTACTTGGCGGCAGATTCCAGATGTGGTGGCAGTACCTCTCCGGACGAACTGGGCATAAGTTCCACTGCTACTTTTGGTTGCTCCTTTAGCACCACCCAGGGGGTACGTGTAAGGAATCAAAGGGTACACACCTACGGACGCGAGCAACTAGACCCCCCGAGTATGGCAACTTTTAACGTAAACAAACATACACTAGTAAACGTAGTAATCTAATGGCGTAGGTGGATTTAATATTAAATAAGCTGAAGTTTCAACAGAACAGCCAGCCAGTTTTTACTGTGGAACAGATAACAGATGGCAACATGACCGTGACCTTACAAGGTAAGTGCAAAACGAATGAACGAACGAATATAACTTTATACACTTTGAAGGTATCGGGTAACCCAAAAGGGTTTGCGCTCTGAGGTGATGAATGAGGGTTGCGTTCGGGTAGTGAGCGCGGCTTTCCTCCCGCTTTGTTGGATAAGACTTTGGAGTAAATAAATATTCATGGACATTTCACACAGTGCCATCTAGCCCCAAAGTAAGCATAGCTTTTATGGGACCAAGATTATTTTTGGTAAATATTAACACTCAGATACAGAACAAAGATCTATATCTTTCTTATAAGTTTATGCCAAGGAATTCTTTTATATTTATTACGCGTTTCTCGGAAACAGCTCTAACGATTTAGATGAAAATTTTTCGCTGTTTATGTTTACTAGTATAATTGAATTTCTTGTAAAAACGCAATTATTTACAGCATAAAAAAAACAAGCGATGATCGGTCGGCCAACGCTGATAAAAACGCTTTTACGATACAATATTTGTCAAATTATGATAAGTATAGAAGTTATGTGGGAACAGATGAACATACGGGTTGAAATAATAACCCTGCCGCGCTTCGCCGTGGTCCGGTAAAATTAATAACTGATTAAAAAAATAAAAACCATGGGTAAATTATAACATTTCTTTTAATATACAATTCCAAGTGTAACCATATTATCTACTATTCTAGGTAGCAACAGCCACGTAAATAGTAAAATAAATAATAATCTCAACTGCACTAATTAGTTGATATTCCTGGAATTTATAGTGGGCCTTCTCTCCAATAGAGCAGAGACGAAACTTTGAAGCTTGATACATTTTAATTAAAATGTCTGCGCACTTACAACATACCTCTTCTTGGATATACGAAATACGATCGAATGGTTACTAAACATCCATTTTCAAAGTAACCAAATTCATTCTAGTTTTTTTTTTTTATTTTATAGATTAGAATTATTAAATATAATAATCACACTAATATTATAAAGCAGAAAATTGTATCTTTGTGTATGTGTGTGTGTGTGTTTGTTGCTCCTTCACGCTCAAACTGATCAATACATTTGGATGAAATTTAGTACCAAGATAGTTTGTATCCTGTATTAATACATAGGCTACTTTTGATCCCGGAAAAGTGCAGTGCTCCCGTAGAATCGCTAACCTCGGGTAATACCACGGGGCGCAGCCAGTGAATTATAGTTTTTGACAAAATCTACATTAACGCGAGCGAAGACGCGAATAAAATGCTAGTACGTTATAAAGAAACAAGGACAACAACGAAAAATTAATTAATTGCTGATCAAGATTCTAGGTTAGCATGTTGCGGCACCAAGAAAAAATATGACTAATCCAAAAAAGTTAATTGATCGCGTAACTTATAAAAAAAACAGTGGCACTCCGGGAGTGCCGACAGAAGTGAAAACAAAGCAAAAACAAAAGTCTACAGATACTTATATACAGAGGTGTCGGTAACGGTAACGGTAAGTGTAGCGTGTACAATGGTTTGTCCCCATCTCAAAAAATGCCCAACACGTTTAAAAAAGTTTTCACTTCAAAAATACTGCCGAATCAATAACCTCATCCTAATTATGTTAAAGAAGCATGTTTTATTATTACTATGAAGTCGAAATTTAATATTGAACAAAACAATGTCAAAATAAAGTGGAATATAACTGAAGAAGAGTCTATAGATTTGATGCATGCGTTCGACCTTACTGATATAAGAATTCGTATGAACGCTATAGAAACCCAGCATAAAAGCATTAACATTTGAATTCTTATATTTTAATAGCGATGAACATACTCGCATTCAATTTAAAATTCTCAGAAGATTTTCTTTTAATATTATACATTCATTGAAGATATCTTAAAAGATCTCGTTGTCTATATCAAGCTAAGCTTAGTGCCACGACAGGTGAAGTACAAATACTTATGAGTTTTCTCGCACACAGCATTTTTAAATAGAAAATTTAATATGTGTAATGAAATTACAGTACAGAATATTGAATAGTAGCAGCTGCCACGACCTACAGTTCACTGAAGGTCGTTGGTTCGAATTCTACACATGGAGGTTTGTTATGTCTGAGTGTTATTAGAAATATTATAAGAATGTATTTACAAATTAAATATATGAAATCAGTAATTAGTTTCCCATATTACAAGGTATGCTTAATTTCGAACTAGATTGCGCCGTATGCTATGTTTTCGAATATTTATATACGGGTCGAATGTAATTTGAACCACCAACACGATAAAAAGGCACTTTACTCATATAGTTGTATGATTACAAAGGTATGTAGATACGAATTAGAACAAAGGTAAGACAGTCATTAATCTCAATAATGCAGGTACCTGTCTATGAAGAACCAATGTAGAAGTCAACTTAAGTGGTGGCTCAGACATTTTGTATTTGAATAGTAGTATACAGTTAAAGGTACCAAACAAGTTTTCTCTTTATATGTGACAAATGTGATCGGACTGTCTTCGACCTTCCGAAAATTTTGTGTTTAGAATCTCTATCAAAACACAAAATTTCATTAAAATCGATGGAGCTGTTTACGAGATACGGGAAATAAATATATATACAAGAATTGCTCGTTTAAAGCAATAAGAAAAGATAAGATATCAGAAGGTCTAAATAAGAAAACAGTAGGTATTACTTAAACATTTCCGAATAATGTTTACAGCGCAAAGAACATTCGTTTCCTGGTATCCTTGAATCTGTTTCCCGGGTAAACCGGCTACGTCGAACTTCGCCTTGAAACCCGGATGAACTTGGCCCGGTTACCGAACATGCGTATCCTGAGATGGCTCTCGAACCGTTGTTCAAGGACATCGATGAGGTGATTAAACCTACTTGAAAGGGGCATACTGCTCGTGTAAGTGATACCGCAGAATAGGTCAATACTAAGAATAGGGGTATAGGTGAATACTCTCAGAATCCCAACCCGTGTCCCTGGTCCGAGAGGAGCAACTCAAAGTGGTAGTAGCACTTGTGCCAAGTTTGCTGGAGAAGTACTACAATTAGAGTTTGATTATCCACCGCCAAGCATTGGCGTTGTTGCACTCTGTAAGGGTGTGGGTATGGTTCCCGACGAATTTGACACGTTCTGCAAGCAACGACCTAAATTTACTACCTAAAATTACTAGTATATATCTAAGGAGCGGAAACGGCAACGGCGCAACCTACAGTTAAAAATTAAGTAAAAGATAATTAACCAATTGTATGTTCTATTATAGTCATTTTCCTATAATAGTAATTTTAGTATATTTATTACAAAAATGCACGATGGCATTGAATGCACCCGGCTTCAAAAAAAGGAGGAGGTTCTTAATTAAACTGTATTGATTATGTGAATGACTCTTATTTTTTCCAAAGGGTCACTGGCTAATGATATAAATATCATCGGAAAAATATCGTGGAACAGAGTATGTAAATAATGACTTATTATTGCTTTTGTGTGAGGAAATAAACGTTCCTCTTGAAAGTGTTGTAATATTCTAAAAGGAAGTGTAACACGATCTATCTTCATCCGTAGAATCCAAGGTCACACCTGAGCCGGCATGATGGATCGGACGAGGTATTGCCTATCATCATACCGTGAATTTGTGCAAAAATACGTTTTGTCCTTATATTTCTAGCTTATGTAGATAACCGCCAAAGCAAAAGCTAAACAAACAAAATTTGCGCACGTAGTGAAAAAAAGCACGTTTAATTTTTTTTTATTTCAGTTGACTACCCAAAAGGGCATTCAAAATATATATACCTCATAGCTCTAGCTTCTGCGCTGAAGGTCATGGGTTCGATTCCCACCCAAGACAAGTATTTGTGTCCCCCTGGTGGAGCTAATTGTGCAGTTCTAGTTGTTACCCTAAGATAAAAAAATATCTCCCATACTTACAAAAACCGTGCATTTATAGTGCATAGGTATTTTATTAAAATGAGAGTAAAGTATTACTCTCATTTTAATAAAATACCTAAAAAGCTTTCCATTCTGAGAAATGAAATATGGGATACATTTTATAATATTGCTAGTGATATAACAAAAGAGGTTTTTATCTGATTAACGACCTCTTAAGTTCTCTAAGATAGATATTTTTGAGTAGGGAATACTAACAAAAGTTTTGAATCTCTTAATATCTTATCGCACTAATAATAAGGCCAAAATTTCTATTTGTGTGCGTTTATGTTTGTTACTCCTTTACACTCAAACGGCTCAACGGGTTTGGGTGAAATTTGGTCTCAGGATAGCTTATATCCTGGATTATATAAGCTATATTTGATCCCAGAAATTCGATGGTAACACCGCGGGGCGCAGCTAGTATGCATACTATTATTGGGTGTGTGAATATGACTCCGCCCTTTCTCAACAGATGTCGTTTTTAGTATTGTTTACGTGTACTAATAAATGACCATACTTGTATTCGATAGTACTGAATGTCAGCTATCTAACGCATTTTATGATATTTGGTTGAAGTGTAAGCAACAATTGTTTTCACCTTTTCGAAAATGTCGGTTTTTATTCCAAATAAACGTCATTTGCGGGAAGTGTTATTACATTATTTTATTGCGAAGAAAACTGCAGCGGAAACTTATCGTTTGCTTGTGGAGATTTATGGTGAGCATGCTCCGTCTAATACAACTTGCAAGGAATGGTTTCGACGATTTCAAAATAACGATTTTAGTACTGAGGATAAAGAACATGGAAAACCACCAAAAAAATTTGAAGATGCTGAATTGGAAGCATTATTGGCGGAAGATTCTTGCCAAACTCAATCAGAATTAGCTGCAGCATTAAATGTTGATCGTTCAACTGTTGCAAAGCGTTTACAAATGATGGGAATGATTCAAAAAGCCGGTGACTGGGTTCCACATGATTTAAAAGAAAGAGACATGGAACGTCGGAAAACCATTTGTGAAATGCTGCTTCAAAGACAGCAAAGAAAAGGATTTTTGCATCGGATAGTCACAGGAGACGAAAAATGGATACACTACGAAAATCCTAAACGCAAAAAAGCTTGGGTGAAACCAGGCGAACCAGGCCCATCACAGCCAAAAATAAATATTCACTGTGCCAAGGTCATGCTCTGTATTTGGTGGGATCAGAAAGGTATTGTATATTATGAGTTGCTCAAACCCTCTGAAACTATTAATGGAGAAGTTTACCGACGACAACTAATGCGTTTGAAGCGAGCCATAGAAGAAAAACGACCAGAATGGGTGAATAGACATAACAAATTAGTTCTTCAGCATGACAATGCCAAACCGCATACCGCAGAAGTCGTAAAAAGATATTTAGAGGGACAGGACTGGGAAGTGTTACCCCACCCGCCATATTCACCAGACATAGCTCCTTCGGATTACCACCTATTCCGGACGATGCAGACAGACCTTACTGGAGAAAAGTTTACTTCATGTGAAAGTATCAAAATTTGGATTGACAACTGGATAAGCTCAAAAGACCAGGACTTCTTCCAGCAAGGAATACGAAAACTACCTGAACGATGGGCGAAGGTTGTAGCTGCAGATGGAGCATACTTTCAATAATTTTTTTTTTAATTTTGTAAGCGAACAAATGTGTTTTATTTTGACAAAAAGGGGCGGAGTCATATTCACACACCTATTATTATCTGTAAATCTATCTGTAAACCGTATAAATAAGCCTACAACGTATTTGTCTAACCTTTAAAGGGTTGTATCTTTTGAACCTAACCTAAGTGTTTAACTGAAATTTGAAACCTTATATACTCATACAAAAATGTAAATAAAATGTTTTTTATTTACAGCCCAATTATATAAAAACATATTCCATTCTATTTTTACAAGATAAAGGGTTGCAAAGGGACCCTAAACTGGCCATTGTGTAGTAATTAGGGTCCTGACAGGAATAATTGGCTATTAACACAACCGCCTGATACACGATACCGAAGCCAAAATATACAGAAAATGGACGCGGTGACACAAAGCAGAAATATGTTACGAGTATATTTTTCTCGGCTAGCACACACTCGCACAGAATAAATAATAATGTAAGCACGCTGGGAAGTAAATATTATGAATCCAATAAACTACAATAGAATAAGTAGATTATAATACAATTACAAATTTGTATTTGTAAATGTTTGCCTGAACGTTGGCAGGCAGCGACCACGGTGGATTGATGACCTGGTCATAATAGTGGGGACAAACTGATCAGAAAGCTCAAGACCGTAACCGTACCAGCCTCTAATGTTCCCACTGCAGGGACACCGGCCTACTCTCGATAATTGAGAGTGAATGGGCTTTGATCTACCACGGGAGCCCAATCCGGATTGGTAGAAGTCACATGTCTTCGAATTTATGGTTCTAAGACATGCCGGTTTCCTCACGATGTTTTCCTTCACCGTTTCGAGAACGTGGTATTGCGCACATAAATTTTTCAAGTGAAAAAACTCATTGGTGCACGTATGGGTTTCAACCAGCAACCTTCAGATTGAAAGTCGGCGTCTATACCCCTGGGCCACCACGCTCTCTTACCAAGACCGTAAGATACGGTGCAATGGAAGAAACCTTCATTCAGCAGGTAGCATCAAGTTAAAAAATCACCCTTTGTTTTCTCGGACAAAACCGCTACAGGGTAACAGCAATTACAGAATGAGCTGCTAGTCATGGTTTATCAATAAATTGTTTACCCCCTTTCTTCCTCTTCTGGGGGGTGAGATATCCACGTGCAAGGAGAATTGATTTATTGGACGCGAAAACAAAGAAGTTAATTATATGAAAATGTAACTCCCAAGTTGGTGTTATGTGATGAGCTAATGAACTTCAAACGCCTGAATCTTTATAAATTATAGCTAAGAAACAGCTCGATCACGTCAGCTGTCAAACAGAAAAAGCCGCATCAAAAGCGGTCCATTCGTTTGGTTGCTACGTTCCCACAGACAGATACACAAAAACTTATAACACCCTCTTTTTCGTCCGAGCTTAATAAATTGTAGCTGTCTTTAGATTGAGAAAAACGTCTCAAGAGCTGATATTCCAATTAGTTATTTTTCATAAGATATAAGAGAAGTTTAGATTAAGAGCAGAAAATATCGTCCGTTTTAAATTAAAATTTATCGATTATTCAAAGAATCTACCCATACCCTTGGTAATAAGATTCTTTGTGTCGCAGGTGACATGGATAGATACAGAAACACAAAAAACGACAACAAACAACACCCAAGATCTGAAGACAAACTTAACGCTTATCACGTAAAATCTGCTCCGGCCGGGAATCGTAACCAGTACCCCTCGCTTCGAAGACAGGGCAACTTCCTACTACACTACGGTTGTTGTAACACAATTTAAACGTTGGGGCAACCAAATAGAAGGTATTTCGCGGTTAAATTATATTGATAAAGTCAAAGTCAAATCTTCAATTCCTAAAAAAATTCTAAAGTAAATAATTTCTAAAATATATACAAGCTCACACGGTCTTATTTCAGACCCTATCCTACTCTGCCAATGATCCAATGAAAGGAACAAAATAAATTCGCCTCCATGACTTAATTGTTTCTGTGTATTGTTGTCTAGAGGATACACAAACATTTTTATATTAGTAAAGGTTTCTGTTTATGTTTTTGTCTGCTATTTATTATGATACAGCCACTGAAATCACAAGTAAAGTTCCTTAATATTCACGATACCTTTCTGGAAATTTAAATATTTTGGAGTTTGAAAGATTTATATTACTACTAGCTGTTTTCCACGTCTTCACCCGTGTGGATTTTTTTGGCACGGTTCCTTATTTATTTTTCTAAAATAATAGTACCCTATTTTACTTCCTATAACATCAGCTATGTGCCAGTGAAAGTACCTTCTAAATCACTCGAGTCGTTTTGGAGATTAGCCGCAACAAACAGACAGACAGAACATTTAAAAATGTCCTATATAATAATAATAGCAGTAGTATAAAAGTTACTAGGTTAGTTAACTAATTGTACAAATGATACTTGAAATCTAAATGAATAAATAAATGAGTTGGAGTTTAAATTTAATAAATCTTTTTTAGAGTAGTCTGTGCAAAGGACAAGGATTTTCGTATCTTTAAAACAGAACCATTTTTTGTTATGTATATACTAATAATTATAGTAAAATATTCATGTAACCTTATTTAAATCTAGACATTTTTTAATACGATAAATCTTATTATTTTCGACGTCGAGAGGAACTTATTGAATCTTAATATAAATTATGCTTGAGATAGAATTCAAAACCTTACCTTGAACACAAATTATAGAGACACTTTACACTGATTTGTATTCTATATTTTAGTGAAATTAATAAAATGTTCACGATTTAACTTTTCGACTGCTGCCAACTGTTTAATCAGTAGGACAAGGACAAAATGATTTGACGGCCATTTTGGAATACGTATCCTGTCTCGATAGGATTTTATCAGTACGTCGAATACATAACTTTGATTAGGTAATACAATCATAGTAAATGTCAAATCCATAGATTTCAAGAATGTCTTGCCAAGGTAATCTACTTAGTATTCCGTAGCCGGGTGCAATTCTGACTCGTAAACCAAGAGTTTCTTGTATAATATGTTATGGTTTATTATATTCTAGATTGGCCATAATAACAAATATTCCATAAAAACTTCAGCCCGTTTGAAATAAAATAAAATAAAATGAAATGAAAATTGATTGCATAAATCATGATACCTATATGTTTTCGTGCCCACTTACACGAAAAGATGTAGAAGGAATTATGCAATGCGCCACAGAGCCAAGCACTCAAGTATGCCAGCGTTAAAATTTTAATCACTTTAATTTAACAGCGGATTAGAACATAAGTCTTACCAATTAAAGTTTGGTGCAACGGGGCACTTTGCTATCTTTCAGATTGATCTACAGCTTGTTAAGCAATTTTATAGTTCAAAAGTTAAATAGTTCTTTGATTTACCGATGTTATCGAAGGTGATAGAGTCCGAACTTTGAAACAAATTAGGCGTTGAAAGTTTAATATTTACTTTGTTATATCTGTGATGGTTATATTCTTTAGAGTATTTTTTAATCTACACGAAGTATCGTTTTGATGTGTCTAATACTTGAGATCTAATAGAATAAAAGAGTTTGAATTTGACCCGGCGACCCAGTTTATGTTAAGTGGTGAAAAATGCCTATAGGCAACAAGGCAATTGAACTCAGATCCTCCCCTACCAATCTGGGTACACGTTATATAGATGGTACAGCATCAATCAAGTTAATTGTTATATTAATATATAATAATTAACTCTATTGATGGTTCTCTAAAGAAGAACCCTGCCTCCAAACTCAAATCTATAAAAATAAATAAAGTTGATATATCTTTTTGTAATGTCAAAATAACAGCTTTATACCAAATAACATTTTTTTTTTTTGTTTTTCGGGTAATTCCCGATACGTCTAAACTGATTTTGACGGAACTTACACTAGTAAATAGCTGACGTTATAAGCAATAACATAGGATACTTTTATTATAGAAAAAGGAAGAACAACTCGGGTTCCGCGCAAAAAACATAAATAATTAGGGTTCTGCGCAAAAGACAAAGATGCGGGTACGGTAGCTTTCAGTTGCCAAGCGAGGTAGCAAGGTATACATTTTAGTATGAATAGCTTCGTTGCTATGGTGCAGTGAGCACCTTCGAAGCAAGCGGAGAGGGTATAATGCCACTTGACACGTGTGCTGTGTACTTAAGAACTAGAATACTACATAACAGAGGGCATTAAGTGATTAAAGCTAGAGGGAACACACTCAAACATCTATATTCTAAGTGAATATTGTGTAACGAACATAGATGTTTTTTTCTGGGGGTTTATGCATTTGTTTGTTTGTGTGGCCATAATGCGACCTGCCTATTTGTATTGATATCTGGCTTGTTATAGTTCCTAACGAAGGTTAAGCTCTGCTCATCTGGCTTATAAGTGATAAAAGAACTTCAGTAGTACAATAGTTTAAATGTAAAAACGTAGAAAATAGACATATCTAGCAGCGCGCATGCCAGTCGATTAAAAATGGAAAAAAAAATGAGAGAGAGAGAGGGTTTTTTTTTATTTACTTTATGTTGTGGACCGCAGATGGCCCTGACAACTTTACCTAGGCTTTTGGTGAGAGCAGACGAATCTCGAGATGGTGAGTGAGGCGTGTCACTGCTTTTTCATGAGTGGCACTGCAGCGCCCTCTCGCCTTGCGCGTAGACAGTAATACAGTTTCTAAAGCAATCTGGTTTCTATGGTACAAACTTTGCTTAGTTTAGGGCACTTTGTCAGATGTCCATGGATATATATATATCTCCATCCATCGTTACTCCTAATAACATCTGCCAGAGAAAGTCCTGTCAAAATTTCGAAGATTAGCCGGAATAAACAGACGGACAGACAGATAAAAATTTTAATATATTTTTTTTTTGTACTAATTATATTCAAATGCATTTAGTAAAACGCTGTTATTTTTACATTACAAACAGACACTTCAATTTTATTTATTTGTAAAGATAAGATTAATTACTCTAATTGTTTATGCCATGTAAGATGTATTTAGAATCGCCATAGAACCAGATATACCTGTAGATGTATACAAAAACCGTTAACAATTGAATAATTTTCTAACTAAATCATCTCCCTAAGGACGAGTACGAAGCATGAGTTAATTAGGGCCTTGTTTGGCTAAGCGATGATTTATATACATAGGGTTAAGATTAGGTAACTTTCGAGCAACCCTTTTGCGATAAAACCCTTATATGAAGCAAAAATGGACGGTGGCGACCATCCAAAATGTTGTGGAATTAATTGAGAATTTTGTATACCATTCTGGATGAACTCTGTCAAAACATACAATGTGAACAGGTTTTTTTTAAAAGACAATTCTGCCTTTCATCTTGTCTTTCGATCGAAATTACAATACAATACAAAAATACTTTACTGTACAAGACACTTATAATTATGAACAAATATAAATAGAACTTACTTAAAGAAAGTTAACGTACAATGGGCGGCCTTATCGCTAAGAAGCGATCTCTTACAGGCAACCTCTGGATGGAGAGTTATTTTATAGTAAGCTAGATTGGTCGGTGGTGTAAATAACTATGGCGAAATTTCCCTTAACATAAACTACGTATCATTTTGACAGAAAGAAGGTATACTCATTTTGTAAATTTATTATATCTACGGTATATCATATAATGATGATCTTCTAATCATCAAGCATACTCACAATATATATTATAATATGTGATACATAATATATATATTAATATAAATATGTAATTATTTTACAATAATTATTTACTTTATTTTCTTATGTAAGGGCAATTGTGCCATCACAATAAAAAGATATTCCATCCGTAGAATTTCATCAGCTACTTTGTTTTGCCTTTATTAACTTGAACTGTACCTAGAATCGTTTCTTCAAAGAAACATGAAATGGATTCAATTTCCTTTGTTTTGTTTACTAGTGTAAAGAACTGCAGTCTCAAGAAAGAAATATGCAATCGAAATATGACTAAGCATTTTCAATATCCACCAAGCACTCGTATTGCTCTGTTCCGGTGCAAGGGTGTGGGCGCCGGTGCAATCTGACCTGAGACGTAACAGGATTCGACTTAGGTCATAGGATCTAGATGTTGCTGTTGCTATGGCCGGATGTAACCAGGTAGGCTTTCAACTGGCCCCGTCTTATGTAAAACATGAAAAGATCAAACTTTTTCTTTGTCCCCAGCTTCCAAACTGATGATATAAGCGGAATTCGGCCTCCTCATCATACCTTGGCTAACCAAGGTATGATGAGGAGGCCGTAGGAAGGGCTGCGCACATCAACCGGCAAGCAGATGCTTTGCAACTTCTCAATCTCAACAACAGCGGTAGACCTTGCTAAGATAATCTTTATCTCTTTTTTTCGTTTACACACTCATATCTCTGCACTAGGATTCCCTGTATTGCATATGGCATGGATAAACACAGAGACACAAGACAAAACACCCGAGAACAAACTTCATGCTCACCACACAAAATTTGCCCCGGCCGGGAATCGAACCCGGGGCCCCTCGCTCCGAACCAACTAAGCCACGGAGTTGTCAACCCTAACCACCATCATTGTGTAACCCTAAGCGTTTGCTAAAATAAAATAAAGTTACTAGACGACCGAGCTTCGCTCAGATTTTATTTTGTTTTTTGTAAGAAATTGCGTTTTTACAAGTAAAAAATTTAATTCAAATCATTAAAGCCGTATATAAGTACACAAGAATTACTCCTTTTAAGAAATAAGTAATAAACACAAGTGATTGATTTAAAAAAAACTTCTAAATACAGTAGGCGGAGAAATAAGTCACAGAAAAGCAAAATACGTAATTTCATTTACTTGGACGGCATATTTTTTCCAGATGATTGGATTTAACAAACGAACTGTTCAGTCCATTTTGACACAATTTCTATAAATAGAACCAATCTTAAAGCATATCCTTTCAAATAAAAGAGATTATCTAAATCGGTTGATAAATGGGACAACTAAATTGATAAATTCTCCTTAAGAAGTCAATTGAAATTAGTAGTTATTGAATAGTTTCGAAAAGATTACCAACAGTTTGATTCACGAGAGGTAAATGGCTAAATTATCGCCCGACGACATGGAACACAAGTTCTGATAAAGCCTACCTAGCTGTCAAGTATTGCCATGAAACGGTACCGCCACAAAACAAATATTTACGATTACGGTCCATAACATTTTACGACCGGCGAAAGTTATTTCGGAAATAAATATTTCACATCGAAAAACGTTATTAAATCACAAGTGAAATGTAAAAGTCTGTACTACTCGAACTACGATATAAATTATGTTTCCATCAACATTTCCCACAGCGCCATCGAGCCCCAAACAATGCATTGATTGTGCTATGTGAACCAAATTACTGATAATTGTTATTTAACAGTTTTTTGTAAATATAATAGATACATATAAATTTCCACTTCATATATCAATCGACGACCACTTTCTGTCCAATTTGCCCGATCAATAACTTCTATCCAATTACAGCATTATTATAACATTCTAGTAAAGTAAAGATATGTACGACGCATTTTGATACAACAATTATGAAATACTTCGTGTTAATCACATTTCAATATTCATGGAATTCAATATTGGAATTTTTCCCCAAACCACAGCTTCGGTATTACATTGGCATTATCAAGGTCACTAGGGCTGTCAATTAATTGAAGCTCGATATCGTTACCCTTGGACAGGATTTCTACCCTGAGTACCTCAATGATTTCACCTTGAAACGTTTGCACAACCCTGCACTCTGTATACCACTGAAGTATATACCCCGATTCTCAAGGGGTATGGTCGTAAACCGGCACAACAGAAACGTCCAAACTATGAGAATAATATTCGTCTTTTATAATTTTGGTCAATTTAAAAATAATAATATAGTGCGCAACCATGCGGACTTATTGCTAAGTTTGGTGCCTATAGAGATTATATCCGACCTCACTACGCCTCATTTTCCCCGGCTGAGGATTGAACCTTGGACCTTGAGATCTTGGCTTTGCAGGCAATGTACAAAGCGGTTACGAAAGAAGAATTAATTTAATAATAATTGTATTAATAAAAAGTAAATAAATTAATAATAGCTTGTGATTAATTATTATACAATACTTGATCAAAATTTTGTCTAAATAATAAAAGTCACTCAACTTTATTTTTAAGTAATTCATATATTCATTTAATTAAAACTATTGTTCATTGGTGTTTTTGTCTCTATAGATAGAATTTAAAACTATCTCAATAAGACTTTATTTATCTATAATCTCTTTCTGTACCGCAGAAAAATGGTTTTTATAATGCTGTGATAATTAGTACGTCGAATTCTTATTCCAAAAAAAAATTCTCTTTTTCCCTTATTCATGAATTCACAATAAATAAGCCCTTATATTTTTTCTTTATATCAACGCTGAATAAAGAAAAAATATGAGGTATATATATCTCTACTCTATAAAAAAGTATCATCAGTAAAACTGGTATTTGAAAGACAAGTTGTTTCCAAAAAAACTGTTTTTATATTATGATCTAAACAATCCAAGCAAGAACACTGCAAAAGTACCAATCCAACCTTATTTACACAGAGGAAATATTACAGAACGCACTTATTTTCAATTTAAAAACATTATAAAAAAAACCACTAACCGTAAAAATATCTTGCAGCGTTAATACTATCACTAAACTGTGAACAAAAAAAACGCACTTTTCCGTTTTCAAATTATTGTATCACAATTTTGCACGGCGTAAATATAAAGGGAATTCATGACCAGTGCAAATGTTACAGAACGCACAATTATATCGACATAAAAAAAAAATCACTAACCTTCCACCTGGCGCTTACTGGAATCGTCTACGATCAACAAGTGAGGCCGTGGCTCGAGCTCTGGCTCGGCTGAGGCGGTGGTGAACCGAGAGACGCCCATAGCGGCCGGCGGTCGGAGCGCGAATGAGACATCCAGCTCGCAGAGACGGGTGCACAGGTGGGCTATTAAGGGTGCGTCGCTGAAACCGCAAGCGCTAGACAACATACATTTTAAAGTATTTTTTTTCATTGCAAAAGTCTTTTGCCTCTTTCGTCGGGTTGGTCTGTAAGAATTGAGCAAAGTTGCTATGAAACAGCAATAAAACTAAAAAAAGAGGCCAGGTTGTTTTAATTAGACCCTACTCAACTGCTCAGAAAACATTGACCATTTTGGTTCTCTAAATAGATAAGAGTACATAAAATAAAATTTCATAATACAAAATTTTCTTTGTTCAGTTCGGTAATTATAAGTAAAAATAACATTTTATTCACATCACAGCTTGAGAGATTATGTTACAATTAAATTTGAAAATATTTTTCCTGTCATTTGTACGGTATCATATGAAAGGTATATGAAAGGTAGCGGTCCCGACAGCCGCATTCAACAGCTTCCCAAATCCAGATGTTTAATTAAATAACAAATTACCGATTTAAAAATCTAAACTAAATCGTTGTTACTTTTAAGGCTCATTTTTAGTTGGTTGGTTGCATTTGGCACACCCTTTCTCAAACAAGAAATAATCACCCAACTCGGATCACAATTGGCGAAGATATATAACTTACAAAAGACTCAAACACAAAACAAAGGAAGAAAAATCTCAACCTATTTTTAAGCTGGTTATGAGATGAACCGAATTATTGAACACCAACTGCCCATTTTTTTTGTTACTTACCACTGAGAAACCGAGGTGGCATCGCATTGCAATGCACCATGTCTAGCCTTTCATACACCGATATACTATGTCGATAGTACTTTTATAAAGGCATAGGCGCAGTTCCAGAGTATTCACCTTTGGAGGGTTGACAATTTTAAGATTTTGAAACTTTTACATGCTTGGATTGAAGTGAGTGGAGCTGTGAAGGACCAGTGAAATGAATAAAATAGAATGAGAGTGTCTTAGGCGAGTCATTATGGATTATTTTTGCAGATAATATGTGTTGTTAAACGTATATTAATAGGATTGCCATTGAAAATTTATTAGATAGGGTTGTGGTAGGTAGATAGGGGATTATTTTAGCTGACGTTTTATAATTTATTTTTGCTAATGCCGTACTGGTTTTATCAACATATCTAAATTATGATAAACTTTCGTATGATAATTTGTTTGTGAATTTATGCAACCCTCGTTTACTATTTTATTTGAGCTATGTAAGGATTCTATGACTTCACTTTTCAATTCCACGGTTATTTGCGTAATGAGATTCAACATAGTATTCCGTATTTATTTTATAATTCATACAATTTATCAGAATGTATTTAAATTGTTTGTGATGCTTGATTTCAAGTATCCTCGAAAAAGTCATGGTTAATAGATATATTATAATAAGATTTGTTTTCATAATTTTAAACTCATGAATCAATCTTAATTATAATAGTAATTGATATAAGTCGAAACTCGAAAAAGACGCCATTGAAGTCTCGTTGTGATCATTTTGTTATCTGATTTTACAACTGAGCTATGAGGCTAGACAACCAAGGCCAAGCTCAGTTCCTCTGCCCTACGCCCTGTAAGCCGTGGGTTTGATTCTGGCCTAGAACAAATTTATGTGACACAGACGTTTTTGTGTATATGACACGTTATATGCTCATGAATATGTTTACTTGTGTGTGTAAAATTTGACGTGTCCAAACGATACTTGAGATCTAAAGGAATAAATGAGTTTGAGTTTGAGTTTGATTCTGGGTGTTCATATGTACGTATTATATTTATTTACAAATAAAGTAATTTTCATCATCTTATTGTTGCCATTATAACAAAATAAGTGGCTTCAGCACAAACAACAATTACTATTTAAGTATTCAATTAGTAATCCGTTATCAGTCAGCTGCCAGATTTGGTCGCATTTTGCCGCACTACGTCGCAGTCTGTGGTTGCACCTGAAACGGCGTCATATGAAAGTGCACTATCTTTTTACTCTCGAGAAAATCGAACGCATTTACAGCGCAGACATCAAGAAATGTATCTTCTTTGAGACTTACAAAACGAATGTAGCGACGCTTTTACGTCGAATCTACAAAAGACTTCGTTTTTATCTAAAAACTTCAGATATTTCAGAGATGGTGTCTCAAATTTGTGCACTAAAATAATATACAGTAGTTTCCTTTGTATTTCAAAATATTTACAAATAATTTGTAGTATTTCAGCTCAATGAATAAACTGAATAGCGGTCTAAAATTAATTACTTACTACAAATCTTCAGTGTTTCCAAACAATAGTTTATACAACAAAGTACTAAATCACAGCTGAATCCTTCTAGACAGACAATCATATTAATAGTGCCATATAATCCTACCCTTTGTTCATCAAACGTAGACTAAGAGCTACAGCGTAGCACCATGGCTGGGCTACAGCGCCGGCGTAGACCCGTCGCCTGCGGTCGGACCGTCTCGCTCGACGGGAGAGCTTCCGGTGCGTAGCAATAGCGGAAGGCGGGAACTATAATATTAGTAGACATTAATCTCAAAGCTACGAAACCTATTAAATATTATTCTATTAATTCCCCTTATATAATCCCTATTTAACAGATTCATAAAAAATTTTGAAGAAACAAAAGATACTCGTAGAACCTAGGACTAGTAATAAAAAAGTTGATAAAACATAACTCTCAGTTACAAAACAAAGAACGATCTTTTTTATGCGTGACAGAATGAACTGGCGGCTTACTAGATGTAAAGTGGTTACCGTCACCCATAGACGACATCATTACGCCTCAGGACCTGAAAAGTATGAGAAGACTCAAGTCAAGCAATTTCAACGGAACCCACACCTTTTTACTGGAATAAAGCAACGCAGTTTTACTACCGCTTAACGGCAAATTACCAGATGTATTGGTAATACTGCTCCGGACGAACTAGGCATAAGTTCTACTACTAAGTTGGATTGTTTCTTTTGCACCTCCTGAGGTATACGTGTAGGGACTGTAAGGGTATTATTATAATGTAACAAAATGTAACAAAAATACATATTTTTGATTGTCACTTAATAATGTTTTCGGTATGAATATATTTTCCCTCGCTTTTGCTTTTGCTTCGTACCAATACAATTTCATAGGCGAGCTCTGCGACTGTTTGCCAGATGTTTTGATAGGTATCTTGGAATGAGACTTTAAATTGTTTGTAGTAATTGTTGCTACGACGTAGCTGGTCGCGTAGGTCCGTAGCGACTTAATTCTAAATAGTTTCGCGATTTATCTTATAGTAAAGTTGAATGATCAAAGGAATTATCTATACCTTATTCAGAGTTCCAATTTATCCATAAACCTGTACTAGGTATTCTATGGAAGGATATCCATAACCCTGTACTAGGATTCCCGTATAAGGCAGCAAGATCGCACACAACACACACAACCAAGTATACAAAAAAAATTTTGTTCATCAAACAAAATTTGCCGGTCTATACGTATGAACCCGGGACTTCTCGTTTCATAGGCAAAGCAACTTCCAACTTTGCAATGAAGCCGTCTTCAAAACTATAATCAATCTACATACCCATTATGACATCTGTCAGTTTGAATAGTATAAGCATCGAAGCGATTTTTTGCTTCTAGCATTGTTTGACTTTTAAGAGATATGTCAATTCCATATTATTGTGTACCTATTGTTTAACACGGACATTTCGTTTGTTAAAATAATTAACTAATGGTTTGACGTTTTCATTTAATTTTTTATCTATAAAGAATTATAAATAAAAATCGAATAAAATCTAGAAAATTAATATCAGAAACATTTGCAACCTTCATTATTATAGAAGAAATGTAATCAAAATAATTCGAAAACAATCAAAAGCAACTGTATGCGAGTTTTTGTTTCATCAAAGAGCATCAGATAGATTGTCCATTATACCTTGAACTTCGTCTATGCCCGACTGTCTGGCGGAGCTCGGTCGTGGTAAACTGGTAAGGTCACTCATTTATTGGAAAACAATCACTGGTGATTAAAATACACGCAATGTACCGTAAAATAATTATAGGGTATTGTTGGTACAATAATGATTTTTTTAAAAGCTTGGAATGAACTTAAATAACAATAACGATGTCACTGGCGGGGTGTGACGCGACGTGACGTGAGTATTAGATATTAATTGATATGGAAACGGCTCTATCGTTTTGGATGAAATTGTGTATTAAGATAAAGTTTAGTTTATTTTTTAAGTTTTAAACTGCTGATTGCAAACTCATTCACACTTAGAGGGTCCCTACAGTATATTGCATTTCTTGTATAAACATACATTTGTAAAAAAAAAAGGTTTTTATAATAAATTATGCTGTCAATTGTATATAGAGCCATCTCGTAAATTTTGTGGTACTGGATTGGTAATACATTGCCTATACGACATTATCCAAGTATGAATATGTTCGGCTCACATCCAATAGTAACAATATAATTATTGTACGAAAAACCACGATTATACAAAAAACCCGAGCGAAGCCCGGTCGCCTAGGTACTTTTAAATTAAACGAGGTAAATAATATTTTTCGGAGAATTCGGGACACGATACGTGACAGTGGGTTAATTAGTGGATGGGGGTGACGCGTTCAATTTCTGTTGACCTACCGTGATTGATTCTCAATGGGGGTGGCCAATTTTGGGAAACGTACTTCGATATTGTTAGAAGCGCTCATGGCGATGCATATAAAGCGTCACAAATGTTTAATTCCATCCAAAGGTTGCCTGCAAGAGATCGCTCTTAGCGATGAGGCCGCCCATTGTGTACCCAATTATATGTAATTATTTTTTATTTGTTTTTGCTGTACAGTTTCTGGTGTTAACAATAAAGAGTTTATCTATCTATTTTAACAAGTACGCGCGTCTCAGGCATCTAATCCAAGTGCATGGTGATGTGGAAGCATTAATTGACTTTTATTATTTCACCGCTGCTAACAATGTTCTATTTGTAACTCAGATATATGCATGGCTGCAGAAATAGGCATAACATTGTTAAGTGGAGCTCGGGCGTGTACTCTATGTTAAAAGCTATCTGTTTAAGTTTTTCACACAGGCGCGACGAAACGCGCGTCAAAAACAGCTATTCATAATGTACAGTTTAGTACAATGGTCAGTAATCATTATCATCATCAATTATTTATTCAATATAGGACACGTAGACACAGACACTCAGTTTCGTTCATCTATAAAAATACATGAACTAGAAGTGTCAGTTGATCTTGAAAAAAAATCCCGTGTTATTGTTTGTTCTGGCTAATCTACGACACAGCTGGACCGATTTTGACGGATTTTTCATTGGCTGATAGCTGATGTTGTAAGGAGTAACTTAGATTAGCTTCATAAATAGAAGTAACTTTAGAAACAAAGTGTTAGAGTTCCGCAAATAATTGTTAAATTCCACGTGACGAAGTCACAGCGAACAGCTAGTACAATAATATTTGGAACTATATTTGCCTTGTTACTTAAGAGAAAAGTGTCTAAATAATAATCGGCTTGTCAAGCCAAAAAAATGAGAAAATTAGTACAGTTTTTACAAGATATCTCGTTAAAAGTGTGGGCAGAATAATTTTCTTATACTAGTTTTCTTATATTTCTTAATAAATTAAATGTTGATCGTTGCCAAGTGCCAAGAAAACATTTTATTTGACTTACAGAGATTGCACACTTATAAAAAATAATCGTGACAACATTTTTACGTTGCAATTAGATGCCAAATTATGAATCAATACAGGAAAACGTCTATCGAGTCAGCTAGATATAATAAAACAAAAATTAAGAGAAAACGCGTAAATCAAAAGCGTTTTGACGCGCGTTTTATCGCTGCTGTGTGCAGGCTTCTTGGAGGGAAATCAGCTTACCGTCTGATGGAGTTTTACCTTGGAAAAGATTATTGTGTGCCTGCTAACGACAAACGCATAGTGTCCTTGTCTCAAAAGCGCAATAGGCTACATACAGATATAACGAACTGAATTATCACAAGAATCGACATCTACAGAAGTGAAATAATTCATAGTTAATCACACTAATATACAATATTATAAAGGCGAAAGTTTCTGTGTGTGTTCGTTTGTTACTCTTTTACGCCTAAATGGCTTAATGCATTTGGATGAATTTAGGTACCAGGATAGCTTATACCTTGAATTAATACGTAGGCTACTTTTGTACCCGGAACCGCGGGTAACACTGCGGGCGCAGCTAATTGATTAATAACAGTTGATTGCAGGTATAAACTAAAAACAACTAGTAATTAAAGACTTTAATAATTATATATTAGGGTAGGACCATTAGGCTGCAGATTATGATAGGATAGGTAATACTCATATTATAAAAGCGAAATCATCTCATTATTATCCCGAAAAAGTGACTTAATTTACAATAATAATGAGTTTATAAGGGTATCCTAGGAGTCCGATCATCATCTTCCTCCCCTTATCCCACACTAAGTGAGGTCGGCACAACATGTATTTTTTTTCCATTTACCTCTGTCAGACGTCATCCCAGTACTCACTCCTTTCTACGACCTACAGCGCAAAAAGCAGAGCAACTGAGCTGTGAGGCCATTGATGAATATAAAAACATTGTTTTTACAGTTACACAAGCAGTTTTCCTACGTTTTTCCATGCAATCAATTACAAAGTCCTTGAGAGCCGTAATTACAAGAGCAATCAAAAATCAATTAATAAGAACATTCTGTAAATAATAAATAAGAAGGCATTCTAGACGGGACTAACAGATTGGTTGTTCAGGATAAATGTCATAGGTCAAAGCGAAATTCACGGAGCAAGTTTTGCTCCAAGGGCCAATTAGGTTGAAAGGGGATAGAATAATTGTGGCATAACGACGCGCCGCCATTTTTTTTCTATGTTCCGGCGCACCATATACTCTCTTATGTATGGGCGGAGGAAATTGAAACAAACAATAAAATATAAGCAATATTGGCTGTTAAATTACGTTGCTGAGATGTTTAGAGATAAAAACAATGGTTCTTGAAATAAAATTTAATTACGTTGATATTATATTCTACCAATATACTAGTAACAATGACGTTTATACTACTTTTTACCTACTTGGTATATCCTTGATATATACAATACAATACAAAATACTTGCAATAAGCACACCAAAATAAATAAATGTACAAAGAATCTTAAAAAAAATTAACAATGGGCGGCCTTATCGCTTAGAAGCGATCTCTTCCAGGCAACCTTTGGATGGAGAGGAATGTGTGGCCTGGAAGGTTGGTCGGCGGTGGTACCTTCACTAGGAGAGTTCCCTTCATCGTCAGTGACATCAGGCGACGAGTTCTTCCTGTCAGTTTTATTGCTACACCATCCCACGTATAAATCGATGAAGCGCAGACTTAATGAGTTTTACGGTTTTTAAACAAGCAATAACATCTTGAAAGGAGTCATCTTGTTGATGGAGTGGGCGCTTCGGTGGACCCTGACTCCCACGCGAAGCTTCATTCAATGGAGACGACTTGGAATTCTGGTGTCGAAGTTTTCAAACCACCTGAAGGTGTCCAACTAGAATATTGGCTTATCGACTAGAATAGCCGGGACCGATATCTTAACATGCCCTCCGAAGCCCGGAAGCGCTCAATTCAAAAAAACTAGCATATATGCAACATTAAAACTATCTTTATACCAAAACAATTCGGATCTGTAGTTAAAATTTAACAAGTGTGTTATTAATATGCAATTTAGTGCAACTGTAGCACACCGACATGACAAAATTGTTGTTGTCAAACGCTACTGGCGCGCCGCTCGGTCGTGGAAATAAAAATACGCCATGTGCGACGCAAGAGGCTGATACGCCATGTGCGACGCAAGAGGCTGATACGACACTGCAATTAAAAAATGTAGGCATTAATGCTCTGCTACCCATGTGAAATCGGGCGAGTTGCTAGTAATTCATATAATTAACGCCCAGACATAAAATAAACATGAACGTTCTTCGCACAAATGTTTGGTCTAAGTGGGATTTGAACCTACAACTGCTTAAACAGCAGAGCTACTCACAACTGAGTTGTGAGACCAGTTAATACGAGTATTCAAATATCTATACAAAGAAATAAAATTTAAGTGTCGTCTATTTGTAATGTCAAACAGCTTTTTACAAATTAAATAAATTCCACGCGCGTGAATCTGTCACATAATGCAAGAGAAGCAGTCTCCGTACTATGGAACCGATTAGTTCTAAGACTTTAGGTGTCACTGTGGCAACGCAGCCTTCAAAGAAAATAAAGATATTTTAATATTTTTAAGGTTAAAAGACTAGATTAAGACCAGTGCGAGTTGGACATATAAAAAAAAAGCAACAACCGAATTTGCTTTAAATAAGTTAGGATAAAGTTATTTATTATCAATAGGATCTGTTATTATGACATAGCAAACGGTCAATTTTATTTATTTGGTGACAACGTGACGAAAAAAAAAAACATTGAGGATTGAGGGATATTGATTAACCGTGGAACATTAAAATGTATGAGAGTTAACGAAGCGGAAGAGATGAGTCAGAATCGTAGTAGAAATCCGTGGTTTCTGAATCTGTGGTCTTATGAAAAAAAGGCGAGGTTATTGCTGACTCTAGAAAGATGACTAACTTATATTAACTAACCATATTAATACCTATCATTCACGCACTCAAGAGCGTTCTTATAAACCTACTTAGTCAGGTACGCTTAGCTGACTTAATTTCGTCATCTCACGCAAGAGCCTCGTCAAATTTCATTAACATTGAGTGGAATAATTCCATGTTCATCCTTGCGACCTTTCGAAACCCTTAAAAGCACCATCGAGTGGTCAGGGACCTATTGAGAACTGGTCGTTGTACATGATGTCTGAAAGCATCGTTCAATGAAACGATGTATCGATGTATGAAACGACGAGTCATTAATATTCATCGATGAATCGATAGTTTCGAATTGAAATTATCAAATGGAGAAACATTATTCATTTTTTACTTTTGTGTTTGTAATCAAATTGAAGGAACGTGCGACGGTCTATCTGATGTTAAGTCTATCTGACGGTCTATCTGATGTTAACTTCTGCCCATAAAAACATACTATTGTAATTGACGGACCCTCGAGTTTGCTTTAAAAAGTAAGTTTTAAGTATGAGTCCCTATAAATATACTCCCTGACTCTCATGTTTCGAGAGGGCCTTCGACCGAAACATACCCATAAACACTTCTTCCCAAAAATAAATGAGAAGACCCAAATCGCCAATTGAACATTTATGTACATATACTCGTACGTAAATCAAAACTTAGAGCCAACAATCAATCACTGATAATTTATAATATGCCCTGTATGCGATATATATACTTGATTAGTTTTTACTGAAAAATTGGGTTTGAGAAATCTATTAAATTAGACCCTAACGAGCATCATATCTTTTTTCAGCAAGTACACCTTTCGAACAAAACTAGCATCCAGACGTCATCAATCTGACTTAGATCCATAGGTTGTGACAATGACTGATGTAGACTAGGATTTTGAAAGGAACTTTCTCGAACTTTTTTGAAGCATTAATACTTGCTGGACGTAAGTTTGAAGGTCATGGGAGTTCGACTTCTGCTGTGTTATTGAATTCCCGATGAACAAAAGCATGACAAGAATTTCAGACAACCCGATAGCGTGATATATAAGTTTTCTTAGAATTGGAATATAATATAAGTACATTAATATTTGCTAAAACAAATGGCCTCTGTTATTATTCCTGAAATTATGCCATCTACCAATCAGATGCTCTGTATATTTATTAGGTTATCCGTCATAACAACACACATTGTGAGACAATTTCAACACACTGTCTTATGGTTCAAAATTATACAGTCAATTGCAACCCATCTCGCGCTCACACGCACTCTAAGTACACTCAGAGTCTCCACGGCTGCAAAAAGAGCTGCTGAAATAATAATACTGGCAGATATTAAAAGTTGGATAGCAATTTGTAGAGTAGGTACAATGACTAGGTAGGAAAAATTTCAGAAAAACCGTGGCGTAACATGGACAACAAAGAGTGGTCTGGTCTGGTCAGAGCTGTGGTGATCCCATTTTTTGTATCTGGCGTTGATACCAATTTTTTTTTACATGTAGTGGGGAATGCTTATGCGCATCCCCACGCAAATACACAAAAAAACACCTGATAATCCGTGCCAAGCAGTGTAGCGATCACATCTTCGGGATGAAAGGTGTGAGTGCCGGAAACTTAGTTTCATGAGCATGTCTGAGCGATGCTCTTAACATCAGGTGGGTCATAATCTTAATGACAGGTTTCCCCTCAGTTAAGTTAATAAAAGTTGCACCATCATATGAAGACTTATCAACGTAAATAGAAGTGATTGTACTCTCATGGTGACCTCAAATATATTTCTAACCCTAACCTTGTCGGCTGATAACACACCAATCACGGCATAACTTAATTATTATTCCAATAACGATATAGGCCATAATATTGTTATGGCTCGGCTTATTGAATATATTTTTAATGGCGATGGTACTATGATTCATTATTAATGGGTATATCTGGCCAGCTTTAATTAATTGCGCAATTCCGGGATTGTGGTCTTGTTATAATTAAAATTCTGCATGGTGACTAGGCCTGCACTGACGTCCAGCATAGGAATGTTTTTACCCGGCCTCAAAAAAAGGCCTGGATTACAATTCGTTTGTATGTTTTTTATGTACAATATGTTAACTAAATACAAAATAATCAGCAATTGCAAGTCACGGACGCGGCCACTGGGCCACGATGCTTTTTGGACTACCTCTCTCACGACAAACTTGTAATATAAACGCTTGATCTTGTAGGTACATATTTTTTGCCAACCCTTTTCTTAAAAAAACCTTGATTAGAAGATCTTTGACTTTCACTCAAAGGAACATATGATTTTTGTCCAGTCTTCACGGAACGGCGCAAGTCGGACGACATTGCCCCAAAATACTAAGACAAGATGGAACGTCTCACGTGCCTGTATTTTCAAGTCTTCCAAGAATAACAATAACATTCAAGTCTTCCAAGAATATCAATATAATATCAATATACCAGTATTCAATAGATTTTCATTATGAGCAGTTATTATTCCGTTAAGCCATCGTAAAACTGATCCCACTATTCAGGAGGTAACCGTAAAACGATGTCAAGGTTACTCTCTGCGTATCTTTTGTGGCCTCTAACTATACAATAGAGCAGTGATTATATATCCTCGCTCCAGCTAGAGACGGTTTTGAAAGAAAACTCTTACGTCTTATATAGATGGAACAACAAAAGGTATCTGAAAAGGGTTATATTTAGTACAGGTCCGCTAAACTAAGTAACTAATATTACAGCCAGGCATTATAATTAACTTACAGATCTTTACAGAGCTTATAATAGCTACATTGTTATCTGGCAAGCCTGAGACGCCCTTAACGGATAGGATAGACAGACAGACAGACATGCTTTGTAGACTTTGAAATAGTTCCCTTGAAGCTATGGATAACTAAAATTAAACAAGTTTGAGGTGATTTTTTTGTCTGAAGTTATTCTTTAAACTGCACATCTACATACGCGCCGTATCTCTCTATCTCTTGTGATACCTGAAAGATTAGCCTGAACACATACTACCGATTAAAATCTTAACCTATGATATAAATAATGACTTGTGAATTGTTTAATTAAGTACATATCATTAAATGTATTTAATTTAATAAATTTTTCACATTAAATTAAACGCAATTAGTCTTAAAAAAAAATAATATACATATGAAACTTAAAACTAAAACCGGACAAATTAATATCGGAAGTCCATTTTTGTCATACTACAGATCGCAGTCCGTTTTCACCAATTTCTCAATGCGCACGTTTAATCTTTGCATGACTTTCGCGTCAGTTTCTAAGTCACATTTTTTTATATTTCAATTGTTTGTTAAATGTCAATGGATGTTACATTACAAGCCAAAATTAAGATAAAAATGGTCAAAAGCCTATCTGTGTTAGCAGTGGAAATTCTTCATAAATGAATCCTGAAAACTAGCGTGGCTGAAATCTCACCAAAAATATATACCAGAATACATACTAGAGCTCATATTGTACTTACCATTGCAAAACTATATTTTATTAATTTGGTGGTATACTTTTTTGTTTCTACGGCTATGTATACGTAAATCAATGTCTTTTTATATATCTTCTTGTATTTTAAGTTCTCTAACCGCCGACAAAAATCGAAGAAGTTCATCAATCTTGTTCCAATTTTGTATTTTACGACAGTTTCATTGTGGGTCGTCTGCGTTACCTCATTTTTCTAAACGTGTTCTTAGAAAAATGTTCGGAATCTAAATTCGGAAATTAATGAATCTGAAAAAGCAACAAAAAGCGCTCGTCTGCGTTGGCTGTAAAATAAGATTAATTTAATATATCTCTGATAATGTCATAACCATTAACCATATCATGTTATTTCTGACCTTGATGTGAATTTTGATAGGTTTTTCTTTCAGAGCCTTCATTTCCACACAGTTACAAGAATTCACTCTTTCTTTTTTCTTTTCTATAATAAATAGTAGGCAGAATCATGACAAGCCTTTTACTGTAGGTTATACTGTTTGATTTGGTCGTGGTGAGCGTTTTCCCACAAATGTTTTCACATGAATAACACAGTACAATGTGTGGCGTTTATCTCATTTATCGATCCGGTTATATCATAACGGTAACGTATATTTTCACATAACGATTATGTATGTTGAGTTTGTTCTCATAATATTGTTTTCCTACGTCTTCATGTGCCAGTCATAACATTGTTCTGCGTCAACGGCCCACGCTACGGCGTAGTATCTCTAGTATCTACGCCGTGTAGCCTACGCTAAATGCTACGACGTAGCGCTTTCTGTCGCCTTCATGAAAAAATGGTTAATCAATATTCTTACGTTACATGAGATTTTATATCAGAATGTTATTGCTAGTATTGTACAAGTGTTGTACAAAACTGTGGCACTCCGGGAGTGCCGACTGAAGTGAAAACAAAAGCAGATACTCATATACAGATACTCATTTACCCTCTGTATATATGTATGTCGGTAACGATAAAGATTTCAATGGTTTTTTCCCATCTCAAAAAAGCCCAACGTTCCTAAAGAAGTGTTCACTTCAAAATACTATAGTATTCTATCGGTGAACTGGTTTCCATAGTACATTATGCTTAGTTTGTGGCTAGATGGCTCTGTGTGAAATATCCATCAATATTTATATATATGTAATTTTTCAGCTTTCTTACTACTCCTTAACTGTAAAAATATTATTAGCAATAATAAACAATTTTAGCAATAGGCGTTTTTTGCGTTATTCACTTTTTGGTACCATAAAAATATTACATGTTATTATAGTGCTGTTTATGGTCTGAACCTTGGAGGATGGATATGCTATCTTCTGTCAGATACGGTGACTTGTGGGTGTTGAATCTAACAGCTATTATAAATGCAGAAATTTGGATGGATGGATGTTTGTTACTCAATCACGCCAGAACGGCTGAATGGATATGTGGGAAATTTGGCACAGCGATAGATTTCAGTCTGGAATAGCCCATAGGTTATATAAATAAAGGTCATTTGGTCATGTCATCAGAATGAGACTGCCAAAAACGAACCCGTAGCTATTCGATCCGTAAAACCATTAAAACATTCATTTCCGGTGGAAAATATTGTTAGCACGTAATAAATATTGCCGAGAGAATTTTTATTATCTGTTTGTCCGTCAGTTATTGGGTTGAATTGCAGTCTAGCCCATGAAAAGTGATTTAAAATTATTGGTGTTAATAAACAGTTGTTGTGTACGCAATTACTCGTTTGAATAATGCTATATATATTATATATATATATAATATCATCTCATCAAAATTGAAGGGGATCTTGGAACAAAATAATTCATCAATGCTTTTTAAGAAAGCACGATGAAGAAAACTGAACTCTAGTCAGCGTAGTTTTAGAAGGAATAGCTGCCAAAACTATGGTTTAAAAAAAATTACAAGTTCCTCTGAATATTTCCATACGAAAAAGTCTGCCTTTACTAAAAGGGATTTTTACCAAAGTTTGAGCTACAATAGATTGATTATTTACTGTCGAAGAAAAAATTAAAACAAAAAACCGGTTTCAACATTGCATAAATGTATCGTTAGATTTATTTAATTTAAATTCGATTGATTTCCTATTATTTTTAAACGTTAATGCTTGTCTGTAAATGGCTCTGAGCAAAAAACTTCTTTTTTTATCTTTGGGTTTCAAATTAATTATGTACTATCTATATGAGTAGATTTAATATAACCAAGTATACCTTTAAGTTGTAACGGTGTAATAAATAAGTATAAGCGTGACTTCTTCCTTCTACTACAATTAATAATGAAATAGTGGCAGCCTCGGTATTTTACAAACACATTCTTTACTAGCTTTTTTACTTCCTTGAAATACTAATAAAAGCTTAGATGCTAAGGTACTTAACCTTTAAAATCAATTTGTTTTATGCCAACTTGTTTTTTAGCGAAAAAGGGCAAAGTTCTGCTTCACAACGCTAGCAGTAAAAGCCTCAAAGCCTTGAAAACGATAAAAACACATGGTTTTTAGTGTACCGTTAAATGAATTTACTATTATGAAGCTTACAACGTGTGTCTATCTGTTCTGCCTTCAGTCGTAGCAGAAATTTTCAGCTTCAATATGTTATTATAGTGGTACAAAACTCTACGCGTATGAGTTTGGCCAATCGATGTTAACGATTCATGTTTGAAGCGAGGGGTCCCGGGTTTAAAGCCCAGCTGGGACTTACCTGCGTGATGAGCATGAAGCTTGATCTCGGGGCTTGGGTGTTGTCTCGTGTTTCTATGTTTGTCCATGCCGCCTACGATTCAGTGAATCCTAGTATAGAGGTATGAGCGTGTAAGCGTTTATTTATTTCATTGTACAATAGTAGACATTTGTATGATATGGTTAACAAACTGAATATCACACTTATTTTATTCATATTGGGTCTTCTCATACTTCGGTCTGAGAGGACCTAAGTTGCATTGCTTTTGTTATGGGCGGAGGTAACCACTTAACATCAGATGGGCCTCTAACTCGTCCCATCACATCTGTTACATAAAAAAAGATGTAATATATTCGACGCTATTGCTCACTCGACCATGAATAACTCAGCCAACGCTGATTTCCAGAAAACCATTCCTAAATAAACGTTCAAGTTATTGTTCGTCAATTATTTCCTAGATATTTCCAATAAGAACTCAAACACGCTTTGGAAATGATAAAACCTTGTGAAATGCTCAAGATGTCGCATCTAGTTGTAAAATCAAACAGCTAACGACTTGGTGACAGTATTGTGTCGAGCGGTCTCGTTTTAATATTTCCACACATTTCCAATAACTGGGCAATCTGAGGAGAGTATAGAATGTTATGGAGAGGATTTCAGATATATGATTCAGATGACCTTGATATTTTTAATTGCAGAGTCTCCACACTTAGAAATAAGCTGTGCGATACATTTTTCCGTCGACATGCGCTTTGATAGTATGTGTTAACCTTATGTTGTAATATGCATAAAATATGTAATAATGTGATTGTGTGATAGTGAGCGAACCGTTAATGGTTTTTTTTCTGTTTATTGTTTTTTTTCTTTCTAACTAATGTATTGCTATCAGTAGGGACCTTTAAATGGCCATCTCGTTTATAAACTATCATTTTAATTGTTATTTTGTGCCGATGGTTTCTTTAAAATAAATAGATAAATAAATGTAAACTAATATAACAGAGAACATTATATCTCTGTTATATTACGGTTCCGTGGCTTAGCCTCGGGTTCGATTCAATGCATGCTTAGCTATGTATCGGCATTCTAATTCCAATATGGCGGATCATCCAAGATGGCGCACGTTATTTTTTCTGCACTACCACAGTGTGGGTATCAAATGAAAGGGCTTGCTGAGGAGACGAAAAATAACACGAAAAAAGCTTGTTTATCATTAATTTTTTTAAATAAGACAACTTTACACCATTGTAGTCTCTAATAATTTCCCTATTCCATTCCATCGCCATTTCTTCTCTGAATGTTCATTTTTCCATTCGCTCACTCGACGCAAAAACAATAGTTTAACTGTTATCTTTCACAACGGGTAAGTAATTACTAGATTAAATTAAAACGTTTGTTTTACTAGTGAACCCTCTCTTGAATATTTTCACAAGCAAATAGACTTTTTTAAGTATTCTGACTTTAAATAATGTGATTTTAGTCTAGTCTAGCATGATCTAGATCAATTCTCTTAGGTTATTTGGTTGTCTCTGCCTTCTGCGCTGTGGGTCGTAAGTTGGATTCCTACCCAGGACAAGCATTTGAGTGACAAAATTGAATGTCTATTCTGTGTCTGGGTGTTTATATGTATTATAAGTATGTATTTACAAATAGTGCCAATATGGGCAATATTACAAGATATGCTTAGTTTGGGGCTAGATGGCGCTAAATACCCATGAAATTTTTATTTTTTTTATTTTATTATTTATAATATTGTAAAATAAATATTAAAGTGATAAGAATAGATCGTCAGAAGTCTTAGATGCCATTTCATAAGTTAGAATTCACTGACCGCAAGACATATACCTTGACTCGAAGCTCTTACGTAACCTACGCAATCTCATTTACGATGTGTATATCTGTGGGAGGAAGCGTAGGTGTACCCAGAAAGTGTAAAATTATCTACTGCTTCTGAGTTTTGGTAAAATTACCAATTTTGCGGCTCCGATTCAGCAGGCGGTGTTGTCACGGCCGCTGAATTCGATCAAATCTACGTCACTAAAAACAGTCAAAAACTTTATTTCGTGTGGTTAGAGAACTTTGTGTATCGTATGTTCTTTTCCAAGATAACCAGTTCATCCGCACGTATTATACAAAATCATTTCATCACCTACTTATATCTGTATCAATTGAGGAAGTCACTCAATAGTATACGAGTAGGCATATTATATTGTCTGGCCTCACAACTCAGTGTGCACACTTTGTGTGGTGAGCATGAAGTTTGTTCTCGGGTCTTGGGTGTTTGTCTTGTGTTTCTGTGTTTGTCCATGCCATCTGTGACCCAGGGAATCCAAGTACAGATGTATGAGTGTGTAAAAAAAATATTTGTATATTATTATTGTATTAGTGATACACTAGTTATTTGGGTTGATTATCTATTGGATTATTAATAATAAAAGATAATTAAAATTTTAATTATACTAAATGAATTCTACTAATAATAGAAATTAAACTTATTTTCTTATTTTCAAATCAGTTAGTATACTCGTAGAATCTCTTCTTATCAGTTCATCGTATTATGATATGTATTATTATTTTCTATATTAATCAATCAATCAAGCCAAATCCTTCTCCTTTTGCTTATTGGACCCACAGACACAAAAGTACTGTTTGCTTATCACTCAATAAATATAACAAGGAATGACGAAAATAAACGATAAAAGGCAAAGGGAGGTAAGGGGTCTAATTTCACAAAATGTGCAAAAGATAACCCTCGTCATATAAGAATAGCCTAAAATGTGTCAATAGTTTTTTCTTGGAAAGTAATCCAATATTTTACACCATTATTCTGTTTTACATAGGAGAATAGGTAGGCTTTTAGCTGCTTTGCGTGAAAAATCTTTGGATCAGATAACTTATTTTTCTGTGGTAAAATATGGTACCTTCCTTCTTTCGTGTAAGTGGCCATCTCTAATATCGGAGTTTCCGAACCACCCGCAGAAGACCTCATACATATCGACTAGTATAGCTGAGACCAACATATTCATATTAACGTGCCCACAGAAGTACGAAAGCGCTCTGTTTCTATGCCACTAATAGGTCACCCATCCAACTTCTGAACGGGCCGAGAGTTGCTTAACTTGGATGATCTGTAAACAGCCAAGCAAGTTTTGCCACGAGCGTGTCCATATGTACTTGCCTTGTTTATTCCCACTACAGGGTATACAAACTAGAGATAATGGGCTGTAATCTACCGTCTATCGATCGGAATTGACAGATGCCACCTGTCTCCGTATTTTCGATTCTAGGTCATACTATTGTCCCCGCGTTTTTTCCCTCCGCCGTTTTAAGAGTTTATTGCGCACATACACTTTTCTTTTCACTTTTGAAGCAATAAGCTCACTTCGAATTGGTTCAAATCTAGACTTACACCAATCTCTTTTCTATAGTTCGTGGTTGTAAACGTTCGCGTAAAATTTCTTCATGTCATTTTTATGGGACCACCGTAAAAGTACACTTCTTACTACTCAAAACGACAACCGAGTTGCATAGTAATTTTGGCCATAAATGGTAAGGCCATTTGAGTGTGTTAATGTAATGTATTTTGAAAATAATCATCAAAATCGATTCACAAATGGCGAAGAACAACAAAAGAAAATACTACCAAATTGAGAAACTCCTCCTTTTAAACACGGTTAAAAAATGAGGTACCTTGGCGACAACTTGTTATTAATAATGTTTACAGGAATAAGTGTACGACGTTTTATATTTCATAAGAATATTTGGTTGTCATGTCTTTTGTATTTTGCTTTTGTTCTAATTATGATTACAACGGTAATTAGCGTGAAAAGGCACGGCCAATTTAATGATGTACTTTAATAATTACTAGGAACTTTAGTAGGTATACAAGCCCGTGTAATGTAAATCCATATCGGATGGGTCCCTACGGCATCAAGGCCCTCTCGAACAAACCTGTAACAAACAAATCAAATAATGATTACCTACTTACGGATCTCAGCCTTCTTATCGCGTGAGTAAGTGGCCAACTCTGATGTAAGTGCTAAAGCAGCCTGAAGGCCTTCGATATGGCTCATCGACTAGAATAGCCGGGACTGACATCTTAACGTGCCCTCTGAAGCTGACTGTCTGGAGGGTCATTCTGATATTAAATGTTCCATTTTTCAACAAACTTCCAAAGATTTATCAATTCGGTTGTTTTTTTTTTTTTGTTTTGTCAGAATTTCGTCATTTACCCAACACATTAGGATTTTTTTGAAGTGAAAACTTTAAACGTGTCGGGCTTTTTTTGAGATTAGAAAAAACCATTGAACTCGCGACACTGTTTCCATTACCGTTACCGACACCTCCGTATATAAGTATCTGTAGTGTAGACTGCTTTTGTTTTCACTTCTGTCGGCAGTTCAATTGTTTTTTTTAATCACAAATTCTATTGCTACTTTGGATTGCTTCTATAGCATAACAAGGAGATACGTTTAGGTACCTACTTACCTACGGATACGAACTGCAAGGTCCCCAACGTAAAATAAACTAATTTAAAATTTACTAATTAAAAATTTATTATATATAATATAAATTAAAAAGAATTCATGAAAAATTACAATATAATGATAACGTGCATTCCAAACCGCTGGGCCCGTATTCTGATGGTTAACACCCGAATCCAATTTGGTTGGGTTTGGAATCGGATCGGTTATTTTATCTGTTCCTAACAAGATGCCTCACGTAAAAAAGAAATTTGATCCAATCCTAGGCCAGGTAGCGGAAATTATTTTTCTATTCTTTCAAATTACATAATTTTCGTGCGAGTGCAAACCTTGGTGTCGGAATCTTTAAACCGCCCGAAGACCTCCGACATGATAACATTTCGACCTTTTTTAAGTAACCACCGGCCCACCTGACGGTAAGTGGTTACCGCCGCCCATAGACAACATCAATACGAGTTAGGTATACAGTTCGTATGTAGTAGAACTGCCACCATATTTGGTTTTCCACCGCCAAGGAGTAGTGCCGGTAAAATTATAGGCACCTGAAATCCCCGTCTCAGAGTGACGGGTACAACGCGATGCGACTTGGGTTCCTCTCATGCCCGAGTCGTAATATTATTTATAGGTGGGATAACCACTTAACATAAGTTATGGAAATACCAGTTTAGAGAAGTCTTATTTGATTTTATTTTACTCTAGTGACTAGAATCTTCCGTAGAGTATCATATTGTGGAAATAAATGAACAACATTTCAAAACAAAGGGAAAAAAAAATATGAAAAAATGTTTATTGCAACTTACTAAAAGTAATAGAAAAAGAATAATATCATTCTACAAGTCTAAGTAGAGAGTTTTGCCAAAAAAAAATATTTACCAATGATTCCCACATTAGGCTAAGCCTGTATCGTGGGAACCAACTTACGATTACCAGATTAATAATATAAATGCCTCAGTTGGCGGAAAACAAAACTATATCCCTACCTACAAAAAAAATCCCTACCTACAACTTATATAGAAGGTATTTAAATAAAACTTGAAGCATCCCGTCATTTTTATTACAGCGGATTTTAAAATATGGTTACGTCAACCCGAGGTCACGTAACATCGTTATCGGGGCTTTAAACGTAAGTACCTGGGCGGCCGAGTCTCGCTCCGTATTTTGCTTTTTTCTGTAAAAAAAATGCGTTTTTAATATAAAATACAATTAAACCGTTAAACTTACAGCAAAACCCTATCTAAACACAAAATTTAGTCCAACGTTAGCCGTTTACGACATACGCGAAATAAATATAGGTAGGTACAAACAAGAATTGCTCGTTTAAAGTAATTAGATAAGTACTTCCTACCCTTAAATATTTAATCGAGCCTAAATTCATTCTAGTTTTTCCTATTTATCGAGGTTTTGAGGCCATTATATCAATGGGTATACGGAAACCCGTGGCACCTTGTAACGTTGTAATGCTTTGATCTACCACAGAAACCCAACCCGGATTAAATGCCGTATATCTTTCAATTATGTTTATGTATTGTAAATATATTATATATAAATAATCGAATTACATTATACCTACTCCTGGCTTTTGTCTGTAGCTTCGGTCGCGTTAATGTAGATTTAAACTATAATTTAATTATGGATGAATGGTATGTCCTGTTTCTAGATATAGTTGTATTTACCTTAGGTACAAGATGAACACTTAGTAATGTCATACATTCTAACAGTGACAAATAACATAAAATAATGCTAAAAGTTCTGTAGCAGCGAGAAACAGACAAGGACAGATTCTCAGAAAGAATTGCCATATACATTATACAATATTTGTACCCTTAGCTGACACGTGAATGATCGGTTGAGAAGTTAAGACGTGAAAGTTAACAAACACTCACATTCGCATTAAAAATATTAGGATTATGTTATCATTTGATAGGCGACTAATTTGAAATATCAAAAAAAACAGACTTCAATATTTTCATCACTTATTAATCGATCCATTTAAAAAAAAACAGTAGGGGAACCTGTTGTACCTGGGACAGTTTTTTAGAAATCTATTTTTTATTTCGATTTGACGTACTGTACACAAACCATATTTGCATATATTGGAAGGTCAATTATTTGAGTATTCACTACCAAAATATCAGAAATGTATAGTTCATAATTACACGTGTTAAAGACGTTTAAAAAAAAATGGTAAGTAAGACCAAGGTACAACATACCCTATGTACCTCGGCCAGTACTACGGTGTACCTAGGACACAATCAAGAACTTGGGGTAAAACATGTATATTCAAGGAAACTATTAAATGTTCTTTACCAAAATTGCTTTATTAGATCCAGTGAAATATTTAACAAATACTAAGTCTAAAATATTTAACAAAATCCACAAAAAATTCAATATTTTATTTTGCAAAAGAAAAAAAAACTTTTAACACTAACTACTAACTTTTAATCACTGTTTTTCACATGGTAGCCTATAAAACTAGTAGGTATATAGACATAGGTACATTTAAACATAACATATATAGCAAAACTACATATAACCATTACAAATTATAAAATTTAAACAATAAGCAAAATTTATTAAATAATTTTTCTTTTTTTTATATCAGTCTTTAGAACTAGCTTTTTAAGAACACTAGTAATATCTAGGTAAATTCTTCAGTTTCAAGCATTTAGTAGAAATCCCTGTACTTCTGTATTTCTGGAATATAATAAATTTATCGGTTTTTGTTAACTTTTTGAGATGTTTCAGTTTTTTCTTCAATGTCACATGTCGGATACTGATTCAAATCCTCTTTTTCAGGCTATTTCCCGTTTTTAAGTGAGTTGTATGGATTTATGCAAAAGAATTGATTCAGATATTGATTATATAATTCTTGATTGTATATAATTATAATATAGTCTCCCATTTTGTAATTTTCTTCATTACCATGTTCAGCCTGTAGATCCTCAATCTCGCTGTCATTTTCGGAGACATCTTCAGATGTGTCACAGTGAATAGTTGACTGTGAATACTAGACTGAATCTTCACTGATTTCTGATAGAATTATTCTTTTTATCCTATTGATAATCCAAAATGTTTGGAAGGACTGAAAGTTGTGATTTTTTTCTCCTTTATCATTTTAATGGCATTTGTCATATCATCCACATTAATTAGCGTTCTTTTCTTCTTCTCTTCACTTCCTAGGCATGTTTTACGAAATATAAATGTATTTCATTAAGAATCTATTGTATGAATGTAAAAAAAAAAAAAAAATACTCTCCTGGCCAAAGTACAACAGACATGTTGTACCTTGGCCACTGACCAAGGTACAACTGATCGACAGTGACCGAGGTACAACACTACTTCCAACTTCAACAAAACGGTGGATTTGAAATATATTTAGGTAACGTATCTCGTGAGTTTATTATTTTTTGAACACTAGTTAAATATAGGAACTGATCGCATATAAAAGTTAAGTGACTATTATAATACGTTTAAAGTTATCAGACTTCAAATTATATTAAAAATACTTACTTTTTTCGGCAAAAATTTTTTAACGTCATTTACACCAAACACATGCGTAGTGGCGGGAAGTTACTAACTTCACATTGTGTAGTCGGCAGTGGCGTACCGACTACATTAGACAATATAATTTATTAGCGCGAGAATATTTAAAAAAAGCCAAATGACCTAGGTACACATAGTGCCAAGGTTCAACAGGTTCCCCTACTTACAACCGAGTCACAATGACCTTTGTACTTAACTATCGTTTTTTCTACGTTTTCATACGATTAGCCCCAGTTAGTCGTCTAACCAAGCGTAAGTTTTTTTATTAGTCGCCTGTTCTTTTATTTTTCTTTTTTTTTTTCAACTAATCCTGAAGAACAAAACAAGAAACAGATTCAAATAAATTGAACCATTTTCGAGTTTTTGCGTGAGTAACGCACGGCAATTGATATCTAAACATATACTTTTTTTAAAGTGGTTTAGTAAAGAGCCATTTCACTACATGTATTTATGTAACAGTTTCTAGATACTAAGTAAAAATATTAAAAAAAAACACGTTTCCATTGATACATCAATTTATTTATTACATTAAATTCTAGGGTCATAATCTAATTTTATGGAAACAGTCCATAATACCTTAACTTATGACTAAAGCTTACAAGATTCAACTTACAGATTTCCCTAAAGGAAAGTAATTTCCTACGTCATAGGAAAATAGTTAAAGAAGTCTCAAACCAACACTGGTTATACCAATTTCAGAAAACTTTGTACCATTGAGTCATATTAATGCTTTATTGTTGTTGGAATGTTTTGTAACAGATCCAAATGTTACCAGTGTTGTCCCGAAATTGTTACAAAATTAAAAAAAGTCAAATTAAAAAAATCAACATCTAAGAACAATATTGTTACGATAACTACCGAATTCATAAAAATATGTATTTGGTTTAAGAAAACTACAGAATATAAACGCACGCGGTTTTTAAATCACTTTGCACTGAAAGTTATAGAAAGTCACTTATAAATCACATTGCGTTTACCCGGAAACATAGTCATAGTCAATCTTTTACCCACTAGTCTGACTTCATTGGTCAAGTAACACCACAGATACATTAAGTATAAGAAGACAAAGCCAAAGTTATACAGCTCTCCCTGTTTCACACGGCCACTTCCTCACCCCTCCCTCTTGCACCACTTCCCCTACTTCCTCCTAATTGCAGTTTAGTGATGAAAATGTATGCTGCTTGTATAAATATTGAGAGCTGTGCTGGTCAATGCTGTTAAGTACTTCCAACCAATTTGAAAGGTTAGTTTTAAGATGCAATTGAACGAGAGATCTGCCCCGACTGGCACTATGAAGACAGTCGTAATAGCAACACAATATGGATGAAACTGCAATACGTAATTCACTAAAATTCACGCTTCACTGCCGCTGGCTTGCGAGCCGTAGTAATTAATATGGTTTAAATTGCAATATTATAATGCGTAGAGCCAAATTCGCGTCGCGGCGATTTTTCTCGCCGTAACGTATATGGTAGTAAATTTGGTTGAAACTGCAATGTGTTGGTGTTGGGAAGTATTGCGTGCTGGTCTAATGCCTCGCGTCGCGGCGATGGTCTCGCTCTCTCTCGCGCTCGGCGGGCGGCGGGTCGCGGTCGCGCCTCTCCCGCTCGCGGTACCTTTCGTCGTAGTAAGGCGCGGCGCGCGACTTTGTCACGCTCGCGTCGCCCGCTCCGCTCTCAGGGACCGGCTCCACCGGGGATTTGCGTGGCCTGGAAATGTTACCATGTATGTTAATTAAAATGAAATGCTCGTTCGTTCGCTGGTTGGCGCATCTCCTAAAACAGTACTAATGGACTAACAGTACTAATGGGAAACAGCAGTACTAATGGGACTATTTTTCTTTTTAAAATGTTCTTAATAATCCAAAGAGAAATTTGATAAAACTCCCAGTGCTTTTTCTAGGGAGTTTTATATGATAGCTGATTGTCCAATTGCCAATCAATTCAGGACAATGTCTGTTGGGTCAGCTAAATGAAAACAAGTGACTGATAGAAGAAATGATATCCTCACCTCTCTTCACGGCTATGTCCCCTGTTGTAGTGGTCCGTGCGTTCGCGATCCCTGGAGCGAGACCTTTCCCTCTCCCTCTCACGATAATCCCTGTAGTACCTGTAACAAGGACGAAAGAGACAACATGACAAACATGTTCATAAAATATTACCGCTTAGCGGGAATAAAACTAAATTGAAACTATACTAACAAAGATCCGTGTTATTCATCATGATTCATGATGTATTCAAAGTTAGTTTTAAGCCAACACTGAGTTATACAACCACACCACTACACGTCATATTATAGAAAAAATAATCTGCATTACATTGAATGCTAGATGCTTTTTAGTATCAACATTTGACAAATAAATACATCAAAAACGTTAGGCAAATATAGTAACAACCCAAAATAGAACTTTATTGACGTTGCTGTGAAATAAAAGCATGAGTTCAAAGCGATTCTGTCTAAACATAGCCCCCCATAAGAATATGCGCACTCATTTCAAGATATCTTTAAGTATAGTATTTGAAAATATCTTGAGCCTGTATGAATATTGTACAAACCGATACTTGCTAAAACAAAAACAAAAAAATAGATGTAATAATAGCATTTTACTTTTCAAAACTGTGTGATGATTGATACAACAAAGTAATTTCAACACACTCTCAATTGAAATAAGTAGGTATTCCTTAGTTTTTCAGAAATGTAGTCGCCCAACCAACAAGTGTTCAGTAGTGATAGCGCGATCTAGACATGGGTAGTATTGTTCATTCTTATTCATTATAAAACCAATGATAGATTTGTGATTCTACATTAAACAATTATGAAATACATGAATCTAATCCAACGTCATCAATGAGGTATAAATATTAACTTGTTCTAGCCACTATCCATGGTGATATAGATTGTAGAGAATAAAAAAAAACGTTTTATTTTTCACGAATACCCAGTTGGCATTTGTATCCGCCGGTTTTTAAGCATCTGAATAAGAAAACAGATTTGGAATGTTTACTGCCATGTCTGACTGTAATGTTTATGCTATCGAATACATCCAATATTTGGCTAAATACAGCGACCCCGCTATAGGTAAAAATACGTGAAGCTCGGTGTGCCGCTAATATAGTCTGTAACAAGATCAACCAATCACAGACACTTACGCGTCGCGATCGCGGTCACGCTCCTTCGAACGTTCCCTATACCTGCAACCAAGTATCCCCAATCAGATTGCATCTTTTAAAATTTAGCCAACAAGAAGATCCGCGTGTTGATTGGATACGTAGAACATTGTACAAACCGCGTGGTAAGGGAGGTCCTAAACCAATTTTCCACTGAGCGAGTAGGCCAGTAAAGGACCGTGCTCAATGTTTTACTCTAGGAGAGATTATGTCCAGCAGTGAACTGATAAAAGCTGATTGTGATGACTAGGCAAGCCGTTTGCGATTTGTAGCTTAGTGGAAAATGACTCATAACCAGCAGCAATCCGAACCAGCGATCAAAAACGGTAAAAACATTAGTCGTGCGATGTATCGCGTGACTGGCAATTATTCACCGAACCTATTTGACACCGTTTGATCGCGCGTTCGTGCGAGCCAACGACTGCAGCGGATGAGTCAGCGCAAAGGTTCTAGTAAAATTATTTTTGGTATGCGAGTAAGCGTGAGTGGACATTCTACTCTATTGGATGTACTCTACAGTAAGCGGGTCGTGTACTCGCCTGTCGCGCTCCTCGCGGTCGCGCGACCTGTCGCGGTACCGTGACGGCGAGCGCTCGCGGCGGCGCGGCGCGCGGTGGTGAGAGCGGGCCTCGCGGTCACGTGATCGAGACCGCCGCACTCGTTCCCCGCTGCTGTACGACTTTGTCTCCACGCCGTGTAGTGTGTCCTGGAGGGACGATATCAGGATCTTGCAGCGGTCGTCGTGAGCCACCTGCAAACGACATAAACTTGAAGAGTCAAAAAATGATTTAACATGTAGAATTATTTTAGACCCCTCGCTTCAAGAAATTTAAAAAATATTGACCTTTCAGTGCATTTTGAACCTGACAACAATTAATTCCATAAATATTTAGAATCTTTTAACATTTTGGGTATTTACATTTTTGGGAAGTCAATACCGAATGAATCAGAAACCGTTCAGTAATGGAAACTATTGATTAGATCAAGCCAAAAATATTTATAGAAATATAGTATAGTAAATATAGTTTTTAAAATACCTTTCGGATGAGTACTATGGAAACCAATGTATTGTAAATAATTTTAAGTAGTGAGTGCGAGTTTGTTTGAAGTTTATTGTCACACTAACGTGCTGTGGTTGAAGTAAACTCGCCGACTGCTCCCGCGAGACTGCTGACGTCTCCAAACAACTTATACTATGAGTTAGCTTAGTGCAACACTGACCTTGCTCTGCTTGATGAGCGATATGGCGGTGACAAGCGTCTCGATAGCGGACGCGTACTCGCCAGCGGCGGCGTCGCTGACCGCCCGCGCGATGGCGCTAGAGGAGACGGTGCGGTTGCGAGACATGACCTCCTCAAACTCCGCCTCGGATATGACGGGGACGGGCGGGTGTGCCGGGTGCGCGGGGTGGGCCACCGGCGGAGCGTGGTGAGCACGACCCGGCTCCATCGCTGGTGGATACGCCTGGAAATATCACAAGTTATTTAATTACATATCGTTTATTAACTTTAGGACACAGTTTGGAGACTCAGTTTCGTTAAGTTACAGATATATGGCGGCTACATGTCTCGAGAGAAAACTTTTGCTTCATGTGGAATTATTTTAAAACAACTTGTAAAATAATAGGTACGGAAATATCTACTTAGTTGCAGAATAACAGGGTTTGAATTGATTTAAGTTGCCAAATAATAAGTATTTTCAAAAAATATATTGTGTTAATGATCTTAGAAACGGTGTGAAGGCACTTTACCTGCGGAGGTCTCCCGTAGGGCTGCCTGCCGGGCGGTGGGCCCTGCGCCGGCGGCGGCGCGTGCGGCGGGTGCCCGTACGGAGCGCCCGGCCCTGCAGGGAACGCTATAATCAACTCACTAACTGTTATCTATCCAGTTACACGTTAGTTTGGGGGATCGCATCGTTTCACGGGTGAATTTCACAACACTCCACTCATATCCATGCACTAGGTTTCCCAGTGTCACAGATAGCATGGATAAACACAGAAACACAAGAAAAATACCCAAGACCCGAAAACAAACTTCATGCTCACCACAGTGCGTCCCGGCCGGGAATCGAACCCAGGACCCCTCGCTTGAAAGGCATACTGCCAAGTAAACCACAGAGCTGTTTATATTCGTTTATATCGATGCACATACGATTATTTTACCAGCTAGAAGTAGAACGCGATATTAAATTATGTAAAACATGCAATGACTTCATGTTTTATGTTTTTTATATTTTCTGTATTCGGCTTTTCTAGCCATGACGTCATGATTATAAATACTTATTTTTATTTGATTAAAGTAACAGGATTTGCTGAGAACCCACCTGATGTTAATTGGGCACTGCCACCTATAAAATCTGACGGGTACTCTGAGGGTCCTATGGACGCGAGTACCAATCTCTATAGGTTTTCCCCGTCGCTGACATGCTTGCAAAGCAACTCGTGAAATATTTTAACGCCTTTGACGCGATTTCAAGAAACTAAGGGCAAGTTCAGAAAGTTACAGCACCTGATTTGGTTGAATTGGGTCCCCATGGAGGGTCAGATAGGGTTTGAACAAGCAATAAACTTAGTTTTAAGAACGCATCTTCTCGTAGATATACACACCATGTTCTCGTACACACTTATTTTTGGGAATAAAAAATGTTGAATTTCGCATTGACTTTGAAATATCTAATTCTGAGGTCAAGTGATTCTTCTTCTTATCGTGTCAATGTTTCTTACAAACTAAATGATGTCGCTATAAAATTTTGCCACCTCAACAGCTCTATTGGTGGCTTGGTACAGATCATCCAATGTGCAGGTCGCAGGGCACAGGGGGCAGACAAGTAAAAAGTTCAGTCCATGTCAAGTGATTGAAAAATATATTATTTTAGACGAAGCAAGTTAAAATGCTTGTAGACCTACCAGGGGGTCCTTGCTGTGGAGGCGGAGGCCCACCAGGCGCGGGCTGCACTGCCTGCTGGTTGAAGAACGCCGGGTTCACGTGAGGGGCGGGAGCTCCTGGCCCTACACCTGACAAACAGAAATCATTATCGTTTTAATCCACAGTACGGACAGGTGATAAGAGCGTGATGGCCGAGGGGAACAGACGCCGACTTCCAATCCGGAAGTCGCAAGTTCAAACCCACACGTGCACCAATGAGTTGTTCACTCGAAAAATAAATGTGCGCAATACCAGTGCTCGAAACGGTGAAGGAAAACATCGTGAGGAAACTGGCAGGTGCTAGAACAAAAAAATTCAAAGACATGTGACATCTACCCATCCGGATTGGGCTCGCATAGTAGATCAAAGCCCACTCTCAATTATCGAGAGTAGGCCGGTTTTTGCACCGCATACCAAAGTAGCTCGCAGATGTATGAGCCATATTACTACTGTGAAGTTTAATTAAAACCCAAACAGTAGTTTTTGCGTGAAAAAGTAACATCCTCACAAACTTTCCTCAAAACTAATATTATCCACCCTTCAGTGGGTGACAGGAACGAGGCCATTCTGACGGCATCTGATGCGGCATGCTCTGGCCCGGCTGGGAAAAAACGTTCTGTATTGAGAATGACTATACCTGGATGCTGCGGCATGGGTGCCGGGCCGCGAGGCGGTCCCTGCTGGTGTGGCGGCATTTGATGAGGCGGCGGCATGCCTTGGCCCGGCTGGAAATCAAACATTTAATCATAACTATACAGAAGACATTTGTTAGCTAACTCTCTTCTTTGTTTGTAAGATTCTCTCTAACTTAAGGGAAGTTAGAGAGAATCTAACAAACATGAAACAAAGTTAACAAACTTACTATTAAATAAAAGAATACCATTGGGACTTACTTAATTTTCTCAAACCCTTGCTCTATCTAATGTTGGTATAACTGACCATAACTTTGAGGGCAAAATCTATTTAATTACAGGGAGAAACTTAATGACTTCATCATCACCACTGTAAATTGTTCTAAATTATTTTAATAATATTTAAGTAACACCATGATTTCGAAATGTTTGTACAATGTTAAATTCAGATGCAAGAGATTGTATAGACAATACCTAAAAAATAAAATACTACTGATGAAAACTGAAAAACTTTTAAATAAACCACTAAAATAAAATAAACCACTTACAACGTGTGGCGGCGGCATCTGATGAGGCATCTGGTGCTGTGGCGGCCCGTACTGCGGCGGCTGTTGTGGCGGCATGTGCGGCCCCCGAGGGCCCCACTCAGGCCCCGGCCGGGGCCCCGGGGGCCTCTGCATCTGCGGCGGTCCTTGAAACTGCGGCCGGAAAGACTAGTCAACGTCAGTACGGGATGGTATTAGTACACACAAATAGCGTGAGTGACAAATAGGGAACGATACATCTAACAAACACAAGGTAAGACATGCAAAAAATCGATAATGATAATTATTATTATGAACGATGGACATAAACAATGGTCAGTACTTAATAACACATGCCATAGAAAATTCCGGTGTACAAAAACAAAAATGTAAACGAAGTAAGAGTATATTACACAAATGCATGCACACATAGAGAACCAAAGAACCAAAATGTCAAATGTTAAATTCTTAAAAGCGTTTTCTAGCTCTATAACACACGGAACTGCGCTGGATCATGACGAGTTATTCACAACACAATATTGCATCGTATTTGTTAATCATGTCAATATGGCATCAAAAGAGCCCCAGACCAAATGGCCCTGCCTTTTGCATATTTTTTAGTTTATTCATATTTGTGGTTATAATGCATAGAATTAAATTCAAAGCGCTTCGAGTCCCAAACCTACCTGCATTGGGGGCCTGTGTCCGGGTGGGGGTCCCTGATGCGGCGGTGGGCCCTGGTGTTGCATGTGATGCGGCGGAGGCCCCTGGTGCGGCGGCATGTGGTGTGGCGGGTGGTGCGGGGGCCCCTGAGGGCCTCGCATCTGATGGTGCGGTCCTCCACCCGGCCCCATCATCATGCGCGGACCATTCGGGCCTGGGCCGTTAGGACCTCCGAAGAACTCTGTAGAGGATTTCAGGTGTAACTGTGGTAACCATATCGAGATTAACAATGGCGGAGTTTTGTTTGATGGCATTATTTATAGGTTTGCAGACCGAATATAAAAGACTTCATAAAAAAAATCATGGATATTTCACACAGCACTATCTATTAAATTCAACAAAAAACAGTTAGCAGTATGATAAAAATCTGCAGGTATTATACGTTTGAAGGCTGGTGTTGTTTATTGTCCTATCCGCTTCCGTAGTGTGGCTACAAAATGGATCGATATCAAAGCAATATATATGGCGGCTGGCATATGGAAAGCGTTTCTTAGCGATTATCAGCTCTAAATACTTCTTGAATTTAATTTACAGATTTTAATTGTTGAAACTTATAACTTACTCATTTCTGACACCCTCTTTTAATAAGCATAATATAAACTATGCGTTCAGCGGGAATCTCACTTTAGAGCCGTTTCTAACAGTTGCCGCATTATGTTTTGTATTTTCATGATTTTTACCTCCAGGATGGGCCCCAGGCGGACCGCCCGGGTGCGGAGGGCCCCTCATACCCCCAGGGCCATTATTCGGACCGGGTGGTGTGGACCTTGTCTTCGATTGGCTTTCAAATTGGTTCAGCGCCTGTAAAACAATGTGGCCTAATATCTAACAGTGTTCGTGTACTGCTCGTACATTTTGTAATGCAATATACAGTTGACCATAGTTTGTAGATAAAGCCCAGTTCGAGTAGCTGCAAAACATGAACAATAAATGCTCTCAATTTGAATTCCGGACTGTTCCTCCAGTTGATGAGGATAGTTGACCGCTTGAGCAGTCGTTATTACTATTACTGTACGCCGCTCAAACTGCCCGTGTATGGCCGTTCACATTTGGATGGCGAAGCGCGATTTACTACTCCCAAGTCAGCCATTGCTTGATATGCCAAATTTCAGTCACCTATACATATAATCTGTAAAACTGTAATATGTCCAATACTGTACATAAAAGACATTTCAATTTTTTTTGCATGGCGCTCTATTTTCTATTCTGAAGCCAAAACGGTAATGCTTTTCATTATTGTCTATCTGTATCTTGGCTGCCGATACTACTGAATGAATTCAAACGAATAATAATGGCATGATTTGAGTTCATACGGGGTAGAACACTGGATACTTTTTAACCCGAAATTCAGCACGGTTCCCTTGGAAGAGGAGATGAAAGTCAAAATGAGTTGTTGGTTATTCATAAACGCGTTGTCCGATTTCATTCACTCTTTTTTTGTTAGAAAGGAGGTACTTTAATATATTACGTCACGTAAATATTTTAAGGTCATCGGTTTAGTAGTTCAGAAATTACAAACATCACAACCCTCAGTATACTGTACTTACCCCAGAATGTACAGGAACTTTTGAACGTCCGGCTCATCTTAAGCTAGTGTTTGTATTGTCGTATTATAGGCTTAATGGATATTGACAAAGACAGATATTGCCAAATCTCAATATTTCTTCTTACATTTTAATTAGGATAAATAGTTATAAGAACTATTTACATAATTATTGTTCTTCTAATAGGTGTGTGAATATGACTCCGCCCCTTTTTGTCAAAATAAAACACATTTGTTCGCTTACAAAATTAAAAAAAAAAATTATTGAAAGTATGCTCCATCTGCAGCTACAACCTTCGCCCATCGTTCAGGTAGTTTTCGTATTCCTTGCTGGAAGAAGTCCTGGTCTTTTGAGCTTATCCAGTTGTCAATCCAAATTTTGATACTTTCACATGAAGTAAACTTTTCTCCAGTAAGGTCTGTCTGCATCGTCCGGAATAGGTGGTAATCCGAAGGAGCTATGTCTGGTGAATATGGCGGGTGGGGTAACACTTCCCAGTCCTGTCCCTCTAAATATCTTTTTACGACTTCTGCGGTATGCGGTTTGGCATTGTCATGCTGAAGAACTAATTTGTTATGTCTATTCACCCATTCTGGTCGTTTTTCTTCTATGGCTCGCTTCAAACGCATTAGTTGTCGTCGGTAAACTTCTCCATTAATAGTTTCAGAGGGTTTGAGCAACTCATAATATACAATACCTTTCTGATCCCACCAAATACAGAGCATGACCTTGGCACAGTGAATATTTATTTTTGGCTGTGATGGGCCTGGTTCGCCTGGTTTCACCCAAGCTTTTTTGCGTTTAGGATTTTCGTAGTGTATCCATTTTTCGTCTCCTGTGACTATCCGATGCAAAAATCCTTTTCTTTGCTGTCTTTGAAGCAGCATTTCACAAATGGTTTTCCGACGTTCCATGTCTCTTTCTTTTAAATCATGTGGAACCCAGTCACTGGCTTTTTGAATCATTCCCATCATTTGTAAACGCTTTGCAACAGTTGAACGATCAACATTTAATGCTGCAGCTAATTCTGATTGAGTTTGGCAAGAATCTTCCGCCAATAATGCTTCCAATTCAGCATCTTCAAATTTTTTTGGTGGTTTTCCATGTTCTTTATCCTCAGAACTAAAATCGTTATTTTGAAATCGTCGAAACCATTCCTTGCAAGTTGTATTAGACGGAGCATGCTCACCATAAATCTCCACAAGCAAACGATAAGTTTCCGCTGCAGTTTTCTTCGCAATAAAATAATGTAATAACACTTCCCGCAAATGACGTTTATTTGGAATAAAAACCGACATTTTCGAAAAGGTGAAAACAATTGTTGCTTACACTTCAACCAAATATCATAAAATGCGTTAGATAGCTGACATTCAGTACTATCGAATACAAGTATGGTCATTTATTAGTACACGTAAACAATACTAAAAACGACATCTGTTGAGAAAGGGCGGAGTCATATTCACACACCCAATATAAATATTACTTGGCGTCTCTCTATTTTTAGGATTTTGTTAGGTTAGGTTAGGAGATATTCGTTATAAATGAAATTAGCCTTTTTTGTTAGGAAGTGTTAAATTATCTTTTAGCAAGTTTTTGTAGTAGTACCATTGCTTACGTTTATTAGTTGTAGTTGGTTTTACTTTTGTTGTAATAAAAAAAAAGCTTTATTCGTTTAGAAGTGCATTTTTTAATTGGCTGTGATGTTAAATTTACTAAATTACATTTATATGTAAGTTTGCGTCTGTTTCAAGCCTAATCGCTATGACATAATACTTGTTTACTCCGTGATTATAAACCTTCAAAATATTCGGATGCATTGTAGGTTGGGTAGAGTAGGATTCCTAATTAGTTAAATATAAGTATTTTGTCCCAGTGTTCTTGAAGATGAAGAATAAATAAGTTGAAAATAAATGTGTATGCGAATACGCTACTTTAGTTTGAAAATAAGAGGAAACATAAAGCGCGCTTTGCTGGCATCGCTTTCTGGGGTCGAATCTACTGACTTTTTAGAACAATAGAGCGGAACACAAAATTGGAAATTTGTAGTGCGATTATATAACTTTAGATTGATGCATGTCCTATCGATTTCAATGCCAAATGTTAAGTCCGTTTCACAAGAGACTTCTGACTGTGGCGCTAGTTTGGAAGATCAGTTTCGACTTTTCGAACATCGTCAATCAAACTCATTAAAGTAACCAATATTTTTGAGTTTCAAATGTTGCGAATGCGATGATGATGCGAAAGATGTAATCTAAGTTGCAGTAGAATTTGTGTCAAGTTCGTACAGGGAATCAGTAGAAGACATTGTATTTGGTTAGGGAAAAACTACCTGGACACTGATTTCCTGGGAGTCGTGCCCTCAAATGACCTTGATAAGAGAAATCCACAAAAAAGCCTTTGGTTTCATACACGAACGTCCGAAAGATTTAGAAGTATCTTTTGGGCAAATCAGCTGTATATGTAAATAAATTTATATAAAAGTAAGCTGTACATTACCTGTTTAGTGGGCAAAGTGACTACAGGGTGCTGGCCATGTATGTCTTTCTTAGGCAGCCGGTCCAAAACCATTCGCAATGATTGGTCCGAGCCCAAAGATATGACGCAGAACCCCTTGGACTGCCCATTTGCCCTATTCTCGAAGAACTTAACGTCTTGGAAGTCTGTCACTCCGATGTCGGCTATAGCATTGGCGATGTCTTGGTCCGTAGCCCACTGAAAAAGGCGGTATTCTAAACTAAACCAACAGATTACGTGCGGGTTGAGTTTCTTATTCGTGAGTATAGCGCATGCATTTTACGTACCTCTTACGTTTCCAATAACTGAATCTATTGACCTATCTAAATAACACCTATTTCACTAATTTATTTCACGTTATCGTCACAAAATTAGGTAAATATCGAAAGACGAAAAACGAATCGAATGAATTTTGCAAATATGCTTAGATATTTCCCGCGAAATCCCTAATTCAGAAACAGGTGACGTTGGGATAAAAGAAACAGTTTTTTTTGCAACCATCATTTTATTGTCTTATTTTTAGGAATATCACAGATTATTCATCAAGATCATTATTATTTTTATGCAGTAGTACACGCTCTGCTGATACTTAACAAATTGAGACACCTTCTAAACATTGGAGAAGGAAAATGAAAAAACAGTGCTATTGTAAATATGAAATACGTTACGTATTGAACTGATAAGCTTAGACATTAAACCGATATGTACATTTGTTACGTGGATATTTAGACAATGAGAGAGAGGAGGGAAGTGACAAAATTATTTAAAGCACTATTTAAATTTAAATTATAATCATATTATCTAATTTTAATATTGCCAATAAAGTAACTGCGAACGAACAATTCGTGAAACAATAATTTCAACCGTTCAGTTCATCTACTTGTGATACATTACACACCGTTGGAAGATCTCGCTATAATAATTCACAATTATTTTGATAAAACTGAATACAATCGTAATAATAAATTATTAATTACGCGTACAGTGTACGAAATTATTTTTTTGCATACCGACAACCAACGCACATATCCTACTATTAAATATCTGTTTGCTAAAACCCCATAATTAGGGGCAATAAAGGTGACAGAAAGAGATACCACATTAAAAGAGGAACGTGAATCAATACAACACACAATAGGTTCCGAAAAACTGTTTTAGAGAAATGCCACTCCATAAAAACCTAACTAAATTAACTAGACATGTACATGTCTAGAAGAATAACACAAAAACGAATCAATTTACGAACCATCCTTTAATAAATCAGGCCTTCACCAATGAGTACATTCATGTATTCATTACATAAAATTTCCATCACAGATCACAGATTAATATAATATAATATCGCAAAACAATATGGAGGCATTTCACTAATAAAGAATTTTCGGACTAAACCAATAACAAAAAATAATGGTAACAATGTAAAAAACAATAACGAAAATAATAAATAACTACAGACAAATCAAGCTGAAAACCTCTTACCTCTGAACCTGATAGGAAAAAACATTAGTTTATGGGATAACATAGGTACAATAAAATCTACATATTGGGGTAATTTTACAGGTAGTCATGCAACATGTGCCCAATATGTTGATTTAGTGACAAGCGTTTTTAAACAAGCAAGTTAATGCACTATGCATGGAGTTTTCATGACTAGATATTTGGTAAAAGAATGTGACTTAGCAATTTTAAAGTACCAATAGCTTTAAAGACTAACATTATAATATAGTCCAAAGACTATTTCTCAAAAATTGTATTTAAAACTGAAGAAATACCTCAACAAAGTAAGAATGTACTTTTAGTTTTCCTCGCAACAGACTGTTTCAAAATAGATAGACAACAACACAACATCAGAGATATTTTTTTGTATACCAGATTATTTAGTTAAATAATACCGCTTATTAGGATAATAAGTAAAGTGAAGTGAAGTGTAAGAATATTGTAATATTATAAAAAAACGTGATGTAACTTTGCAGTGATAGCTTAGGGGGCCTATTTCATAATTTAGTACAACTTCACGTGATTTGCGTACAAATATCAAAGATATTATGACTTGTAGTTTATTGTGCAATAGGCCACCATTTACTTTCTGCAATGTATGGTAAGTACAATAACTAAAAGATGGAATATTGATAAAACCGCCTACGTAATGTTATATTGAGACATACATTATATACAGTATTATTGGTTCATACATCAACCACCCACAAAACAGCACATACTATCCCACACACACACACCTCAGAAAATATAAAACAAAAATAATACCAGAGATATTGACATGAATTTTCATCATGGTTTGTACATTGCTTTTAATCACTAATACATAATTAAAAATAATATTCATAACTTTGTTGTGTATTTTAAGTGCCAAATTAAATAATCTAATTACGGATAATACTTTATTATTTTATGTGAAAGTTAGATGTAAATGTATAATAAATAAATTAAACTTAAGCAAACTACAAGTCCACCATTTTGAAAAATATCTCGATATTGCTACTGCTGATCATACATTAAATCTATACAGGGCAAAAATAGAAAACGTAATGTAAAATACCAATTATGTAATATCCAACATGTTATGAGAAATAGAAATGTGATATACTTAATATTAACCTATTTCTGATAGACCCAGACACAACCTTGAATAAAGTAACAGAAGAATTCATTACATACAATACATTTTCCTATACAAGTTAGTTTAAGTTTTTCGTTTCTGAAAGAATACCCATAACTGCTATTTACCGAGATCCAAAGTCTCGGTTTCCTGGTATGGCGGTACCGTCATATATATACGACATTTTCGTTTAATATATCATCTGTATAGCTTCCCTGAATCCTTTGAATAAGATGACATGAATTCTTATAGCTCTCTAGGAAGCTAAGTTCATTATTTTTTTTACAACATATTGCGTCCTTCTATACAACGGCACAGCTCTTCTCGGGACCAGAACGACTGATACGCGATTATTATGATTACGACTATTATAAAATCTATCTATCTATTATAAAGGCCCTATGTCCTGAAAATTTTGATGAGTGGATGGCGCGTTTGCAATTTTCTCAAAATGGTGAACTTTTAAGAAGGCCGTAAAGGTTAAGAAGGCCTTTAGAAATTATGTAAACATACTATGAGAGATACTAATGCATTATTATCCTATGGCATTATGACTAAGTAATGTTAAGATGGTATTTATGAAACACTTGAAATCTGCACCCAAAAACAACCTATTTGATAATAATCTACTGATATAAGTAAATACTGTGCCAACCATGAGTAAAGGAATAAAATTTTGAAAATATCTCTGGTTTAGACTATTATCTAACCAAATATAATAAAATAATAAAAATATAATACTTTAGACCTTGACAATTCCTACAAAATTTGTCAATTCTATTCCTATTAATATATCAATATAATGCATCACAGTTTTGGAGTACTCAACGGAAAGCACATGTTGAGATGTGATCTGTAGTTATAAGTAGTTATAATTTCATTAGACTGCAGTGTCTGTGTGACTGAATTCTGTTGGCATCCACTTAAAAATCAGATTTTGACAGTTATTTGATCAGAAGAACAATGATGTTGTTTATTTAATTCTGCATGACAATTAATGAATAACTGTCATCAATATATAAAAGTCACTTAGAATTTCTAACAAGACTGTAATAACCAGTTACCTCTAGGGTGCGACACATCAATGCTTTGATTAACATTGATTGACCATTTGATGCTGTTCAAACATTGCAACAATGATAATGACAAATAATCACAAAATTAGACTCCACAAGACTAATTCATTGGAAAGATTGTGATAACCAATTACCTCAGAATTACACCACACATTTGGTCCCATAACAGTGATCAATGGTTATGCCAATTGATTTTAATGATTCAATTAGTAAGATTGACCACATCCCAACATTTTGTATGTGCCATTTTGTTGACTGCTCATTATAAGTAGAACTCGGCTAAGTACAGAAACATACATGAGCATACCATTGAATAGAAGTGTTAAACATCTTTGCTGTGAAACTCAAGTGTAACATACAAAACGAAGAAGTAGAGTTTTAAAAAATATTTACGTATTTAATATTTAGTTTATCACCAAGTTATGTTTTGACACAATATGAATCAAAAGCAAAAACAAGAATTTTTAAAAAATCAATTTCTTATTTTTGCTTTACCTTTCAAATACAGATATATCTATAGTAGTCAATTCTGAGACATCCACTTCCATAATGAACTAACAATGAATCTTCCAGGTAATCCTCCAAGACCACATTATTATATAGCAACATTATTTGTCAAAAGTATGAAACTTTTGACAAATACTGCTGTGGTAATCTACCTACTAAATCAAGGAACTGGACATAAATTATCATTTCTCTTCCATAGATTTATCTGCATCATTAATCTCTTAGTATAAATATTATTATAATTGTTGAATGTTTCTTCACAAATGTGAATGTTTGTAGTAAATGTGCTACCCAATTAAAATTATTAGATAATCAGTAGAGCCTTGAGCCATGGTTTATATTACAGAAATACTTCTAACCTAATTTTAGGATTATTTTAAGATAATACATACATTTCTTTCTTAAAATTTATTACAACCCAAGCATGTCAGTAATTACTCAATTGCAAAAATAATAAATATGTACAATATCAATAACAAAATATTTTTAATAAAGGTAACTTTTATAAATATGACATTTCTGTACAACATTGCTTCTACTAAAATTAAGTACACAGGGTACTTAGTTCAATTAACAAATCCAACTATGGCAACCTCTCAAGGTAATAGTTACGGCGTTTGAAAAACCTAATCTTTGTTTTGTATATAAGCAAACTACAAAAAAAAATAAGATTTTCTTAAATTGGTATTGGTATGTTAGCTTTAACATTAGCTAAATATATATTTTGTATCATTAATAATGTTTGAAACAAGTCTTTACAAAATTTTCTCAACTTGCTAACTTTCAGGCTCTACTGAAATTTTCATGGTAGCACATATACTTAATTGCAACAAAAAACAATAGAATTTAAGGTTATTCGGGTAATTCATTAATTTGTCTTATAGTTGCCTGGCCAACCTATATACAGGACATCTTCTGTTGTTTTTTGATGGTATAAGATTGTGTGTATACTTAATTCTCTAGATTTATCATTATAAAGAAAACAAATGAATTGTTATCTACAAAAAGTACCTAAAATGCTTGCATAAAACATTGTCAATAAGTAATGAAATCTTTGTATATTTAGTGTAGGCCATATTTTTTTATTCACAGATAATAATTTCATTTGCTTGCTTCGGAAGCCTGTTATCGGTACTATTTCCTTCACTGGACAAAAATTAATAGTATTTCCATAGTTCCCTAAATTGTGTAAAAAATGAATCTATGATACAGTTTTGTTATGCTCCAGTATAGGTATGACGAATCTATTGATTTCATCAATAAAAAAATTACAGTTCAATGATTGATAAATGTAAGCTTTATTACAGTCACAGGAAAATAACCATGTTGCAAAGGTTTCTGTTTTCATAGCATGACTATCTTTCGAATTTTACAAGGTACAATGAAAGGTTTTGAATAGGATGTTAGATTTATGAAATAAATGTTATAATTTTAACCTGTTGTTTGATTTACTAGTAAAATATATTTTTCGTAATACAACTGTTCTATTACAATACTGATTTTACAGAATTGAAAGTTGCTATATAATGGCTAATAAATAACACTAATAAAATATGTCTACTACCTAGCACTTTGAAACTAACAGAAATCATGGTTTTTTCCGAAATAAGATACATCAGCAACGAAATAAAAGAAAAAAATTATAATCCAGTGAGGGAAATTGTTCAAGCCTTCAGGCAAATAACTTACAAACCGGTAAAACAACGCGTGAAAATCAACGAGGAACCTACATGGTAAAATAGGCTGAACACAATAACAGGCTTAGACGTCTGTTTCTGTTCTTTTAACACAAAAACAGACATCACTGCTTCTATATTTATATTAAGTCTAGTGAATACAAAATTATGTACGAACCCAGGTCAGATTGCCGACGTAGAGTTGGAAGCGGCGGCCATGATGTCCGTGGCTTGGGCCGTTGTTGTGATACGACGAATTTCCGTTCTGTTCCTCCGGAGGGTGATGGTTTCCTCCCGATGACGGGGGACCGTCGCCTTCAGGCTTCACCGGAGGCGCGGCGATCACGTCGTCATACAAATCAACATTTTCACCACCGAATTCATCCTGAAAAACGCCGGACAAGCCCCTTAGAACAGGCAAACGCACTTCCAAAAAATCGATTTAATATTCAAAGTGTTCCATTATCAATATCCTTTATATGAAATAATTGATTTTCTGCTCATATACAAAAACATTTCCATACCTGGCGATTGAAATCCGATTCAATATCATCAGCGTACAAATCTATATCCACTCCTCCATCCGCCATTTTGCGAAGTAACGAAACAGAGAGAAACGGAAGTTGTACTTTTACAGCTAACTAGTAAATGATAAATCGATTATGATTGATATCGATGTTTCAACTGACTTTTTTTGAGCGATTTTTGTGTCGCATAATGTTTTTAAACATCACACAACGCAATCGAGCCATCGGATATACGGGAATCCAATAAAAAAAATATTAGAAAGTCATTTTATGTTTTGCTTTGACAAGAACATGCCAGAAAGAAATAAAGGCATAATAATAAACTCAACAACAACCCAGAGTCCTTCTCCGATATATAAAGGAGTTGGGATGGCTGGGGTAGGGTTTAGTTAACAAAGGGGGGCAATGCACAATACACCCCTATGCGGGACGTCAGTGCAGGCCTAGTCACCCCCACCCAGAATTAGAATTAGAATAAACTCGCTGTGCCCACTATTATGTTCCATAAGGTTATCAATTCTTTCAAAGGTCAATGTGTACGCTTTTCTAACAAAATCCCGAGCGAAATTCAAATAACGTCAATAAATCAATTTAAAACTTTATTAAACATAATTTTGTGTCAAAAGCTTACTATAAAATATCAGATTACTTATATAAATGATAAACAACTTGAGAATGAATTTGCTCCACTCTAGACGCAGGACCATATATATTCGCGAATATGTAATTCTGTCTCCGAATGGTTTCTTGTCTGTCTCTTTCCCTTGGGTTGGTCGATTGTAACAGAAAACTTAACAAATATGCCAATCTTAAACATGAAAACTGACTGTAATTTGACATACCTATTTGTGTTCATGTAATGTGCATAAGGAGTTCCTATAACACGTGTGTGTAATCCTCGTGTGTGTAAAATTTAACGTATCCAAGTGATACTTGAGATCTAAAGAAATAAATGAGTTTGATCCTTTATAAAGCCGAAAAATTGGAAATGCAATACATCAACTCAAAGCAATAATTATTATTACTTTTTAAATATATTTTATTATCATCAGTCAGAAAACTTCTATCGAGTTTAAATAATCCATAAAGTTATCCTCTTGTATATTGTTCTGAGCCCAACACTCAGTCACCGGAAGTCAAACTACCAACAACACAATAATTAAAAACTTGCCATACCCAAAAAACTAGAATATGTCATAAAAGTCACATAAATGGCAGCCTTGATCATTAGGAGCTACCAACATAACAAAAATAATACATATACAAATATCAATAGATGGCGCTATAGTAATGATAATTTTGGGCTCATATAATGTAATATAAATAAACAAGTATGTTTAAAGCTACATTAGCAGCAAAGCAATAAGAGATTGAAAGTAAGAGAGCAAGCAAACTTAGTGGCGACATCTGTGATTTGTTTGTATAAAAGTTTTCATGATTCCTTTGTTATAGTCAAGTGCTACCATCTAGTATTTTGCATCTGAACTTCTTTCACCTACACTTCACAGGCAGCATGCGCAGGTGGAGGGGAGAGGGACGTTGTTTCGTTACCCCTCCTCGCCATTTTTCGTCCCGTCAACCCACCCAAACTCAATCAAGTTTGCTTCTGTCAGTCGCTGTGTTTGTGTATGGTGTTGTGTAAAATTATCTGTGTCGATGAATCTCAATGGGAAATCGTGCTGATTACGACTCGAAAAAATGGGTCGGTTGTTGTTATTGTGGCTTTAATGCATCTAATGACCAGTGATAATGGCCAAGTGATTGGCTGAGTGTAGTGTTTGTGTTTAGCTGGGCTCTCACAGCAAGAGTGAGATCCTTTCTCTGGATAAATCGTCCTCAAGACGACGTCGAAACTCGTCAAAGGAAGGTGACCCATGATGTCTGCGAAAAACATACCAGGAGATAAGGTAAACGACTTATATTCTTGATGACCTGTCGTCAATACCCACAGTTTGAATGTAAAGGTCATCATTTTTTTCTAAGTCCGTCTCCTTTCTCTCGAAGCGTGGGCCAGTGTACTAGTTAGGAATGTTATTCACGTCTCGAACGAAACACATCACATCCTCGGGTTGATTGCACAAACTTTTAGAATGTTTTGTTTTTATTTTGTTTGTTATCACCAGACTGTAATTTAATTCATACACAATGCCTACTCAAACTATTATAAATAATTTTATTATCAAGCACATTAATTATGTTAGCTGCTAATATTTATAGTACTTACACACAATAATGTTGTGTATAAGTACTCTAAAAATACGTACATGATAGGTAAGATAATTAAATCAGCCGCCTTTCAAGCTATTCTAGACCAAGGCCACCCAAATCCAGGGCTATGGGCTGCCAATTTGAATTAGCAAATGAATCTGCTGCACCATAGAAAAAATCTATGGTGCAACAGAGCCACGGGAGCTAGTATGATTCTTGTCTAGTTGGCACATCAAACCATAATTAATGATAAATGTGGCCCGCATTAAAAAATGGTTGGGCAGCCTTGGTCTTGACACTACACTCTTCTAGACTGATTCTACACTCTTAAGCTTAGATTTGGTTCTTGAGGTTTGGATTTTGGTCAAAGAAACGGACTCTTAACACAATGAGTAAGACAGGAAAACATTGAATAAAAACAACATATTAGAAACCCCGATGATCTATACAGATGTACCTCTTGGATCCAGTCACATTGCCATATGTGTACCTGTAAAATAATTAGTTTTTTTTTTTTAAATCTGTAATTACAATTAATTAATTTAGATTGGCCACAGAATCATTGTTATCATGATCCAATGTCAAGCACTCTGACAGAGTTCAGTCAACTTTTCTCGGCCATAATTGAGTGGGTTGAGCTTAACGAAAACTTGGGTATTATATTGGGTACCTAAATTATTCAATTTTGTTAATTTCAGTAATTGCTGGTCTTTAATTACCTGTGCAAAATTTTGATTGTTTGTCAACCAACAAATACTGAATGAATTATGATTAAAATTGGTACATAGGGTCACTAATCTTGAGAAAAACAAATTGCACTAAAATTATTTTATATTATCAAAAGATTGGGGAAAATGGTAAAAATGAGCATTTGCTAAAGGCCAAGCCAATTCAAGGTCAAAGTGAAATGAGCTTATTCTGAGAAACTCTTTCAAAAACATCTGAGATCTTTAACAGTGGAAACAGTATGAGCCGTCAAATTTTCATAGCTATTGTTTGGCATAAATACACTTTAACATAATTTTTTTTTTTTAAATACCGATATTTGACTGATTAATCATGACTGGCTTAAAAGAAGCATGATGTTAGAAATCTGTTATGAATCAGTGAACCATGTCTTTGAATCATCTCAGCAAAATTTTAATCAACACCAGGAAAATGGACTGTTTCTGTTATTGTGAATGCCAACTGTTTCTATATAGGTGTTTTTCAAATGAACACTAATCCTACTCTAAACAGAGTCTGAGCGTTTTAGGGCTTCAGATGTCATGTGTAATTATGGGGCTACAGTTTATAAGCACAAATTAAAAGGGTCAGCCGAGTTGATCCGAGATTCTCGTACCTACGTGCGCGTCTTGCGCTTGCGTTGTTTTCGCGCGTTTCTCGCAGCTGGCTGTATCTGTTTACATTGATATAAGCCACGTATTCGTTTTTGTTCCTGACCAGCTCACATCAATTAGCTTTAAATAGGCTGCTCGATCAAAATATCTGTCACAGGTAAACAGTCTAGTGAAGAACTAGTCCTTACGAATGCAACGTGTAACACTATGCGTACGCATTTTTTGTGTTTTGAACCTTTAACAGCCCCCAACTGTTACAACTGGGTCAAAGTGATATGGTACATAAAGTGGCGTAGCTTAGGTGCAGTGCCCTGGGGCCCTCGAGGGGACCCTCGAATCTTTACCAGAAAATCTCTATCGAGCTGAACTTTCGAAAATTTCTCCCATTTTCAAAATAATATGACAGGTTTCAACCAAATTTCAATCACGGTTCGTTTTATTGCCCATTACCTACATCAAGTGTTAATTGTTCAAGTGTCATTTTTAAAGTATTTGTCATCATCATCATCTTCCTGCCCTTATCCCACATTAAGTGAGGTCGGCACAACATGTATTTTTCTTCCATTTCCCTCTGCCAGACGTCATCTCTGTACTCACTCCTTTCTTACGCATATCATCTTTCACACAATCCATCCATCTTTTCTTTGGCCTACCTCTTGCTTTATATCCTTCCACATCCATAAAAGTATTTGTATATTTAATAATTTTACTTGATAAAACCAGTTTAGATGGTAGTGGGGACCCATTTTTTAATTTGCCCCAGGGTCCTTGGTTACCTAGCTACGCCACTGGGTACATAGATACATTCTTCCAAATCACGGCCGTTTCGTGATATTTGCAGAATAGGGGTCAACTCGTCTCATTCTGCACGGAATACCCTGTGTCGGAACGTAATTCGGGCCAAATGTCCGACTCGGTTCTTCAATTTGGAGAAATTTAATTTCGTAGGACACGAAACGTAGATTGCTTACGGTAGTTCCGTGTATTATTATTCAGTTCTTATTAAAGTAACCATTTCACCCTGGCCAAGATTTTCTTTCTGTAAAATAAAAATTAATTTTTTTTTGTATTTTATGCGAATGAGTGACGGCCCATCTGATGGTAAGTGGCGTCCCTCGCCCATGACAACAGTTATGCGTACGCCTCAGTATGAGATCCAAATCTTTACTGAGCCGCATTCATGCTGCTGCGTCCACGGGGATGATACGTCTCATGCGCATGTGATTTCACCGGCAGCCACACCCTTCCACCGGAATACAGTAATGCAACCACTACTGCTTGGCGGCAGTATCCAGATGTGGTGGCAGTACCTCTCCTGAAGAACTTGGCACAATTTCTACTGCTACTATACCCATTCGATAAATAGGTATTTTTCTTTGTTTTTCTGGCTTCAAATCCCTCAAACTGATACACGAAATTATAGTGCGCAATGCCGTATCTATGTAAAATGCACATAAGTTCAGCACTTTAAGACGGCTCCGTGGCTTAGTTCATAGTAGCTCTGCTTTCAAAGCGAGGGGTTGTTTTCCCTCCTTGAACACTTTGTGTGTTGAGCGTGAAGTTTGTTCTCGGGTTCACAGGTAATCCTAGTGCAGTGCATGAGTGTGTAAAAGGTTTAATACTCTCAATAACGGAGTAATTTCAGCTAGTCCAGTCCAACATTAGCGAGCACTCATCAACTGCAAAGTAAATTGTGCCGTTCAAACATTTACCGAGCCGGGAAACTGTAACGCGCTGTGTATTTTGCAATTAAACCCGTTAAGTTCCTATGGCAATGCTCCATTTTGATATCAACTATAGTGAAAGGAAATACAAGACTGATTTAAATGTCGAGTAAACCTATTAAAAGTGCCTATTAAAAAGCGGCTGCTTTAATAAATTTAATAAAAAAAAAAAAAAAAAAAAAAACATAAATATTCGTTCAACTAAAGACATGATTATTCAGAAAAAAAAATTTAAAGTTGCGCGCAACCTCTTCGCAACCAAGTATAAATAAGTAGTCAGTAAGTCTATCATCTTTGTAAAATGATACGCACCTCGACAAAAATATGTTCCCCCATTCATAATTTTATATATATATATAAGAAAGTCGTGTTAGTTACTTCACTTATAACTCAAGAACGGCTGAACCGATTTAGCTGAAAATTGGCAGGGAGGTAGTTTAGAGCCAGGAGAAGGACATAGGATACTTTTTATCCCGTTCGACATCATTCCCGTGTGACTTGACATGTAACGTCAGTCACTATAAAACGTGGTATAACAAAAAAGAATCAGACTTGGAATAACAAAATTGACGTATAATGACAGCTATGTAATGACGTATGGATGACTATTTGATATTTGTAAGAAATCAATAATAAAACTATTTCTATTAAATAAATAATTAACATTATTGCCCAATTGCCCATTCGTATAAACAGTGAAGTGAACTATAAAACTTAATATATAAAAGAAAGTCGTGTTTGTTACAACACTTCTAACTCGAGAACGGCTGGACCGATTGCCATGGTTTTTGATTTGTTGGATTTGTTTCCGTCCCGAATAGCAGAATAACTATTAAAAACATTGGAAAATTAACGAAAAAATAAAATCAATTTATCCCCGTATTCTCCACGGGAACGGGAATTATGCGGGTGAAACCGCGGGGCGCAGCTAGTTTTAAATAAAAAATAGATTTCGATTAAAAATTCGATGATCGTAGTAATCCGCCACCGGATCTCGTACTAAAACGACTTTTTATTGTACATTGAAAGTACCTACAGTTACTGCTGTCCCTTTTACTTTATATGAAAAAGTACGAGACAGAAGCCGTTTAGTTTTAATATATTCTGACAGTAACAGTATGAGAACCGTCTACTTTTATATTGCGAGGGTTCCAAGTTGAGTCCTACGACTAGTTTTACTTTCTTGTCTAGGGAAACATTGAGATGAAAATCAACCTACAAAGAACTTGAAAGCCAGATTGATTAGAATATATTACAGAACTCGCAAGCCATTCTGTATATAATCTAATCATGTATAATATGACGTTGAAAACGAATTTCTAGACAATGGTTTACTGTTCAGTACATGTTTAGATTTTAAGGTCGTTATCATAACATTAATTGTGTTTTCTATTGTAATCGTAAGTTATGTTTACATAATGTCACGAATACGTTACCGTAAGGGTTCTTCATCGCCGATAAATATGTAGTTATATATTATAACTTACCTAAAGTCCAATGTACTTGGTGTTAAGAGGTTACAGTGGTGGCTCAGATCCTGCCCTATCGAAGTACGAGAATTAGATTGAGACGGGTATGTAACGCCTCGTGCGCCGGACAATTTCAACGGCTGGCACCCACACCCCACCATAATTCAGTAGGGCAAGTGCGTCACTGCTTGGCGGTGGATTGCCAGATTTGGTGGCAGTACTTCTCCGGGGGAACCTGGCACAGGTTCCTACTTTGAGTTGATCTTTTCGCACAACCTGGGGCACGATACTCAACGACGGACGTACGCAACATGGACTCCCAAACTAGCTAAAAAGCTTTCTGCTGTCGAATATTGATATTATGAAGTTATAAGTGGCATTCTGTCGGTTTGAACAGGAAAGCAACCGTTGCTGGATATGAAGTAACGCTTTTTCTTGAATGTACCGAAACCTTTTTAATCTTACAGAAGGAAAAATAATTCAAGAAACAGCTTATCCAAGTAATAAGCGATGTGAATGCAACAAAGCCTCCTTTTAATGCCGCGCTCGTTATTACCCCCTGCTTCCCTACCATTCGGAGCTCCTCGTTCTTGTAGTGTTGTACTGTTCTGATGAAATTTCGGAAGCAAAAAGCCGGTGGCCTCGCTTGTCAAAAATGTCGGGGGCAGATGCATCGGAACTCTATACCTATTTCTTCTTTGTCGTTATGCATTTGACATTGTGATCGTAGTCATCGCTTCAGGGATGGCGGCTTTACCTATTCGGCGCCATTTGTAGCTTTGCTGGCCAATGACTTGACCTGTCCAGTCCAGCGCAAGGGCGAACTGCCACGCGTGCTAACCTTCCCTTTACTTATTATTTATCTTTATATTTAGGTACACGTTTTAAAATGAGATTCGTCTAGAAGTAGCAAAATTCGTTTGTATTATATATATGTCAATTTGATACCATTATCACTGATTCGGCAGCGGTAGTAAACCGCGATGAAGCTTCGCTTTACCACTCATTGAAATTATCATCTGCACAGATTAGTTAATAATACGCGACAGTTTGCAGTCATTGCTTCAACTTTTGTGAGTTCGGCCACAAACGAGTTTATTCGAAACGTAAAAAAACAATATCCTTACCGCAACCGTATCCGTCTTTGCGATACTATGGTATCGCGCTTAGATCTGACACATCACTTGTTCTTTGTACTTTGGATTTACTTTTATTACCTACATTTTTGTTTTCTTCCTTTGTTCGGTTTGGTCATGCATTGCCTCTTCATTATGCGAAGCATGATCAAAATATACACAGTACTCCGTGCGCTTTGATGTTTTATTAGCGAAGCTATTGAACAACTGATTATCGGGTTTCGGGTGCCGTAGATATATGACGCATTATTTGATGCTATATTGAATACCAATGTCAGTATGTAATACAGATTTTAATATCGTAAATTCAAATTAAATTCGGCCTCGTAATTAGAATACAAAAGTGTGTGAAACTTTAAAATTACGTCCTGAGTTATTTGTAACAACTCTATTTTACTCTTATTTTAATTACTTAAGTTTATTATGATATTTTAAAAGAGTATTTACGATACCGTACCGTACCGATACAGATAATATAGAAATAGACATTATTTACCTATAAAATAATTATTTACAATGTTAACTAACAAAATTTTGAAATGTTTAATTTTAGCACCCGGGCATTCCCCTTGCGTTGATAAATTGTGCCGCGTTTACATGAAAGAACATGGAGATGCACGTTTACACGATTGATGTTTAGAGCGCGGAATTGAATTGACGGGTCCGTGGCTTAGTTGGTTGTAGCCCTGCCTTCGAAGCGAGGAGTCCATTCCCGACCGGGGCATACTTACTGTTTGTCTTGTGTTTCTGTGTTTCCCTGCGACACAGGGAATCCTAGTAAACTAAAAACGTTTAATACGTTTATTGAAAATGTATCGGTGTATCGGCAAACTAATATATTATCGGAAAATCAACTATATTAATATATCGCCTATATTATCGGTATCGGATACATGCCTAGTAAAAGTCATCAAAATCCTAAATGATTTCCTTAAAGTACCTGGTAAAAAATGTATATGTTTTCTTCTATCTGCAACGGAAAACTTCGAATACGACGGATTGGCCCTAAGCATTTACCACAGAACTATTTCTCACGTTAATATAATTTTACACGTTAGTAAATATATTTCTTGATTCCCTTTCTTTGAAGTTCGACATCATCTTAAGTAAAAAATGTATTATAAAATTCTTGTTCAGGTTTCCTTAACTATGAAAGCCACTTTTTCCCTCCTCAAGATTGATGTCTTTTAATTAATTCTAACGCTATTTAATTGCGCTCTATTTCTTTCATTTCTAAAAGCGTTGTCTCGAGAGGTAAACACAAACGGGCCAATTAGAGTGTTGAGATAGTAAATAGTATTTTTGTCAAAGTACTGACTGAATCTAGCGCGGGAGCGCTAGATTCTAGTATTCACTCTCGCTTTTCGATAGGCCATTGGCGTTTTTGCCTGTGTCCCCGCAGTGGGAACATTACAGGCTGGTACGCTATAACAATTTACCTATTTATTACTTAACTAATAAAATTGTCCTGTACTAACTATTCGGCATTACTTAATTTTAGTTTTGTACCCCGACCTTCGTGAGGCTTACTAACCCCTCGGTACTTACAGTGACCTATTTGTCACAAACAAACCCTCATTCGCGTGTGCCACTCAACTCAAAAGAACATTTTTCCGCTGGTCGAAGCAAATCTCTTTTATCCGTCGCATGCATGCCGCGTACATAATTGCTTATGCATGCATTCGTATACACACAAATATTACTCAAGAAGAAGTTACACAAATATTGTTTGTAATACCAATAGGTACTTTATGTTTATTGTAGCAGAATCAAAACATCAGAATACACAATGTCAGTAATCGTTTTACTGATTGCGGGTTTTAGATTTCAGATGTTCAGATTTTGGGTCTAATTACTATTGTCCACTAACAATTATCTATTATATGTAATATGAGATTATACAAGTAATAATGAATGCTATATATTATAATATAGCATTGCCGAGCCTAGCAAAGTTTATGTTTGAGCCTGTATTTATTTAAAACTAGATGTATCCCGCGACTTCGTCCGCGTGGAATCAAACTTTTATTTCGCGCGGTATCCTAACTTTGTTTTTATTCTTTTTCTAACATATAAAAGTAGCTAACATCAGCTATCTGCCAGTGCAAGTCCCGGCAAAATCGGTCCAGACGTATCGGAGATAAGCCGGAACAGACAGATCAAATTTTAAAGTTGTTCATTTTTGTTGTATTATATGTATCTATATTTTCAAATGCATTTATGAAAAAGCTATAACAGCTTTTTAATAAACATTTCATATTAGAAACAAACACTTAATTTTTTATTTGTATAGATTAATATCTTGTTGACAACGTAAGTGAAACAAATAACTCGAATTTCTAATTTCTAAAATAATATTCTTAAGATATCCTCGGATACGTTACATAAATAAGTATAATAAATGCGCCCGATCAGCTATTTTTATTTTGACTTGTCCAACGAGACTCGTGCATCTAATTATTATTATGTTAGAATTCAAATATGCCTAGAGGGAGACAAGCGCAGCTCAAAGTGAACCATCCACGCACGAAGTCGAATTGCCACTCGCTAGCTAGGTCACAGTGTCACACTTATTATTCAACGGCAACCTGGCAGGGGTTAACGATCCGCAATTATGACGAGACGAGTCTCGGCTCTTGCATCCCAACAATGGACAGTTAACTGTACCGGAGTTTCGTCACGCTGGCTGTAACATGTTAAATGATGCCACCGTTTTGGATCTCACTTTTCCACTTCATGGTCTTCGACTGCCTTGAGAGATGTGCGAGGTTGGTTGGGCTAAGCTACGAAACGATTTGTCTATTACCACCAAAGCTAAGTGGTGTAACGGAGCGAGCAAAGTACGTCATCTTACGTAGTTATGCTTCGGTCTATAAATAAAATAAATAATAAATATTTGTGGAAATTTCATATAGCGCCATCTAGCTCCAAATTAAGTACCGAAAGTTTATATTATGGGAGCCAGAATACTTAAAATAGAGAGTACTTTTGTTTTTTTGTAAATTTAACACTCATTGCACCCATAGCTACACCAGCTTCGCTTTGATAGAAGATTAAACGACTATTACTTAGTTGATATTGTTCATGTCTTTTACTACGTATCTTAGTACATCTCTAGTGGAAAGGCAGCCTTATTATTGCGGTCACAGCGTTTTTGGTGACCCCATTGCATCGTGAGAGCACACCACACCATTACTGAACGTAGCTGGCTCCAAATAGCGGTCAAGCGTAATTGTAGCAGTTTGCTGTTTCGGTCAACCGCTTTAGCTGATAGTTCATCGTGATTGGCGATTTAACGGGTACTTCGGTCACCATGACCACATCTTCGCTTTAGTTTTGATACTGCTTCAAATACCGCTTTGTCGCGCTTCACGGTAATTGGCAAGCGAAGAAATGAAGTTTTGTCAGTACGGTCGCACTGTCATGACCAAATCTTTGTTTTGTTAGTTTAAATTCGGGTCTAAATAGTGATTTGCTGCTGCGTGATTAGCAAACTAACGGGTTTTGGTGACCTCGGTGGCGTAACTATGGCACAACTCAATAAAGCATTAGATTGATAGCGTTTTAGTGGTTACGGTATTTAACTCTGACATTAGTAGCTGGTTGTGATCAGTACGCGAGGTGATTACTTGATAAGTGATCACATAATACTTGCATTTGTGCCTGCCAAAACGTAGGAAACTGGTGGCGATAAAAATATTATTTTGGCTTTGATTGGACTATATTGGCTTTGGCCTATTTATTGGCTGATAAAATGAGGCAGGCAATAGAATGTTAATGAAAGTTAAATTAGGATAAATATATGATAATAAATCATTAACCAATGGCGAGTCCAATTGACGGAAAGAAAGTAAACAAAGAATTTGTCATAGGTAAAGTGGACAATATAATTAAGAGTATGGTAGATCCTTAACGCTGAGTCACTTCCATGGCAGACAAAGAGGATGTGCCTTACATTTGTCCCCATCATTACCATACTTTCATTTCCTCTTCGACTTCTTTACTGTTAGACGGTTGTTTGCTATATATTGTATATACTGAATTGAGTCATTTAGCTCCTAAGCTTTGATTGGATAATGAACACCTAGACATAAACAGGAAAGAAGAGACAAGAATCACACTTTGCTACTAATATATATTGAAACAAAAGCCAATCTTCAACTCATTACATTTAAGCAATCAACTAACATTCATAATATATTAGTTGTAAAGAAACTTTAGTTCAGACACTAATCATGGGAATGATTTCTGCTGGTCAGTACTTAGCGGCATTTGAACGAAGCGCTTCCCTGCTTCGGAGGACACATGATGTCGGCCCCGGCTACACTAGTCGATAAGCCCCTAATGCCTAGGCACAATTTATTCCAGTCGATAGATATTACCGGAAGACTTGTAAGCTGTCTGATCCTGTTGTCTACCTGCATATTCATAGCTGCTGAGTCGTAAACAGTAGAATTCAAATTCAAACCAAGTAAGCCGCTTAATAATTTAATGATTCATACGTACGCATGATGTATGGTGGCTTATTTGCAATACAGTAAAACAGTGCCTGAATGACAGTCAACCAGTACGGGAACAATTCACTGCTCCAAGAATGCTTGGTGCTATGTTTTCTGCGGGAAGCGGGTGAGAGCGAAAACCGCTGGTCTAATTTATGACTTTAATAATTATACCTTTTGTTTATGATGATTAATGACTGCACAGGTAGATATTTTGACGTAAATTACGGTTTGCTTCTGTGAATTACAGAAACACACCTTGTATTAAAATATAATTTTCGACCAATTCTAATTGTGGTAAATGGAATTTTTTTGGTGGCTATAATAAATATATTACATCTAGTGCAAAGAACCACAAACAGTTATTTTTATTGGTCGTTGTGATGTATGCAAGTAATTATGTAAGAGAAATCTAAGCATTTAAATATCAATGAAAATGAATTACTTATTGTGTTTTTGGGTTAAGATACAGAATTGTTTATTTAATAAATCTTTGTAAACCTAAAGTTAAGAGCCTTAGTGACTACTCAACAATTTATTTGAGCTAGTAGTGTAGTCAGTAACGAAACATGTCAGTAGCATGTCTTTGTAACTTAAGCCTGAGGTTCATTGAACGACACAAGTGTAGTTACTATCAAAGTTCTAAGTAGACCCCACATGTATCAACGTGACAAGTTGTGGGCGTAACAAAGAGGCGAGATTTACCTGAGTCATAACCGGAGCACCTACCATAGTAGAGCCCGTTAACGCTTTTACGATGCCACATAATTGTTGAAGAAATAATTTTATTGTGTGTATTGTAGTTGTGATAAAAGATATGGGTGTTCTGTTCACGTTCGTTAGTGATATTTTTTTTATACCTTATGTTTAGTGCTAACCTCCGTCCATAAGAACAGCTGTACAACTTTGGTCCTCCCAACTAAAGTAAGAGAAGACCCAAGTCGCATCGCGTTGCTCCCGTCGCCCTGAGACCTTCCACCGGAACATAGCGGCGAGAGTGCACCACTGCTTGGCGGCGGATTACCAGGTGTGGAGGCTGAACTCTGCTATTAAAAGTTAGTCGTTACCTCCGCCCACGACAACAGTAATACGACTAAGGCCCTGTATGAGAAGTCCCAAGTCACAACCCGATGCGCTCGTCACTTGAGAAGGGGATGCTACGTCTCATGCGGTTGTATTCACCCTGCCATCGGAAAACAGAAACAGCCCTTCCTTGCTCTTTTTGCATTACCCAGGTAGATGTAGGAACTCTTAGGGTTGCCACCTACGGATGCGAGCATCTGGCCCCTCTTTACATATGATTAAAATCTTAGAATCTCAACACGTGTCACACTGGTAGTAGGCTTAGGCTGCGGTCACTAACCATCGAACAAAGCCATGCCAAATAATTCTTCATGTTAGTAATGTCTGACGCAAATAGGTATTTTAAGCAAGGACACTTTGTAATGAGCACCAGTAATGAAAATTACAACAAGTGTGTCTTACTAATTAAAAGCGATTAATAAGTAAATAAGTATTAATAAGTAGGTATCTAAGATAATAATGTATGTTTAATGTTATAATAAATATTTAATAATACGTCGCTTTATAACAAGATCGCATTAGCTCGGCGACTAAAATGGTTTAGCACTACCATTTTCTTTCCTATTTCTGGCGGTGAAAGCACAGGCTCAAGAGAAATTCCGTGTTCACGTGTCAAAATAGCGGATCCGATTTAATACTATACACACTTAATTAGGCGAGGATGTGTTGAGATTTTATGAGTGTACTGTTTAAGGGGGAGCGGTAGTTGTTATTTTCCGCCATTTTTTGTGACTATTTATAAACGTCGGTCCAGTAATTGTACAGGATGTCATGAATTTTAATCAGTCTAGTTTCTGCAAATAGTCCGTTCTATATGGACTCATTTTATGAGAATATAATTGAGTGAATGTTTACGAAATGTAATATGACGGTTAGTAACCTTGCTTATATGTTGAGCATAAACTTATGTTCTTGTAGTCTTGGTTCTTAGTGTTGTGTGCAAAGTATGAGTAGTATGGTTTGAGGTATGAGTAAAAGTTTTTTTTTTTTTTTTTTTTTTTTTCAATTTTCTGATCATGTGGATCATGTGGCCAACATGAACATTGCAAAGATCTGACAGAATACAAACAATGACATCAGGTGGGCGGTCACTATAATTAAAGATTAGTTACTCGTTCTCTTCTAAGAATTTATAATCTATGGCAGCGCTTCCATCGATTTTGTAATGCTCGCCCACATTGTAAGTGATGCATTGTGTGAACGGGATTACAAATCGATGGCGTATTATCAGAGTTGTGAAAACACCTGTAATTACACCACAGAATACCAAGGCTTACCAAGGTAATTGCGAAGAAAAACTCAATGTAGCAATATTACTGTCAATGCTACGGTCCCTAACACTCATACCCCTGCACTAGGATTCCCTGTTTTACAGGTGGCATAATGAGTTTTATAATACTGTTTGGAGTGAGATTACCAACTTTTAAATGACCGGGCTTACTGGAACGATATGCTTACGTAACCTCAGTCTTATTTAATCCGACTTTGAAGTTACCAAACTCAAGTTTGATCAATACTTCGGTGTCCATTAGAACGCGGATACCAAGTTTAAGTTGTAGGTAATTGCATAAGCTAACAGATAATTTCTTAAAATTAAAGGTATAGTTAATTAATATGGGTAAAGTTAAGGTTGCTAAGTATACTCAGGGTTGGGACGTTTTAATAACGGAGTTAAAGAGCAAATGTATTATATCATATTCATTTGAATTACAAAATGCTTAGTAGTTACCGGTCGGGGTAAACTGCTGATAATGCGTAAAGTTGGTTCTCGGATCTTGGGATGTCTTGTGTTTCTGTGTTTATCCTTCCTGTGCTATTCGGGGAACTTTAGTGCGGGTATAAAAGTGTGTAGATGTTTAATAAATTCCTTTTTGATGTTTTCAAACGACTTTCAATCCAACGGAAAAGGCTTCGAGTGATTTTTTTCTCAAAACTCTTGTCTTTTGTCAACCAGTTTAGAAAAAGTATTTTTTATTTGGTAAGATATGCTTTCAGATTGCGTCATAGCGATTTTATCTCAATCAGTTCGATAGTCAGGTTGTTAAATCAGATTTTTTTATATGGGCCGAACTTCCTCGGGCCGAATAAGGCATAAAACAAAAAAAACTGGAAAAGTAGGTAAATTAACATTTTAAAAAATTGGATGGGAAGGTTATAACGTCGCTTTTTTCCATTTTTTTTTTAAATCACTTGTTTAGCTATTAATCTCTACTCGATTTTCTTTCATCATTTCCGAGTAAGTACTTGGACAATGCCTCTTTGTTACGGCGATGGAACGCAAGCGGTATGTGTACTCTGTGGCGTATCCTCAAACAGAATATTCTTAGAAAGTGTTACGTTCCCTTTGTTCATCATTCCGAGAAACAGACCCAGTGGTCTCGGACAATATATTTATTCTGCGATTAGTAATGGCCTAATGACTCATTAGAATATATATTAATTGTGTTTATAAAGTCGAGTCAATTAATTGAACCTTTAACTTAAACCCGACGGTTTATAAAAAAAAACAACCAAGCAACTACGATTCGAACTCTCACTCCGAGGGGTTCGTATCACCGGCTCCGGTTTTAGTGTCATATTATATATTGGTTTATATATATTAATTAATTTATTGTCCAAACTGCAGCCCCCCCTACTGCTTATGGTTCGAAAGGTACAACCAAGCACCTACGATTCAAGCATTTTAAAGGTAAAGCAGAAATACAGACGATGAAGGATTAATAATAGAGTTCACTGAGCTCAAAAATTTGGAGAATTACAAAAAACTGTTGAAAAAACTGGCCAGCAAGACACGAAACATATATTCTGTAAAAATGTAACCGGTTCAAAAGAGCCTTTGAAGGTAGGATAGAAATACTTAGTAGTAAGTAGTATTTCATTATGATTCCGAACTCGAACCGAGGATTTTCCGAAAACGAGCTAGGTACTTGTAGTAATTGTATTTTTAGAATTGTCCTTCATGATAACATGGCTTTGAAAGTTTTAAATTTATCTCTCAACTAAAATATAAAAGTCGATACGAGAACTAAAAGGCTTATCGACAATGACTAGTAGATTCTAGTTTAAAATACTTTTTTTCATGTGGTGGTTTATTTAAAATTTACATGCAGCATCACAAATGCGCGTCAACTCAACTCAACGTTATGATTTTAACGGGATTAGGGTATAACACGTTTGACGGGTTGTTAATAAGAACGTTGCACCCCAGTTAGTTAACACCAACCCTCTGTTATAGAATAAATAATAGTTGGCCCTTCGTCTAATCTTACACATGCGTGTAAATACATCATGTTGGAATTTTAACAATAGGGCGGTGATTTCATGTTCTCTGAGTCTCTTGTTTCCGATAATTGGATTTTTTAGTTATACTATACCTTACAGAATGTATGTTTGTGTCATAGGATTTACTAAGTTTACGTATCTTAAAGTTTATTGTATTTACCTTTATTGTAAAATTATAATTTATAATTTGAAGTACCTATGAGTTTACTTTTTTTTATTATTGTATAACTTATTGAAATAATTATGCTCACAAAAGATTATTGCCAGAATATCATACAAAACGCAAAATTACGACCATTTTATATCGATGCCTTTGTATAAAACTAATCGTCGTATTTTGTGTATCTGCTATGACCTAATCTATTAAAAATAACAAATGGTTTTAAGACATAATGTTGAATCAGGCTGAAATAACAACATCAATTTCCTTTTATTTTGTCACTGCGACACTCAACGCTACGTTTAGTAGCTTGTATTGTCGGCATTAAATAAGTAGTCAAAGAATTGACTTTAACAGGTTATAAAACCATACGACGCGATAGTTTAATAAAAATTTTACCTACCTGACTGCCTCTAGACCTTTCGAAGTACTCTGGCTACCTGACCTGAAACGAAATAGGTATATTTACCAGTAAATTCTTTCCTTTGCTCACTCATGTTTGCTATTTTGCAAAGTAAGACGCTAAGTGTATCTTTGATCGCAGGCAGACATTTTTACATTAAATGAACACGCCATTACCTCTCAAATGGTTCGTGCAAAAGCCTGCATTCACACGCACTACATTTCTGAATAAGAATCTCCATGACGTACTTAGAATACATAATTCTTTAATCAACATCTTGATTTGCTGACATTGAGGCGTACTGTCTGTGTGATTTCAACTGTAAGTTGACCCTGAGCTAAATCCGGCGCTGAAAATGCACTAATAAAAAATGGACTTAGAGAAATTTGTCGTTTATCCACTTACAAGGTCTCAACTTTTGTTACTTTTGTTTTGTTTAATATAACACACAAACATCATTCACAAAATGTCTTCGTATTGTTTTTTCCGTCGTCCTACCGTTCAATATTGTTATTCTTACACAGCCTAAGTCATAATCAATTTGGAATAAACTGCTTTTCCCCCATACATACATAGCTATTCACAGTGCATCTCGCCATAAATCTCTGGTAGTTTTGTAAAGCCGATTAACGTTTCTTTGTGCCGTTCGATAATAGGATAGAATTCCATCACAGATGTGGTTATCGTTAATAAATCTAACTGCCTACTTATATCGGCTCAGGCGATCTGACCATCTCGATGAAATCCCTCAACCTCTAATATGTTTTGGTAAAGGCTTTAGTCGCCGTAAAAATAGTTAGAATCTATTTATTTGGACGATAAAGGGTTTTTTGAAGCAAATTGAATATACGGTTAAATAGTTTCTTATAAAAGATAGAGTGCTGTATTCAATAAACGTGAGCGTTTTAGTAGAGGGGATTCGTCTAGACAAATCGTTGTATCGTCGAGTCGAAGGCTGCCTTTGAACAGTTTGAATTAATTGACACGGGCGGGCCCTCGTCCAGGGCTCGTCATGCCAACCCATTTGCCCGTCCCGGTGACTCATCGAAAACTCGAAGCATTCAGTGTCCAGTCCAATCTACATTATTAATGAAGACGCCAGATGACCGGCCATAAACGAACGAACCGCACCAACACTGGCCCGATGCGAATGTGACCCCCCATTCATATATAATTCCTTGTTTCTAGTTTTGGATTCGTATGATCAACATTGTTCGCGTGAACAATCGAATGTGCTCAGACAAAGCGCCTCATGTAGATTAAGGTGATTTATCGTGTAACGTAATGCCTTGTAAAGAGATATGCCAATAATTCCCGCTAATGCTTTGGGGTTAACGTCCCCTCTTTTTTTCAATATATGCCGTTATGGTAGTATTGAGGGTGCATTCTCAAGTGCAGGGGCAATAATCCCTTATAACGTGAATGTCGCGTGCCGAACGGACCCTTCTGGGCCCTTTGCGTAATTTAATGTCGCCCCCGTCGTCTTAAGTCACCGGGGAATATGTTTTTTGTTTCTGTAGAGTTTAAGCTGCGTTGGATTGATCACACCAGCCTCTACATACTCGAGAGCTACAGCTACTTTGGCGTAGAATTTTGTTCGTAGTATTAAAAAAAGTTTTCGTAGTATTAAAAAAAGAGCATCACCTTTAATTTAGTCAGCTTCCCTTCATCTACGTGTCGTCAAAGGCGTCTTTTGAATCCTTTTTTTATTGTTATAATATAAGTAATTTGTACACAGGCGGTTTTTTTATACTGGATTCCTCCTCAGGCATTGAAAGAAAACATAGAGCTTCCAAAAATATTGCCATCTCGTCGCATTTATTACGTCAGTAAGCAGTAATACGTCCTAATTCGCGTGTCGCTTTAAGAAGGCGCCAATTTATTGCTAACTCCGGATACACAATCATAGATCAACCATAATGGCTACATAATTCGTGTTCAGTGGCCAACGCTGACGCGGTCCGAATGCGGCCAAGATGCGGGTAGATTGCGAGCGGCGATAAAACGTGGGTAGTTGAAGGTTTTATGGAGCGGCCGGTAGCGTGGTCTGTTCGCTCGTTATCACCGACAGGGGGCCTTAAATCAGGCATATTTTATTCTTAAAGCTTTAACACATATTAGGTTATTAGGAATAATAGCAAACCCGTGCTCTTTCAAAATTATTTAAAATATTTATCCGGAACTTTTGCATCGCGTATCTGATGTTTGATGAAACTTCCAGACTATAAGTTACAGTTAATCACTAACCAACTATGAAGTCATTAAACTTTCTATCGATATCTTGGAGCTCTCGTGCAGTCTACGTTTAAATTTAACGTAATGCACCCTCCAATGCTTTTAGCTAGTTCGTTCGTCGTGATGAAATTGATACGGTTCAGAGTTCTTTGTTCATGCGACCTGAAACATCGTAAAGTTCAAGGATCGCTTCATCGTTTCGACGTGAAATGTCGTCTTTGTTTCAGACAAAAATCGAATTCATGTCAGCCAGACCGAACATTACAAAGATGTTGCAAAATGTGCTGACAACATTCTCTATCTAATTAGACTACTGTACTGCAAACTCCGCATCGTTAAAGAGAAGCAAATAGAATTACCCACGACCCCTTTCCAGACTTTCAAGACCTTAATTGACGGTGACGCAGTTCTTAAACAATTTGCGTGATATAAAATATTCAGTGAGTATCCTAAAATTTCCTTTGAAAGAAAATTTGCGCGAAACAAAGGAGTTGCGATTCAGACGACAATGATTGAAACAGATGTTTGATTGAGTTTTGGATAACCATCTAGTGAGTTAATTTAATTTTAAATCGCGCCACGTTTCCATATTTGTCTCTAAATGCTTTACTAAGTTACGAGATTCACATTTCTGAACACCATTTGCGTTCAAATCATGCAAATGTTATGATATCGTAGATTTAACATATATTAGTTGTGCCACGACTCTGGATATATTAAACTCGTCTCAAAGAAATGTCTCCCAAAGGAGTGCTGATGCTATAATTCAAATGAAGGGGAAAATTGTGAAGGGTCTTTTGATTTTTGCAAAATGAGATTATGATAATGGTGACTTGGAGCGAAATGGATCACGTGCAAGCCGGGAACTTGGGGTAAATCTTGGAGATCATGAGATAATCCATGATTTATTCTGTCACAGGCCAAGGTCTGCTTAGAAAATCGCGTAATGAAAAAGAAACATTGCCAAACGTTCTGAATGTATATTTGAATCTGCCAAATGTTCTGTGTACCTACTTCAATACTATTGTAGCCGAGGCAATGTTCTCGTTAAAACTAAGATTACAGTCTAAAAATATGCCAAATACATGGTTCTTATAAAAACTACATAACCACAGAGCGTATGTTCAAACACGTTCCCGGAATAGAGGTTTAGAAACTGCTTTTTGGTGAAGTTTGCCCTACAACTCAACCTTGGAGCAGACGAGACGCGATGCGGACGTGTCTCAACATAATCTGGCTGGTATTAACCTACTTTAATGTATTTTATACCCTCCTGCTTAGATTGGTACTCTTTAAAACTGTAATGTATTTCGTTTAAGTTACGCAGTGAATCATGAGCGTTTAAACACTATAAAATATAAGTCACGAAATAATGATTGGTGTGTTTAATCTATCAATATTTCGCTGATTGATATTATTGTTGCAGTTCTTTTTTTTTCAGGTTTTACTGATTAACAAAATTCAAACTTTTGTTGACCTGCTATTATAGGAAACCAGATTTTTTTTAACTGTTTTGTTCTACCTAAAGAGTAGTGGGTTCTTCAGTTATCATACAGAGCAGATAAAAACAACCATATTAACTAACAAAATACGAGACGACATTATTCTTTCTAAGGCTGTTTGTACACCGAAGCCGTCGACCCGGGGCATTGGGCCACCGCACCGGTTTCACTACAGTAAGTTTCTTTTTAAATAAATTAGGCGGATTGTCGTTGGCTGTGACATTAGTCTTAAAGAACAAGGATCGACATACGCTTTATCTCACAGCGTACATCGTGCCTTCACTCACGATCTTCACTCCAGTTACAAATCTCAGTGAAAGGCCCCACGCGGCACTAAATATCTATAAATCTCTTTAGAGTCGACAGTACATCTTATCCTCTTGCAGCGTGGATAGTCAAAATTTAGAGGCTGTGGCTTTTGGAAAGATTTAGGTGAAAGGGGCGTCACCATGGCCATTAGTATTGACCGCAAGTTTCATTTGGTTATTTTTTGTGCCGATATCGTCTGTGACTTTAATGTTGACTCAGTGTTAAACAAAGCTGGAGAGAAGGCAGTTCCTAAGTTTTCCCGGTCGATAGACATAATATCATTAACTAGCTGCGCCCTGCGGTGTTACCCGCGGTTGTTGATTCTACGAGAATCGTACATTTTCCGGGATAAAAAGTAGCCTATTTGCTATTCCAGACTATAATCTATCCCTGTGCCAAATTTCCTTCAGTTTCGTTGTGCCGTTCTGGCGTAACAAACATCCATCCAGCCTTCTGCATTTATAATTTGACAATCAGTTGTCAAGAAGAAGTAGAGAAACAAGAATCCCATAGAAAATACTATTAGTTTTCCTCAATTTTCCCAATTTTCCGGAAAATATACTTACCTAGTTCCACTTGATATTACTTACCTTGTTCCATAAAAACATAATTTGTGAGTACTGTTGACTCCTGACGCAGCAAAGGAAAAAATGAATTTTCAACTGTTTTGAACGTCTATTACTAACATTTTAAACCAAAAATTAGCCAATTCTGTATCTTTTCTGTATCCGCTTAATAACGAACAACATTTCATATCTATTTTTACAATAGATTATTATTATTGCAGTAGCGTAAGTCACGGTGACACATGAGTGCAACACGCTTTAACTGTTGATAAAATAAGGGCTTATTCCCATTGTACTCCAAAATTATTTCCCAAATGCTCCACGAAGGAGTAGAAGACAACTTAGATGCAATATTTTTAAATAAGAAATTTTTTATTTTTTATTGTTTGGAGTAGTTTGAGAATCAATGTACGGGATTCTTATCTTTTTAGAACAAAAGAATGGAGCACTTTGGGAATAACCCAAAATAAGGTTACGCGATGAAACCTCGGTAAAATTGTATAAGGCTCTTTTATCATCATGGCCATCCATGATAGTCATTCTGAGCCAATGGACAATGGGTCGTTTACGGCATTCCTGCCTAAAATAATAGACATCCCGGCCGGTCGACCTACATATTTGAAAGTTAACCTTTCGCAAAACCCGAGTTTATTTCACGAGTTTCCTGAAACAAATGCGCTGAGAAAATGGAGGCACCGCCCTACGTGATGTATCGACGGAAGAAAGTCCGCATACGGGTTTATCGGCGATAAAACATCTAGGGACGTCTATTTACGGCGGTTTTTATAAGAGGAAACATGTGTCGATCGATAGTATTAAATGGAAGGACGTGTGTGGGGGCACCTGTGACCGTTGCCTCTGTGAGAACTTAATTTGCCACAGAATAACGTGAAAGTCCCCAAGATGTGGTCCTTTCAGAGTTGATTATATCGTTACTCTGGCGGAGACGTAGTATATTCATGAATGTCGTTTGTTTAGATTATGTTTTGCGCTTAAAAGTGTGCCATTTTATAAGCTTATCTTAGTTTATTTCGTGTTTGATGATGAGATTGCTTGATGTTGGTTGTCTTACCTGACGGTCAGTAGTGACGGCCATCCGCGGAAGACTGCTTACGTACGTTTAGTAAAGCAATGATCGCGTCTGCAAAGTTTTTAATAGCGTTGGTTACGGACTGACTTTCGTACGGTACTGATTACGTCAGTATCAAGATAATGATGGCCCAACTGAAAGTTTTGATGGTCTAATAAAAGGACTTTGTTTGGTTCATGTTCCGACTACTTTGCTATTTACAAACTATTTTGCAGATGTCTTTGCGACGGTGACTACAAAACATTTTTTTCAAGACATGTTATGGTTAATAAACGTTATGTGTCTTGCTACAATCTATTTTAATTTTTACAGCTTTAACCTATGTTTTAATACAATATTTACCTTCGTACCATATTGAATGTTAAGTCGTAAAAAGTGTCCTTTAAAAACATAATTCCATTAACAAGCGTGTTAATGTGTTATTTTACGGTTATACGATCGTCGGTAATGGTGGATATGTTTGAATATTTTGTTAGCTTTCGAGATAAAACCGTAACTATTGTTCTTGACGAATTAGACTTAGACTTTAGATGAATATATTTTATTGCACCTAGCTGCGCCCCGCGGTTAATATGAAACGATTAAATGAATATATGAATTACTAGCGGATACCCGGTATTATACGTTAAAAATATGTATATATTTTGTGCCTAATGCATTGTTTTAGTGGTCTTAAACCGTCAGGTACAGGTACCGTACAGCTTACGACACGGAATACGATAGGTACGATTAACATCAGGTGAGACATTAGACCGTCATTGAAAAAAAAAATTGATCGCTTAAAATATGGCGCAAAAAATCAGCCATTTTATTTTTTATAATTTAGACATAACCCATGTTACTCTCACAATGAAGACGAATCTAGTGACACCTCTCTAGCTAAAACCCTCCTTCTGGCGCAATCGGGTAAAAAGAGTAAGCAGTTTTCTTCCAGTGTCTCGCGTGATTAGGTATCAAATGCACATGCGTTGAGCCACTCACAGTGTGACGACACACGTATGTCCCATGTCAGTTCCAGTAATGAGCGCCACATGTGGCTCGCTGATGAGGTTCCAACGAGGGGAAGCTAAGTTATGAATGTGTAAAGTTCTGATGTAAAATATGTGTAAGTAAGCCAATGATGGATTTACCGTTTTGGTGGAATATATTTGATTAATTTTGTTATGCAGATAACTGAATATTAATGATTCATATATAATATTTATATTAATATACTAGCTGCGGGCCGTATCAGCGGTTATAAAGTCAACATGAGACTATGGAAAAATCTCAGAGAAGTTGGGTTTTATGCAAGTCACAAAAAAAATACATAAATTTTTCGGGATAAAAAGTAGCTATTTGTTACTCCAAGGTTCATAAGAAACCTTCATAAGAAAATTTCACCCAAATCCTTCAGTCGTTGAGGCGTGAAAAGTCACAAACATACATAACGATACCGACAACTTTCGCATTTATAATATTGATTGAGAAGATATTAAATAGATTATTTACTGCTTTGCTTTCGCTTCTTGAGTATTCTTATTTTGTGTATAGTCGATGTTTTTGTATTGAGAACATAAGAATAAACTATGTAGTTTTATTCTGGAATCTTGGAAATAAAAATAAATGCATGTATGGTATTCATATTTACAACTGTTGTTGACGTGACGGCTCCGTTGCTAAGTAACTCTGCCTTCAAAGTGAGGTATTCTGACCCTCGGCGGCGGCCCAACGTAGGTGAGCATAGAGTTTGTTCTAGAGTTTTGAATCACATGGAATCCCACTGTACTGTGTTGTTTCCGCGCGAATTTTATAACGTCGAGTATTTCATTTATTTAAAAAAATCGTAAACCTGTTAAACCTCTGCTCAAAATAATTCTAGGAAGCTATGATATCCAGTCTTACAAGAATTTAACCTGTTTATTCTGAGATGGAAATTGATAAAAATTCAAACCGGATTAACTACTGAAAGTGTTTTTCTGGCGTCAACGGGACTAGATCACGGAAATGGCTTTTGTAACTTCATGCATAATATATATTAACACTCAGCCATAGAACGAACAACTATGATCGACACATATAATGTTTAACCTGGGCGGGAATCCAACCCACGTCCCGCAGTATAGAAGGCCGAGCTACTACCAATGAGCTAAGAACAGTCTAGTTTCTTGAGTTTCTTTGTTATGTTATCGTAAGTCATAATACAATAGTCGCTTAGGTATTGTGTCGGTCGCAACTCACGACGCGTGAAACTTAGTGTGTGCCCTTGGATCGCTGCGGAGATTAAACGCGAAATCTCCGCCTTCGTCGGTGTGCAATCACAACCTTGGTATTTTGTATCACGGATCGGAGTGTACACTTTCGCGTCTAATAATATATCCGTACCAGCCTCTAATGTTCCCACTGCAGGGACACCGGCCTACTCTCGATAATGAAGCGAATGGGCTTTGATCTACCACGGGAGCCCAATTCGGGTTGGTTGATGACACATGTCGTCGAATTTTTTGTTTTAAGATATGCCGGTTTCCTCACGATGTTTTCCTTCACCGTTTCGAAAACGTGGTATTGCGCACATAAATTTTTCAAGTGAAAAAACTCATTGGTGCTCGTGCTATGCCCCTGGGCCACCACGTTCTACCTTGATCTATCCACACTCTATCTTTGATTATAATAATATATCAATAAATAAAAATTCATTCAAATTCCAGACAGCGCCATCTACCAAACTAAGTATATCTTCATGGTAACTAAGTAGGTAACTAATAGAATACTGGTTACTCACAAATTCATATTAGCATGCAAACATAGAACCAACATCTATGTCCTGAGTGCAGAAGGCAGAGTTACTGCCAATTTTCATCCAAATCCGTTGAGCCGTTTGACCATGAAGTAGTAATAAACATATACTACTACTCAAATGTATTATTGTGATTTTTAAAAAGAAGATTGCTCCGGCTCGTGGCCTAGTTGTAGTAGCTCTGACACACTTTGGCCGGGACACACTTGGTGTGGTGAGCATGAAGTTTGTTCTCGGATATTGCGTGTTTGTATTATGTTTGTGTGTTTGTCCATGCCATCTGCGACACAGGGAATGTGTAAACCTCAAACGTCAAATTTGAGCAGAATCAGCCATCAAATTCTGATCAAAAAAGTATTCGCAGATTATAACCGTGTACAATTCATCACCTATTTTTATCCAATGGCTTTATTTAAATATTTAAAAAAAGTAGTTTATTTTTTTTGATATCGGTCGACCAGACACTGGGTTATCAGTAGATTATATACATCTTCGCAACATAGGCCAGAAATAGACTTGACATTTCAGACAGGCGACATTATAATATTATGACGGGTTCATACACGGAAATTAATGGAAATTATTCTTGTTGAGTAGTATCTATATATGTTGTGGTTGTAATTTGTCACTGGTCAGTGCTTACTTTAGATTTACAGAAAGGAATAATCAGCTTGGTAGCATCAAAAAGACTCGTTCTCAAGACCGGCCATTTTCTGTGTTCGGTTTCTATTTCTTTCCATCGTTTTATTATCTTGAATCTTGCCGGAAAACCTCGTTAGTGGCGAAATTGTGGGCAACAAAGCTTCAAATAAAAAGGCTTGACTATCAGTTGTCAGGATTGTTCAATGTCACATGCGCATGAGACGTATCAGTATAAGTATATTGTAGTATAAGTAACAAACACACACACATACGAACTTTTGACTTTATAATATAAGTGTGATAGACTAGAAAAATCTTGTTAGCGAAGTCTTTCTTAAAAAGCGAATATGCTTTTCAATGTTCAGTGATCTTTAAATTTGTATTTATCCAGACGGATCCTATAATATAAGGTATAGCGATTCGATTTTTCTGAACAAGTGTAGTGTAGGTACAATTCTTAGGGTCCGCTGGTTTCCGATAGAAATCACGTTGGGTGCCGCCCACGAAGCAAAGACCCTATTAGCTTTGAAACCGATGCTTTGTAAGTATGGAATAATCGTTTATGTTGTACATGGTGACTTTTTAAATTGACTTCAAAAAAGGAGATTAGCAATTCGATATTATATTTTGTAATATTATTGGAACTGCAATATATTCACAAATGATAAACTATTAGGGCTTCTTAACGAATATACCAAATATTTATAGGTATATTTATGTTTTGTTTAAAAGAAATAAAAGTTTTCAAGTCGGCTTTTATAGATGTTCAAATCAATCTCTTGTTAATCATGGGCTAGAAATGGGAGTGTTTTTTTTTATTAGTTCAATCGTTATAAATAAATGCATGACCTTACTTATTATATTATAATGGCGAACGTTTGTATTTGTTTATGTGTGTGTATGTTGGTTCCAGGATGTGGATGAAATTTGGTACCAGGATAGCTTATATCCTAGATTAACACAGGCTACTTTTGATCCCGGAAAACTCGCGGGTAACCGAGCCGCAGTTGGTAAATAATAAAATAATAGATACGATAAAATTTTAGAACACAATCAAATGATAATATCTTAATAAAATATATAATAGCCAATACATAAAGTTCAATGTCAAACAATCCAATAATATAAATAGTTTATGATAATAAACGGTCAGGACACAATATCAAATAAATTTGTCGAGAATTGAATATACATAATACAAAACAAGAGCAAACTAAGCAGTAACATTAAGAGCGATAAGTATATTAATATAGAATATTTCAGCTAAATAGCTGGTAAGGCTTGCAACCCCTAGTTAAATATTCCAAATACATATTTATAGACTTTATTCACAGTAGCATCTAGACTGGGTGTTAATATGTACATATACTTATTAGCAAAAAAAACTTAATTTAGAAGAATTATATTAGTTATCTAGGCAAAACTTGCAGTGGCCCGTCTGGAAATCACTGAATTGTTTAAGCTCCAAAGTAGGCCGCTGCAGAGCAAATATGGTCAAATGGGGATTTCGTGACCCATCCCAGATCCAGTGTGACTGCGGAGCTACAGCACAAGTAATGTCACACCTGCTTACATGTCCTATGTCCGACAACCTGTACACAGGAGAACCTGAACCAAGCCACCGTAAGGGCGTGGAAGTTGACAAATACTGGTGTAAGCTACTGTAATAACAGTAATAGTATAGAATAGAAACAAAAGAAGAAAAAGTTATCTAGTTTCCGAAGTAAAAGCTATGCTTAGAGGCTAGATGGCGCTGTATGAAATGTCCATGGATAAACTCGAACTCATTTATTCCTTTAATTTCATGTCTCGTTTGAATTGATATTTATTCATTTAAAATATACCATGATCTGATACTAGATCCCCGGCGGAATGCTGACCTGAATTCAGATCAACGCTTTTAATCTCGCATAACATAGATAAGATATAAACATGCATCTGATTTAGTTCAATCTTTGCTTCGTTTACTTCTGATTACCTACTTGATATTTCTGAGATCAAAATCAGGAGTTTATTAAGGGTAAAAGCCATTTGGTAGTTATTTGCGACTAATTTGGGCATTGTATTATCAAATTTTAATTCGACTTGTAAGTTAAATAATTATTTGTCATAATCCTTTCCACTAATATGTTCGTTATTTTGTTAAATTTTGAAACCAAATTTAAACAAGACTAAAAAATAACATTTAAAAATTTTCGAGTGATTTTTCAATGCTTGTAGAAAGTAGACCATTTGTAGCACATAAAAACTTATACATAATTAATATATTTAAACTAATACATGCGAAAGTAACTCTGTTAATTATTTTTTCATGCCTGAAGCGCTGAATCAATTCTGATAAATTTTGGCGTTGGAGCCAAACACCAAAAAGAACTTTTTGTCGGGATAATAAAATTTGACGGGAGTAAAACGGGCATGAAAGTTTATATGAGGATCCTAGCAAGGAGTATAAATATAAATATAAATGGATATTTCACACACAGCGTTATCTATCCCCAAACTAAGCATAACTTTTAACCAGATTACTGATAGAATACTTAAAAAGTATTTTTTTATAATTAATTATCAAGATCCAAACATCTGTCTACGCCACAGATGTTTCTACCGAGTAAGAATCGAACCAGCACAAATGGCAGAGCTACTACTAACGAAGCTGTCAGGCAAATAATAAAAGTTAACAATTATATCTCTATTGTCTTAATTAACGAAAATTGTAAAGATTTGGCCGGTTGCACCGCTATTTGGATTAAATATAATTCACAGTCACACGCGACTGACACACTTAGGATTGTGACACAGATTATATCAACAATCCAGAGACTTTTAAGAAATAAAGTGCCACGCATACCCTTGAGACTTTTCTTTATTTCTGTTACCGTTTGTATATCCATTTGTATGTATGCTTTTGTTTGAAACTTAAAGTGATACAAGGACCGTTTCTCGCTAAGTAGTATTACTCTCCAAAGACAGACTAGGATTATAAACGCTTTTATAATTGCGTTTGTACCTCTAATGTGTCTCTTTAGTAACTAAGGATGTGGGTACCGGTGTAATTACAAGCGCATGAGATGACAGTCAGTGTCAGTGACAGTTGCAGCGCGATGCTGTTTGGATCTCATATTTCGGTAGGGGACGATGTCGTTTTAATGTTGTTTATTGGCGGCGGTAAACATTTGACATCAGGAGGGTAGCCAGCTCGTCCCAGCACAGCAATACGACTTTGATCCTCCCCGACCCAAGTATGAGAAGACCCACGTTGCATCCCGTTGCCCCCGTCACTTACAGGGTTATTTCGACCTGTGATTTCACCGGCGCCCGCAACGGTCCACCGTAACACACCAATACAAATGCATAACTGCTTAGCGGTAGAATGCCGGGTTGGACGCAGTACGTCTCCATAAGAACTTGGCACAAGTTCTTTTGCTACTTTTAGTTGGTGCTTTGGCTTATATAAAATGTTTTCGAACTAAATAGCTACTGTTATCTTAAACCATTTTATACAGCTAACGTTTCGGATCGAATAAAACGAAGGGTATTGAAAAGAAAATTATTTTAGTGCAATAAAACAAAGATGCAAAAATCATACGATAGTGAATCTCTGAATAAATGGAACGTTTAAACTAGCAGTTTAACTCGCTCACGCTGGCTATAGTCATTAGCCATCATTCCTAATTTGAACAGCTCGTAAAACGTAATGAAAGCAATTGCATAACTACACCATATGACTTAGTCAGCCTCAATGGAAATTAAATCGTAACCTCCTGTTGATACAGCTTACAACAACTTGTGACAACTTGGCAGGTTGCGCAACGGTGTTTGGTTATTTAGTTACGTGTAACAACTCTCCCACTATTGTTTTAGCTGTGTGAATTTGGTCTGTTTCCATGAGAGTTCTTTGGTATGGGGTTAATTGCAGTGAAAAATCCTTGGTGGTGAATATTATTAGGATATAATAAGTACCCTGTTATAACGTCGCAAATAAAAAATGGGAGAGAATTCGGTAATATTATAGATTTCTTGCCCGGTTTTGGTTTCGTCTTGTTGATAACACTTGCCCTGGTCTATGTTGAACATTATTCTAAGGACTACTATTATTAATTGTTGCGTGGCTTGTTTTGTCTAAGCTTTGCCACGGCACAGCTCGGTGTTGATTACACATAGTAAGAAATATTACTATTGTATCCCATTATAGAATTATTATATTTTACTGCAATTGATTTGTTTGCTTGTTTGACTTTCGATATGACATTTTCAACCGACTTCCAGAGGAGGTTATCTATTCGGCTGTATTTTTTTATTTATTTTTGTTACCTCAGCTCTGTCATTTATGAACCGACTTTTATTTGCTTTCACATTGACCCAATATTTTTTTTAATCAAAATCTGTGAAATAGTTTAGTTGTTGTAGGATGGATATGTCATCCAAGTAATTGGCTTTTTCTTCGCCCGTTGTATAAAAATCTTTTTTAAAATGGGAGGGTAAGAGCGAGAAACAAGGGATTTCAAATTTTTATTCAGTCGTTTGTATATTTTTCGTCTTGCTCAGGACTCGCCAGAAACTTGATAACAACAACAAGAAATAAAAATTATGATCTATAAAAATATTACTGATTTAAAAATCTTAAAAACAAAACCAAAATCCTTACAGTAGTCGCATGTGATGATCATATACCGCGCGTTTCCCCGGCTTCCTGTTACACACTTTCGTCCCTTCACGAAATCACTCCTACAGATTACAGGAAAGCGAGAGGAATGATGTTACACAACAAAAAAAAATACGGCTGAATTGAGTAACTACTATGTGAAAAAAAAAAAAACGAATATCCATGTTAATACAGGTTCACCTTTGATGTATTGAAAACACGTTCCTAATGGTCATTCAGATGTTTGGACCGGTTCTCGAGCTGATACGTCACAAGTAAAATAATATGGTGTATTAGGGGCGCCGCAGACTGCTTGCGGTAAATCGCATTGCAGTGCAGACGATCTATCTATTGAATCATTTTCAAAATGTCACACGTGTCTTGATATTGTGACAATACAGAATGCCCGCGTATTCTTTGTAAAGTCGTCAAAGCCATATCTACGGCCAGCAACATATTGTACAGACAAAAAGAGACTCGCTTTGAGCCCCTAATTACTTTAAGGTTTTTTTTTTTCATTCATTAGTTGCACTACTACATGAACTTATAGAATTAACTAAACTTTGACTTCAGTACTTTAATGTGTAGTAACTTTAATGTATAACAAGGAAGAGGCTAGCAGCCCACAACACAGGGAATCCTAGTGTGGGGGCTAGCAATCACCCGTGACCACTTAAATTATACTATTTTAAATAATTATTCCATATACCAATGTTACATCAAATTTAAGTGTGAATGTTAATATGTATAATATGTTTTTGTGTGAATAAATGATTATTATTATTATTATTAGTTATGCTATATTCCATGGAGTCTTAAGTCAAATTTAATACCAGAAATCCGAAAAATTCTTGGAAGCGTCACTCTTTTAAAATATTATTTACTTAAAAGCTCTTGCGTTCTTATTACTAAGTTTAGCGCTTACCGTATCAGCCTCTGATGTTCCCACTGCAGGGACACCGGCCTACTCACGATAATTGAAAGTTTAGCGCTTGTTCCTATCAAATAAGATGAGCTAAAACATGAAACTGACTGTGATTTGATATATATTATGTGTGCATGTAATGTGCTTAAGAAGGTTCTGTGACACGTTATAATGCTGACGAATATGTTTACCCACTTGTGTGTGTAAAATTTGACGTATCCTAACTTGAGAATAAATTACATTTACAACAACAAAAAATTCGAATAAAAATCGACCAACATTTTGTTTGAAAATACATTTTTACTGTCATGTTTGTCGTATTATAATTAACCAAAGACTATTTTCGGTAGCGGTAATGACATAGGCAAATATACTCAAATACGCGAAGAAATCGCTTAACAATCTCAAAGATTGTTACGCGATTTCTTCGCTAATTGTGTACGGATTTGGATGCTTTTTTATTTTTATCGGTTGTACGTCCGATGTGGTGGTGAAATAGAATCTGAATGCGTCAAATAAATGATGATACTCAATACTTAATACTTTCAATACTTTGTAAAATATTTAATATAATTATTATATTTTTCGTTTATAACATGATAGTTTGTTTTGTTCCAGGTAATATTGGCATCATGAAACACTTGAAATCGAAACTGGATCAACCAACTATGGGTATTTTATTATCAACAACGTACATAAAACATATTTACCTACATAGAATATTCTCTTCTATTGTGCCGCACTTAAACAGCTACTTGATAACACAATATTATAATAATAATAGGTATTGTAATATATATTATAATATTATATTATATAGTCTTAAAGCAATTTTTCTATTGAATTCTCAGTTATGTGCTACTTTTTATATTCCTTTTATATCCTCAACAATTTACTATACACATTTTCTCTCCGCTTCGACAATCGAGTTACCACAGAGCATTATAAAAACACTTCGTTATGCCCTGGAAGAGCTTACGGAAATCTGCCTAAATGACATTACATTTGTGTCTGAACGCGCCACCGTTTTGTCAATCTGAAACGAACTCACCGTTGCGAAATATAAAATACACATTTTCCCGACACAATTATCGTTGCCGAGCAAATTGATTTTGTGACTCGCGCTCCTCGGAAATGTTGAGAAATCTCATTTGGAGGGATTAAAGATGTGACGACATAATAGCCTGGTGAGTCTGGATATTCCAACAGCTGCTGACAATAATTTACTTGGAGTTTTGAGAAATGACCCGTTATTGTAGCCGAAATTGACAGATCTTTAGCTAAATGGGAAGTACTTCGCATTCGAAGCGAGGGGTCCGGGGTACTGATGGATCTGTAGCTAACACAAACGTAGAATGCTTGTAAAATGGTTTCAAGATTTATTTAGCCCCAAACTAAATATAGCTTTGAACTACGGAAAATATATATTTCAGATAGAATACTTAAAAGTATTTAAGTACATAGTTTTCTTTTTTGCAATTATATAGTAATCAAACCCACGACCGACAACGAAGGAGGCAAAGCTTCCAAATAAGCTGTGCATGAAGTTTCTTTTCGTGTCTTGTGTGATTGTGACCAAGCTACCTGCGACACAGGGACTTAGTGCAAGAGTATGAGTACGTAAACGTTTATTGTGGTTGGAAAGTGGTATAAACAATATTTTTTGATCCCATACGAGTGACGGCCCAACTGATGTTAAGTGGTCTCCGTCGCCCATAACCAAACGAAATACGACTAAGGTATTCCCTTATCGAAGCAAGAGTTCACCTGAGTCGAATTGGGTTGCGCTCGTCAATTTAATTTCACCCGCACCCAGACCCTCCCACCGGAACACAGCAACGCGAGTGCACCACTGATTGGCAGTTTACTATGTGTGGTGACAGTACTACTCCGGACGAACCTGACACGAGTTCTACTGCTACTAAAATACTGCATGTCGTGTAAAGTGACTCGAGTGGATCGAGACGACTATTTTTCATCGACGAGCTATCTGTGGGTAATCGAGCGGTAAATGCAACTCGATTCGTGATCGCATCCGTGGCGGAGAGATGTTACGCGATATGAACGTACCAGTTTTTGTTATAATACGACTCCATTGCTTAATAGGTAGTAGGTAGTAGTAGACGGCTCCGTGGCTCAGTTGGTAGTAGCCCTGCCTTCGAAGCGAGGGGTACCAGGTTCGATTCCCGGCCGGGGCACACTGTGTGGTGAGCATGAAGTTTGTTTTCGGGTCTTGAGTGTTTGTCCATGCCATCTGCGACATAGAGAATCCTAGTGCAGAGGTATGAGTGTGAAAACGTTTATTACAATCTGAACTTCATCAAACATTCAAGCTGTGCCGTACGAGTATTTATGTTACCAAGGACCTTGGCAGGCCTATCTACCCACGCAGTATACGCCCTAATCTAAAATAAACTTCATCGCATTGGAATTAGGTTGAACACGAACCGCGTTCTTTTCACAGTTTCGCCTATCCCAGAGAATCGTACCACGGAATATGTAATGTACCTGACCTCACGGAAACTGAGTTTCTGTACCGCAATACCATTATTCCGCGGCCTTGGTACCGGCATGTACACTTTGTGGTTGAACACGATGGATAGGATTACATGGATCGAGCCACGGACCTTTTTAACTTATCTTCACAGGATATTGGATATTTGAACCTTTATTGAAAGCTTCGGCTTTCTATAGCATGAAAGTGGAACTAGCTAGAATAATATGTGAATGTATAGAGGGAAGAGGATACTTTCGTTAGACGGCTGCCTGCCAAGTTGAAAGGTACCCTGTCTTCGAAGCGAGGGATCCCAGATTCGATCCCCGGCCGGGGCAAGCATGGTGCTTTGTGATTGTGTGTATGTACTATTTTTATCAGTAGATATCTATAAATAGTTTGAAGTCCAAATAGTAAACGAAATTGTTATTTAAAGTTGAGGATTTTAAAATGTTGGTGGAAAGATCCCCCGGTCTTGTCTGGTACGATGTGTGTATCCATACATACAAAGGGAATCCTAGTGCACAGGTTTGAGAGCGATTGTTTTTGTCTTATATAATAGTGAAAGTACAGGAGTTGTTGTTTAAAGCGGATGATTTTATAAATTTTGATGAAAAATCACCATTTAAAATGTCCAATCTGTAATATTAATTGTATTATTGTGACTAAAATGCTCCATAAACACGCACTAGGTACTTTAACAGTAAGGAAATAGTTTTATGACCCAGTTCGTAAACCGTTATGGTTCATAAAGAAGGTTAGCCGCATAACGAAAAGTGTAAACATGGTATTGTTTCGATAATATGACGTGTAAACAAGCCGAAACAAGTGTAAACAAATAGCGGACTGGATAATAAGCAACAGATTAATAAAGATATATAATACTGATATTATCGCTCTGACGTCAAAACATACTGTACTTAATTATAGATAATAAATTGTTAATAGTGATAATATAATAAGCACTTCTTTACTCGGCGAGCACGTTAATATGTCTCACCCGGCTAAACTAGGCGATGCATTTCGGGGGTCGCCTCACTTCAAAACTCCAACACCAGAGGTAACATCAAGTAAGTGACTATTCTTGCGAGGCTTGTTAAAAATACTCCGTATTGAACCGTTAGGTGCAACCGGTGACCTGTCAAAACGGAAACAATTTTGCTTTATTTCCACAGCCGTCACTTAAATACCGGTGAAATCTCAAGCGAACACAAAACAGGCGAACGAATAGAAAGCAACAATCACCAGTAGCCGTGGGGCGTAAAAAATTGTCACCCGAGGTGAAAATACCGATTTCACAGTTCTATCCATCCGTGGATAATCATTGGGCTAGGTTCTTTTCTGACCGTTCTTTTAGAAATTTATGAAACTATGACTTACTTTGCGCGGTACAGAGTAATTAACCAAAAACGAGAAGTGCCACAAGTGGTTCGGAATTAGCTGTCACAAAACTTCTGGAGACAAGCACCGTCTTTGATTATTTCGTTTTCGTTCTCCAAAGCGTAAATGCTTGGATACTGAAATCAATTTGAACGCTGGAGTTTCTCCTGAAGATTATCCTCTCTTTAACAAAGGGCCCTCGTGATATTAACAATCAATCACAAACACACATTGTCGAACGACATTGATAGATCATGGATGCGCCGTTCAGTTTTGTGACTTTCTGAATCCAGTTGAACACCCACTACCGTGTGTTCTGATTTCGTATTTGTATATTTATAAACTTAGAAAACATCTATTTTTTATGAAGCTACCTAGGTTTATAGCTAAAATCAATAAAGATTTTACGCTTTACTAGAAGGTCTCAATATAACTTGTTGTATAAGTACAGCACATTTAACTAATGTCAAGTTTATGTCATAAATTCACAAACTTTTCAATTTCGGAAAGCGAATATTTATGGTCCTTCATGTCAATAGACAAATTGCTATTATTCTCTATCGATAAACAATGTCGTAAAGTTTGATCCAATTTCGCTCATGGAAACCGGATTTTGGCACCGACTTACCGAAAATCGGGATAAATAGCTTCTTTATTAGACAATCTAGGTCGGATTGCTTTAAAATGTTTAATGTCGCTGTTGACCTGAATATTTTATTTAGAGACTGAATATTCCAGGCAGGATTTTAACTGCGCGAACCGCCGAACGGACAACGGTTTTTATAGTAATCGCCCCAGTGTCCGGACCATCTGCGAATTTGTCACTTTTTCTGCCACACCGCTCTGAAATGTGAGAGGGTTTTGGATCACGTTCCAAAGCTATTCGGAAAATACAAGAAGATAAATGGATTCGAAAGAGAGGAATAAAATGGCTGTTCCAATTTTTATTGCTTTGCAAATGTTAGAGGATTTGCTGTAATAAACGCGTAAAATAATTGATGTCAGATTAAATTGATACTTGAAAAACAATAAACGTTTAAAACGTATAGGAGGTTAAAGAGACACACCCTTGCTTGGCTAAGCCTCCTGTCCCTATAATGGCTTCTGAATCAAGTTACACCATCCTTTAAAGGAACCGTAACAAAGAACATCGTTTCCATGACAACAGCCCGACCGACACCTGGAGTAGATTGATAGTCTGACCATCCGCTGAGTAGGGTGACATAAAACATTTGCATACAAATGTAAAAAAGCTTCGGAGGGACTTTCATAATGCCAGTTGGATTTTGTGGGTCCTGTTTTGTTGCTTATTTATAGAATCGTTGAACACAAAGAACTTCTCTCGTTGAAAGATTTTCCATCCAAAGAATCCAATCATTAATCATAATACGAAGACCAAAGTAACCTTTTCATGACGAGTACTGAAGCAACTAATGAAACAGATATTCTTGTACAGGTATAGTCATTGAAAGCTACGCCTCGCAGGATACGATTACATGACTAATCTCTGTAAACCCGTTAACAGTCCTATTCTCTGACATGGCTGATGCGGTAACGAAATCAACAGGACATCTATGCGCTCGACATCCATCGACTATTCATCGTATCGGCACGATGTCTGGCCATGAATATTAATGATTCGCGAGTGTCACGTAATCCGTCCACAGCATCGAATCCAAATTCTGATTGAGTTTTGGCAAGGACCCCGTATCTGCATCAGGTTAACGAACTAGTCCCGCATCGACGCGGAAACTACACTTTACATTGTTTGTGTAAAGTCCGTAAAAGTATTCTCGTCGTATTTCAAGTATTCTGTTTTATATCCACAAAGAAAAAAATGCCTATGGTCGACAACTGAATGTAAAGTAAGTGGCATGCCGATGTCGAAAAAGTGTATTAAGTGATTTCTTCTCTACCTAAATGCAATAATCCTAGGAAGGCAAACCACCGGCCATAGGAAATAAGGCACGGTTCATTAACTGCGTACGGCTTACGTAAGTTCCGCTCCAACGGCACGCACCCGAGAAAATTGCCAACGAGGATTTGAACTACTTAATTCCGAGAGAAAACGCATTTCTGAGTGAGGCCGAACTCCTAATCCGAAACTACTCGCTAGCAGATCGGGGTAATGTACAGAGACTACGCAAGTCACCTCATGAATACTGAACAGGGGACGTTCTCATGGAAATGTATGGAGGCGGCACCGCTGTCTTGTAATGGGTGTGTCGGGTCCAGTGCTAAATATAGGCCAGTTCGGATCAGCGTATGGATGGATGGAACTTTAAATTTAACAGTTTATTATACCTTGTCCTGAAATTGACGAGCACAACGAAATAGAAATAAGCCAAATCGGTCGTGCCATTTTTGAGTTTTACAAGCCTAACGCACGGCGATTGATTTTTATATCTAGATTTTTGTTCCTCCGAACCGGATTTCGATACAATCAAATTACAAGGAATCTGGGCCGGACTTCACTTGCACATCGCCTGCACATCGTCGAATCTCGGTTCGTCGCATTAATTACGCTTCCGGTCGACGCGGGCGATGTAAACCATGCGTGTCTGCATTTATTTTGACAGATACACGAGACTAGTTTCTCAAGCCAGTATATTAAACTATAATATATTAAACTTAGTGTTAGTAAGCTAGCAAGCTTGGTACTCTGGCAAGTAACACTGGCTCACGTTTATACAGACTGTTGTGCAGTATCTATGCGTTTTTGTTTTTCTGACCACACTTACTCATTTTCAAAGTCATGCCCAAACTATGTACCGAGATTATTTTAAAGTTTACGCAACTGTACCGTGAGGAGGACTGTTTGTGCAACGTCAGCATTCTCTCGTAGCTATAAAGACAAGTATATGCATGGTTCAGCACTACAAATAATATGTGGCAAATTATTAATAATGTACATACAAATGACTTTCAAATTCATCAAAATAAAATTAAAAAATTAAGAGAAACTTATAATATCCAAAACTGTCATAAATGTTAAATCTTATCTTAAAATTATCTACAGATATTTTTTTCTAACTTCATACATTCTAGCGAAGCCAGGACAGCACGCCAGGATTGTTTACCAAGGTTGTAGCTTCCTAGCTTTAAAAAACTAGCCTCGTGTATCCCAGGCATTAATTCGCTCACAAGATTTCGCCGATACGTCGAGCTCTGACTGAATTATGGTTTCTGTTGTGTGTGCTTTGTCATGTAATTTCCGTGGAGATGTAATCGCTCGCATTCATTTGGCATTCGTGCTGCCGAACGCTATATCATTCTTCATTGTTTCGTTTTGTTTATCGTAATGCTGAGGTGGTTCGATACCTGGATTGAACCCTTCGCGTGTAATAACTTATTGACTGGACTCAGTTTTGGTAGTTAGCTCTGCCTTCTGCGGCTTCGTCGTGAATTCGATCCCACGAAGCATTTGTATGACGAACATACTAATTACAAACATGTATGAACAAGCATACATGTTTGTTTTGTGCCAATATATATTATATTATACTTACATATTCACAAACGAAAAATACCAATATATACCAGTACCATATGTATTCTACCAGTAATATGGTTCCCATAGTGTATGTTTGGTACTCTTTCACGCTCGAGGGGCTCAAAGGATTTAGATGAAATTTGGTACCAGGATAGCTTATATTCTGCATTAACACTGTGTTTGATCTTGGATATCTTGTAACAACTCGGAGCGCAGCTATTTTACCAATAAAAATTAGCAAAGAATGAAAATTAAGCAGGAGGTTCTGTCGAAAATGACCTAAACTTTTCAGTGACTCGATTAATCAACGAAATATTTCTATAAACTTTGCAATATCTTCTTTATTTCTGAATTTATCAGTCATAAATCAAATTAAGGATTTCATTAATGAGCTGAATTGTTTCGAGGTCAATTTAATTACGCATTACGCAGTAGAAAATTACTTGAATATAACATGAAATGCATTTATGATTCGGCTTTAAATTAACTGAGAAACGTAATTTAAAAATAATGTGATTAATTTGCTAGCCAATAGTGGAATATGAGTCTTTATCGAAAGGATCGGTTATGGTTTAAACAAGCGCCACTTAGTAGGTGATAAGAACACGTGATTTTGTAGGTGTGTATTTATTTTTTAAAGTCACATTACCATGGACCTATTTGTAAAGAAGTTGAATTTAAAGTTTTTTGAATTTTAATCCTATCTATATATTAGTAACATTCGAGCGGCACAATCATAAAATACCCTTTTAAGGAGAATCCTTAATTCACATTGGAAGTCACAACAAATCCATATGAAAATGGAATTAAACATTTTATGGTCCCGTGCAGTGCTAGGAGTATTGGAAAAGCATTGACAGATATTGCCCGTGGAACATTGTAGTGTAGCTTCCAGCAATATAGAACAACGCGAGCATGTTCCCGCGTATGCAATTCTTGCGATTTGTAACGGTATTACTATCTTGTTTGCCCTCTCTAGATCCACTTTCGACGCTGTTTGTGTGCATGGCACTTGTGTAACAGATTCTGTAGCGATCTGGGCGTATTGTGGAACTTTGAAATTGAAAAGTTTTATTCTGTGGACAGAGGTAAAAATGTTCCATCGTATATTTCCTGACCAATCAAGTTTTGTTTGCCGAGCTTTTACAATGCGGTCTCCCGTTTTGGGTCAGCGTTTAATGGAAGAAAGAAAGTGGTAATGGATTATAAATTTGCTCCGCATGAACTTTTTTGGTAGGTAATTTGGATGGTAAATAAATCCGTTTGTATAGATTCTTTGCTCGGTCGGTGCTCAGGGTAACAAGGTAGATTTCGCTTCGCAGTAACTAGCCCTGCGTGAGATATCACGATTAGATCTACGGAAAATAACTCGTTCAAGACTCGAGGTCTAAACAAGTGCCTATAATGCTCACTCCCCGGCAACAGGCAACCCTTAGGTAATAAAATATTCGCCTGTATTACGAGTGAACACGCCATTTGTTACAAGAGAGCTTGTAAATTCACACCCCTGCAAATCTGGGATCTTGAATCAAACTGTGCGGAACTGGAGGTCACTTGACTTTGCCATGGACCCTCACACCTTTTCGCTCCGACGCCTATAGCATAATTCATGGGGTGTTGCTTTAATTTGTAAACACTTGAACATTCCGCAGCTTCCTTTGCAAACTGTCTTAGAACATTACCAACTCTGCTTTAATTTATATCATTACTGGCTTTACTCGCAAGTTTGTTTCCATCCTTGGATTGTACTTCATTGGGTATGGGTGAAATACTAGTCGTGTTATTTAATACTTGCGTACGATAAATTCGGGCTGTGAGTAAACTTTATCGTGCGCAACTTCTCAATGATATCAAATCAACTTTCGAAGTAATCCTAACGATGTTCATTGATTCATGAGACGTTCATTTACCGAATGTGGCGTCTTATGTAACAAGATTCGCCACCATGTTGACTGGCTTTTTAGCTCGGTTGACAGTACATTTGTACTGTTTCGCTGTGGAACGTGGATTCGATTCCCGTTACGAGCAAGCATGAACATGTTGTTTATGTATTAAATTAAAATGTATGTTGATATTATCTCCCCATTTTTTCTCTTATCATTCTTCGAAATTCCGTTCTTATCAAAGATAGAAAGAAATTTTAATTTTAGTCATCTTCGACTAAAAAGAGGGCTGTTATTTATTAAGTGTAATGTGTATACTGGGGCTTATGGTAAATTCCTTCGAGGCTACATATTTTATAATGTGATGGTCCGTAATTAATGCGTTTGTTTTGTGTGGTAAACCTGGTATATATATATTTCAGGGTCATAAGTTCTGTTTTGGAGGTTTTGATGATTGTCTTAGTCTTACTTCTAAACAATACAAAGAGATTAAATAAGATATCGCAACGAAATACTCAGATCTAAGTTTTTTTCATAAACTTCTAGTTGATTCCTTTTGCTTTCGATTATTATGAAGGAGGTTGCACATGTACTTATATTTTTTATGGTAACTAATTTGGATAGTGAAATATTATGTAATACCTAATCAGTTATATGAACCAAATAAAATAAAAATCATACACGGTTTTTTACCCGAAGGGTTGGTTCAGATCCTCAACGGGCAACTTTCCACCGTGGGTCACACTATCGTGGGGTCTAACATCGCTTTAAATGCGAAAGTGTTGAATAAATTTCCCACTGGACCTATTCTTTGTTTATCGAAAGTCATTATTCACGAGTGGTTTTGTTGCTCACAAATTGCGGCCTCCCGCATTTTTCCGCCTCTGCCTGCCCTATGGGCGTCATAAAGAGAATTTCTCAGGACTGAGATTAATGAGATACTCCGAAGACCTTTTGTATGGGCCCCATGAATTAATTTTATTAAATGCTCCCGAGGAAATATTTAGTGATATCGCGGCGCAGGTGTAATTATGCAAATTGTAAATTGTTTGACGAGTTATATTGATCTTTGTCCGTAAAGTTGTTTAATTTAATCATTCACCGTGCCTTGTGTTTGTTTAGTAAATAGTTTTGTTATTGCTTATTTCATCATATTATTATTCATGCCTGTAGTTTCTAGAACCCGAGAATCTCTTGTTACAGCTTGTTTCTATATTGAGCGCACAGATTGCTGGTGAAAGATTAGCATAGTAGTTGCTATGCTGATCTTACACTAGCGATCAGTGTGGCTTGAAACATTTTAGGAATAGCTTGCGTGACAAGTGAAAAAAAACCCGACTTAAATACGTTCATCCTTTATTTCTCGCCCTTAGTACCCCACACCCCATCATTTCAAAAAGAAATATTTAAATCGGTATACAAGAAGCGAAGAGAAAAGTCACAGGCAAACAAAATACGCAATTTATTTATTTTTACTTGAACGACACATTTTTTCCAGTTATTTAAAAAAAAAATTAAAATGTTAGAAAATTTTTCTATGGGAACAATCTACTTTTTCTATGGGAACAATAAAAATTTTCTATGGGAACAAGCATATACTTTTAAATTAAAAAAGAATTTCTAAATAAATGACGGAGCACTGAGGTAAAAAACTTAAAGAAACAGCCAAAATAATAACCTCACCCGGATGTCGATAGAAAAGATATTTAAGCGTGTGGCTAAAACTATAATAATATTTTACGCTACTTATTATTTTAATCACTCATTTGTTCCATCACAATTATCGTACAATTAGAAGACTCAGTGAACTTCGTACCCTAGATTCAGTGGCAATTTTTTGAATTACAAATATTTTTTTTATATTTTCGGATGTCTACGGGTTTATTCCTAATATTCTTTTTCTTTAATAGATCCAGTATTAAGGCAAGCAAAACAAAATAGAAACTCAAATCAAGGAAAATGAACATATTGAAGTCGGTTTTTACGATTTTAAAATCATTCAAATACCAGATTACGTACCAAAACCGTACACAAAATTATTTATGTGATCCAATACTTAATAATTTATTGCTTTTCACGTGGTTTTTCACCTCATAGTAGTAACAATATTAAAAGTTCCTCGCTCCAGTTGCTCGCGTCCGTAAGTGAGTACCCTTTGAATCCCTACACGTTTCCTCTGGGTGGTTCTAAAGGAGCAACAATAAGTAGCAGTAGAACTTGTGCAAAGTTCGCCCGGAGAAGTACTGCCTCCACACCTGGTAATCTACCGCCAAGCGGTGGTGCATTCGCGGTGTTCCAATGCGAATGCACCCCCGGTCAAAATTAATACTTATTACAAAATATAAAAATTAATAATAAAAAAACATTGTAGTCAAAAATATATATAAAACGAAGAACTACCTACCGCGGAAAACCGAGGCGGTCAGTGACTAGGGTTGCAGAAAGAGGCACCTCCTGACGATGCGTTATTATTATTATTTATGTGTGTTGGGAACGCTAGTCCAGGTCAGGGTTACGACCTTGTACCCGAGCCGGGGGGAATCGATACTGCGACAGCGGCATCAGCACCCGCATTATTCATCGACTAATTTGTCTTTGCTTTGGAAAGACAATGCTGGTCTTTAATTAAGTGACGACTATACATAGACTTGTCTTTTGATTAATGAATGGGATTCAATCAACCGTGCTCACTTGTGTGCTGTTTCATATTTAATAGGTTATTGTTTAGAAAGAAGCATTAGAAATTTAGCGTTTATTAAGATTTTTTTTTTGTGTGAAGATTTGATGGAACGAGCAGAAGGCTCACCTGGTGGTAAGTGGCTACGTCCACACATAACAATAGCAATACGACTTAGGTCCACCCCGACTCAAACATGAGAATACTCAAGTCGCACTTCGTTGCGCCCGCCACTCCAGACGGCGATGATACGTCTCAAGCGTATGTGATTACATATGATACGTCTCAAGCGTATGTGGCACCGGTATGGGTGCCGGTGAACTCACATGCGCACACCGAAACACACCAATGCGAGCACCACTGCTTGGCGGCAGATTCCAGGTGTGGTGGCAGTACCTTTTCTTACGAACTTGGCTCAAGTTCTACTGCTACTTTTGGTTGCTTCTTTAGCACCACAAATGCGAAATAATATTGCGATGTGATTGCTGTACGTACATTGCTGAATATTCTAACCAAATGTAACAACTAACCCTTGGTTACCAACCAAAGCATGATTTATTAAAAATATTTTTTTATAGGTTTTATATAATTAATTTCATCTTAAACTAAATCTAAAACCAAAATCTTTTTTAGATACTTCAAGACCTTCATTATAATATATTATATTATACTATATCTAAGCGTACTAACAGCGGGAGGGATTTTTGTACTTTACTATTTACTTTACGTATTAATTACTTTAGGAGGGTTGATGCTCCCCGCCGCCTAAATATTATAGCGATTATCTATAAATAGAGTTATATAAATTTATCATTTATGGTTTTGATAAGTATTGTCTGCAAACTCGATGTAACTTCATGTCTTGGCACATTTTAAAATACATAAAATAAGGAAATTGTATCATGATAAATAGAAACATAATAGAATTTTATTCAAACATCAACTTCGGCAGGTAAAATATTTTTACTAACATTATTCTGCTTCATAAAGTCTCGAGCTGTAAGGCTCAGCTACACAGGCTACAAGCTACGCTCGCTGCATGCTAGGCGAGCTAACGTACCATAGCGAGCCAACACTAATGCAACCGCACGGCTTAACTCTTTGACTGCGGAAAACACACATGTTGCGTTTCTCTTGGCCGAACGCGAGTGCGGCCCCACGCGCTTGGCGCGTGAGACCAATATTCGTCTCGGATGTGCGGCGAAACACATACGTTGTGTTTTACGCGGCTCTACTGCAGTGCGGAAAACGCGCGTGGCGCGTTTGTATATTGTATATATAAATCACGTCTTGTATTGTATAAAGTAGCAATACACAAATATATCCTCAAATATGTAGAAAACAACTCGTTATCAACCACTTTTCCAATAACCCGGTATAATATAAATGCCATGATTTTTGGTTTATATATTATAATTCGATTTAACTTATTCTTTTTTTAAATTCTAATATTTATCCACTAAACTAGTAATGTTCACATAAAAATCACTGACAACCACGGATAAATTCCTAGAATTTATTATTTTAATTAGGAGTACAAATTTTTTACGCCGTTTTTTAACACAAATTAAATATTTATTGTAGAAGAACGGTAATATAAATTTATTCAAAATATTGCCCATCACTTGCAACCACTTTTTCCCATCTCTCAGGCAGCATTCGAATCCCACGTCTGAAGAACTCCTTGTCTTTTGAGGTTATCCACGAATCAACCCAATTTTTGGTATCCTCATAAGATGTGAACCGCTGCGCCGTCAGAGCATGTGCTACGGACCGGAACAGGTGATAATCGGACGGTGCAATGTCTGGTGAATACGGCGGGTGGGGTAACACTTCCCAATCAAGTGTTTCCAAGTACTTTTTCACGGGAGCCGCAACATGTGGACGAGCATTGTCATGCAGAAGAATAATTTTTTCGTGTCTAGAATAGTATTGAGGGCGTTTTTCCTTCAGAACTCGGCTCAATCTCATCAATTGTGTTCGATAGAGGGCTCCAGTAATTGTTTCGCTCGGATTAAGCAACTCATAATACACTACACCTAGCTGATCCCACCAAATACACAGCATAAGTTTTTTTCCGTGAATATTCGGTTTTGCTGTTGATGTTGACGCGTGGCCAGGTAATCCCCATGATTTTCTTCTTTTTGGATTGTCATAATGTATCCACTTCTCATCACCAGTTATGATACGATGTAAAAAACCCTTTTTTTATGTCTAGCTAGCAGCATTTCACTTAAGCATAATCGGCGTTCAATATCTCTTATCTTTAATTCGTACGGAACCCAATTTCCTTGTTTATGAATCATTCCTAATGATTTTAAACGATGTGAGACTGCTTGCTGAGTGACTTCTAATGTTAGAGCAAGTTCTTTTTGTGTTTGAGATGAATCTTCCTCCAATAATTCCTCCAATTCTGCATCCTCGTAAATTTTTGGCCTTCCACTGCGATCTTTGTCTTCTACGTCGAAATCACCATTTTTAAACTTTTGAAACCACTCTCGACACGTTCTCTCACTCAAAGCAACCTCACCATATGCTTCTACGAGCAATCGATGCGCCTCAGCAGCAGATTTCTTTAAATTAAAGAAGTAAACTAATATTTCCCGCAAATGACGCTTACTTGGCTCAAATTTTGACATTTTCAACTTATAAAAATTATATTTTACCAATATAAAATCAATGATATTAATAGGTTATGCTGTTCTTGAATGTCCAAACTATTTTTTAAGCCGGTTATCATCTGCGAAAGCTAACCGAAACTCCGTGCCGCGCCATCTACAATAAAACGGCGGAATCTTATTTGTACTCCTAATAGTAGAGGGGCCGTAGCTCGTATCATTACAAAGGGTTCAACATCATTTACAAATAATGGATTTACGTCGCTAAAACTAAAAAGGATCTCATGGCGCGGTGCGCCGTGTGCGCAAAATAGAAACAAAAGCTTCTTGCAATGTTAGTTTGCTGATAAGAAATTCTGAGAAGGTGACAGTGAGCAAAATGTTTATTTTACGTATTACCTATAAATAGTGAACCAGATATTGAAATTTCTTGCAGTCTATTGCAAGTGTTTTATGATGTTATTATAACCAACGGACAATTGTTTTCGGGTCCTACATAGTTCCAAGAAAGACCACTGGGATTTATTTTCCTTTTGTACACTTACATATTAAATCATTGACAAAATAGTTATTTTGTAAAGAATTCACCCCTGACAGGTCCTCTGCCATTTCCAATCACCTGTTTTTTGTTGTATATTATTTTTAATATACAAACGCGCCTCGCGTGTAAATCCGCACCGGTGTTACGATTAGGTAGAACGCGCATGCGCGTGGGGCCGCACAGCTGGCTTGCCTACTTTACACGCCAGGCGCGTGCGCCCGCACTGTTGCCTATCCTTTTTCATGGCGCAACGCCAGTGCGGCCGAACGCGCATGCGCGTGTGAAACCGGCATCTCGAACTCGACAATACGAAAGCGACCCGCAGCCAAAGTGTTAATATATCGCTGGCATAGCTGCGCTGTACTTACCACCACTACCGTACTGAGGTGGACACAGCCTAAAGAGAATAAAATATATGAGAGAGGTTTGTCACGATCGCAGCAAGTGGAAAGCCGCTATCTCTGTCGACCGGTCCGCGAAACAAGCGTGATTTATTTATGTATTGCACTTGATGTTTTAACATAATGCACGCTTGTTAAGGACACTATACTTTTTATTTTTTTAGTTTCGAGTAAGCGAGTCATCGTTAGTAGATACTCTTTTGTTGTGTCAGATCGTCTGCTAATCCGATAGTGAAAGGGAGAACAGAGATATGGTCGGAAAGTTTGTGAACATTCCCTTGAATGGAACTTTAAAGAAAACTTTAGAAAACTAGTATTTCTGGGCCTATAATGTCGCTCTATAAATTGACTTAAAGCAAAGCTTCATTGCAATAGCAAGTCGCCCGATTCCACACGCAAGCGTAAGCAAGGCGAAGCTTGTACTTGTTTGGTCGGAGCCTTAGCAGGTTTGATTGTATTTCCAATTGCCCTTCGTGATCCAATTCGTTATTCTAAAGTAATTTCCAGAAAAATATTCGATATTAAATTATATTTAATGTTTGAATCCAGTGAAATATGAATTGAAAATTGACCTGTAATAAACAATACGCCGTCAAGTGGAATTGAAGTTGAGATTTTGTGGTCATCATGATAAACGATATTTTACCGCATCTGTCGATAATTACAGATTTGGTACAGCAACGTTCAGCGCGGTTAACTCTTTGATCGGGTACCACCAGCCTAGTCTTTAATGAAATAAGTGCTTTGGAAAGCACATCAGTTATAAGTTATTTGCTTATTTTGTTACGGAACTAAATGAAAGGTCCAAATCGAAGAGAACGTTGTGATTTTTAATATTATTGAAATCATCTATCAATTTAGCTTCAGACGTGAGTAATGAATGATGTAATCATCAGGAAATTATCAATTTACAATACTACTACAAATAAAATTTCCAAATATAATTTGGATGATTCATACATACGAAATAGTGGGCTAGAAACTCTTTGCTGTTTTATATATTTTTATTAGTACAATGCAAATTTTATCACACTTTACTGCGCATTCACAGCCAAGTGAGTTCAAAATCTTAATAAACAAGTGAGTTAAAGAGATTATAAATTCGTCATAATCTGCGATGCAATAATTCTATATTGTTCTCGGGAGAATATCACAAAATAGAGAGCCTGGTGGCCCAGGGACATATACGCCGACTTTCAGTCTGAAGGTTGCTGGTTAAAACCCACACGTGCACCAATGAGTTTTTTCACTTGAAAAAATTTATGTGCGCAATACCACGTTCTCAAAACGGTGACGGAAAACATCGTGAGGAAACCGGCATGTCTTAGAATCAAAAATTCGACGGCATGTGACATCTACCAATCCGGATTGGGCTCCCGTGTTAGATCAGAGTCCATTCACTCTCAATTATCGAGAGTAGGCCTGTGTCCCTGCTGTGGGAACATTAGAGACTGGTACGGTAACCTAATAATGCGTGTTGTATATTTGGCCTTGATCTGGCCAATCGCAAGTACTCATACTCAGCACTCTCATCTCCCGTGAAAATCTATGTAAATAATAATTCACGTGGGAAATCTGATGTCAAGTCATGACCTAGTTTCGAAACGAAACTTGTTTGCGACTTCGATTTTTCACTCATAAATTACTCCCAAAAGTTGCCGAACTTCACCTCAGTACTCCACTCGACGTCAACAAATCAACATTTGAACCACCCGCCGAATGCCCGGGTGCCTCGATCCGTGTGCTCCGAATTGGGTCACATACACATAGACTAGGAGCCAGCACTGTATAAGAATAAATAAATTATTATTCATGGCAATTTCACGCAGCGGATTCTAGCCCCAAACTAAGCATAGATATGGGAACTAGATAACCGATATAATTTTATATGAGTACTTTTCTTTGTAAATACATAGACACTTTTTTTTTTCTTTTTTATGTTAATTAGAGATGGAACGAGCTGAGGGTCATTAATGTTAACTCCCAGATACAGGATAAATATTTATGTTAGTCGTACAAATGCTTCGCTTGTCCTGGGTGGGAAACTACAGCGCAGTAATTGATGTTCTAAATAATCCACGCCAGTAGTCTTCCACCACCTTTAAAAGTACATATTTATATAAGTACATATGTACATGTTATGATGTCCATTTACTCGAATATATGGTTTCACTTTGATACCATACCATCAAGCCACTATATAGGGAATATTATATAAATTTTAAAGATCGCCATATTTGACACGAAAAGACTTGGAGTTAAATACTTTCGGTAATTTTTATTTTTATAGCAATTTTTTTAGTTGCTTGGAGGCTAATACCTCACAGCTGGAATTATGTACCTAACGACATCAGTGCTGCTGTTCTTGTCTCAGGTTTTCGGAAGCAAAATCTTCGTCTGTATAAATCTTAGCAGTGATTAAATTAACACAACACAGATCGAATTACTTTTACTGTATTAAATTTACGGAGTCTGTGAATTTGGAAACAATATTTCATTAGGTCCGGCTGAACGAAATCTAACAATTTAAATTAAAAACTACTAATACACACACAGTCGTTTCTTATTCCCGATTCAGGTAACCAGAAAAAGATCAAAGAAGGCTCTTTGATTTTATTACTTGAAACGAGGAATTCTTGTTTGTTCGAGTTTCGCGTATCTCGGAAACGGCTTAGCGATTTGGATGAAATTTTGTGTTAAGATAAGGTTCTTCTGTTTAAGTTTACCTGTATTTCTTGTAAAACCGTATTTCTTTTACAATAAAACATTAACCGACCGAAGCTCGATTGCCCAAGTACCAGACATTTAGTGTCTGGTACTTGGGCTCATAAAATCAATTTATGATTAATTATGCACTTATGCACTGCATGTTATTATTGCACTCGTAATCATTCAAGCATTCAATTATCAGTGTAAAAAAATCTTCTACCATTTTTGTCATCCAACGGGTCATTCCAACGTTTTCCTGTGAATGAAGTCATCGTGACCTTAGTATACATACTTTCAGGATCGATAGAAACTATCTTGCTAGTTTTATTTTTAGAAAAGATCTCTAGCTCCCGCTCCTCAGCGTTACCCATCTATATTTATATTATAAACAGGTAAAAGTTGTTTGTTTTCGAAGATAATCTCCGAAACTACGGATTCCACAAATGTTTTCACTAATGAAGGGCGAGTGGTCCGACCTACTTCTGAATTGCTACTTCTGAAACTTACTAATCATTCTTAGAAACATTTTGCTGTATGAATCTGACTGTCGAACGAGTTATAATTACTACGATTGATTTCTCCGCCACATTCACCACCTTCCTGCCAACCGATATCTGAAATTAGACGGATTTCTTTGTCATCACCTTTTGCCGCTATTTGTCACTTATGGACCAAGTTAATTTGCTATTGCTACCGATTACGTTGATGACGGAGCTAAACTGTATTAAATGTAGCCATCTCGTTTTGTTTGGTAAAGAATAAAAGAGGTAGTAATAGATTTAGAGCTGCAAACTTGATTGCAGTTTAGTTAGAAGCCAAGATAATGGGTACCATTATCTCACTGGATTTTTACCGTTCCCAAGTGGTTTTAGAAGATTCAGACGTGTGACGGCCCGTCTAAACTCTGAACACGCAATGTTTATTAAATGCTCCAGGATCGATCGAGCAGCTGCTCGGGTAAAAAGCCCTGACTACCACGAAAATAAAACCTCTTGAGACCTTTCATGAAAATTGCTATTAAATTTGCTTCATAACAATTCTAGCTCAATATTATAACTTGAAGCTTTTATGTTCTCCAATGCACACTTCTATCCACACCAATTATTTGAAGTGCCACACTAATATAAACGCGTAAGTGGCTATTTGTTCGTAACTTTTCGCGGATCACTGAACTAATTAGAATGTTAATTAATTTGACTTATGGTTTTCTAGTTACTTGAAAAAGAAAATTGTAAATGTATTTTTCTTCTTATTTGCATACCATAATAATCAGCTACGTTCCCATCGTATTTAAATCAGTATGTTTATATATATAGCAATAAGTATGTATGAGTTGGGAGTTGATACCTCATTCACTATATATATACTAATTGCTATGTTAATATTTTTTCCCATTAACTAACAATTGTATTCAGCGAATCGATTTTTATTAGCATTCGAGAAGTTCATAGAATGAATCTGTCTGTGAATCTATGACTGGTGATAACCTATTCTGGTCAGGTCTCCCACCCAAAAGCTCTGATGGATAATAGATTTACGCGCCTGAGTCGGCACTTACCGTTGGGTTCAGTGCTGGAATGTTTCGCTTACAACTGACCGCCTTCTAGAACCATTTGATTAACCAAGTTAAATCTGAGAACACATCAGGACGATGCCGATTGCTTGTTGGAACACAAAACAATGCGAACTTCCTGTTGCCTCTACTAATTATTATTCGATAATTATTGTCTTAGTTACAATAGAATAACAAACCATTCCTGTGATAAGTATATATTGTATTCAGCATATAATTGAAGTTCCCAAGGTAACCACTAAGGGGGTGGAAAGGGAGGTTGGAGTTTGTAAGGGAAATTGGTATTCCGCGGACCGATTTGGAACCGGTAGCTTGACAACATGCAAATAAACATGATACCTACTTTCGGTTTCATGATTGGGGTTCTGCGTTGGGGAGTGAGTAGGATAGGCATGTTGATGAGTTAATGAGTAAGTGGGTTAACCTAACATCAAAGAAAATTGATCTAACACCTTGTTGATTCCTGAAATTTATATCGGTCATGACTTTTCCATGGTTTTTCTTTACAGATCATCTAAGTTAAGCAACTCTTTACCCGGTCAGTAATTGGATTTCTGACTGTTTAGTGACAGTTGAAAGTTCTGGTTACACTAGTCGATAAGCCATGTTGAAGGTCATCGGGCGGCTGGAAAACTCTGACACCAGAGTTGGCCACTTAGACGAAAAGAAGATAATCTGTTAGTCAACGTTTAGTCAACTCGTCCAGTCATAGATTATCTAGTATCACCATTAAAGTGAATCTGTACACCCCCTCCCATTTTCTCCCCCTTCTACATTAAAGTTTCAGTTAGTTTCGTTCAGGCATGCAGCTTGAAGGTAACTTTCCATTATTTTATCGACTTCAGTATCCGAGCTTACGTTGGCACTTAAAAGGATTTAAAACTCATTGAAAAACCTTTCCAGGAAAAGTTTGCAGCTTATCATATCTCGGCAGCGCCGCGAAACTATCAGCTCGGAGTTCGACAGATTGTTACCAAGGAAAATATGGATTTTAATAGAAATAGGAATTGCTCCGGGATTTTCTTACCGGGGAGGAAGAATTTTCTTCGAGTTTTCTCCTCGTCGTGTAAGCATGACAATGCAATACGAATTATTGACTTTTCGGTAGTATTTCACAGATATTTTCATAGGCAACGGATAAATTTTGAATGATAAATTTGGAAAAAGGGTTCACTAAATAAAAACTAATAAAAACCGTACTTTAACTGTAGCTTTCGAAAACAGCATATTGTAAAGTTTACGCTTCATAGTCTGCGTAACCGTTCACTTCATCGAATAGACTTGAGAGATTTCGAAGCGAGAGCGATATTAAATCGTTCGACCGTACACAAGCCAAAAAAAGACTAAGCGCTCGATACAATGCTTCTGGACTGTAGTTTGTTTTTGTGCGGAAGTGACGAGTCGAGCTGAAGGTCCACCTGTTGGTAAGTGGTTACCTACGCCCATAACATTAGCAATACGATATAAGTCCGACCGAAACATGAGAAGACCCAATTCAAGAAGATTTCACTGGTTTTAGTTAGTGCGAGAAAAATGAAAGCCTGTTTCGTTGCGTACTAGTGGTTCATTAATTTAATAATATACAGATAATTGTTGGCTGATATCGTTACCACAATGAATATCGATGTTATTTTAATGATGATGGTTTGATGACTCGGTGCATAAAGTACAATATACGACGTCTTTCAGGTTGTTGGTTAAAAACTGTCTGTGACTCAACCACCAACTGGTAAATTGGTACCAGAATAAGTATAATAATGGCATTACAAAATATAATATATAGTTATATTATGAAACTCAGCGGCCATTATTAAGTTTTAACATGACCTGGCAAAAGAATTACATTTTCCCCGAAAATGGAACGCCTGTACTAAAGCTATTTGCACGCCATAGGAATCTCTAAACTGTTGGTGTTTGCGTCACAATGCAGAGCTTGTATCGCTCCGAGCGAAAAGCACTTCGGAAACAACTCGATTCGCGAATCCGATCAATCGATAGTTTTGATTGCTTTCTCGTAATGTCCTCGTTTCCAACAATTATTGTTGTTTGTTGTAATGACTCGAATTCGTAATCCTGTTTTGTTCGAATGTTGACAAAGTTTACTCATAAAATTATTAAAGTCATTGTGCGACGGCGTGTTCACTTTCAAGTTTATACTCCAATCCCACGTTTGATATCAAACGTTTTTGGGTAAAACTGGAATTTTTAAAGAAAATAACGATCATCGACCCTACTTGATCGTTTTCTATTTCCAATTGTAGTTGTAATGTCGCCCACATGGTTTAGTCACTATCCTGCTTCTGATCTTGCACTTGATCGCTTGTATCCACCTACAGGCGGGCACGAGTCCAGTATTCAGATCACAAGATTCACAAGGCTTCGCATTTATATTTCTTATCACATGCTCAATCGATTACGATGTCTTGAACGCGTTCTTGGATGTCGATTGTCTCGACTTATGTATTTTTCGAAATCAAAGCTTATTCATGTGATTGATCGAAGCGCAGCGAATAATGTTTTGACAAACATTATCGATTGTTGAAATAATTTTAACGCTTCTACCTCATGCTGTGGTGACTTTGTACATTTATTTCAACGTGAAAAAATTTATAATGTTTTGGCAATCTAAATTCACGTTCGCTCCTTGAGAGAGCGTGGTGGCCCAATGATACAGATGCCGGCTTCCAAAGCACGCGCAAAGCACGTTATCAAACCGGCTTGTTTTAAAAAAATCTAATTTGTTATCTTCCAATCTGCATTCTCCCGTGGTAGATCAAAGCTTCACTTTCGCTAATCGGGAGCAGACTGGTGTCCCTGCATTAGGAATATTAGATTCTAATTTCCTGATTAACTATTAATTCGATCATTCCGTTTTGGTAACTGGCGCGGTCGGCTGAATTTAGCCCGAATCCAGGTCATTGGGCCAACGCGGTTACAATTCCAAATCTTATAATTGCCGAAGGATTGATCATTTAAAACGCGCTTCGTAATGAATACTAATTATCAGTTAAATAAAGCTGGAATTGCTTTATTTAACTGATAATTACAGCAGGAAGCTGATTCCCTTTTCATTTAAACTTATCGCCTGGCTGTCTAGTATATACAAGTCTTAAATTCAAATCTTACCAGCCAGGCCCCAGACTTCTTCTTGGTTATCAAAAAGGGAAAAATCTTGCCATTAGTATTAAACAACGGTATTTTAGACTTACTTCTGGCAATTCTGTGCAGATGACCAGAAACCCCGGACCCCTGCTCGACGTTCCCCAATCTTAACATGTTTGTGCTTATAATCAAGCGGGGGTCTCGCGACACTGGGTATAGGATAGTTGATTTTCTCTTACGATCTGTTTGTGTTTACGTGCGTATTGTTTGTTGCAGGTACTGGGGTGCGGAAATTGCGCGCCGTGTATTTTTTATTAAGGTTCAGCAGAGGTTTTGAATACAAATGGATTAATTTTACTGCAGGGACAATACAGTCACCGCATAAAGCCCGATTTTTGCATCGCTTTTGAATGTCTTTTGTTTGGGTTCCGGCTTTCCTAGTTCCCTGTGCGTTATTATTCTATTGCTTTGTTTCAAATGCTTCGGGTAGCGTAGACGGTGCGCCATTAGGGAAGGAAAACAAACGAGGAACTAGAACTGAAATGTTTGTCACTGATTTATAAGATCTCATTATAGCCCAATAGCTACAATAAATAACGCGGCCGTGTCGTCGCATAATGTAGCTAACACATCGTAAATACCACCAATGTTAATGTGTTATCAAGTTATCAACTTACTGGACCGTTAGTTGAGCTAGAGCTTTAATTGAACTTTGTTTTTCACGTGAACAAGAACTCTCAACAATCTCACTCAACCTGTTGAAGCTCTATTACTGTTATTCCCGACTCCAGTTTATGGAAACGGATTGAGGTTATTATTACAATAAACCACTCTTAGTGAAGAGCCAATGGCCCAGTGGTGTTTTAATTAGGATGTTGGTTCAAATTTTATTCGAAATTATACGACATATAATAATCTGGATTGGGCTCCCTCCGTGGATTAAAGCCCATTGACTGTCCTTTGTCTAAATTAGACACATATCCCAGTAGGAACATTAGAAGACAGGATTTTTTTTAAGGAGAAATTTCTTAGTCATTATTACTTTTTTCTGTTCCAATTCCTATTTTAAACTGATTTACATTGTCTGCAATTCTGGTACATGTGTCTCGTTCCACTTTTTCATTAGAAACGTAAAAACATTCTAAGTGTCTTCTTACTCCAGATATTTTCTTTCTTTTGTCTACAAGTGGACGTCCCCTCTCAGGGGGCGAGTTTTTAATTAAGTCTTAGATTGCTGCGGCCACTACTCTGTTTGAAGTAAACAAGTTTTTATCTTCTTTGAAATTAATCGGTTTTATTAGGTCTTATTGTTGTAGTTTTCCGAAACATGAAGTCTAGCCGCGTTATCTGTCGATACATGTCTGATAGTAATGGCCAAAGTTTGATGTATGATAATGGCACAAAACAGATAATTACCATATTAAATTTACCGGCAATATTAAACTTATGCGAAATCATACCCAAGTCTTTATAAATAATGATTTGGACCTTATTACGCCTTCGTTATACTTTGTAGCAAAGCTACAGGCTTCGTTCCTCGAAAATGATCAAAGCGGGTTTGAAATTCATTAACTGACAATGGGACCTTGTTCTTTATTAAGAACCCTTCCGAACGCCAACCTAATTTAGTCGGGTATAATCAAACGCAGCCCAGCATTTCATACATACCGAATATATTGATCTTATTCGGGACAGAATTCAGTTGGAATCGACTTAAGTGAGGCCTTTTGTCATAACCTATGGGATGCAGGTATGGGGTAATACCCGCGGTGACGCAACCTGACGAGATCCAAGAGACTCGATGATAGTAGCGTTCGTACATAATCAACGAGACAAAACATTTCAATATTTCCATAGCGCTAAGGAACTGAATTACACTCAATCATTTATTGCTTTCTACATAGTTATTTAAGTTAGTTATTCTAAGTTACAATATCGTAGAAGATTCTTTCTCATAAGAATCCTTGTTTGATTTATGAGTAATCTCATGAGAACCGGCCAAATGAATAATGGAAAAACTAATGCTCGCAAGAACTTGACCTCCCAAATTTTGGAGGCTCGAAATACTAATATCACGATATCTTTCCTACACTTGTGGAATGGGTTTTGCCTCCAAAGTATGACATGAAAATCTTGAAGTGAATGTTCAATAATGTTCTCTGCGTTGCTGACGTCTAGCCGGGCCATATGCCTGATCTAATATACAAAAAGAAAGTGGTGAATAGACCCTACTTGACAAACGCAGAGATGTCTAGCCAATCTCATGTCTATGTCGAACCGTAACAAAAACTACTTACATACAACTGTCAGTTCCTATAGAAAATAAACAGATGTATATAACATGATAGCGCCACGCGCCGCTGCCACAGTTCATAATGTTATTTTCCATTTCACACAATAAGTCGATCATTGTTCGCAATTCGATAACCGCGTTATAATGACTTGCAAATTGCAAAGTCAATAAATAAGATGTACGTTTTCCATTCGCGTCTCCAAGTCACGGCTTTCACGGCTTCACGTCAGGATTGAGGACACTCCAAATAGGGCTTCTATTCAATATTATTCGGTTTTAATCAAAGCGAGAGCTTCAATATTCACGGTCCTGGTAAACAAAAGTAGAATTAAGCTTCCCTTAAAGTTGGTAAGAATCCGGCTTCTATTTACGGAGATGAAATTTGAATGCCTAATCCAATGACATTTTAAGCCGTGTCTTCAATCTTCATCAATTAGTGGCACCGTTGCCTCAGTTTGGAAAAGAATACGTGAAGGAATGTGTATTTCCTCAAAGAAAGAATGCGCTATGAAATGGTAAATGAAGCGATTGGAAGGCGATGGCTGGTAGACAAAAACCGGTTGAGTGTGTTTATAATTCGCTCTTGTATTACGAAATTTGTGTACAACCGTTTGTATTTTTTTTTGTTTGGGGAAATCGCAATTGCTTATACAAATAAATAAAATTGAAGTGTCTGTTTGTAATGTCAAAATAAATAGTTTCATAAACTTTGAAATGCTTTTATTTTTGTATATATCAAAGTCAAAATAAGAATTAAATTTTTTGAATGATGAGATTAAACAAAAATGAGGGATACGCGTAAAAAAAATATAAATTCCACGCACACGAAGTCGACGTAGAAAAAAGGTTTCCTCAATATTTTATTGTACTTTATGTATAATACTTTTAGGTAAGCCTTTGGTTTGAAAAAGATTTCCTAAACGCTACACTACCCGTTAGTCAGGCTTACTAAATCCTTTCCTCTTTAGGAAACTTTGAATTAAGAAGACTCGGCACATTCTTCCAAGTCAGGAAACTAAATCCTCTGGATGCTAATGCTTTTATGAATAAGGATTTTAAATAACTGCCTGAAAAACGTATAGAAAACGAAAGTGCAACTGAACTGAAAAAAAAAAATGCAACTGACCATCTTCTCCTTTGGTTGAAAAACGAGTAATATTCTTGCATGCCATATGCCAAAATGGTGTCAATAGCTCAATTTGTGATTTCAGTCCTAATAATGTCAACATTTTTGACAATGACACCCTGAAGGCTCACCGTCTGAAGGAATCAAACGTCAAGCCTCAATTATAATATCAAAAACAGCTTCATCCACTAATGAGCACTTCGGCGTCAATAAATTAATCTAATAGCAATCAACTATGAGTTGAGTCAACCGAGTAGAAATAATTGAACTTCAATTGAATGATATTCATCAGTTAGTGATACCAATTTACGGGGCGTATTTGTGGTGGGTGACTAAATGCATACAGTTCTGGGCTGTTAACCTTGATTTTTTACCTAATGTTTAAATTAAATATTGGTTTATAAATGGTCGTCCGCGCTCATGACTATAGATCATCTAACATGGGAGAAACCCGGGTTGGACCGGGGCTCACTTTGTGTGGTGAGCATGAAATGTATTCTCGGGTCTTGGGTGTTTGTCTTGTGATTCTGAGCTTTGATTTACATGGAAATAAGTTCTATTGATAATCGTGTCACGTCCTACTGAAATTTTCAGACGAATTCTAATTGTGTAAGTTTCATCACTTGAAATATTATCGCTGGAAGCCGAGAGACTTTCTAATCAACACTGAGAGGCTTCTCAGCCATTTTTAATTATAAACTTGTAATAAAGTTGTATAAATTGCAGAAAACTTACTAGATCTATTACAAATCAATTAGCCGCCCAGCCACTGCCTAAACCACAAATTAAAATTCAGTTTGAACTTTAAATTAACTCGCAGACTTTCGTCTGCAACACTCATCTCAATATTAATATTCTTGTTAATGTTATGAATAACTTTGCTTTAATTTCACGCCGGAAATAACCACTTTACACAGTTTTTGATCAAGTCACCACCGCTCGGCAACTTTCATCTGCCTTTTTTAACCGACTTCAAAAAGGAACAGGTTATGAATTCGGATTTTTATATAATGTGTATAAACATTTCAAAATACACATAGTAATTAATTATAAACGCAAAAGTTCACGCTTTTTCCCTCGTAGGGTTAGGCAGAGCTATAACGGACCACTTTTCACTTTGTACCCACCATTATCATGGGAACGTAGATGGGATAAGTGGTGAACTTGCCATTGTTTACCCACGAAGAACTCCGTGAACATGAAAGTGTGGAAGAGTAAAATAAATCATTACATATAATCCATTGACGGCTCCGTGGCTTAGTTGGTAGTAGCCCTGCCTTCGAAGCGAGGGGTCCCGGGTTCGATTCCCGGCCGGGGCATACTTTGTGTGGTGAGCATGAAGTTTGTTCTCGGGTCTTGGGTGTTTGTCTTGTGTTTCTGTGTTTGTCCATGCCATCTGCGACACAGGGTATCCTAGTGCAGAGGTATGAGTGTGTTAACGTTTTTTTTTTTTGTTTTTTTTTTAACAGCCAGGACAGAATAACAACGAAGACCGGGCGAAAATATGCTCTAAATTACCGCATCGACAAGAAACGAGTGGAGTAATTTATCTGATGCCACCTCTCACAGCTGTTTACGTGACGTGAATATTTAACGTGACAACTAAGATGGCGGAAAAATACAATAGTCCACACTACATTACTACATTGTACGCCTAAAGTTAATTGTTATGTATCCTGGCAATATCGGAACCTTATGAGGACCTTACCCATCGTCCTCAGGGTCATGGATTGGGTTTGAACATTCGCTAAACTTAGTAATAAGAACGCATGATTTCTTAGGGTACATCATTTTTTTTGGACTGCAAAATCCCGCTTCTGTTATTTTAAGTATACAATGGAAATAAAGATTTGTGACTTTAACTTAAATTTGAATGATAAATTTAGGTGACTAAATATAACTTTTTTTATTTAATCAGGGTTCTGTACCTCAAAAGTAACAATGGAACACATACAGGATGACTTCGTTGTCTGTCTATCTGTATTTCAAGGCCCATTTTCTCAAGAACGCGTGAAGGTATCAAGTTGTAATTAATATCAAATACCCTGAGTATATATCTGCAATGCGTACGAGCAGTGAAAAAAATCATACTTCTATGTCAACGCAATCAAAAGATACGGCCGTTTATTCGTAACTCTCGCAAGGGAAACAAAACCTATAGGGTACTTCCCGTTGACCTAGAACCATAAAATTTGGCAAGAAGCAACATCATGTAGCACATGTAAAGGAATAAATCCGAAACCCATAAATTTGTAGTAACATCACCATAAAAAATAATACATGAAAAAACCTTCAACTAACACGTTTACTTACAAGTTCGTGCGCGATCTGACTCGCACTTGGCCGGTTTTTACAATATATATCACATTATTTGCCTGATGCGAAGAAAATATTTTGAAAAAGTTATGGGCTCATATGTCAGAGTGAGAGATCAGAAGGGAAATATTTGGACTACATTTATAAAAAAACCTGAATCATATTTGAAAAGATACTAAATTGTATTAACCGCCGGAAACTTCTTAAGCTATTGTTCTAGTTTTCTATCAGTAATCGTATTCCCATAGTATAAGTTTGGTGCAAGATAGCGTTGTGTGTCAAACTGTCATTGTTGAACCAACTTTTATTGTTTTCACTAACAAATTGAACGATGCATATAAATGCATCAGAACTTTCATTCTCAATGCTCTAACAGGTATTTTTATTAATAAAAAAGCACCCTATTGTCAGCAGCATAAAGTTCCTTATGTATTTCACGAGTCGCGTGTACATGATCACATGCATACTTTAAACTCCGTTAATGTGTTAATTGAATATTAAAACACTCGTTACCACGCCTCGTCAAGTTCCACGTTAAATCTATGCAATTTTATCGGCTTTAAATACAGGATTATGTTGTTTTTCCACAATTCTAGGTCTATAGGGCTGTCAGGAACTAATCAGTTTGAGGAAATACAGATTAAATCAAAATATGAAGAAACAATAGCTGCGCCCCGCGGTTTCACCCGCATAGTTCCCGTTCCCGTGGAGAATACGGGGATAAATTGATTTTATTTTTTTCGTTAATTTTCCAATGTTTTAATAGTTATTCTGCTATTCGGGACGGAAACAAATCCAACAAATCAAAAACCATGGCAATCGGTCCAGCCGTTCTCGAGTTATAAGTGTTGTAACAAACACGACTTTCTTTTATATTATATATATAGATTTTATAGAAACCTCAAAAATTTTAGCCTATATGTTATTCTGATGTATAAGGCTTCTGTGGTAAAGTTTCATTCAAATCCATTCAGTAGTTTTTACGTGAAAGAGTAACAAACATCCATACATCCATACATCCATACTTACAAACTTTCGCCTTTATAATAGTAGTAGGATCGCAGTCATGGAAAAGCTCAGTTGTAGTAAATCTGCCTTCTGTAGGTCGTGGGTTCGATTTCCATCCAGGACAAACATATGTGTGACGTTTAAAGATGTTTTTTCTGTGATGTGTGCTAATACCTATATGTATATTTTTTTAACAAAAAGTATTGTATTTTTGTTCTATAAGTAATCTGGTTCCCATAGTACAAGCTATGCTTAGTTTGGGGTTAGATGACGCTGTGTAAAATGTCTAATATAATTCTTCCTGATAATACCAATCGTATTACATAGAACCTTCAGTGAGTCCAATTGGTTTATTGTCGGGAGTGAAACGGCATTCCTCCATTTGATTAGCAATTCGATTAAAAGAAAAGTGTCTCAAGCAATAAATGCCAAGAGCCGTCCATAAATTTCGATGTTTCTAGTCCCCTCTTCAACTGTGACATAATTTATAGATGACCCAACCTGCAAAATAGTTTGCGGAATTCCCGGAGGTGTGGTAGCCCTCGCGTACGATATTATAAGGCGTGTCAACATTTTTGTTGTTACTGGAATGCGTCCAATTTTAGGCAGTGCAGTTTTGTTTGCGCAGTGATGGATGTGAACGGTTCACTGTGGGCACAACTTGTCCCAAACCGCCCGATTTGTTAATCTGAGTCATGCACCTTGTTTAGGTATGCACCATTACACGCATGTACGTGTGTACATTAAATACACATATACCGATAAGGTATGCTCTCAAATGACGCACGCACTTGATACCAACCGAAATTGTGACTGAATTTGTGGCAAAACGGAAGGGAAGTGTATTGTTTTTCCCCCGTTTTGGGGACAAAGTATGCTCGCTTACATTTTCCAATGTAAAACACACTAATTTTCCGGATATGAACAAGTGGTAATCGGATTAGAAGTACGACTCGGCTACCCGGCTTTTTAGTCATGCACGAGTAAGCTTACTATATAATCCATCAGGATTTATACGGACATACTCTGTTGAAATAACGTGAGGCCAGGTCTTTGTACAGACCGTTCTATATGCAGTGATTAATTTCAAAATCACATTCGAATACATATTTACCTACTTTAAAACGCAACCGTCCAGAGTGTATCAGTCTCAGGCTTTCTGCCAGGTTTTCAAATCCTTTCTCTTATTGTGTTCGCTGCGTGAAAGTCATCCAAAATCAATTATGTAATCGACATTATTACGACGACTTAGCTCGAAATTACAATCACTGACGTTTTTATTGTTTCATTGGGGCACGAAAGGCTTACGGATATTTATTACAGAGATTGTCGTTGCCATTTCACCCAATTTCTAAGAACAATTAAGATTAGCTACAATATTTTCAAATTAAATTTTAATACCACTTTGACCTCACCATTTTGGAGATCAGGAGGAAACGCAAGTAACAATAACGCTTATTTCAGCGTTCCCTTGAGGCGTATTGCGACCTGTTAAGGCTAATAAGGGTTAGGATAAGGGACAAATTAAGTGACAAGGGTTTACGCAACACAATATTAAATTCTTCAACTTGAAAATTCCCAAAAATTCCACTCAATTTTCTGTAAATCATGCGCCATTTGGAATGTGAACTGGGTCAGATAAAAAACTTGGCCGAGGGGCAAGTCTGCTTTTCAATAAACTTGAATAAAGAGAGAGCTAAGCTATGTACCAGCGAGATATGGAGTGAATCGGCGGTCAGTACATACTCTGTACACGACGAGACGTGTAGTTTAAACTAGCGGCATGTCGCTTCTTGCTGTTCATGCTTTTATTTATTAGCCAAGCCAAAGGGCGCGATAAAATTGTCTGTTTTAAATTGTAAGTTCAAGCAATTGTACTTTTTTTTTTTTAATTCTAATTTCAAAGAAAGGTTTCACTGTAACATACCTGTGTGTCCAAGTTTTGATGTGCCAAAACGCTACCTAATATTTATCTTATGGAATAAATAATTTGAAATTGAGCTTGTTGGTGTTATATTTTTTAATAAAAAATATACCTCTTTCGACCGGTTTCCTGCTGAGATATATTTTTGTAAATAAAACTCCCCCATTCTCTACATTTTGGGGCATGTAACATAATCGTAACTCGTCCTCTCCAGTGCTAAAGTGGCCGCTCTAAAGCGTACTGAGTGGCTTCCCACGCCCTGCTTTTATTGTAAAAGAGAATTGTTATTTTGCCACTTCCACCACTTAAATATTTTTCTTCTTGCCATTTTAATTTTGTGTTGGGCACAATAGTGGTTCAAAAGTGGCGTCTGATCGCAGTTCTGATATACAATATAAAGTCTTATGAAGACTGAAATATATACTGATTCTTTCATAATTAAATGCCACTTTCTTGTCACATTTTTTTTTTTTTTTTTGAGTTTCGAAAATTGACGTACTGATAGAGAAATGAATGAAGATCCAACCAACATAAGTGTAAGAAAATGGGTTTATTAAGGAAATTTCTGTTATCATTTTTACGATTTTGATTTCTGTTGCTGCGCCAATATTACGCCCTCATGAATTCGTGACCTGCCTCCACTTTATAAACCGCGAAGGGCTCTCAATAAGTATCGGTTGCGACAAACAAACCTGTCCTAAGTGCAAAATTATTCAAGAAACTCAGTTAAAATTCAGTGTATGTTCGCTCTTGACTTTTCTTAAGCAAACAATCTTACTACTAAATGCATTTGCACATCGCTTCAGACATTTTAATCAAGAGTTTCTCATATTTGATTAAAAACCTATTCGCATCCTGCAGATTGAGTTACGGTAGCAAATACAGACGTCTGGGTAGTGTAGTCTAGAATTAGCTATATCTAAGTATGGCAAGTTAGTGGGACTAGCAGATTAGTGGAATAATAACCTCTATTTTTGAAGTAAACTTTACTTTGTTTCTTTAGAGCAAAGTAACTAAGAACACAATTTAAATTTTTCGTAGTTCTGTTTCTTCATTACATAAGTTTTGTATTGTATAAAAAAATGTCACAGTCAGAGACATGACTTACCTTGGTACCACAATGTCAATGCGAAATAAATGGTCTAAAACTTTATTTTCATTGAATTAGAAGAAATCGTCACCTTTTCCTCATTGCAGATAATTGCAAACCGATCTAATCGAACGATCCAAGATGTTGAGGGTCCAATCAGCCTACGGTTGGTAATAACGCTATCTTTCCCGCCCCGCACCCGCACCCGCCCCCGTCCAACGCAAACAACGTTAAGAATTTAGATCACTCTCTCCCGGTGACCCAATAAGGAATTTGTCCACATCGATTAATTTGTTAGCCATCCCTGACGTGGAGTAGACGGTATTTCTGTTGAACCAAATGTACGGTGAATAATTAAAGCGTATAGGCGCTTACGGTGTATTTTTGGATCAATTTCGAGGTTACGGGTTGTGAATGAGAGGTAGCTTACCTATGGCCTGTGTGGTTGTATGTGACTATGAATAAACTCTATTACTTGTAAATAGCACCACCCAGGTTTCAAAGGGTAGGTACGGACGCTAGCAACTGGACCCCCCAAAACTATGATTTATCAATAAATCAATGGTTATGATTTATTTCCTTCTTATTTACTGATTATGTGAAAATAAACACTTTTTCTATAAATATTTCAAAAACCTATTGCGTTTCAGAAGATCAAAACAATATTTTTGGGCTCATAATGGTATTTTTTATACTAGTGACAGTGCTGAAGGCCCACCTGGTGATAAGTGGTTACCTCCACCTATAAAGCAACAGCAATACTCATCATCTTCCTGCCCTTATCCCACACTAAGTGGGGTCGGCACAACATGTATTTTTCTTCCATTTCCCTCTATCAGACGTCATCTCCGTACTCACTCCTTTCTTACGCATATCATCTTTCACACAATCCATCCATCTTTTCTTTGGCCTACCTCGTGTCTTATATCCTTCCACATCCATATTTAAGACTTGTTTTGTTATATGCCATTCATCCCTCCGCATAATATGTCCATACCACGCTAACCTATTACTCCTTAACCTCTCCGTTACTGGAGCTACTTTCATACTCCCTCTTATATACTCATTCCTAATTTTGTCTCTCCTTGTCACTCCACACATCCATCTCAGCATTCGCATCTCCACTGCATGCATTCTTCTTTCATCCATCCCCTTGGTGGCCCAGCATTCAGATCCATACAATACGACAGGTCTAACAATGGTCTTGTAAATTTTCCCCTTGAGTTTAAGGGGCATTCGGGGATCGCACGCTGTTCCTGAGACCTGTCGCCATTTCATCCATCCCGCATTTATTCTATTTTTCACATCCCGATCAATTTCGCCATCATTCTGGATCAATGAACCGAGGTAACGGAAATCAGAGCAGACTGGTAGGGGTACACCATCTAAGGCTATAGGGGAAAAAATGGAGGAACCACCAAAATCGCAGAACAGGTGTTCGGTTTTTGATCTACTTATTTTCAATCCGACCTTCTCCAATTTTTCCAGCCATTTTCCCAGTCTGCTTTGAACCTCAGTCGCATTTTCTCCAACCAGAACAATATCATCAGCGAAAAGCATGCACCAGGGTGCCTCCTCTTGTATGTCCGACGTCAGTGCATCCATTACCAAAAGGAACAAATAAGGACTTAGAGCCGAACCCTGGTGCAAGCCCACAGCCACATTGAACTTGTCTGTAACTCCAGCTTCAGACCGAACACTCGTACTCGCGCTCTTATACATCGCCTTAACAAGCTTCACATACTTCCAAGGCACTTTTTTCACTTTCATAGCCCACCACAGAACCTTACGGGGAACCCTATCATATGCCTTTTCTAGATCAACGAACACCATATGCAAGTTCTTGTGTGCACGTCTATATTTTTCGCAAAGCTGGCGTAGTGCGAATATTGCGTCCGTTGTTCCACGTCCAGGCATAAACCCGAACTGGTTCTGTGATACTTCACTCTCTTCTCTCATTCGTCTCGCAATTACTTTCTCCCAAATTTTCATACTGTGTGACATGAGCTTTATCCCTCTATAGTTGTTACAGTCCTGTACGTCACCCTTATTTTTAAAGATAGGGACCAGTGAACTACTGCACCATTCCTCCGGAATCGCCTCTTCCTGTAACAGCTTATTGAAGAACAAAGTCAGCCACTTCCATCCATCAACCTTTAGTAACTTCCATACTTCTACTGGTATACCATCGGGTCCCACAGCCTTTCCATTTTTCATACTTTGCACTGCCTTTCTAACTTCATCCACACTTACCTCGTTTACCATACTAATGTTTACAGGCACATCTTCTAGCACACCACTCCAATTATTCTCCTCATTCATTAGCTTATTAAAATATCCCTTCCATCGCTCTTTTATATCTGCTTCATCCATCAAAACCTTTCCTCCCTCGTCTTTAATACATTTTACATGGATAATGTCTCTTGAATTTTTTTCTCGCTCTTTTGTTACTCGGAACAGTTGTTTCTGCCCCTCTGGGCTTTCCAGAGATAAGTACAACTTACTTTGCACTTTTGCCCTTGAGATCGCAACAGCTTTCTTAGCTTTCCTTTTACATTCCATGTAAACTATCCTTTTACTCTCTTTGGTAACAATATCCCTCTCACTAATACCCTTCCATTCTTTAAATGCATCCTTCTTTTCTTTCAAAGCTTTCTGTACCTCTTCACACCACCACCAAGTATCTTTATCCATTCTTCCTTTGCCTTTTGTTTCGCCGAAGACATCTCTAGCCACACTCCTAATAGAAACTGCTATTTCATTCCAACATTCATTCACTGACATCATATCTAAATCATTCATTTCAATCATTTTCACAACCACTCGGTCATGAAATTTCCTCGCATACTCTTCTTCTTCCATTCGATGCCATTTTATTTTAGGTGGAGGTTTTGACTTTGAGACTTTAGCACGTTGGACTTTGAGTCTCACTTCCAACAACAGGAGCTGATGTTGGGAGACCAGTGGCTCACCTGGTATAACTTTGCAGTTTTTTGCATTCATTTTACTTCGCCTCAGAAGGAAGTAGTCGATCTGCGTGCTGTGATTCCCACTTTTGTAAGTAATTAAGTGTTGGTCCTGTTTTTTGAAATATGTGTTTGCTATTGCGAGATCAAATGCTAATGCAGCGTCTAACAAAGTTTCTCCCTCCCTGTTTCTATCACTAAAGCCCCATCCTCCATGTACTCTTTCGTATCCTTCGTTAAATTTCCCTACGTGCCCATTGAAATCACCCCCAATATAAATATCTTCATTCTGTGGTATGTCTATTATTAACGAATCAAAATCCTCCCAAAACTTATCTTTCACTACCTCGTCACATCCAGCCTGAGGTGCATATACACTTATAATATTTAAAACTACGTCACCTAATAATAATTTCACAGCTATCAATCTATCATTCATTCTCTTTACATCCGTCACACATTTTTTCAGTTCGCTATCCAAAACTACTCCCACACCGTTCCTTTTGCCATCACTTCCACAGTAGAAAAATTTATAACCCACCCCAATTTCTCTGGCTTTCCTCCCCTTCCACTTAGTTTCTTGTAAACACGCCGCATTTATTCGTCTCCTTTCCATCACATCCGCTAACTCTCTTCCTCTTCCAGTCATCGTTCCTACATTCCAACTTGCAATCCTCAACTTTACTTCTTGGACTCGCTTCTTACGTTGCACCCGTCCTTGATGCAACAACCCTATCCCATTTCTCACATCCGCCGGGTGCTGCGTTTGCGCGTCGCCTCGGGGGTACGCCCTAGCATTATCGCAATTATCATTCATACTTAAATCCATGTTGTAGAGGTTTTGGCTTATGGTTTTTATGACCGGCCGCCTGCCTGACGTCAACCCTCCTTGGGAATCCCTGTGTGTGTCTAGCCGACGATAACTCAATGGCCCCTATCGTCGCCTTTTAGGCTTTCCACGCTGCCTTGCTATCTCGCCACCGAAAGTGGATTGCCAATTTGCCGAGATAGACTTTATGTTGCACTATGCGAGGGACAGTCGCTAAGGCTTAAGTACCGTAATACTCAAGCCCCCCCCCCTACCAGGTTTGGCCCACGAGCCGACGTGGTTTCCAGGGTGTGGCCGCTGCATGCAGGACAGCTGCTTGGAGCCACTGGTGAGAGTTTATGGGCCATCAACGAGTTTAATTAAAAATTCTACCGTCTATTCAGACCGGCTGGCAGAACTTTCCGCTGATGCCCCACTACACCAATACTAATACTATTAATTAATAGCAATACTATTATTCTAAAATGAAGGTTCGTCACTGGAACATTAGCCATGTTTGGCGGAAATCGGTGGAGTAGATTTCAGCATTTGTATGTTTTATTATATATATAATATACTAGCTGACCCGGCCACGCGTTGCTGTGGCTAACGTTTTTGTAATTGTGACTGTCAAATAATAGACAAATAATTTGCAATAAAATAATATTGCGATCATAAATTGAGATGTGAGCTATCCTATCTTTCAAGTTGGATCAAACTGCACACGGTGTACAAATTTCATTAAAATCGGTTTAGTAGTTAAGGAGTCCATCGCGGACAAACATCGTGACACTTAATTAATATATATTAAGATAGGATTGCTTTTCGATATTTGGTTTTGTTAATTTGCAAACATATCTAGTACGGTTTATCGTTTTTAGGTGTTTCAGGCAGGAAATGGTCGGTGATATCAACTGTTGAGGAAATGCACAGATTCAATCCAACTGCCAATTTATTATGTTCGACTGTTTCGTTGGGTTTATTAGCGGGATAAATAAGTGTGCTTGCAAATCATCATTACATCATTGTGTGCGGTTCGATCCCCGACCACGGCGAACATTGTGTGAGATGGTTCTCACATTGAATAATTTAATACCACCTGCTACTGGATATCTGTGTGTAGATATATGTCGAAATTGATGCCAAAACTCCGTTGAACTTTGAAAAATATTTGGAAACGTCTCTTAAGTAATATGTACCTACAAGATAGCACGTTCTTATTATTAAGTTTAGCGCTTCTTCAAACCGTATTCGACCGTCTATGGGAAAGAACAAGCAAGAAACTCCTAATGAAAAAATTATACAATGTACCCACAAATGTGTAATTATAGTGTGTTGATTTTGGCGTAATAAGACATGACTAATACATTTTACATCGTTGCTATAATTCGAGAAATGGCGTATTTTGTAAAGAGCATTTACAAAATACGGTAAAAATATTATTATTAATTATTATATTAAGGTTTTTGTAAAAATATAATATTATTTCGATAACGCGAAATGTAGTAATATATATATAGAGCTGATAATGATCAGTTCAATAGATATACACTGCGCATTTATCATTTTAACGGCGCCGTTGGACAAAGCCAGCAAATCCCATAAATCCACCGGCCTTATGAACAGAATCCTGCATTATTTCGGTTTATATGCGGTCAGTAGCGTAACAATTATTTTTATTAGACCCGCTTACAGTAATTTCTAAAAAAAACGGCGTAATACGTTGTAATAACTGTTAGCTGTGCCCGCGGCTTCGCCCGCGTGGAATTCAGATAATGTACAGCCTATATTCTGGATGCAATCTATGTCCCCCTGTAAGTTTTATTTTCGCGATAAAAAGAAGTATATATATTATATCCTTGACATCTTTAGACCTTGGAGAACAAGGTCTATACCAAAATTCATCAAAATTGGTTTCTTTTTAAATAATATTAGTTTGATAAGACGTATTACCGTATTTTGTTTGGGGGTTTCCGCTGCTAATGTCTTAGCAGTTCTTTTTTTACATTACTTTTAATACACATATATTTGTAGGTATAATAATCTTTCCATTATTTTACTGACTATAGTATTTTAGGTTTACATTTAGAAATTAATCTGTATCTGTCTTTAAGCGATCGGTGCATTATTATTGCGTCCGGTCGTGATGTTTTCTGAATATAATATAATCTTATATAAATGTACATTACCCACATGCATAATAACGTCTACAGTAGTCATCGACCAGCTTTGTGAGGTCAGGGCGTCCCATCGTAATCAATGCCCGGGTCGTTTGTCCGGGCTTTAATCTGCCATGTGCAAACGGGCAATTGAATGCATAATTGATAGTCGATTGTTTAATGCTTTGCACTGGTATGGCGGTCTCTCAAAATTGATAACAGTCGTATTAACCTCTTCAAGGTGACTTAGGTACATGAAGACTAGCAACCTTTGTTCTATGACTTTTGTCAAAACCCAAGATTTTTTGAAGTGAAAACTTCTATAGGCGCGATGTGCATTTTTTTTTTGATGGAATTTTTTTTTCAGCTAGCCACGCTGTTACCTTTATCGTTATCGACACCTCTGTATTTAAGTATCTGTAGTGTAGTCTGCTTTTGTTTTCAATTCTGTCGGCACTCCCGGAGTGCCACTGTTTTAGTTTTATTGGTCATTTCTATCAATCGTTAGGTCTGTCTCATAAATGTAATATATACTCCGTCTTAACTTGTGCCAAGTGCGTATTATGGCTTAATAAGTGCTTGGAAGTCCAAACAATCATGGACGATAGAACTCCTGAACTTGCTTCGTGGAGAGGCGAAACACAACTCGATTATACAGGATGTTTGGAAGGTCGATGTAAAGGCTTGAAGGGGTGTTAGGTTACCTCGTGGGGCACATTTCTTAGCTAGGTTTTCCTAGCCTAATATCTTAGAATTTCTATATATCATGATAAGTATGATTATTTGATTTTTTTCAAAAATTCGTTAATATTCGTTTATAAAGCTTCGTTCGTCCATAAACAGAATTAAAAAATTAAGCTTATTTTTAATTAATCGACAAAAACACCAATACTATCAAATCAATCCACTACACTGACTATATTGGATATTCTGAAGAGTTACAACTTTTTTTATTTTTTTATTTATTTGGCAAAAAATGAATAGTAAAGCTTGTTCATTCAAACACCAAGAACTCACGCCCTTTCGAATGGTGTATCGTACATACCTGCCTAATTCTCAGAACTAGAGTACGTAAACCAAACCATAGTCCAAAAAAGGCATAAGCTTCTCACTACGTAAGTTTTTATTTAAACTTTAACTATATAATCTTGTATCCTCCAACATAATGAACCCTTAGTTAAAAGAATAAATGAGTATTTTTTTTTATCTAAAATAATTTTATGTTACTACTACTTTATGAAACTATAGAGAAACTATGTAAAGGGGCATCTTCTAAAAATAACATACAAAAAGTAATCAAGGGTGCAATTTCAAAAATTTCGTGTGCGACTCTAAATATTTTCATAACATGCACGTGCATTACATATTCGCCAAGCCTCGGTTTTGGGCGCATAGGTATTTTGTAAATGAAAACAGTTCGCGAGGCAATGCACGCTGGCTTCAACCCCGGGCTATTTATAGACGCCGGCAAAGCGTAATTAAATTCAGTAGGCGGTGGATAACAGCGGACAGTCGACATAGCCACGTTAGTATACTCTAGAATGTTCTTGTATACGATAGTGATGGAGCTAGCTGACTTAGCTGCTGTTCGGGTTCCTCTGCCCATAACAAAGACATCATCCATTAATCAAGTGATGGCGAAAATGTCGATTAAAAAAAACCAAGTGGGAGGGAGGTGAGTAGGATACTTTTGTACCCTATCTTTTACCCTTAAGGTGACATTATTACAAATGAGAATTCATGCATTCTAAAAAATATAGAACAGAATCTAGAACTATCAAGTCAATAATAATAAATTCCTGGCTCATCATGCAGTATATCTATCTATCTTTTATCAATCTCTCTATCTATAGGTATAATATATTATATAAAAATCAATTGCCGTGCGTTAGGTTCGGCTCGACCGATTTGGCTGCTATCTCTCTTCGCTGCTCTCATAATTATCAGGGCAAGATGTGTAGGAAAGATTTTTTTTGGGAAATTCACGGGACAAGTCTAAAGTTGGGGAAAAACTGTTTTTTTTATCATTTTATTGGATTTTTGCCGGGTCCATTATGGAGATGATTAGATATGGAGATTTGTTGTCCTTTGAATAAAAATCTATGTGGTTTTATATATTTATATAACTGTTTTATTCGAAAATAGCCTGGAGCTTACCTTCTAATAAATAACTTTATTATATCGACTTTACAAAATTATTTCCAAATCTAATTAAACACCAACATTTTCCTCAAAACAAACAGAGTTTAATGCATACAAACAATACAAATCCACGTGATTCGATAACCTTAATAAGGTTAAAACGGTTCACAAAAACAGATTTGATCTAGTTTTCGTGAAGCACAAATAATTAGCGTCCAATTAGTGTTATACATACTATAATATTAGTATATCATTGTTTCTCATATTCTGCCTGAACTTAATCTCATTAGGAATTCAAGGGTCAAACGTAAACGAAACATTCACAGTTTGGCGAACATTTATTTGTTACTATTAAATAATTAAGTTTATTTTAAATTAAAATAAATGGTTTGTTTCTACTGTCACCGCCTTTATTTGGTGTCCAATTCTATACTTGCCATCTATAATATTTTCTTCACTCTTGACATATGTGTGCATGCAATGTGCCTTAGGAGCTCCTATGACACGTTATATGCGAACAAATTTCTATACTTGTGCGTGTAAATTTTGACGTCCACTGTCATGTCAAATTGTGGCGCTTCAAATCGACACGTAATTTATCTATCTTTTTATTGTCTATTTATGTCAGTGTATTAATACTATAAAGCACCAAGTATGATGCGTTACCGTATTAAAAAGAGTTTAATCTTGACAGATTATTATTGTCGTATTTACGGTAAGAAGTCTTACGTGGAGTGAGTGTGTGAAAGTTGAATTCAAGTCCAAGTCCGTTTAATCGTATACGGTTTTATTCGGCGATGGCGTATGTAGTTGTTGGACAAGTTCGCACTCACGGCATTCCGGATCCAGTAAACACAATACGTTCTACCTCCAGTAACATCGTCCGTTAAAACAGTCTTGGTAAACTGGCATCACAGATCAGTTGGTAGTAGGTCTACCTTCTGCGCTGTTGGTCGTGGGTTCGATTCCCATTCAGGACAAGCATTTGTGTGACGAACATAAATGTTCTAGGTCTGGGTGTTAATAGGTATTATATATTCATGTATGTATTTACAATTAAACCTATGGATGTATTCTATCAGTTATTGGTTTCCATAGTACAAGCTACGCTTAGTTTGGGGCTAGAAGACGCTATATGCAATACCATGAATATTTATTTATTTATTATCTGTAGTAGCGGCGGATTCGATAAACCCATCCTGTAAATACGGACCTTCTGTGTGAACGCGCTCTTGACCAAATTTGTGATTTTAATCCTGACTTGAACATTATTAAGGCTATTACATTTCTATGAACGTACTGTAAGTAGCCATTATGGCGAACGCTCGGAAAGTTTACCCGTGTTTATGTGCACCTAGGCGCTGTTAGAAGATTATGTTACTGTGGTCAAAACTTGTAGTCCAAAATCAGTTAAGTTACGTGTGCTCCTGCATGTCGATCGACAGGAGACTAAAATCTCAGTTTATTTATCGCATACTTCTGGATCCACGAGATTTTAGAACTAGTTTTGTTATTATAAGTTTAAATTGGGTGGCACAAAATCAATATTATCTATTATATATTTATTAGTTCAAAACAACGTATAGATACAGATATATATTATTCAAAACAACGTATACACATCGATACAACATATTTTACATTATACTGTGATTTTACATAACAATCTGATGGTAATTATGCACAGGTGAAAACTTTTTGTGATTTTAAATGCCACGTTTTTTTGGTACATCACACGAATATTACAAAGGCGAAAGTTTGTATGTATGTGTGTGTAGTAGTAGTAGTAATAACTTTGTAGGCAGGAGCCCTGCCTACGAAGCTAGGGATCCCGTACTCAATTCCTGGCCGGGGCAATCCTTGTGCATGAGCGTAAAGTTTGTTCTCGTGTCTTGTGTTTCGTCTGGGGTATGAGTGTGTTAAACTTTACAGCCTTTCTCACTAGTTTGTAGAATTCTTGAGATAAAATACCACCACAATGGGTACGTGCAGTATAGCACTATTGAATCTTGATACAATGTTGTGGTCCCATGAGAAGCCTGCAGACCAGCAATGGCTCCAATACTGCGTTAGCTGCACTGCAGCGTGAATAAATGAAGACAGAGTGTCCGTCCATTCAAGGACAATGGGCAATCGAGTGCTTTCAAACGGCCACGGGGAGACAAACAGCCTGAGATATAGCCAGGTTTAACTGTTAGACGCGGAGCCAGTGGGGAATTTTCCACTTTAAATGAATATATAAATGTTCATTAACGTTTTTACTACTAGATACTACTGATAGAATACTTATATAGTACATTTTTTTAAATAAATAAACATGAACAAAAATCTGTGATCATCTTTCCTGGGTGGGAATCGCACCCACTACCTACAGCGCAGAAGGCTGAGCTGTGAGGTCAGTCACTTTAAGCTGGAAAGCTTTCTTGTTATCCCGAAAAAGAGAAGATATTTTTTGATTTGCAAGAAACACAACTTCTGTCAGATTTTTTCCTTTTGTTGTTGATTTTTGTGGTAAGGCGGTAAATTACTAACATAAAAAGTGAGTAGAGTAGTATCAACATAAAATAATTCCGAAAACATTATCATTCGGCGTAGAGCTGCTTGCTTCATCAGGAATGTACAAGGTGAGAAAAGCACCTGGCTCTCGAACTATGAGGACAGTCATTTAAGTAAGTGGCTCTTCAAGGACAGTAGGCGTCCAATGCTCATAATTTACGGTTTGGCTCGCACCCAGCCCCGGCGAGCTGGACAATGCGTCAGATAATGCGCAAGGTTATTGCTGTCTCCAAGACAGGAAATGACAATGCAAACAATTGGACGCTTTCACACCTCTGGATTAGTACTCGATCTATTATCTTCTCGATCCTTTTATCCATACAGGGTAACGGTAATATTCACAGATTTTTGAGGGTGCAATTGCTCGCGTCCGTAGATGGGAACCCTTTGAGTCCCTACGTACCTCCTGGGTAGTGCCGAAGGAGAAGCTAAAAGTAGCAGTAGAACTTTTAGAAAGTAGCAGTAGAGCAATTCTTGTAAATATACCTATTTAGTTTGTTTATTTATTTCGCGTATCTCTGAAACGGCTCTAACGATTTGGATGAAATTTTGTGGTTTGCTGTGGTTGTGGTTTTGCTGTTTAAGTTTACATGTTAATTGTATTCCTTGTAAAAACACAGTTTTCTACAAGAAAACGTTTTACACAAAAAGAACTGTCGCCCAGGTACTAAAAATAAAAAAAACACAATTGTTCTTGCGACCAAACGCCCCTTGCCCACGGCAACCATAATGAACCCAAAACTATTCATAACATTAGCATGGAAATGTTGTAAATTTATCAGCGCAATCAAGGCATTGTACGTACCGGCGCAGCGCATAACACCAGCACCACCCAGATAAGAGGCGGGCGCTACCGGCCTGATGTATGTAACGATACGTTTTGACGATAGCCGGAATTATACTACTCGTAGTTAGGTTAGTTGAAGCAGACCATTGAGAGTGATTTATAAAATAATTAAGTATTTGGCGCACATAACCCGCAGTTGGTGAACCAGAGCGATTGGATTTTTTTAGTGGTTTTAGGACATATCCGGCTGCAAGATTTTGTGTTCATGGAGTTTTTACAAATAACTGACAGTTACAAAACATTACAAAGGTTTGTATTGTGAAAAGCACTAAGAAAGTTACATTAGAAAAATTAATATGGTCGTTAAGTTTTCTTAAAATTTCTAATGTTCCGCGCAACTTTCTTAATTTTTTTTCTTTCATAAGTACGTTTTCCTGACAATAACAAACACAACAAAAAATAATTAGCAAAATTGGTCCAGCCGTTCACGCGTGATGCCGTGACCCGGGGTTTGACAAGAGATATTGAAAAGAGTATGTTAAATAGGCACAAAAAATAATTACTTATTCACTTTTTCGGGATGAAAACTCTATGCCGAATTTATCCAGGGTATGAGGTCCCTTCATAGCAAAATTCATCCAAATCCGTTCAGCCGTCGAGGCATGAAGATGTAACAAACATACAGTAAAACTTCCTCATTTATAATATCAGTATGATATAGTCGTCTATATCTACCATTGTGATGTACTGTCAATGTTTCCCCGTCGGCAGGCGTCGTCGGGCGGCAGGTTCGTTGTCCGCGGCGGTGTTCAGTGAGTCCACACGGCCGCACACAGAGCCCAGATAAAGTTGTCAACGCCATGACAACTATATTGGGGACCAAGTTATAAGAGCGGGCGAGATCTTTGCCACCAATGTACAAACTTTAAATAAAAACAAAGCTTCTAAAATACAATGTGCAAAACAATTTTACAATTTTTTTTTCTATCGCACTTATTCGTGTTTGTTTGGTGCGTTTGTTTATGTTCGTTACTCCATCACATTCAGACGGCTCAAGGTACCAAAATCTGGTACTAAGATAGCTTATATCCTGGATTAACACATATATATGCTACTTTTGATCCCGGAAAAACTGCGGATAAAACCGCGAGACCCAGCTTTCTAAATTCCGTTAATTAGCTTATTGTATTTTCATTAAACTGACCAGAAATTACTTAGTTCAGTATTCTTAATATGATGGTTGAACAAGAGTGTTGGAGCAAAATAATATAAGTTAACCAATGAACATTTTCTGTTTTTTAACATACCACAATATATTCATAGAGCCACATTATTTGCACACATGTTGCCGTGTCCCACCGATACTTGAGATCTAAAGGAAAAAATAAGTTTTTGTAATATAAAACGTTTTTCATCTTTCCAATGTGATTTTAGTGCTGTATTTTCCAGTATATTTTCGATTACTTACAGCGACACTATAAATAAGCTTATTACTTCTGCTTGTCTGCTTCAGTCTGCTCTGGCGGTTGCGCTTCGCCGGTGCACTTACTGTGGGTGCATTGAATGTGTTGTGGACAGAGCGTCTTCATTATCTTTTGCTCATATATATCACACTAATAGTATAAAGGCGCAAGTTAGTATGGTGTGTATGTTTGTTATTCCTTCACGCTGAAATGGCTCTACAGATTTGGGTGAAATTTGGTAACAGTGTAGCTTATATCCTGGATTAACAAATATACTACTTTTGATCCCGGAAATCCTCGGGTAACACCGCGGGGTGCAGCTAGTATCGCTATAAATAGCATTCTTACGTACTCGTACATATTATAGAAATATCATGTAACTTAGACGGCTTCTTAGTTGGTAGTAGACCTGCCTTTGGGTTCAATTGCAGGCCAGGAGACACTTTGATTAGTGATCATTAAGTTTCATCTCGTGTCGTTTTGTCTTGTATTTTTCCATGCCATCTGAGAAAATCCTAGTGCAGAGGCATAAGTGTGTAAATGTATGTTACTTACTACAATAAAGCTCCTGATTTCGTCTAAGATGACCCAGATGGTGTCTCCCAACTCGTATTTATATGAATGGTCAACATTAGAACATCATCCCGCGCACAAGCGTCCCGATTAGCAGCGACCCAAGCCGAGGTCCGTACTTAGGTACGGACCTCGGCGCACTTAGGTGGTGCCCTTGGTTCGCTGTTTTATTATTAGTTTTAAGCCGTTGGAGAGCCTTCCGCTCTCGCCAAAAACTCAAAAAAGGCCATCTGCGGAAGTCCAGTCAATAAAAAAGAACATTATCTTGGTGGTGAAGTGGAATGTTTAAAGGAAGGCATTTGTCCTGTTGTCCAAATGCGTCCCAAAGGCTAGCAACACTAAATAGATACATTCTCATTTCAATGAGATTAATATAATGTGTTAATAAATAATTGCATAATTATGACTTTTGTTAGATTAATCGTAATTAGCCAATTGCTAATATCAATAATGGTCTAATTAATAAAATAAATAAATAATAAACGTTTACACACTCATACCTCTGCACTAGGATTCCCTGTGTCGCAGATGGCATGGGGACAACCCGGGACCCCTCGCTTCGAAGGCAGGGCTACTACCAACTAAGCCACGGTGTCATATAGTCCTTATTCTTATTTTCTTTTAACTGAAATGATTGATTTGTGCATTGTAATTTCACAGAACTCCTAATATGTAATTTGTATGTTATAATCACAAAGAAATGGAAAAATGCGAGTTTTATTTTTATCGGATTTTACGATGTCTATTCCCAAAAGAAGTACCAACTCAGCCGTTATCCTGGGCTGTCTAGCCTGAGAGCACACAGCTATAAACATAAATTCAGTTGGATATTTCTCTTTGTTACAGGTAATGCAGACGTTTCAGCCCAAAAGCGATGCGGTAGTATTATAGATTACCGAATGGATACTTTTGGTTTGAGCAAGCCGTATTGCCGTAGGTGCGACAGGAGCAACCTAAAGTAGCAGTAGAATTTGTGCCTAGTTCTGCGTTGCAGTGGAAAGGTATGGGTGCCGGTGAAAATACAGGCGCATGAGACGTTACGTCCCCGTTCCAGAATGATGGGTGCAATGCAATACGAATTGTTTTCTCTTATTTCAGTAGGGGAGGTGCTGAGTTGTATTGCCTAAAAATGATATGACATAAAAAGGAACGATGCCCGTTTGCAATAAAAACCTTAATAAAGTCTGGGTCTGGGTTTCGCGGACAGTCGTATTAAACTTCAGGAATGATAACCGTATTTCGAGGCACTTGATTAAATAGGCGAGTATATAGCGGAATATTAACTGTTGAATTCGGCATGTTTACCTTATTGTTATCTCTTCATGTTGTTTCATTTTATTATTTGTTGATTCGTATAAAGTCTGTCAATGTGACGATAGTGGACTCTTGGCAAGGAAATCAATGCTGTCGTAAGCTTACCACTTAACATAAAATTAACTTAAGCTAACTTCTCGAGTTAAAAGGAATGAATTTAATGTGATCACTTATATTTTTTTATGTTACTGAAATGATTGGTCGGAAAAAAGGCCCACCTGATGATAAGTGGTCACCTCGGGCCATCACGCCTGTGATAACCGGCTCTCACACCCTTCCACCGGATCACAGCAATACAAGTGCGTCACTGCTTGGCGGCAAAATACTAGGTGTGGAGGCAGTACTTCTTCGGACAAACTTGGCACAAGTTCTACTGCTACTTTTAGTTGTTCTGGCAGCACCCAAGGTGTACGTGTAGGGCTAAAGATTTCTCACCTACGGACGCGAGCAACTGAACCCTCCACAATGCGACAATATGAGCTCTCGAGAAATGGCCCTTTAATGGCGTAAAGCTACTTTTTTTCAATGAACTAGAAAAGTATTTTATCCCAGAGGTTGTTTCATATTTTTTTCTTTTCACTCAATCGTCTCGACCTTAGTGTGAGGTCAGACAAGGTTGCTCCGGCTACATTATACTTCAGACTATTTCTATTTTGAGCCAATTGTTTTCTGTATCATGGAACATCAAAGAATGAACGACGTTACAACTCACTCGGTGAATGAACCATGAAAACCCCCTCAAATAGATTTTCTTGTTTCAATTTACTCGATTCTTTGAATCTTAGTTAGAATTAGGATCACGTTCACGTATTATGCTTAATTAAGTAATTATATTTTAAAGCTTTTTGTTAGCTTATTATTAATAATGAAGTATAATTACATACAGAGTTAAAGAAAGGAGCTTTTACTGAAATATATTGTATAAATCTTATAACACCAACCTAATCCATACCTTAACTAAAGATTATGACACAGGTGCTTAGTTATCCTGTTCCTTGGATCAAGACAAAATTACTAAATATTTTTGGTTTAATAATTTATGGCATTATATTTATATGGCATTATATTTGTTTGTTTTAAATGTTGACTTTGCTTCGTAATCGATCGAGAGATTCGTCAACTGTCCTGTTAAAGGCTCCAGAAAATACTTTATTTCAATACTCAGCACATATATGGAAACGACAATTTCTAAAGAGAAAACAAAATCACGCCGACATATTGCTAAGTTGATTCAACAGACATTACACTAAGTACATCGTTATAGGATTGAAACCTGTGCAGACAGTAGGTATATTGAGGTCAGTATACGTCTACACAGGGGCTAATGTTACAGTCCTTACACGTGTCTCCTGGATGGTGCGAAAGAAGACTAGTACAGTAGAACTTGCCACCATACGTGGTAATCTGTTGCCAAGCACCCGCATTGCTGTTACGATGGGACAGCCTTCCACCGTAACAGCAATGCAGGTAAAATTACATGCGCATGAGACGTTACATCCCCGCCTCGTAGTAAAGGAAGTAACAAGATTTTAGTTACATTAAAAAATGCTCACTTAAAAACTGCACAGGATCCATTGTCTTTCCCTACTAGTTGTACAAACAATCTAATATGATGGTACAAGCACTGTCTATTACATTGCCTCGAAAGTTTTATAGCGATATAAAACTTTGAAAATAGCTGCCTCGACCGCCGCTTTGCGCAGTAGTATCGTTAAAAAGTTTCAGGTGAAGTGACATCCTAGCTATATGAGCTGTACTTATATAAAATCAAAGTATAAAATTAAAAAAAAATAGGTTTTTACGTGAACAATTGTACGCAATGAAGAATAAAAAGAAATCCCTAGCAAGGGATTCGTCATAGTCCCTTCACAACGTCACGAATTCTTTGAGACTTTAGCTTTCGAATTTTGTGATTGAATTTTGGATGTCGATATGCAGCTGCAGCATCAAATTGTATCGTCAGTTTTCTGAATTTCTTCCCACTATGGAAGCAAATCTAAAAACGTATTCACGTCAAACTACTTGGAAACGTCATTTAGTAAATTTATATTATATTATGATATTTATATTACTAAGTTTATATAGTAGGATATATATTATATATTACTCACTTTAGCGCTTGTGGATTACCTGTGGTCTGGTTAACAAAAGTTTAAGTTCATTGAATTCCACAATTCCATTCTACGATTAGACGCGTGAGTGCGTCATTGATGGATTTGAGTTTTATTAAATCAGATCAATCACTGTCAAACTCACTTTGAAGGTGAATTTATTTTATTTCGTTTTTGGGAACATATGGGCCTATTGAACAGGTAACAAAAGACATATGATATTAGATTTTTATATATAGATTATTATATTACTACTAGCGGATACCCGGAAAGAAATACATTTTGTGCCTAATGCATTGTTTTAGTGGTCTTAAACCATCTTCGCATCCATTGCCTTTCTAATGAAACCTGTTTGGTCCACATTGGTTGGTTGGTTTCGAAGTCTATTACGGAAATAGGTAGAATATATTTATGTGATTTATATTTTAGGATGCAATCATTACTTTTAATACGACTTAAAAAAAACAAGGCGCTCTGAATTCGGCTGTATCTTTTACGCGATAGCTTTGCCAATTATGGCAGATCTGGATGTTTTTTTTATATCATAGGGTGTACGCCTCCGAGGTATTCCCATGGCTGTTTATTACCCCTAAGGCCGTAAAATGAGCGATGAAGTGTTGTTTTCAGCTTATTCTATTTTTAAATCAGTTATTTGTTATTGGTCCTTGTCATGGGGTGGAAAGCCTTTAATGTATGTCTGCATTTTGCATTTTTACCATCTTCGAGCGTGTAGCTTTTGTTATTGCACACATAAGACGCGTCATCTGTTACATCCTGCTCCTTATGAAACATGTTTCGACATGCCCTCGAAGCAGGATGTTTCGAGCGTGTCGTTTATGAACCCCTACTGGTGCTTTATTAAACTGCATTTTCTCATCAAACCAACAATTTGTCTTCTCTTTGTACATTATGTGTACACAAATCTATATATATATACATATATATAATACAATGAATATACACTAACAGTCACATTTCAGTTGATAGTAGTTGTGCCTTCTTCACTAGTCGTGGATTCAATTCCCAGGACAAACATTTGTGTGACACACATAGATGTTTCATCAATCACATACACAGGGGTTCAGACAATTGGAGTACGCTAGCAAAATTCAAAGAAACTGTTCAGCGCCGATTTTCAGAGTACCCTAATACTAATACGGTAATTAAACAGTATTTTGTAATATTTTTTATTGAGAAGTTTAATTGGAGAACACTTTTGATATTGCAACGACTAGGTACTTATGTTTTATAGTAATAGACCAACTATAGAAAGCTTGCGCGGAAACCACGAAAGCAAAAGAGAAAGTACGCTACAATACCGCTGCCCTCTTAGCGTTTACATTTAGTTCTCGTGAATTATTTAGACACAGCATCAAACACTTTGCGCAAACGTTGGACAACAGTTCACTACCGTTATCGTATAACTTGTGATTCTATACTATTAACAGAATACAATGGTGTGTACGCAACTCGTTCTGTCTGCCGGTTGCATGGTCTGTTATTTAGCGCAAACATTGTGTTCCTCTCTCGTACACAGTTATTATGCTTTCGTTGTAGAAGTTCTAGATTTCGTGTTTCGATAGCTGGGTATTAGGTGGCAAGGCGGCAGAGTACTACTTTAAAAAATTATAGCCTCTTATCTTTTACGTTACAGGGTGAATAGTATATAATTTTACCTGCGTTGCCCGTCCTTGAAGACAAGAAACTAGTTTAGGCAGTCAGTTAAAAGTTTTTTGACGTTTTGTAATAACTTAGTTGGTTCTTGTACATACTAGCTGTGCCCCGCAGTTGACCATTCTACTGGAAAAGTAAATTTTCCGGGATAAAAAGTAGCCTGTGAGCTATTCCAGTCTATTATATATCTCTGTGCCAAATTTCATTCATCGTACAGCCGTTTTGGCGTGATTGAGTAACAAACATCCATCCATCCAAACTGTCACATTTGTAATATTGGTATGATCCATATAGTTCATTCTACCTACCATTATCACCTCTCTCTAGCCTCTAAGGGTTTGCTAGAAGAAAACTCTTGTTGGCTCTCCTTTATTCATATTTTTTTTGATTCTGTTGGATGAATAAAAAGTCGCCCTATATTTTTACGTTGTCTGTATTATTTGCCTGAATGATTGAATGCAGCGTCAAAATCCGTCCGTACTCGTCGGCGGGTCAACGTGCTCTGACGCATCGGCTCAGTGGCTGTGAAGCGGGCATGCGCGCACTCACACGTGATAACGCTCCCGCGCATCGTGCGCAGCTTTTTACGGACCGGTTGTGTGGATCAATTACTTGACTGTTTTGTTCAAGTTCGTTTGAGCACTGCTTATGATAATGAGTTTGAAAGATTAATGTGGTGTACCCTTTATACGTTGTGGTGTTACGCTTTGTATGATTGTAGGTTAAGCGCTTTTTCAGTTCGTTCTCATTAAAGGTGTGGCTTTAATGCGATTACGCCTGGTAATCTGCCGCCAAGCAGCGGTGCACTCGCATTGCTGTGTTCCGGTGGAAGGGTGTGGGTGCCAGTGAAATCACAATCACGAAACGTACTCCGTGTTGGGTGACGGGCGCAACGGGGTGCGCCTTGGTGCTTTATTACATTAAAATAAGATTATGTATAGCACGTACATCTGAGCGCAAGAAAGAACTATTGATAATACTTACATAAAGCTAATTTTTATAAGCGAATGACAAAACACTCGATCAATAAACTTGTTATAATCGGCCGAATCGACTACATCCTCTAATAATAATAACACTTACGTTCAATACCTATAATAAATAAATCACTTAAAATATATATTAGCTCGGTAATGGCAATTAATAATAAAACCTTACTCAATTTACGCTCGAAGTGTCCATGTAGGCTGACGCTGACCTAAAGCGTGCTGAATTTAATTAAACACCCGTCAAAGGGTGAGATGAACGAGCGATGTATGTCGAACATAATTTGAAACTCGCGGGTCGCTTGAGCGCAAGATACGCACACTAGCGAAATGCCCGCGGCTTCAATCGGCCGGTATTTGTTTCCACGAAGGAATTTACATTCTCACTAATTTAGTCATTCCCATTTTCGTTATCGTTCCCGTTTCCGTTCCCGTTTTTGTTATCCGTTCCGACAAAATACCGATGAATGAAATTTTCTTGAATAGTTTTTAACATCAAATGGTATTGTGGCTTATTATATAAAGCTGGGTATATACAATGTTGCTGACTATTTTTATAACAACAAATTTGTATTCAGTATTTTTGTAATATGCATGTGTATCCTGCTTGCCCTATCCTACGGAGCCCAGACCTGACCATTGACTGAATCTCATAACTCAAGGTTTGCCAGAAAGCGATGGAGCGCAGGTGAAGCGCATAGAATCCCAAACAGCTACTGTGCTTAAAGACAGGTATCGCTGATGCAGGCTATAAAGCTTCCAAGCTCAAATGCACCCGGAACGGTGGACAAAGATTTCCACCACCGATTGAGAGCCGAAGGCACGGCCGGCCGAAGAACGAAGCGACGACACATTCTTCACGTATTGGCCAGAAGAGGCACTCTTAATTGTTAGGGACCCAAAACATAAGTCACGGTTATCACAAAAAAGTTTGTCAAAGTCAGTCGGATCCCTCGCTTCGAAAGCAGAGTCGCAAACCAATTTTGCTGCAACCGTTAAATCTAAATTAATTGTCATGAACACGGTACATCTAATTTTATTTCATGGCATTTTTACTACGTATACACATGCGGTGATCTATGTGTCTCGTTCGTGAAGCATTTATTACAAGCCGACATTATACGTTCTCACGTTTTGGCCATCAGTCAATGAACATTCACCGCTACATAGTTATAAACCGTAGCAAAGTAGCAAATTAGTTCCTCTAGCTTCTGCCTGTAGCTTCGTCTGCGTAATAGCTACGAGTGTGAAAATATTCCTATGTCCTGGGATAGACTAAAATTCTATCTGCATCACTCTTATTGCTGTTTGTCGGGTTTAAAGCGTGGGTGCCTGTGATTACAGGCGCGTGAAACATTCCATCCTCGTGTTGAGTGATGGGCGACTTGGATCTTTCCATACCTTGGGGGAGAATCTCATTTTTAGTTAGTGTACAATAGGTGGAGGGCTCATCTCTTGTTCTTTTTTTCGTAGCATACCGCTCTGCCACGGGGAGACGGGGAGACAGAGCAGTTACGTGGAATCACCCATTAAAACTCCACGGTCTCCTCCTCTGCCGCTTAGTGGGAACACGGGAACGTTTGCACATATTTCCGTGAACCCGCCGCGGCTGTCCGTTTCCAGACCCCTCTCGTTTTGGCATCGAGTGCCACTCCTCTGTTTGCGACACGCCAGGAGATATGACGCGTCGCAACCACCTCGGGGACCAAGCTCGCGAAAGGGTGTTAGATTACTAGAACGCGCTCACTCAGAACGAGATGAAGGGCCTACCCCTGACTGAGTGAAAGTCAATGCGTTCCGTCACTAAAAAAATTTCTCAAGTAAAAATTTGAGATCCAAATATTGATTATAATGTTTATTAATACTTCAACCTTTTGTAACCTTTGCTCGACTGTCTGGCCTTTTTGGTTGCTAGAAAATATAAATTTATAACAAGTATTAAGGTGACATTCCATTGTTACAGACTTGGCTACTAGTCAATGAACATTAAATACTTCATAGACATTCTCCTCTACAAAATTACATTTCGTTACATATAGAAAACACAAGACATTTTATACCTGATTTTTATACTACGTATTAAATTTATTAACATATATTCTAAGTTTCACGCTGTAAAGCGGAATTTGGTGGAGAAGGAGGACCTTTTATTATGAAGTAAACGTACCAATTTTCGCAAAAAAAAAATCTGAATCTGAAGAATAGTAAGGCTGTAATCTAGATGGCGCTGTGTGAAATTTCCATAAATATTTATTAATTTATTGTATTGTAGGTGAATAAATTAATAACAGGTAAAACATCTCACTCGGCAACTAACCACTAGGCGATATCCCTACTGAAATCTGAAGTCGCGGTCGCCAGTCGCGGCATCTAAAAACGCCTCTATAACAGTGGTCACGATTCCGGCGAGTCACGACACGACATACAATGAAATGTTTAGATAAGGCCCCACCTACTGATAACGATTTATTTCAATTTCCACTTTGCCAAGTTTCGGGTCACGCTGATGACTTTGGGGATTGTTGGAGATTCAATTTGACTTTTGGAGTTGCTGTTTTGTTATCTGTTGTTTGCCTGTTTGTGTTGTGCCTCGAGTGTTTCGTATAATCATAGTGTTGTAATCATAGGGTTTGGATGGAAGGGGCAGGTTCTGAGCCATGAGAGTTTCAGCCATAGGTATTGATTAGTTCTAAAAGAACATTTACAGGTTATTCAGTAATTCATTGTAACTCTATATCAAGAATTTTTTAATTACGTGATATTTGCCGACCCCCCCTTCTCCCCCACGTGAGATTGGGCGAGATTCGGCTCGACCCCCTCCTCCCTAAACACCTCACGTAATTAATGTACGCCCCCTTAGCAGCAAGAAAAACTAAATTCTGACTCAGTCATGAATACCAACATTTTTTTTTTTTTAATTTTCCCATCTCGAACCATATCTTGGAACAGACGTTATCTTAACGAGTAAGACTAGCTAAAATGTGAAAACTGACCATAATTAGACATATCTAAGTGCATATAATGTTTCTAAGAAGCTCCTGTGACACGTTATACTAGTATGCTCATAGATATGTTTACGTGTGTGTAATATTTGACGTGTCTAAACGATACTTGAGATATAGAGTTTGTGTTTCTTAATCCTCCATCCAAACTCTCCAATATGTTTGCACAACATAAATTTCATTCAATTTCGTATATATAAGTACGTCACATAAAACATCTTGTTATCTTTAACTACTGGCGAAATATAATACATATGCCATCAAATCGGCACTTTGGTCGATAAAATCTTTCAATATTACTAACTATTATTATTATTTGGCATCTTCGTTAGTTGAAGCTAATTTAAAGACTTTTTTTCTTTTTTCATTTTGTTATTTTACGTGATATTTTGATAAACCACACATTGCCTGTAAATAAATAAAAAAAATTGCAAAATTTACCATTGGATCATCCTGAAACTTAAGTTCGGAAAAAACAAATTTACATTTTGTAAAATTACTTTGATTCTGATTAGGATTGAATCTGCAATGCCTCAAAGCGCTGCGTTGGTTGCACACTTCAGTGGAGTGAGTACAGAAAATAAAACCCGTTATGAAATGTGGAATGGAATGAAAACCATTGCGGGTTTCGTATCGAATCGCCTCGATTGCAGTTAAATGGGATTGTTTGTTTCGCGTTGGTCATTCGAATTTAAACGCCTTTGTTTCCGTCGGAATTGACATTTTATTGCGTTTTAGGGTCTGTCACTATTATTACTTTTTATTACTCCAATGTACTCGTACGCTTGCAAAGTGACAAGCTGTGCTTTCTACCAACTCGTAATCAATGTTTCAAAGTTTCGAAATAGCATTAAATAAATTGCTGAAGTTGAAGAACTATTACTTCGTCAGCTAACTTTATAGGCAATAGCAGAAACTGTTCAAGCAATTTTCCGAAGTTGGCGACTTTAAAGAAATTGTTGTCACCGAGTTTGCCGCAATTTCACTTCAAAGGATATCAGTTCTATTTCGCTGCATTGCCGACAAAGAGCCCTCATTATCGGCGTTTGATGTACTACGGGGGCTTGTGGTAATACTGTTTCACACCCTAACAGCGTGGTTGATAACAACCATAGCGCTTCGCCAATATGAATCCATTTTCTTTAATTCCATCTTCTTTATTATTTTCTCTTGTATCTTTGGGCAACGCAAAATTTACACGCACAGATGCATGTGACGTGCACTTTTAACGCGCATTTCGGGTGAGTAAGTAGCCAACTATGGTGTCGAAATCTTCAAGCCATCTGAAGGCCTGCTGTTCTTGTCGATTTACATCACCTCCGAAGTAAGGTAGAGCTTAGCTCAAATGCCACTAAATGGTCACCCAACGAACTACGTACCAGGTGGATCGTCGCTTAAGCTTAGATAGTAGACCAGATCAGTAAATAACGACTGGGCAACAAACAGCTAATTTAAAAATTGATTCATGGCTCCGAGGCATAGTTAGTAGCCCTGCCTTCGAAGCGACGGGTCCCGGGTGCGATTCCCGGCCGAGGCACACTTTGTGTGGTGAGCGTGAAGTTTGTTCTCGGGACCTGGGTGTTTGTCTCGTGTTTCTGTGTTTGTCCATGCCATCTGCGGCTCAGGGAATAAAAGTGCAGAGGTATGAGTGTTAACGATGTTTTTTTTTTGACAGCTGTATTTCTTTCATCACTTATTTTAACGCTGTTAAAAGTGGAATTTTATCATGAAATTTCTATAGGGCCTTCTTGGCAGTACATCCTATCAAATTAAAAAAGAATCAACGAATTGAGAAAATCTTCCTTCTTTTTAAGTCTGTTAAAAACAACGAGAGCTGTTTGACTACCATCAGTTTCCATTTGTCCATAATGATAACTTTGGTCTCGTTGCGTAGATGTAGAATGATATTTGATAAGATAAGAAATATTTGCGAATTTCTATTTGCCTTTAGTAAACCAGTCTTAAGTACGTTTTACATGGAATTCTGCTCAAATTCACTTGTGGTTTGCTACCCACGTCACCTGCTCCACGCGATTCCCCTTTTCCTAATAATTGACATAAAGACAAGGGTACAATATTGTTGTGTTTTCATATGGTATTATGTTATCTGTGGTTTCAGCACTGAAGGATTTCCTCTCTTGCGTTGAAATATTGAACAGTTACGTCACTGTTGTAACGCTTGATGCCTGGCTTGAGGCTTTGCTAAGAAAGTCCTTCAAAGATAGAACTATTTTTTTATGCCAACATAAATTTCAGTACATATTCTTTAAAAGGATTTGAAAACTGCGTTAAGCTTCCCTTCATAAATTCTAATACTAATATGCAGTTAAAAGTAATTTATAGTTAGTAGTACCTTATTAGCCCACAAAGCCAAAATAGGCCTGATTTATATTTATCCCTTCGCCTACCATGTAATTATAGTTCCAATTAGTTGTAACCTAAAACCAAACTAAGCCTAATAAATCTAACGAAACCACCCATAAAGGCAGCGCGCTCAGTTTTCACACTAGCCATTTGGCAACACGAAACCGAAGAGCTTTGCCAAACTGTACAGAAAAATTTGAATTCGCAAAGTTGCTGAGAAATTTTAATATAAACGAGCGAAGTTCCAAAGCTATCCAATAAATAAACGTTAATGAATCAAGCGCTTGACAGTTCAGCTAAAAAGGCTAAAGTAGGCCAATGCCTCTCCGAAAGGTATTTTGAGAAATAAATTTTGGAAGGGCATAGATAATATGAATTTGCTTATTTATCGCTAACAATGACTATTATTTTACATGTTTTACTAATACTATTAGGTATCGGTAATCTGGATCTAGTGGCACAAGCTATGCTTAGGGGGAGCTATATATATAATATAACGATGTACAATATATGATATTTCATCAAAACTGCCTGTTATTTGATATATCTGTGTGCATTAAATGTGCGTTATGATCTTCTCTAAACGTGTACTCACACGAAAATGTATATTTTTTAAGGAACCTGTATTAATCATTGAGTAATTATATTTGAACTTTGTCCTCATATTATCTCGTTGGAACATTCTCAGCAAGCACCTTTTATGAGACATCTTTAAAATATTTTCAAACAAAAACTATATTCGAGTGAGCTAACATAACAACTACAATTACAATAACAATGCTACAACAGTGAAAGTGAACCGGAGTAGTAGACAAGATATACGAATGGTTCCCAGAACTATTCCCATGAATATACATGAGCAGTTACGATTATTGTTCTAATGGATTACGTCATTGCAAAACAAGATATTTGCGGAAACCTATTTAAAGTTTTTCTAAACTAGTCCAAGTCCAATTCATTAACGGAAATCGCCGTACAATGTATTTTATATACAATATGTATGTATTATGTCGGTACTCTGGTTCCCATAGTATACTTAGGCTGTTTGTGAAATGTTTAATAATATGAATATTTATTATTATAATTAATTAAAATTGTACTATAATACCCTCGATTATTTTGAAAGAACTCCAACTTTTCTAATCTATTTTTTTAATTAATCTTGTATCCATTGTGCCCTCAGATGATTTAATTATATCCGAGAGATATCTGCTATTCTCACTGCAACCCATTAAGTTTTTCCGTCAAGCGCTAGTAAAACAGAACGAAATACTTGGAACATAAAAAGTTACCAAACGAGCAATTTTCGTTCGGCCCTTTGAAGTATCTAAAACAAAAGGAACGTAAGTGGGGAGATAAGATAAAAGCCTTAATTGCGATCGGAAGATCTCACGGGCAGCGGCCACCGCAGCTTAGAGACTCATTGGACCAATTTAAGAGACCGAAACTCATTTGTTATACTTTTTTATTCATCGATTCGGAATTGGTGACCGGGAATTCTCTTAAACTAGCATTCAAATACTTGTTTGCGTATTTGTCTTATTTTAATTGTAAAGTTTTTGGAATTCTTCGTTTTTCAACTGAAATCAAATCGGCTGTATTTTTTTTAAATGTTTTTACCTCAGTTCTCCGTCATTTATCAACCGGTCATGTGTAAATTAAGGAATTTTCTATCTATCTAAAGTGCAATGATTATGAATTGTTCATGAAATGGTCCACAATTTCGGAACTGCTGCCTTAAGCATCACTGTACCAGCCGCTGCATCAAGATACGCTGGCACGCATTCTGCTGACGCCGTAAAACAATAAGCAATTCAGCTGGATTTCACTATCGAAGACGAACGAATAGCTAGGATTAGTCGATTGGCTACAATATCGATAGTCTCGAGATAATCGATAGCGGTAATGAGTAGATTAATACCTCAACGCTTGGCACACGAGATCGAGATCTTGTTTGAGGTATCAAATTGCTGGGATTATAGTAACAGCTCCTAATCTTATAACGCAAGTAGTATTTAGTCTGAGCGTGATTAGGTAGCGTTACGTAAAATGGGACTTTATCGAGGTTTAATCTATGTCGAAACTAGAGCGTGACTCAGAGCATGTTGAATCGTTTTAACATTTATCGCTCTTCCCCATTCCGTTGCTGGAGAGGGACTTTAGCCGTCCAACGAACTAGTGAAGCTGGATTTACTTTCCAAAGGAAGTGGGTCAAATTGGGGTTGCAGTGAATGCCAAAGAACGATGTTTGTCGGCTGACATAAATTACTTGGAGTGTTATGAAAAGTTTACCACAAGCAGTCTATTAGTTTTATTGTATTGTTCGTCTTAGATGTGCCCGAACCAGAATTTGGAAACCACTATTTTAAAAACATTTCTGTTGTATGTAACGACTGAAATGTTAAAAGGTCATTTATCTTAAATTAAATTAAATTTAAAAATAAAAAATTGTGTTCCCCAATTGATCGTCTCGGCGTTACGTTGTTTTGACTAAGTAAACCTCATTTCCTGTTCTAAGTTCCGAAGAGTCGTTAATACTTTTCCGTTATAGGCTTTGTTGGTACTTCGACCGGAAGTTGGCTTAATATTTATGCATGAGCTTACATAATTCCATTTTGAGAATTTGAATTCCTCCGCTATTATTGGGATAGAGTTGCCATATTGTTAAACTGGTCAGTTTAAAGTATCATTATTTTGGTTTACTATACTACTACTAATTATTATGGTATAAATTGACATATTGTATATATATAAAAAAAAATCTTTATGCTCTTTTTTTTTCTGTTTGAGTTATTTTTTTAAAGATCTGCTATCGAACGTATTCTATAAGATAAATAATGATATGGGCCCCAAAATTTTTGTCTGCGTACAAACAGATAATATATTTAACCCTAGATAATAAATCAACAAAAATGCCCTATTTAAAAAAAAAATATGCAAAAAATTGACTGCTTTTAAAACAGATTAAACCGGCTTAAGTTATTTAATTGTTCCATGATATTGCGCAAAACTAATGCTAGATGCGAATCGGACGTACGCTCTATCTAATAAAAAAGAATATGATCCAATTCTGTCTACTAATGAACATACCGATTAAAACATACAACCAAATTTAGATACACCTAATTTTTTGAAGTCTGTTAGAACGGGTGGTGTTTATGACCCGAAAAACATGTCCTAACCCCTTAATGCCAGACCAAAAATAAGGAAAATGAGCTCTCATATTATGCGATAGAGTAACGAGTCAAGTGCCATGATTATACCATCGACTTATCAATATCGGATGTTTGACGAGCCGCACGCTTCCACGCTAGCGGGGCATGGCAAGTATAGTACAGTAACTAACAGTAAACAAACAGGCTACATTTATTAACTTTTTAATCTTTTACTTCGGTCGGAGAGCACCGAAGTTGTATCGCTGTTGTCATGGGCGGAGGTGACCACTTAATATCAGGTGCGCCTTCAGCTCGTTCGGTCATATAGGTTAAAAAAAAATTAAAGCTTCCATGCCATTACATGCCAGATCAACGTAAATGTTAATAAACGTTTACACACTCATACCCCTGCACGAAGACTCCCTGCGTCGCCATAGACAAACACAGAAACACAAGGCAAAAACCCAAGACCCGAGAAAAAACTTCATGCATACCATACAAAGTATCCCGGCCGGAATTCGAATCCGAGACCCATCACTTCGAAGGGTCACTACCAACTAAGCCACCGAGCCGCCGTGTGTTCGATATTCATCAGCATGAATTAAGTACCACGCTACCAACAAAGTTTCGTTCGATTAACATGAAAGTGTTAACGTAAAAGGTTAACGCCAAAGACCCAATTTAATTATCCGAAATTGTGATCACATTTCGCTGATGAGGTATCGATTGAGGCCGCAGTCAATTATATATACTTTATAATGGTATTTGCTTGCGCACGCACGTGGATTCAGGGTTCCTGAAATAAATATATGGCCCCTAGCTTACCATAGCTTTGCCATAGTAAAATCTATGCTTAGCTCAAAATTTATCAGTATTGTATCAGTTATACCATAGTAATATCTATGATAGAATCCCCATAGAGTTTGTTTTTTTATTTAAACATTTTATACAATTAAGAACCAGACACGGAACAAATATTTATCGTACCAGCCTCTAATATTCCCACTGCAGGGACACCGGCCTACTCTCGATAATTGAGAGCGAATGGGCTCTGATCTACCACGGGAGCCCAATCCGGATTGGTAGATGTCACATGTCGTCGAATTTTTGGTTCTAAGACATGCCGGTTTCCTCACGATGTTTTCCGTCACCGTTTTGAGAACGTGGTATTGCGCACATAAGTTTTTTCAAGTGAAAAAACTCATTGGTGCACGTGTGGGTTTGAACCAGCAACCTTCAGATTGAAAGTCGGCGTCTATGCCGCTGGGCCACCACGCTCTGTTGTGTATAACAAATATTTATAAAATACAAATATTATAAATGTTCGTCATACAAATGCTTTTCCTAGGGGTGAATTGAACCCACGACCACAGCACAGAAGGCAAAGCTACTTACTACCAACTGAGCTTTGCAGCCACTTATATTATGCAGACTGATTTGATATTTCTTTTCCCATAGAGTAAAATTTCAATAGCTGAACTTTTTTCACGCATTTTATCTGAACCGTTAAGAACTGAAAGGAAAAGAAGGTTATGATTTTTTTTAATCTGAATTTTCATTTTCTCTGGCCATAGATATCGTTCACCGCCTAGCTAAGCCGCTAAGAAAATAGCCCGGCTTTAAATTCAAACTTATTTATCCCTTTATTTTGACGTCAAAATTTACAATAAATATATCCGTGCGTTATTAACTCACGGCGTGAGTTAACTCACTCTCGTGCGCATATAACGTCTCACAGGAGCTCAAGGGTTAATGGCATGCACACAGATATAATAGGATAAATTTATATTTTCATTTAAAAAATAAATATTTTTAATTCTTATTTGTTAAGATTGTCTCTAACCCGAGGGGAAGATGCAGAACCCAAACAAGAAACGCCTCGTAGACACTATTCTATTTGCGAGGTCCGTCCTGCGTCAAGAGTGGAGCATTTATATATAATGAACATGGCTATGATTATATATAATGAAGCTGACTATGACCCAGTACTTACTACTTCCCTACCTTGCCTCTCTTACTCATATCTGAGCTTCTGGGTTATTAGATTACTGTGATACGTGGAAGAGCGGCCGCACTGCTGTTTATTCTGTGCCTTAATCCCGAATTTACGATACTTTCATTATTAACGCCGAATATATCGAAATATCCGCTTATCGGGTTAATACCATGCTCTATTTCTCAGAAACAGTCCGGGAGCCATCATGATTGGTTACGACATAAGCTGGAGATTTATGGCTAAAAAAGAAAAGTAAGCATATAAACAGCTTGTTAGAGCGTAGTGGATCAGTAGTGCGGCCGCAGATCTGCAATACTAAGGTTGCTGATTCAAAAAAACCGGCCGAATGCAAGTCGAACTCGCGCACGAAGGGTTCCGTACCATTATCTATAATAACGAGCAAAACGAACAAAAATTAAAAATCACGTTTTTGAATGAGAGCGCTATTAAATATTTATTTTATTCTGTTTTTTTTAGTATTTGTTGTTATAGCGGCAACATAAATAAACTGTGAAAATTTCAATTTTCTTTTTTTATGTGTTTGATTCATGAAACGAGCTGAGGGCCCACCTGATGGTAAGTGGTGACCCTAGCCCATGACAACAGTAATGCGTCCGGACGAACTTGACAAAAATTCTACTGCTACTAGTCAACTCTCTGACTATCACTGATCATGAGATATAACCTGGTGAAAGACGGACAGCGGAGTCTTAGTAATCCCGTTTTACCCTTTGGGTACGGAACCCTAAAAATAATAATTTTGGTGAGCAACCAACAATGTCCTCGTAGAATATAAAATTGGCAGTCATGTGTCATGTAACAATCCCAGTTTCTCGTGGTAGTAAAGTTTATCGGTTGGCGAGAGTAGGCAGTTGTTCTTGCAGCAGGAACATAAGAGGCGGATCGGATTATTAATATGCTGTAGTTGAGACAACGAGAACATATTAATAATTCGATATTCCGTATCCGATTGGATTGGAACCACATTGATTGCAGAGAACGAACTAACCATAGTTCAATTATTAGAATTCTGTATTCTGTTACCAAATACGAAACATATATTGTGGGTTGAACGGGGAAGCACTCATTTTGTGGCAGTATGATTGCATCCAGACTTTTTATAATTATTATAGGATATTCGCCAAAATAACACTGTTTTTGTGAAAATGTCTACCGATGGCTTGTGAAAGGTACATAGACAAGTCCGGTGAAAATCAAAGTCGAAGTCAAACTTATTTATTCCTTTAGATCTCAAGTATCATTTGGACACGTCAAAAATTTTACACATGCATGTACACTAATTCGTGAGCATATAACGTGTCACAGGAACTCCCCAGGTAGGTAGTCAAGTTAGTAAAAGACGTAGGCTTTGTAATATGAGTTGCTATACCCTGTATAACCTCGACTACGTTCCTAAGTTGGCCGCTGCAGAACTAAACTCGCCAGATGGGGTATTATGGATCCAACGCAAGTACAGCGCGAGTATGGACCTCATTTACATGTCATGCCTCATTTATTCTCCTTCCTTCCACTGGGTCCTACTAACTGCGCCCGAGAGGAGCTGAATGAGACAACTTCTCGGGCTATTGAGGTTGCTACATTCTGGTCTAAGCTTGTAAGACCAAGCATCAACACGAAAAGAAGAAGAAAAACCTTTACGTAAATCCCAAAAATGAATTCATCCATCTAAATTGCGTAAAATATCCATTGATAGCTCCCGTTGCACCACTGGCATTACGGGAAATTATGGTGATCGAGCAATAAGGCGATATTGCCGTATTGACCTTACGATAATTGGCTTCTGGGTAAGGCTACATTTTGTTAATAGGTATATTTACAATAATTATGTTGATTTACATACGTGAACGATAAAATTTGGGTTCGTGTTAAATTGTATCGTAGAAAATTCACAAGATTTTCTTTTCAGGCACCATAGCCAGTTTTTTGTTGGCTGTAGTAGTTTTAACAAACTGAAAAACCGCTACCACTGACCAGGTGGGCCTTCAGCTCATCCCGGCATTACATTAGTATGAAAAATCTTATTTATGTATGTGTATGTATGTTAAAAAACGGTTTTAATTTGAAGGTTGAAACCTAAAAAAAATGTTTAAAGATTACGTCGTAAAATAATTAATAGCATAAGAATTCATACAGTAGGATAATTTTGTTTTTCTGATTGTAAAAGGTTCCAAAAAAGGCTTACACGGCGAAAGAAAGTAGTCAAAGTAGAAAATACATATTAGCGCTTTTAGGAAACCTTACAGAATGTGTAGTACCTACAATATCGGTTACAAATCTCGTATCACGTTCTGTGGAGATGGGTTTATTTTTACTACCCTTTGTTCATGACGAACGACTTGTGCGGAACATTCTCCATATATTTTATATATGTTTTTGTTTTCTGTCTGTCTTGACTTCTAGATATCAATGTCAAAGTTAATTTAGTGCCGAAAAACATGTATGTAGAAAAGTTTTGGTATCTTAATCATAATATAGGTTCCAATGTATTTCTACCCAAGGGGCGTGCTATATTTATATTACAAAATTCATAAATTATATTTATATTAATAATAAATTATTACAAAAGAAAAGAGCGTGGCCCAGGGGCACAGACGCTGATTTTCAATCTGACGGTCGCTGGTTCAAACTGTTCAGAATTTATCATAACACAAAATTTACTTCAAACATGCCGATATTAAAAACCTTAAACAACGACTGATCGTTGTTTAAGGTTTTTAATATCGGCATGTTTACAAGTTAAAAATAAAAGATATTTTGATAAAACTAATATATATATTGCTTTATATTGCTGGTGCTTTTACCTATGAAAAAAAAATTCTATGCATAGTTCCAAAAATCACCATCAAGGTCGCGTTGAATAGTCGAGCATCGGGGCCGCCAGGAGATAAAGCGTCCTTACTTGACATTTAGGCTTCGGGGTTAGTGCATACGTCGCGTCGTGTCTAATCAAGGCTGACCCGGATATTTCTTTGTTCCCTAGGAGCGAGAGCGGGTCGCGTTGAACCGGCAACTAATTGCAAGCCGGGTAACAAGCGCCTTTGTTGACGACGAGGCGCATCTGTGGGGGTGCGAATTTGTAGGGTGAATTAGACTGGTGTTTTCATTTGTGACGTCACTAATTTTATGGGTAAAAAAGTTCTCGGTGGTAACGTTCACAGTTTAATTACTTTGTATATATTACAAAAGTTTCATAGGTAAAATCATTTTACACGTAAATATCATTCATGTGACGCTTGAAGCAAAGTTTAATAAACTTTGCTTCAAGCGTCATATTATTAAATCAATGTCTTTGAATCGTGAACTTTGTGTGATAAATCATAACAACGGTACTTGTAATATATCATGCAACGGCGCTCGTTTACGTGTTTTGTATTAGGATAATAAGCTATGACGTTCAAAGTTTTATATAAAACGTAGGTAGAAAATCAATATTAGTCTTGGTTTTGGAATTAAGTGAATGCGAAGATTTTCTCTGAAGACTACTAAGGCGCTATACAAAAATTTTATTTGAAAAAAAAAAAAAAATCATAATAGCGAGTGATTCCTCTCTGATTGTGATTGTTTTAATTTTGACAAGCGGTAACCTAGTCTAGTAATAAAGTAACGGTTCCGTTTTTTAGGAATGCAGGTAGGTAATTAAGTATAGTGAAAAATGCAAACTCAGTATAATCCAGTCAGTTAGTCTTTGTGTCATCAACTGCCTTAGTCTTCTAACGAGACCCAATCTACGTAAATTAAAAAATACATAGGTCCTCCTGACAAAACCTTTGCGGCATAGAGAATATTGGTCATAAACAATGTAGACAATATGTAGATTACAAAAGGAAAGCCAGCTAAATACTTCATTCAACAGCCACTATTAATGTGTTTGATTGTGATTCATTCTCGATTCGGTCGAGACCATTACACGCGAAAGCTCTTTGAGAGGGAAATCGTGTCCCACTTTCGGTTGTTTGTAAATTTTTCGATTAAGCCGAGCATCATTGTCAGCTGTCGTTTTAATTCGTGGTTATCTACCGGTGACGGCGTTATAATACAAACGAAACTGATATTATAATAGTAATTTGATTGAAAAACAGATGACTAAAATATTCATAAAGAGTCCGCTCAAATTACTGTATTAATATTCTCAAGATAGTAAGTCTCGTTGAAGGAATATTATTTTTACTTCGGAAGCGGGGAAAGTTAGACAAATGAGTGTGTTTTTACAAAGAGTATGAACAAATTGCCTGTATATTTTAGATGAATTAAGCTGGGTTCAGAAAACAAGGTACTGTTTTTTAACAAGCCGCCAAACTGTTTTCGAGTACAAATACAAATGATGTACTGTAAAACACAGGTAATAGTCTTACGAAATAAGAATGAGTACCTGGGCTTAGCTCGGTTTTAAAAAAAATGCGTTTTTGTAAGAAGTACAATTACACACTAAACTTAAGCAGCAAAACCCTATCTAATCACAAAATTTTATCCAAATCGTTATAGTTTCCTAGATACGGCAATTGTTCGTTTCAAGTTTATAAGATTATATCTACTGCGTGTTACTTATTTATACATATTGTACATACATACAGGAACACTGTCCAGATATAAATGTATTTACATGCATGTTTACGCATTTACGCTTTCTTTAACTGCCTTCACATTACCTAATTTTGTGTTTGAATAAATATTTAAGGATATTTCACAGCAAAGCTTGTCCTATGGGGCCCAGATGACAGATACAATACATTATGTAGTATTTTTTGTAAATTCATTGTTGTAATATATACTTGTAATATATATTAACACCCCGAAACAGAAAACACTTCAATGTTCAAAATGCTTGTCCTGGGTGGGATTTCGACCCATAGCGCAGAAGGCAGACTACCTTCAAAGGCAGAACTGACAGGCTAGTCATCTGGGAGTACTAGCTCTGAAGTTTCTTTTTAGAATTACTGTAATGTACATATATTTTGCTAAGAGCTAAAAAGCCGTAATAAAAAGTTCTTATTTTTATAAAAAACAGTCTTTAAACTTTAAGTTTTAAAAGCACATTTCCTCGTCAGTATTTCTTCCTTTCCTTTCAATGCACTAAGTTGTAAATTTCGTTGGACTCGTATCTTGTTTGCTTTGTACTTGTTATTTTGTGTTTCTCGCGACTCAAACAGGTTTTCTTTTACTTTCAGGTAACTTTCAAAGGGAGGAGTAGTTTTTTTTTCGAAGCGCAAATGGTTGTTTATTTCGAGGATGGTGAGTTGTATCAAATTGTAGACCGAATGCTATTAAATATCCATGAACAAATAATAGTATTATATGATGTGAGTACATAATGTTTTAATAAGTTTTAACTAATTTACTAAAGTATTTTTATTACACCACTGCCAATCCGGAATGGACTCCATTGGTAGATTAAATCTCATTTACTCTCGCTTGATGAGTAAGAGCCGAAGATCGGGCTCAGTGGCGCTTACTAGGAGAGGCCTATATCCAGCAGTGAACATGCATAGGATGATGATGATGATATCGAGTAAACCTGGTACCCTACAGTGCGAACATATTGTATGAGGTTGTTACAGTAGCTAAATCCTCTCCTAGACTACAAAATACCAACAACCTTACTTAGCCCCGCCGTTAAAAATGGTCTCCGAACTGATGGTTTCCTTTCTCCGGAACCATTTGTCCCCTCCGTATCAGAACAAGTTAGAATGTCCCCAGTTCTATCAGTTACGTTTACTTGTCGATCTCCCATCTCGGACATTCGCCGGGGCGACTAGCGACATAACGAGTGTGAGCCCCGATAACGGTTTTATTCCACCCCAGTGCCGTTTTCAAACCTTTTTTTCTGATAGCGAATCTCCTTTTGACTTTGGGCGTCCGATTTGGGTTGAGATGGTTTGGGATACTTTCTTTTATGTGCGTTGATTGTGCACGGTTCGGTTGAACACATCTTTCGGATATGTGTAGTTACAAGAAGAGGAATTGGGGAGGCCTTTTCTTGTCTACAGTTCGATTGGTAATCGTTCTTCGGTTCGTGGTTTAATGAAGTCTTCGCCAGACGCGTAACAAGTATTTTTTGCAATAGCAGTATTGGAACAATCTGGTGGCGCACATGAAGTTTATCTATAATAATGGATAACAGTAATAGAACTCACATCCTCCCCTGGCGAAGTATGGTAAGACCCAAGGCGAACGCATCACCCTTTTCCGCCGGAACACCGCATCAGATTGCTAGGTGCGGTGGCAGTACTTCTCCGGACGAACTTGGCACAAGCTGTACTGCTACTTAGGGTCCTGACATGACGCGTAAAACGCTTCCTTACGTGTGAGTGGGCTAAAACTTCTGTCGTCTAACAGTCATTCGTCGCATAACAGAGCACAACACAAACACCCAAAATCGAGATCAGAGAATAAATTCGTGATCATACAATTTTTGTCCCTACTATCCCGGGACTGGTTACTAAGTAAGGCAACCCTGCAATCGAGGTTCGATTCCTGGCCAGGCTCAACATCTTGTAACTTGCATGAAGATTACTCTCGGATCTTGTTTGTGTGTGTCCGTGACTTGGGGAATCCTAGTCCATGGATATAAGTGTGTAAACATTATAGTTTAGGGTTCCGTACCTGGAAATAAAAACGGAACCATTATAAGATCAAACCCGTGTCCTTCAGAGGCTTTTTAATATCATCCATCTATCCAGTTTCAGGGAAATAATTGATCAACGTAATATCTTAATCAAATGTGCGCGATTAGTTAACCTATTACAGTAATGATAAGGTAAGCTTCTATGCTATTAAACTATAGCTACTCCTAATTGGTGGTTGACCCCAAAGCATATTGCTCAGCGCAATCTTAATTTGCTAAGTAACGCTAGCGAATCACGCACTTGATTGGACTTGATTGAGAGTTTGTTCAACCATATTTAAAAGCATGTGTCATCCATCTTGGGAGAGATTAACCTACACGAAATAACTCACGAATATATCAATATTATGTTCTGGCACACCTATTGACATGACATATATCTGGTTTATGATCAATCTTCTAATTCTGGTCAATTTTATATGCCAAAGAAAGGAATTAATATTTTTTCTTCTCGAATGAAACTGTATATCGCTAAAGTCGCAACTTTTTTGTTACATCGATCGTCCTTATCGAAACTTTACTAGGGGTGTAAGTTTGTACAATCTTAATCCCTTCCAGTTGAAAGTACAATAAAGACCTGTTAATTCTTTCAAAGCGTCCAGCTGAAATGGATAGTTTGAAAAGACTTAATGGATTTAAACTCCTTTGAAGTCAAACTCAACCTCTCGAATAGGAGCTCCCGTAACGTTCATCTTTTAGATGAAAGCTTTGGAGAGCAGGATTAGATTTAATAAAACTCTTTCCCGTTAGATTTTTCATGTAAAAGCTCTCGAAGCTGTTTACCACTCAAAGGCAGATTTCTTTTTAGCACGCAACGTTTTTCGTTCTGCTTGACAATGAATCTGAAATTCTTCACGATTTCAACGCGTTTTAAATATATCAACATGATTGCAATAAAATGCGTTTGTAAGTGTTGTAAATATTTTATCGTCTCGATATAAATTCATAGTTGTTCATAGACCTATTCAATCATCAAACGAGATTTTTAATAAGGCGAGGCGATGAGCTTTACAGATCATTTTAGTTAAGCAACTGTTTGCCGATTGGTAATTGGATGGGTGACCGTTTAGTGGCATTTGAACTGAGCACTTCCATGCTTTGCAGGGCACGTTAAGATGACGGTCCGGGCTATTCTAGTTGATAATCAATGTCGAAGGCCTTCAGGCGGCTTGAAAACTCCGACCAGATTTTGCCGCTTACTCACACGAAAAGAAAAAAAAATACTGTAATCTAGTTCCCGTAGTACAAGCTATACTTAGTTAGGGGCTAGATGGCGTAGTGTGAAATGTTCTTGAATATTATTATTAGTGCACTGCTGAATTGGTGCCATTAAATTCTTCGATATCCAAATCCGAATATTCGCACCATCTGCAGTGCACCTCATCGTGCATAGATACCGACCAAAAACGATAACCTGCACATCGGGGCCATAAAACTGAAACCTATTCCAATATCCGAGAAGGTCGTTAGGCGCCGTCGACCGTACGGCGACATTAGTTCCATTCGAATTTTATGCAGCGAACGAATGTAGCCGTGTTCGCGTCGGACCCGCCGCTTGGTGATTTGTTTCTGATGAGGTGGAAGGTTTCATCGTGGTTTTAAAAATACGCACGCCACTTGCATAGTGCAAGTGGCGTGCGTATTGTGTTCTAAATAGTGCTAGCTATTTACAGTTTTTAACGGTAAATAGTTTCGTGATTTTAGCGTTTAAAAACTCATTCACCAAAGACGAACTTAATAGCTTAATTTCTCAGTCTTCCGCGGCTCAAACTTTCCTTTTTGTGCACTTCTTAATTACCGCCCAAGTATTGTCTTTTGGTGAAAAGAAATTGGTTGTGGCTCAGTGATTGGCACACCAAGGTTTATATGTTTGCCGTGCGTACGTTCCACGCAGTTATATGGCATTTTTCAATCTTAATCAGCATTCTTTGGTAGCTTCTATTCTAAGTAGTCAATTAACCAATTCGCAATCAAGATTACAACTTTATGCAATCGTGTTAATAATAAGTGCATATGATTTTTTATCATTTATAAATTGCATTTACTCCTACTCTTTTCGAATTTCTGCTTTTCTTCTTCTGCTTTCATATCAAGTAAGTGGCCAAGTCTTTTGTCGGATTTGTCAATATAAACAATGTCGGATCTCTGACATTGCACGCAGCACGGAAGCGCTCAATTCAAATGCCACTAAAGAGTCACCCATCCAACTACTGACCGGGTGAAAAGTTGCCTAATTTAAATTATCTGTCAGAACAGGCAGGCAAGATTCGCCACGAGCGCATCAAACTTTTTGAACTGGTTAACCTAAACAAGATTTGATATTTTCATATCACTCGACCCAGGTGCATTAATCTTGTTGAAACTGCAACAATGCAAACTTACCGAGATTCGCATGTTCAATTCCGTTGGAATCGTTTGCTTCTGATTTGCATACTCTCGGGTATCATATAATATGATATATTACACGAGTTGTATATTCTCACGTAACTATACCACGTAGCGGAAACTATTAGTTTCCTCACTTGGGTGCTTTATTTATGATTGGAGCTTCCGCATCACCCTCTAATATTAAACAACTGATCGACTCGAAATTGATATAAGGCTTTGATTCAAATTCAAATTCAAATCATTTATTCGCGAAACATAGGTTAAAATGATGACAGTTTAGAATATAATTTAAGGCACAGTCATGTTTCTGCTTAACAGCATGCAAATTCAATAAAATAAAATAATACTTAGTTAATTAAAAATAAAGATATAGTTTGTCAACATTAACAAAAAAAAAAAAAAATTACAAAAATAATTATTAAGCCACGGGAGCCTAAATCGTACTGGTAGGTGTCACACGTCTTGAATTTTTTGGTTCTCAAGGATTCTATTGTATGATACTATTTATGTTTTTCAGTTTTGCGTTAATCCAATTTCCATTGGTGCTCATCTAAATTTGAATTAGCGAACTCCGAATTGAAAGTCTAAATTCAATGACTCGGTGTAAGAAGTGGGTTCGATTCCTACCCAGGACAAGTAACTATGTGACGAACATTTGTGACTTGAAATTGTTTGTTCTGTGTTTGAATATGTTAGTTATCTAGTTCCATAGTACAAGCTATGTTCGGAGAAAGAGGTGCAGTGTGACAATTCCATAAAAAAACACACAATATTTATTACGGTTAGATCTTGGTATGGTAGAGCTTAGTATAAATTATACTCCCTTAGTTTCTGGGAACGAAGCTAGGCGGAATGTAGTATTTACTCCCAGAAAAGGGAAGATTTTCCACAGAACTGGTGTCGTACTCGGGGTCTGCCAGACCGTTGATGTCGGGAGGTTCTATATATGCTCATCTGCCCGGACTCATCACTTGCGCGATATACGATAAGTAGTATTGCAGGTGTCGACCTGTTATAGATTCTTGTACTAATTTTCTGTATGTGCGTCAGATGGAGCCGCCGCAAATATATCTTGAACTTTTTACTAACATCTAGTAATGGCACCGGTATTACATTATAAAATAAAGCGGCTGATAGAGGAATGTGGAAGCGAAAGACATACTGCGCCGACCCCAAATAAATTGAGAAAAGGGCAAGCGGATGATGATCGCATTATAAAATACTCAATGTGCAAAGAAAAGAACGCGTATCACGGCACATTTGACACACGTTAAGTCCCGAGCACATCTTAAACACATCACATCACAGCTAATGGTATGTGCGAACACTTTCATCCGTTCATTAGTCTAATGGCCGCTTCGTATGTACCCGGATAATACATCAACGATGAATGTGCTGGCACTTTTTCTGCGGTGAACGTCGCTAGGTCTGATGAGTTTCTAATTGTGTACTTGGAGGTGTTTTGATCTGAGCGAGGAATTTCGTTTAGTCAACACATAATAAATAATTTAAAAAAGTTGCCCTTCACGGGACGCCTACATGACGGCATATGAGAGCATCATGTCCTTTGCAGTCAGTTTAACAGCCAAGGCGCGGCAATAGTGTTTCATATGAATAATAATAAATTAATATTCATGGACATTTCCTACAGTACCATCTAGCACCAAATTAAAAAAAAAAAAAACTAAAATGACAACGTCAATACACTCATACCTCTGCACTAGGATTCCCTGTGTCGCAGATGGCATGGACGAATACAGAAACACAAAACAAACACCCAAGACCCGAGAACAAACTTCATGCTCGCCACACAAAGTCTGCCCCGGCCGGGAATCGAACCCGGGACCCCTCGCTTCGAAGGCAGGGCTACTACCAACTAAGCCACGGAGCCGTCGAAATTAAGCATACCTTGTACTATGGGAACTAGATAACTGATAGAATACTTATACTACTTTTTATTTAAATACATACCTAAATAACAGGTATATATTAACACCCAGACACGATCTATATTAGTCACACAAAATCTTGCCCTGGGTGGGTATCGAACCCAACCCAGGACGTACGGCGTAGAAGGCAGAGCTACTGCCAACTGAGCCGTGAGGCCAGTCAATGTTTTATTCACTCAGACACAGAACAAACATCTATGTTCGTTACCAAATGCTTGTCCTAAGAGCATTACCGTACCAGCCTCTAATGTTCCCACTGCAGGGACACCGGCCTACTCTCGATAATTGAGAGTGAATGGGCTCTGATCTACCACGGGAGCCCAATCCGGATTGGTAGATGTCACATATCATCGAATTTTTGGTTCTAAGACATGCCGGTTTCCTCACGATGTTTTCCGTCACCGTTTCGAGAACGTGGTATTGCGCACATAAATTTTTCAAGTGAAAAAACCCATTGGTGCAGGTGTGGATTTGAACCAGCGACCTTCAGATTGAAAGTCGGCGTCTGTGTCCCTGGACCACCACGCTAAGAGCATTATTTACATATTATATTTTCCATTATTGAATAAAATAAATTAAAATAAATAAATTACTACTCTCATTTAGTTTCCAGTTCACTAACAACATCATCTTTTATGTAGAAGGATGTATGTCTTCTTGAAATATCTTCTATATTTCTTTATTTATTTAGTCTACTTGGTATCATCGTTCTGCGTCTATTGGCTGTTGACTTGTTTTTCAATAAATCATTCAAACTTTTCATTACTGAATTCATCTCTCCCCATCACGTTCGAAACATCTCACATAATGAGTTTATTACCATTTTACTATTTCGAAAATAAACCATTGCCACCTTGCGCGTAAGTCAGTATTCAAATTTATTACATTCACCAACCGGCGACCCTACTTCAAATATGAAACACGTTTTCCTAATATATCCAGTTAATAGCATCCCTTCAACCCTTTGATGGTACTCGTTTCCCAACTAATTATAATTCGGTAAAACTCCCTAAAGGGAGCGGAGCTGATGCACGGTAATTAAAATGTTTTATCAATATTGGTTTATTACTCTGTAATCGGTGAATTTTGTTTCGAGAATTACTGCGGGATGATTTAATGAAATAGGTAAGTGAGATCTGAATCTCCCCAGACAATTTTGGCTGGAAATTTCCATGGCATTATCGACAGGTAGGTATTGTATCTTATTTAATGATGTATTAGCGTAGTTTCCATTTCATATAAAAAGACCATTTCGTTATTCGTACTCCTATAATCGTGTACATTTCGCGCAGATGCTTTATCCCGAATGGAGACAAATGTCACCCCGAGTAACAGTAACTCCCGTCATTTCTTCTAATTCGCCTCGCCAATGACCCGCCGTGGGTTAATTAAAGAATTAATAGCTATCCGCCCCGAGGGACCATAGCGTGGGTTCGTGACTAAAATTTGTCATCGGTTTAATATAGTTGAGGGTGGCTTTTTGGGGCTTGCGGTCTCGTATTGTGGGTTAGTCAACGTGTTAGTGAGGTGAGACGGTTTATGAAAGGTTTTTTGCAACATCGTATATTCTGTAAAAAAGATGATTCATTGCCTGTATTAGTTGCGCTAATAATGCACAGGCTGACACCATACTAATATATAATATATAATAAGGCTGAAGAGTTTTTGTTTGTTTGTTTGAACACGCTAATCGCTGGAACGACCAGTCGGATTTGAAAAAATATTTTTATTATGTGATAGCCACATTCATGAGGAAGGCAATCTAGCATTACGCTTAATTTCTTTAAGTTTTACGGTGAACTGCGGGGCACAGCCAGTTACAGATAAAATGAAATGTCAATCAATATGAAACGCCATAATTTGCTTTCTCAGTTGTCATAAGTTGTTTTTCTTCCTTAGACACTCGTTTTTGGTTACAAATGGTTTACCGCCAAAATGGCGTCTATCATCTTGGGATTAAGATAAAATGACAGCCCTGTGTCCATTGTAACTATAATAAATATTAATGCTTAGTGCGCTAACCACAAACTAGTTATGATTTAATTTTAAAGGCTACTGCGTTATAATATCCCTTTTAGTCAATTTAAAATATTGTTGTATTCTATACTGTATACCGATAGATATTACAGACCGAAGCAGAAAATTGAAGAGAGCAGTATTGTGTGCGCCAACTATTTATTCGTTTTTGTGCTTTATAGCATCAGGTAATAAGTGACAGGCTTATAAAATCCGCCGGCATTCCCTCTCGAATGCGAAGCAAATATCACACGAGCGTCTCCTGTTTTTCTACCCGCAAATGCCGGCGGATTTTATAAGAGCGATTTAATAAGCTGGATTCACGTTTTAAAAAATACATCTCACATATGTATGTGAGAATCAATCATCTTGTTAATATTCCTAAAACTTATTCGATAAAGATGTTAGGCTAGCCGCTCACAGTTAATAGCAGTTGGTACCAGTCAGATGTCATCGACACGCGATATCTGACAAGTAAATTATTTTACAATTTCAAATAGGATCTCAATCAAACAGTGTTTATGACAGCCTCGTTTATGCAAAATAGAAACCCAAGAACCGGTTTAATACAATTTTTATGTAACAAAATGTTATGTTCAATATATCCGGTTGTAATGTTTGTATTTGAGACTAATCACACTTATAATTATAAAGGCGAAAGTTTGTATTTATTTGAGTGTGTGTGTGTGTGTTTGTTACTCCTTCACGCTGAAACGGTTTAACGAATTTGGATGAAATTTGGTACCAGAATAGCTTATATCCTGAATTTAAGACTTAATTTCCTCGCAATAATATCATCCCTTATTTTTACATTATAACAAGCGTGTACGAAATATTTATGCGAGTTTTGTGGAATAATAATACCTATGAACTCGATACTCCGTCGGCTATTAATTATACATGTGCATCTATTGCAGAATTTCGAGAGTGTTGCGGGACGTTTCATATCGATATCGATGAAATGCTTATAATTATATGATATGGAATTATTCTGAAAACTATTTATTTTAGTCCTTGCAGGTTCCGGCGTTTTGTAAAGTGTACTAAGTACTTCTTCATCTTTCGTGTCTTTCGAATAAATCATGTTATTTTTGCCCAATCGCTTGCTTCGTTGATGGCGCTGCTAGTAGCTTTCAATAGCTATTCAACTTAATGGAAAATACTCTTTGAAATATCAATAACAGGAAACTTCAATATCACCGCACTTGATCGCTGTGTATATTCACAAGCTCATGTTAACAGACTTTCATCATTGGCATCGACGTTTCATTTTGAAGCATTATATTAATATTACTTTAATACAGTTGCTTCTAAATTGTCTTACACTGTGTATTTCTAGATTATATTTTACATATTTTTAAGATATCGCCTCACGAGTATATTAGCAAGCAATATCACTCATTACTTGCTTATTCACTTGTGTACTACTGAATTCATGCATTCATTAAAATTCACTTTTTCTGTTACCCAATAGCCAGCAAGGAGAAAGGATCAATACCACCAGGTAACATTTAATTTACCATAACTTGTATATAGCATGTTTTAGTAGAGCACTTAGAAGTAGTTAGCAGTAGTGACCCTTCGACATCCATTATACTGCTGTTAACATATTGTCTGAGCAATTTTGAGCAATCTGAATTACTGTTTCAAGCGTAGCGTCCCACTTGCTTACCTAATAAATGTTGGCAACCATTTTAGGTACCCATAGATAATGTTTTGGATAGAAATATGTGTGTAAACATTGTGAATCCTTTTTGCAACGCTCGCGAAGATATCGACTCTGATAAATTCGATGCGCATCCCCACCCTATCCACCCAGCAAACAAAGAACCTTCGTGTGAACTGGGCCGAAAATGTCGATGATTAATGCTCGTTCGGCGAGCAATTTGCCCCCGCTGCTGTAGCAGTTGCTAGCGAATGCACGCGGCCCTACTCGTATCTCTTACAAGTGACTGATTTAAAAATTGAATATTGAAATTGACTCCAATACTTTCGCCCTTACGGGTCACATTTTTTCATGAACTCTCAACGGAACCTTGGAGATACACCCTATCAAATAATAAAAGAATTCCAAATCAGTCCACAATTGCCGGCGCATAACAAAAGGACAAAAAAATTGAGATACTTTTTTTTGAAGTGTATATTAAAAAGAAAATGTTTTTTCCTCGTATTGTACTTGACAATTATTCTATGTTGTTTGTCCTTTTTTCTTGTCTAAGCAGAAGCATGACGTTATTATATTTCTATTATTTTGTTGTTTAATTCAATGTAAGTTTAATATGATGTAACTAATTAAAGACTTAAAAGTTGTATACATACAAAACTTATTCAAACCGACATATTTGAGATAATAGTAAACCATTTAGTAGTCTCGTTTTATTTATGAAATTGTTTGACTTTAAATGCAAATAATATGCTGGTAGTGTACACGCAACATACAGACGAACGACTTAGTGTCACACATATACAGAAAAGGGACGGGTCATATATTTGTCGATAATTGCCAGTCTGTGTCGATTTATCGATACCTTATGTATGCATTCTTCTCTAGTAGCTTTACTAAAAATACCGCTGGAAACCAATACAGAAAGATAGTTGGCAGAATGAATAAGCTATGTTACCAGGAGAAGTAGAATAATTAAATAAATTTGACTCTGGAATCATGATAATACAAACGAAGACAGTTTTTGAGTCTGACATAAAACTTCAAATGTATCTTTAGTATTTATGTTTTAAAAACATATTTTCTTGCACATAATGTTTGCACAAGCGAGTTATATCCATAGAAATGGGAATTAAATAACTACTACAGAACTACAATTTAGAACGATACTGTAACGTGACTAACTACAGTTAAAGTAATTGCGTTTCCAATTAAACTTTTGACATCTCATAAACCTGGCTGGATCATTTATGATGATTGTTTCCCTATCACACAGTTGCCAGACCAAGACTAGGGTTGCCAACGTACAACACAAAAAAAAATGGTTGAATTCAATTTTACAAGATTAAAAAAAAACGATTTTCATTATTTAAATATATTTTTAACATTACATAATATATTTAATGATAATTAGTATGGCTTCTGAAAATACGGTACCATTCGGCAGAAAGCGAGATTCTTGGCATTCATGTAGCTTTCATGTTTAGGAATCGAAACCAAAGTGGTAACACGTTAATACTGATTTTTTTCTCACCCTCTTTTGCGTCCCCATTATTGTTTTTTAACGATTAAAGCTACGAGAAACCAAAATATTTTCCATAAATATGCTTTGGAGGAAACATAAAGGGATCAATCGTCATCGTGTTCCTACTTTGGTATCGAACCATATGTATGAAAGCTTGGCTAGACATGCATGTAACATGCAAAGTTTGAGACGGGAATATACCCAGCATATTTTTGAAACTAAGAAACCGTATTGAATTGCACAATCAATTAAAGATAAGTATTAATATAGTGTAATTTTAAATTTGACATAACCAAGTGTTCACTAAAGATCCTACGGTGAAAATAAATTAGTATGAGTATGAGTATTGTATGCGTGCTTTATGGGACTCTTGGATGAGGACTGGGTAACTGACTTATAAAAGTATTGGACAGAATACCGATCATTTATATAGAGCCGAAATTTTCACTTTGTAACCAACAGATAAGACAGACCTTCTAAGAAGTGACGTTTCGAGGTATTTTAATAAGAATTCAACGGATAAAAACTTCTTTAACATTGACCTATTTTTTTATTATTTATGACTAGCAAACGCTACAATATGATAAAATATTATTAATGCAATGTTTGGTGGCGATCTAGGGATTGTAAGTTAGAGATCAGTAGTAATTAGCTAACAAATGCCATTAAAACGTAACCGATGGTATACGATCGTAGGATGCAACCCTACTGAGTGTGCTTGTGTGCGAAATAGCACCTACATCGAAACCTTGAATCTTCAATTGAATCACTCGGTGTGTAAAACAGAAATGATGTGATTGGTACTTGCATAGTATGGAAGTTGTTAGGGAGACAAGATATTACAGGAAGATTCATTACACTTGGTGATGTGGGGTGTATGTTCTACCATTTTGGATCGCTTAAAAGATAATGTATAATTTTTTTTATTTTTGCCGAACTCCCTGCCTTAATTTTCTCTGTCGCAAAGACACAAACAAAATCACACAACACATACCCAAGACTCATAATCATAACAAACCTTATACACACCATACAGTGTGCCCCAGCCGGGAATCTAACTCGGGATTCTAGCTACGTAGGCAAGACTACTGAAATACGGAGCCTGATATTCCATCTTTATAAAGATAGATCAATAAAACTTATTGTACTCCTCTCAATGAAAACAGAAACATACATATAACTTAATTAAAACTAAAATAAATTAATGTTAAATGTTTGGCCTGTGTTGACCTTACAGAGCAGAAGGCAACTGACCTGTGAAGCAAGTCATATTAAAGTCAATTAAATTAAAACATTATTTTTGTAGACTGAAAATTAATCGAAATATTGCGAGGCGACGCTGAATTTCATTTGCCCTGTTTAAATGTATATCGCTTAAAATTATCGTAGACGAATCATTGAGTTTTTTGTTGTTTGGTGTTTTTGTTTTATTTTATCTTGTAACTTAGTTTTAATTTTCGTACTTTTTTATTTTTAGTTAGCTATCGTCTGGATGTATGCGGAGAATACAAGCCTTTTATTGGCACATATTCTATACAATGTGATTATTAATGTTTGTATATCTCATGTCTATTATGTATACTGTTGACGTTGGCTTAATAAATTTGGAATCAGAAAAGGTGTCAAATTCCGTGTTAACTTTCCTAATTAACCTAATAAAGAAAGACCGCAATAAAATCCGCCATAAAATGAAACAATCAGCGTTTTATTATTTGTGGTGAAATTGCTGGCAATAATTTTTCGTTCTAATACAATTTAGCGCTTAAATCCCGTCGTGTCCCGTGCGGTCGTCCATTTTGTTTTCTCATACATTATTCAAAATAATGCCGAGTGAATGTCTTGTTTTGTCGTTTTATTTGAACATAAACTTATGAGATTTTTTGTTCCCTCCGTTAACTATTTTTTAGCAAGTGTGTATTGTTTCGTATTTAGTCAATATGTTCGCCCGAATAGCTTGTACTATGTGAACCAAATAACTGATAGAATACTTATACAGTACTTTTCTTTTATAAATACATACATATAACACCTAGATATAGAAAAACCATCTAAGGTCGTCACACAGTCAGCACAGCACAGAAGGCAGAGCTACTACCAATTGAGCTATGAGTGTTTAATTGAAATTATTTACGTATCCTGAATTTGTCCACATTTATGAAGTCGCGGGTGTCAGCTAGCATTATAAATTCCAAGTTAAGTATGCCAAAACTATTGAACTGAACTTGGCTTGAAATTTTGGACATCGGTGGCTGATGGTCTGGAACAAAACTATACGCAATTTTTTATTCCAGTATCACGCTGGTGGAACCTCGTTCAGGATCTAGTATTGAAGTCTCGAGGTCCGCCATAAAGTCGCATGCCTTTCGGTCTTTTACAGGCTGCACTTCTGATACTGGGCACTGGAACTGCACGACCTAATAACCCAAGTCTCGTTTCAATTCAAAGCGAGACGACGGCTCAGTTCCATCATCATCTCGTCGAAATACCATCCATCCGCATATTTCGCCTCTACTTATATCATGTAACAGAACTAGAACAAGACTAGAACTCCTTGACAGCCTCTGCTTTCCCGAGAACTAAAATCTGGGCCTTTTTAAGTGAAGAGGTGTCTTCTAGACATTCGTGTTCCATTATCAGATCAGGTGAGATTGAGGTCAAGCGATCGTCTAACCACAATAACAAAAACACAGACAGTACAATGGTTACACTGTACTGTGTTGAAATGATAATTCTGTATTATGTATGCAACAACCGTGTGGAGATTAGAGTATTTCCAATGCCGTAATCCCCGGAGTGCAACCAATGATTCAGTGCAGTAGTATCTTAGCAAACCGGTTTGGAAGCGATTCGGAAGCAAAATAGCGAACATTCGTGGATGGATTCCCTAGTGACCGTCAAAGTTTGACCTACACAGAATAAATTACACTAGTTTGCTTTAGTTCCAGGCAAACAACATGAAGTTGTTTGTTCATGTATCAGTCGAGGGACTGTAGCACGAGTGAAGGAGTGTGTTCATGTATTATTTGTTAATGGCTTGGTCTGATGACAGCTGGTACCCTGAAACGCGAGTCTGAAAACGAATCCAGCTATCAAATCGTCTCACCTTAATGACTTCTATTTATAGTTCGTCTCAAAGGCTACCTGCCTTAATAACATCTTATTTTCCAAGTCAAGTCTGATGAATGTAATGTTTCAATGGGGAGCGCTGTTCATATTGGCGTAATCTACTGTCGTATCTAAAATTAGGATTAACCTGGTTTTGGACAACTGTTATTTCTCAGTAGAGCATCTGTGCCAACCAGAATAAACTACCTTTGATGTGTGGCCTCCCAACTGGACCCAATTAACCAGTACATGCGTTACAAGAATATTACGGATTTATTATCTTAAAATGCCCAATGATTGGCCATATCTTTCAGAAACTTCCAGTACCTTAGTAAGTTTGCTCTATCTTGAAATCGAAATTGCAATGCTAATAGTGTCTAGTAGTTAAATTTAAATTTAAAATTAGTTAAATTAAAACGAGTCTGTTTATTCGTTACTACGGTGAATAAACTTTAGTCCAGTGCCTGAATGAAGTCATCGGTTCTGGGGTATTATATCCTGTCGCATGCCTCATAAAAGTATTTAGCACCACCCTACTTTAGATAACAGTTATTTCTTAGTAAAGCTGATGCCAACACGCACGCTGCCTAGCAAGAATGTTTATGGAGTATTGCGTGCCTAGTGGGCATCGCCGTTTTTCGATACATGGTATGGTATCCAAAGCCCATCCAATCAACCAGTGGAACATTAACGTAACGATCGCATCGGACCAGTTCCTCTAAAATCGGTTTTGGATTGGTCTAGAGCTCTCAAAGTATTTGGTTTTCAAAAGTTTGCCAATGCTGTGCAGAATATATATAGTACTGATGTACCAATGCCCCAATATCGGGAAAGCGAATCGGTAACCGCAGCTCGTAAACATTTGGATGGTTCTCCGTTGTACTATCAAAGTTTCGCTCTGGTAATAAAAGCGCAAGAATTTTGGTCGATATCTTGTCAATGGAAATAGGTTTGAGCAGTTCTCTGCTTAATTTGTATGTACATATGAGTGCTGGTAACATTGTAAAGAACAATAAGGTACAAACCTCTGTTTCCGTTGTAGGCCTGTCACTCGTTAAACCACGACCTCAAATTAGCAACCATAGCATTGCCCTGGAGCTGTCAAGCCAACCTGTCGTCTCGACGGTTTGCGAACACTTGCCTTATGGCTCAGTTTGGCTTATGTTCTAGATATAATACATGTAATCTTGTGTGTATCTTTATGGTAATAACATAAGGAAACGGATGGTCATTCCTCCATTTATTGTTTAATAATGTTTTGATATAGTTACTTGCAGCACCATCACCATATTAGTACCATATTAAATTAACACTACATACACAACAAATAAACTTCTTTTAGTTTTCCTATGATTAGATAAATATAGTTCATATTACAAATGTTAACATATAGTCAAATAACGTAATGTTGTTTACAATAAATGTTTTTACAAAAAAAATGTATACTTTATGTATCCTATCAGTTATCTAGTTCATATTACAGATGGCGCTGTGTGAAATATATCCATGAATATATTTCTTATAAATAAATAAAATTGAAGTGTCTGGTCTTAATGTCAGAAAAACTGTTTTTACTTAATGCATTTGAAAGGATATACAGTACTAACAACAATGATTTGAATTGGATTAATTAATCCATCATGACATGAGACACTTTTCCAATAAGAATGGCTTAAGCCGTGAAATATACTTAAACACATTATTATGTGTCATTTATCTTGCTTTTCACAATGGTTTGAATAAAACTGTAATACAGTAATCGCAAATATATCCGTTTCGGTCGCACCGAAATGTCAGTGTTTGCCCAAACAAATGTTCGCCCTATATAAATAATTCCAAGAAATGTCCAAATCGAATTTCTACATTACACTGAAAGTCGATGTTAGGTAGCCCACCGATAGATACGCTTCAAGCGAGGATCGTGTTCGTAAGCTGTACCAAGTGCTTATTATTTTCGAATAATGTTTACTCAAGTAAGTATTGTTATGTTATCAAAAACGATTGTCCCCCATGGCTGATCATCGATGAAATATTGAATATTTTGCATATCGATCAGCTGCGTACTCCTACTGATTTATTATTAGCTGCGAAAGTAAATAACTGTTAGGCTATTGTTCACTACAGGGCTACATTTTTGCTGTTTTGTGTCACATAATATATGATAACAACCCTTCTTGTTTTCTTTCGTTCGTAGTGGTACACCAAGCTGAATGTAAAACCTTTGTTTCATTCCCCTCGCCGACAGTCACTTATATTCTGAAGCGGGTAAACGTAAATCAGACTCATAGAATACGGAAGGTATTGACGAAATTCTTAAAAATACTTCACATACAAATTCTTTTCTCAATATTGTTCACGCGATTAAACTCGAGTTTGTTGCCTACAGTTAGTAATGCTTTAAATCACATAATACGATATTCATGCAAATAATATTCCGATGCTGATTCTACACTCTTTAATGTTTCAGTCATTTAAAATCAAGTAAGTTTCAAATGCTGTGTCTCACACTATCTCAATTTTCAACTTACTCCTACGAGTGTAATAGGAGGAACAGATGTCATTACATATGCTTTCTGCTAATGATGCGCTGTGGTCCACTGTTGCTGACTAGACAGCCTTATTTACACAAACAGCACAGATAAACAATAGGCAGAAGCCATGGGATGCTAATAACAAGGAATGAAAAACTAGTCAATGCCATGTCGCGCTCGCAACGGATCAGGGTTCCGTATCAGTTTCAAATCGCGTCGTTTCACATATACGACACTTTATTGAAGGTTTCGATAGACAGGATCTTTAATTATTAGTTATAAATAAATACATATATATAATACATGAACATTAACACCACCTTACAGTTGGCGCTGTGTAGGGAATGCATGATCACGTGGGTAAGTATTTAGTTTAAAAACAATGATTTTACCAAGTAATTTATAAGAATAAAGAATTTTTGCATTGACTTGGATCATGTTGATGCAATGTATAGGCCAAATTAAGCATAGCTTGTATTATGGGAACCAGATTACTAATAGAATACTTATAAAGTAACTTTAAAAAATACATGCATTAGCTTTTACGCAAGTTGTACATAGACGAAGGATAACCTAATTTACAGCACTGGCAATACTGGCATAAATGCTTTTAGGTGTGGTTTTGATTATGAGAATGTGACGGAATTGTAATACAATATGGCTGATGTTAAATAGGTCCACCACCTCCCAACTGCAAGAAGACCGGGTGTCTTCTTAAGAAATAATTAGCCATGGACCAGTTTAAAAATAAAGCAGTGTAAAACATGGTTAAAACTGAACTAATCTCAGATCAATGACTAATTCCAAGACAAAAAATACATTGAAAAACATATTAAAACTGACCTAATCTCTGATCAATAACTAACTCCATGTGAAAACTATATTCAAAATCATATTAAAACTGACCTAATTTCTGATCACTGACTAATTCCATGTAAAAACTACATTCAAAAACATATTCAATACTCAATAAAAAACAGGTGTTATAATATAAGGTACAGATTACTATGGACCCTGTTGGGCACAACAATAATATTACTATCAAGGTAGGACAGATTTGCAGGCAGACAAATGATGTAGGCTTAGTAATAGGGTTCCCATTACTGCGTTTGCTGCGTAACCCTGAAAAGGACAAAAGTGTAGGGCCGCCGCATAAAGGCTCGCTAAAAGGCAGGGACCGAGCACGTAACTGATGGCTGCCTTCGGAGCGACAGCGGCTTTACCCCACCCTCCCCAATGCTCTGTCATTAACTTGGGTAATTAACTGCTTTTTGCTTCGGATAAAGATCATTTTTGCGTGGTAATTAAAGCGTATTGGTGGTAGGTCACAGATTTAAAGCTAAACTTTGAAAGTTTCAGTCTTCAATTTTACTATTTTAAACACGACAGTTTGGATGGACGTTTGTTATTCAACCACAACAGGATCACTGAACGGATCTGGATTAAATTTGGCACAGAGTAAATTATAGTATGGAAGACTGCAAGATTTTATTGAAATTAAGAAAATGAGAAGTGCGCCTTGCAAAACAACTATTAGGTAAGTAAGTTTTATTTGGTGGATTTTCCAAAAATTTGCTTAATACTATAACCTAAACTTGACAATTTCGAACACAATAAAATAACAGCAAATAACTTATACTAAATGCATTTGAAAGTATATTCGGTATTTGTAACAAAAATACAATTTTCAAAACGTTTTTCTATCTGTCTGTCAATCTGTTTGTTCCGGTTAATTTTCGAAACAGCTGGGCCTGTTTTCACCGGACTTTTACTGGCAGATCAAAGTCGCGGAGAACAGCTTGTATGTATAATAAATTACAATGCTCATTGCACTTATATTATCTCATGTCATGTATTATTGTATTCTGCATAGCCATGTCTGCGGTACATTTGCTAGGTTAGTTACTCGATACGTCATGGAAGGACGACGGTAGGCGTTAATGCATCAACATTATTGTTGGATCTTGTTACAATAGCGTACAGCCTTTTGCACTGTAATGAGAAGTTTGTTTAACAGCATTTTATACCAACCACCTACTAACATGACATGTGTACCAATGGAATTTTTTTTTCATTTGAATCTTATTTCACAATCACGTCATGCAGTAAAGCAGTAATCATTATTGTAAGACTGGCCTCGTAGCTCAGTTGGTAGTAGCTCTGCTCTCCGGCGCACTATGTCTGGGTTCGATTCCCGATTCTGTCTCGGGCTGTTATAAGTATGTATTTCCAAAAAAAGTAGAATAAGTATTCCATCAGATAATTGACCCAAGCTAGTAGTAGTCCCAAAGTACAAGGCATGCTTAGTTTGATGATGGTGTGTGAAGTGTCTATTTTTTATCATCTAATATAAGAGGAACTCTTTTTTTAAATAACGGAAATCCATTAAGTCCTAAGTTTGTGTTTTTCCATGAAACATCTCGGCTCAAAACTCATTGAAAGTTGCAGAGTATCAAGTAAATAAAATTCCCCTCGTGACCGTTTTTACTGGAAACTTTCCTTTCAAAATTATTCCCTCCGCGTTCATTCACGGACTATAAACAATTAATTTCTTTAATCAACTGTGCCCGAGTCTTCTGAGAGATAAAATGTCGAGCGGTTCTAAAATTCCCCCTTTTTATCCGTCCCCAGACTTATAAAAGTAAATCTTAGCGCGAAATATCCTTAGAGCACACTGCTTTGAACCGAGTTTTATTTCTAAACTGTTACATTTTATCGTGTTCTTAAATACTTTTAAAAAAGTTTGTTAAATAATAAAATTGTGAATGGCCACAGTAAAAAACTTAGGTTTAAACCGTAAAGTATTAGTACCGTACATTCTGTGATGCCTCTGAACTGTCTACAGATGAACAGTTACGATTGCCTACAAAATGTAAGATTACATTTTCACAAATGATTTGCAACCGGAGTCGTTCTTGTATGAGTAATGTTCGTGGTCACATAAACTCTTATGCTGTATTGGATGGAGAAATTACATTGAATTCTGAAAAGATATCTTGGAAACATCACTTTTTTAAGTATACTTAAGTTAGATACATATACAAGATCTCGCATTCTGATTTTACTAAGTTTGGTGATTGTGCAAATTTTCGCCTGCGAAGCGAGGAGTCCCGGGTTCGATTCCCGGCCGGTGCACACTTGGGGAGCATGAAGTTTGTTCGCGGATCTTGGGTGGTTGGCTTGTGTTTCTGTTTTTTTCCAAGCCATCTGCGACAGGGAATCCTAGTGCAGAGGTATGAGTGTGTAAACGTCTTTATCCGACCCTCCATGGGCATTTCCTACATCGCCCGTTGAATTCCACTTCTATTGCCATTTGGTCTGGAATTAGCTCCATCGACTTATTTTGCTTATCTACCGAATGAAACCGTGCGTTTGAATAATGTTATTACACGATAGAGACATGAATACCCACTTATAGGTAAACAATAGCGGTGCTCCGTTTGCGGTGGTCCGATAGTCCGGCGCGGGGTTCTAATCGCAATCGTTAAAGTTTACTGTGAGGGTCGGTGGCGGTGGAGGGTAGCGTTATGTTTGTATCTTAAGTATACTTTTACCGTAGTGCAGAGTTAGTCTCAAACAAAGAAAAAAACCTTTCCATTGAATTCATTATTGTTTTATAATAACGTAACTTTTCTTTAATTAACAAGTACAGCCTTTATCATACCTAGAAGCTAGAAGTTTAAACTCTTTTCTACGTCCAGAACAAACAAAAGAAACTACCAAACGTTTTGTACGCATTTTTACAGATATCTTATAATTCGTCCAAATTCCACTGAGCTGACTTGTCAAGTCTGTTGAGTCAGCAAAAATAAACAGGTGCCTATTTAATTTGTTTTTTTTTTTACTACGTACAATAAACTACTAGCTGCCCGGCAATCAGCTACAATCGGCAATTGATTTTTATTTAAACAAAATATCAAAATACTATTAAACATCAAACTTAAATTGAATACAAATTGTGAAATTCTCATATTCTGAGAGATAAAACAGGGCTTATTGCGGTTCGGTAAATATGTTATTTTAATCCTTGTCCGCATTGATACGCAGTTCCGCTGAACACTTGCACCACATCCTGCTCGCTAACGGTAGCTTGGACACCGTTACTACCTGCCCCGTGAGGCCAACCATTGAACTCCCATGGTTCTACGGGTCAGTCTAATCACGATTATCAGCTGATACCGGCGTATGCTACTACGCGAAAAAAGAAATACATTTTGTGCCTAATGCATTGTTTTAGTGGGCTAAAACCATCTTCGCATTATTGCCTCTTTGATACCGGGTTGCGGCACATCGGTCGGATGGTTTCGAAGTCTATAACGGACATAGGTAGTAAAAAAATTTGTATTTATAAAAGTACTTTACTTGCAGTATTTTGTGATACCTTTAAGTGCGCAATCACAAATCACAAGCGCATGAGACGTATCATCCCCGTCTCGGGTGATGGACGCAGCAGGATGAATGCGACTCAGTAAAGATTTGGATCTCATACTGAGTCGCGCGCATTACTGTTGTTATGGGCGAGGGTCACCACTTACCATAAGGTGGGCCCTCAGCTCGTTCCGTCACGCATACACATAAAAAAAACGCAAATTGTACAAGTTAAAATAAATAAGAATGATTACTTTAGTGTATGTTGTGTTAATGTGTTAATCCAGGATATCAACTGACTTCATAACAAATTTAATCCAAATCCGTTCTGCCGTTGAGGCGTGTCGGAGTAACAACATATATACGGACAAACGTTCGCAATAATAATATTGGTATGTTTTTTTATCTCAGTATCAATAATGTTGTTCTAGTTTATTATGATTTACGAGAATACCAGGCTTGTATTTCCATATGTCATGCGTATACGGCTACTGTGTTTTTGCAGCCAAGCAAAACCACAGAGTAGCGGTATTCCTGTTGCAGTTGCGAGGTGATATGCGGAATTTAGGAGCTGTAGTCCATTTTCCTGACCTGCGATGATAGAGATATCATCATGAACCTTCACTAAATTCTCGCTTGCAAAATACAATTCTTGTTTAATACTCATACTAGCTAATATTCCATTAAAATATAATAAATAAACGTTTACTCGAGACTCCAGACACTCCGTGCACGAGAATTCCCTGATTCGCAGATGGCACGAACAAACACAGACTCACAAGACACACCCAAGACCCGAGAACAAACTTGTCATGTATTGTGATGAGCTTGCCATTACAAAAAGTGTGTGACCCCTCGCTTAGAAAGCAGGGCTAATACCAACTAAGCTATGGAGCCGTCAATTGTCGGAACACAAGATGTTTCACATCGTTGAAAACGTGCAATACCATGTCACATCAATTTATCTGGCCAAAAACTGATTGGTCGGGTTGGATTGCAATCAGTGTCCGTCCATACTACTCGCTCGATTATATACTCGTGTATTTTTGTGGAACGCTGGATTTCGCGGAACTTTTTGTAGTTTCTGTTCCGTTTTGATTACTGCTATGCACGACTCGGAATATTAACAGTAGTTCGTATTATATTTGAGCAGATATGCGAAAATATTTCGTGTATACCTTTTAAGTTCTGTTTGTTCTCTCATTGTCAAATTCTTAATAAAGTAAGTATTTTTTTTTTTAAATATTAGTCTACGTCATCTCCCTTTTAAGTTTAGCTTTTGTTCAAACACTATCCGACGCTTCATGGTAATGAAGGTCAAGAAATCACATTCAATATTAAATCGTTAACAAAACATTACATCTTCTTTCTTTATCTCTAAGTTATTATATGTATAGCAGTATTTTTTTATTGAAACATTTGAAATTTGTTAACTTGTAAAAACAACTTAATCATCTATGCGATCAATGTAAGTTTCATTCTGAAGTAGGCTAATCAAAATTAACGGGCATTTATTAATTATCTAATTATTACCAGTTCAAATGCTTTAATCAGACAATGGTTAGGTATAGACGTGAATAACATTTGTTGTCATAAACAAAATGCGAACTCAGTATCATCAGTTACAGCTAGGATACTGGATCCTTCGTTTGCTGTGTCACTTGATATAATGGTTTAAGATCGGGCTGCAAGATTACTTCCTTAATTGGGTTTTTAATCTATTATTATTTAATATAATTATGAATTAGAGTATATATTTTTATTGAGGTGCCTATCAAAATGTCGCCGCTATTGTAAATACAAATAATATTAGTTAATTATTCTGAAAAAAAAAAATCATTCACTAGTTTTTCAAACTCATTTATTCCTGTAGATCTCAAGTTTCGTTTGGCCACGTAAAATTTTACACACACAATTAAACATATTGTGTTACAGGAGCTTGTTAGGCACATTACATGCACACATATATAAGTCGAATTACATATAGTTTTCCTGTTTTAGCTAGTCTTATTTTTTAATTTTACGTCTGTGCCAACTAAAATAAATCATAAATCTACTTCTCAGTAATATATGTAAAGACCTAGAAAAGCTTGGGTTGCTGTTGCGTAGGACTGCTAATTAAAATAGATTTCGATTTAAAACTCGATGAAAGTAATATTGCAGCCGGATCTTGGACTATATATCAAGTGACACGGCACACGCAGGATCCAGTGTCCTATCTAATTGATGATACTAGTAGATACAATAAGTAACGGACTAATCTTGCAGCCGGATCTCGTACTATAAGTTTTAGTATGCAATTGGCGACTGCAGAAGCTCTGTCACGCACCGAGCAGAACACAATAATCTGCATAAATAAAGGGCGAAATTTGTTTGTGTGTTTGTTTGCTGTTCTGAATTTCAATGCAATGAGTGCCCGCATAGATTCATGTTTATTCAGATTGCAGAACCCGCCTCTGCAATCCAATTTGGTGTAGTAAAAAATATTTTGCGCTTCATTTGCGAAATGAATTGAGATGGCCGTTGAAGTGAAATGCGTATGAGAGAACAAATGAAAACCAAACCTTTTATGAATGCAAAATCAGCTTTGCAAACTAATATCCAACAGAATTAGTAGTATTAGTATTTTAAGCTGAGACGGTTTTTTGAAAGACACTAACGTTTAACGAGATAAAAGATAGCCTATTTGTTAAATCTAGAGTATGAACTACTTTCATAACAAATTTCATCCAAATCCGTTCAGCCGTTGGGGCGTAAAGGAGTAAAAAGTACATACAAACGGCTCTGTGGCTTCGAAGGCAGGGCTACTCCCGGGTTCGTTTCTGTACCGGGACACACTTTGTGATGTGAGCATGAAGTTTGTTCTTCGGCCTTGGATTTCGGTCTTTTGTTTATGTGTTTGAATCCTAGTGCCCCCTGCACTAGGATCAGTATAAAGATGAGTATAAAAAGTATGATGATTAATTTATGTGTCTGACTGACAAGACTAAACCGTGTGATAAAAAGCTTCCTCACTTTAGCACCACTATGTTTTAGTCTAGAATATATTAGAGTACGTCTAGAGAAATGAAATAACGTAGGTTTCCAAAGAGCATTTTCCCGCCCTACTAATAACATCGTTCGATCCATTCATTCGCCTCTACGAAAATCGTATTACGCTCACGTCTCCATTTCATATCGGCGATCGGTTCCCGTACGCTCTTCGACGACATTACAAATATTGAGCGCGAAAATTGAATTTGGAATGCTTATTTTAAAATATCCATCTCCTCTGGCCAGGAGTGCTCTTGAGCTCTGCGCGAATAATTCTCACTTTCAAACGGGTATTCGTTCGGTGTATTTTTGAGTGTGTAATCATGATATTTTATTCTTGTTTCAGGTAAGCATCATCAGTCATCAGAGTATTGTTGATTTTATGTTTGAAAATAACTGAAAATAAGTCTTAAACGAGCACAAATGAGCATCTTTAGAAATTATTGTCACGGTAAGTGATTTATAAGGATCGATCATTTTCTCTCAAACAGCTTTCCAAAGTTAATGCATTATGTTAGACATTAAATCTTCTACGATTTTTTTTAATAGTTTAGTCAGTATCCAACTTTGAGGTTTTATATTCAATGAGATAATTTGATGAAGCGCTACACGCTTTTCTCTTGTAAGGTCGTTGGTTCAATACGGTGTTTAAACTAAAGCGTTTCAAAATGGTAGGCGAAACCGGAGTAAAATTGGTGGCGGAATATAAAAATAGCTAAACGGAGCTTTCAACTCAGGTCCTTTGAGCCGGATGCCTGGTAATTGACCGTATGCGAGTTCTAATTGAGCGAATGGACTGTGATGTAAATTTAATCTTCGCTCCTGCGCTATATTTAGATAAATGATGCCAATTGGACAGGCTGTGTAAACAAGGCTAATTTGTAACACAGTAGTCTTAGTACTTGCAGTAAACTGCATTGTTTTTATTTACCGTTGTTTTATTTTGTATGTTATAAAGACTTAAATTCTTATGTACATCTGCCGCAAGCAGTGGTGCACTCGCATTGCTGTGTTCCGCTGGAAGGTGGAGGAGCTGTAGGCCCACCTGATGTTAAGTAGCAACCTCCGCCCGCAACAACAGCAATACGACTAAGGTCCTCCCCGACAAGTATGAGAATACCCAAGTTGCACTCCGTTGCGCCCGTCACTCGAGACGGTTATGTCACGTCTCATGCGCATGTAATTATAATATACATTAGTCTGACCACGATATAAATATTATAATCGGACGGAGTTAAAAACCATTAACTACGGACCAACAATGCTGACCCCGTAATGCATAATAATGCGTAACCGGAAATAAATACTATTATTCTACGTTATGATGACATGGGTGAAACCAGTGATCGCCAGGAGCCATCCTGACAGCGAACAAAATGTACAACACGTAAAGTGTGGGCTTCTCGTGTTGATGGTATCAGTTGCTTCGTAAAGATCGTTCAGGCTGCAGGATAGAGCGCTGAGTGCAGGATAGATGGGGCATTGCACCGGTACTCCACATTTTCAGATTCCCTGGAATATCCTCAATATTATTGCATTGCAATACTCATAAAGATTGTACCCGTAGCGACCAACCTCTGCTCTGAGTCGGTAGTGTATGCTAGACGCTCACTATGCAGAAGAGCACAAGACGAAAGAAAAAAAATTCAAGTGAAAAAAAAAACCTCGAGTGAAGTTGTCATAGTGAATCACAATCGGATTCTAATTATTTGATGTCGTGTCGCTTCGTGTAAACTACGTAGTCTTCAAATTATTTCCATGTTGTCGATCCGCCGGTTGTAAAGTGAGTAGTGCATTTTATACGAACAACAACATACTGTATGACTCATCGATTGAAATGTATGATAACATTGTGTAGTTGGTTTTATTATATTATATGTTCAAAGAAATCAATCAAAGTTAAGTGTAAAGCGAGCTTGATAGATATAAACACGGACCGGACTAGCTAATAATCAGTTTTCCATCTACATGAATATACCTCAATCCCCTCAACTGGACCCCCCCAAAAGAGTTCTATCTTCGTAATAAAAACGAATGGCTACGAAGTACTAACAGTCGCCTTAGATGCTCTTGGAAACTCTTTGTCGTATTTCACGTCTGGCATAAAAATACTCGCATCCGCCTTCTCTTATATTAAGCCTTTTGTTTAGACAAAATGTAAATGGTTTGTTTGGCTTTCATTGAAATAAATGTACGGAGAAAAGCTCTGCTTTAAGTCATTTTGTATGAATAACGAATGTACGCTTTTTATCTGGATTAGTTCTGAGCTGTTCGTTTGTTGCGTGGTTCAAGAGCAGTACAAATAAAGAATCAGAGATTTAGAACATTATTGAGGGTATTAATGAAAAGTTATTTCAGACTGTTGGCCTTCCTACATGATCTTCACCTTTTCGCGATAAAAATAGGCTATTTTTTATGCTATTAATGCTATTTCAGACTTAATATATCGCTGTGCCAAATTTCATCCAGATCCGTTCGGCCGTACTGGCAAGATTGTGTCACAATCATCCATCCATCCAAACTATCCAAAAAAACATTTTTTATTTGCACTTAAGAATTAATGTTTTAGAGTATACCGTATTAGTTTCTTATCTCTGTCAACTCTCGACAAGCAACAAAAAAGAAAAAAAGAAAAACAATATACTTTCCTATACCAATATAATAAATATAGAATTTTCATAGTTAAATCTGGTCTACATTTATTAATAGGAAAATTATTTACAGTTATTTTTAGCTTGAAATTAGGCGCAGCTTACAGATTCGTGTCAAAAATCACGCGCAACACAATTGTGAAATCTCGATTTCAATTTCCGGCGGCGACTCGTATTTCTGAACAGGCGCACAGAAAATAATTAAAAATACCGGTGTCAATTACACTGAGCCGTGGAATGAGGTCGTGGACAATGCGTTTTTAAACGCTAAAATGCCTTCGTCATGGATTTTGCAAAAGTTTCTAAGGCCTTGATGAAGGAGATGCGGAGAGCAAGAGTAGTCCGAATGCGGCTTCAGCAAATAAATATATTATGTTTATATACATAATGTATATAATGTACATAATGTATGTGTGTGGAGTGAGGGTGCTGGTGAAATCACGTGCGCATGAGACGTATCATCCCCGTCTCACGATGGACGCGACATGATGCGACTCAGTGTAAGATCCAAATCTTATACTGAGTCGCATTACTGTTGTCATGGGCTGGGCTGACCACCAGGTGGGCCCCTCACAGCTCGTTCCGTCACTTACTAACATAAAATAAAATTAAAAGAAATATTATGATTATTCTGAAAAGCTCCGGACTTCAGAAAAATATATACAATTCATATATAAGCCAAGGAGCCTAGTAGATGTAGTGCTGAAACCCCGCAAGTCTATAATGACTTTGTTGAACGGGCTTCGCTAGTGAAGGCAAGGCCTTTACATTTTTGCTATTTTCCTTTTGGCGGAAATATTGTTGAACGAGCAACATTATTAGAATATAATAGAGTAGACAACATAGAAAATATACAAAGAATATTTAATATAATAATTGCTACAATAAAACAAGAAACAATTGCAAGAAAATCTATAGCAAAACTGTAATGGCGTCATAAAACTAAAGTATTTAGATAAGTATATACTCTACACTCTGTGCATTATTCTTAAGCTTGTGTGCGTGGCAGTTTGAAATATGTATTTACCTCACCCGTACACATCTTTTTGGCTTCACCATTGAACATAATTTTGTTTGAAATTCTTTGTCTCCATCAATATTAAACGTTTTAATTCTTATAAATTTTTGAAATAAAAGAAAATATATTTACAAACTTGTAACTATAAAAACGGAAATGAAAAATCCTGCTGCGTACGGAATTGAAAAGATCTTCAAAAGTCTTCAGATCTTAAAATTACTTTTATATAAATCTAAATAAGAAAGTCTTGAAGACCAGACGCCATACCTTGAATCCGCATTGAGATGGTTTCCTCTGGCCGGGGTGTGATTGGATTAAGTCATGATGTTGTTAGGTTTCAGCGCCTAACTGATTTGATATTGCGCTGTATAATAACTGCTAGCTTTGCCCCGCGGTGTTACTCGCAATTTTCCGGGATCAAAAGTAGCCTATGTGTTAACGAAGGTTTAACAAACTTTCGCCTTTATAAAATAAGTATGTAGGTATATCTGTTACCTTCCTCCCGTGGTACAAGCTATACTTAATTAAATGGCCATGAATATTTATTTATGTATTGTATATATATTCCATCCTTACCTATCACTTACAACCTTAGAAAGAAAATAACAGGTGACGTGAAAATTAAATAAGAAAACTTTAGGGGACCTTAAAAGAATCACAATTAATGAAGATATCGTGCAAGAAACATACTAAAATCCGATTTATGCCAAATTCGTACCGAGGAAGTTCGGCCCTGAATACACAGAACCTAAACCTAAAACTATACTGCAGAATGAGAACCTCGTGTAGCTTGAAGTCTAGTTGTAGAACTAATTTTTCGTAACTGGTAACTTGTTTATATATATTTTTCCAAGACAATATATACAATATACATTGTAAAAATAGAATCGGAAAAAATGCTTTTATATTGAGAAGGAAGCTTTGATCAAATTGGAATCAAATTACGTTCTTTATTCTGAAATGAACTTCCCTTCAATTGGCTTACGAATTGAAAGCAAATGTTTTGAAGATCCCGCGACAAAATATTTGTGAAGAGGAAAATGCTAATGTTTATTGCTGATTGAGATCAAACCGTACCAGAAAGTGATCTTGACTACAATATTATATTTATTTACGACTAGCTATAATATTTCCCGCGACTTCGTCCGTGTGTATTTTTTTTTGCACGGATCTTAAAATTAGCTCTGTCTGCCAGTAAAAGTGCTGTCAAAATTGGTCTAGCCGTTTTAGGCGGATTAAGAGATTAGCCGGAACAAACAGACAAAAACTGAAAATATTACAAACAGACATCAATTTTATACAATATATATAGAGATAAAGTCATCACGTCGACTGGTAGATGTAGATGTCAATTTAATAACAAGACTGATTGGAAGTTATGAAACGACTTTTAAAATGAAATGCCTGGAATTGACAGAGAAGCCGCTTGACCATGAGTAGGCGTGTAAATAGTAGTTTAGTAATTGTTATCCATGTAATTAAATTACAATTAATTAATTATTTTACTTTAATTTTAATATTTAAGTATTTAGCATAGTACACGTATTAGCACATTTAATCAACATATAGCTTACAAATCCAAAAACTCGCTATTATTATCAGACCCCACCTTCATGTCTAGCAATTTATTATTTACAATGAAAGATTGATTCAGTACCAATTCGCAAATCATCTAATGCGAGCTGATTACTACGGTAACACTGTATTGGGATGAATCGTAGAATTGGACATCCATCAGAGGTTGAGTGTGTTTTATGGATGAATACTACAAACCAAAGTATTTTTGCACTGTCATTGACAGTAATGAAACTAATGGCCTCATTTCTCAGTTCGTAGTAGTTCTGCCTGTGTCGCTGTTGGTCGTGGGTTTGATTCTCACTCAGGACAAGCATTCCTTCGGTTCGATTCCCGGCCGGGGCACACTTTGTGTGGTGAGCATGAAGTTTGTTCTCGGGTCTTGGGTGTTTGTCTTGTGTTTCTGTGTTTGTCCATGCCATCTGCGACACAGGGAATCCTAGTGCAGAGGTATGAGTGTGTAAACGTTTAAATCAGACCTGAATCCCACAATACAAGCTATGCTTAGTTTGGGGCTAGATGGAACTGTGTGAAATATCCATGAATATTTATTTGTTTAATGTCATCGCCTCATCACGCTAATTATGACCGTCCATCTGATTTAAGTGGTTACCGCCGCTTGGGCCGTTATACAACTTGGGCCCTCTCATATTTTAGATGGGGAAGAGTCGTATTTTTGTTGTAAATTGGCAGCGGTTACCACTTAACATTAGGTGGGCCGTCTGCTTGTCCCGCCACCTCAGTCCCATAAAATAGGTAAAGCTTCCTTTGTTGACATCATTTGCTGTTCCGGTTTCCATTCATTCATAAAATATTCATCAGCAGACGAATTGTCAGTTATTTTTCAATTTCCTTATCCTAAGCTGAACTCTGTATGATTCCGGTAAAATGCAATTTCCTGAAAGGCCACTCCATCATCACTTTCCATCTCGCCGCATTGAAATCCAATTTGCGCCGATCTCTCGTTCATAAGGAGCTCTTACGAAACGATAGCGTAGCGAGTGTGAGGCTAGCAGACTCTACGGACCACAATTTTTTTTTATGTAACTGTATTGACAAGACGAGCTGATGTGATTTGGTTAGCTCCGCCCATAACAGCAATGCAACTTAGGTTCTCACGACCAAAGTATGAGAAGACCCAAATCGCACCCCGTTGCGCCCGGTGTAGTTGTTATATAGGCGAAGGTAACCAATTAACATCAGGTGGGCCTTCAGCTCGTCGTGTCACTAAAATGACATGCTTGGTCAGCCTGAAAAGATAAAATTAACCAAAACTGGGCTTTATACTTATGCTAACATATCAGAATGTATTTTTCCATATTGCGTAGTCAGCTGAAGCGACCCTACACGGAGTTTGAGGGTCAGAACATCAGTTTATAATAAAGAGGTCTAGTGGCCTAGTTGGCGCGGGTCCCGGGCTCTCGAGCACGGGGCGTGACGTCACTGCACTTGCACTAATGGCCGACCCGACGCGAACACAGTATGCACAGACCAGTGCTGAAACTTCCCTCTTAAGATCTTGAGCACTTTGTATGACCTTGCAACTTAGAGCACTCGTTGAACATCCGTGGCACTCATGCTGCAGATCTCGGGCTGTAAGTTTAAATTATGACGTCACCGTTTACTGGCACTATAGTATAAACAACCACAGTGTCCTGAAACTTCTCTCTTAACACTTTGACTGCGGGCCGCACTCGCGTTCGGCCAAGAGAAACGCAACGTGTGTGTTTTCCGCAGTCAAAGTGTTAAGAGCTTGCATGACCTTGCAACTCAGAGCACTCGTTGAGGAATATCACTAGCACTGTTGCAGATCTCGAGCTTTAAGTTTGAATTATAATGTCACAGCATACTGGCACTATACATGTATATAGCCACAAACAACCACAGTATGCAGAGATCAGTGCTGAAACTTCCCTCTTAGAACTGAAGTGTTTTGAATGACATTGATACTTCGACTCTGAAAAATATGTGATTATCACCAAATGTGATCGAGGTAAAGTGATGGTCAATCGACCTTTTAGACAAACTTCCCTTATAGTAGTGATGATGCAGTTGAGGATGATCGGCTTATACACATTTCGTGTTTCCAAGTCTACAACCAAGAAATGGTGCTGGGCTATAAACTGTCATCTGTCATCATCGTAATTTTGCAGTCACCTAAAATCTAAAATAGCAACTCTAAAGTTCTCTTTATTGACATAATCAAGTTACTACTTTGCGACAATAATCGCTTAGAAAATGTTTGCGGAAATCATTTTAGCCACTCGCGGGATGTCAGGACCTCAAGAACAATTAATTGATGACCACACAAAAGGTCCACATATATTGCCGATTCCCAACGCGGTGCCTATCAGCAAAAGTAGTTGTTATGGGCAGAAATTACCGTTCGAAATCAGACAGGATTATCTAATCGTTTTATCTCATAAAACAATGTGCACAACTAGATTCTATGCACATTGGTCAGATAGAAGTTTACAAAGGTCCAGTCACCGAACCACGCAGGATCATGGCGGCTGGCATCCGTCCCGCGCGGCCCTCATTAGACTCCGATCGGCCATTTCCCTCGCCCAAAGCCTTCGGACATCCTGCTTCCGGGGGAACCCTCTCACATCGGATGTAGTTCTTTTGGGGAGAAGTTTTTGATGAACTGTACAGTTTTCCTCTTGATGACAATCAATGTAATGTAACCAGATTCGTTTACTTAACATTATTGTATGACGGTTTCATAGAATTAATATTATTTTTTCCAAAGATATTTGTAGCTAAGTTTTATGTTGTCTTAGGATAGACTAAAGGGTCATTTTTATTATTATACAAAAATACGATGTATTTTAAAAGATTTTTTAGCAAGTTTATCTTATTGGCTTATCGCCGTACCATTGATTTTGTCATTTGTTTTGTAACGCCTTTCACTAATTAATTTATTAATAATATTAAATAAATTTAATAACGCCCCACAACAGTGCGATCAGCAGATGGTGGCTAGGAAATTCATTGCTAATGCTGAATTAATGTATTAGCAATTAATTTTTCTAATTACCAATATTAGCGGCATCCTATTAGGGCCCACCTATGAAACTTTAGTTCGGACCTTATGTACCATTTAATATTTGTTTCTAAATACTTTTTATGTCGGTTTATCAGTAACTTTGCTACAAAGTCATCTTTGAAATACGATTATGAAGTAAAAGTTCCCGCTAGACTCCTGTAAAATGTGGAAGCCTCTGTCCTCCATAAAACAAAAGTTTCTTCAAATTGCATTACTGCGAACGCCGGTCACGTTTCCACACCGTTCCTTACAATATTTCTGCCCGGTACACCACAGATTACTAAGCAGCCTGTGGCGTCGTGAACTGTAGATAAATAACTATTGTAGTTTTACCCGGGTGTACCGCAGCGCCACGTGTTCACAGACGCTGCACCGCTGCAAACTATGAAATATTGTCACATTAAGGTTTCAATTGAAACTTTAGTCGTTGTTGTCACGCTATACTTCTAATAACAGCATCAGAATAATTCGCTATCATGTGTTCACACAAAAACAGTTATCATTGCGCGAACTGTTGATTACACACGACAACGATTTGTCATAACGATTTGCCTGTGCAGACTGTTGGCGCAATTTTATCAAACTAAAACTATATGTTGATGATTTGTTATAATGAAGTTGCATTTTAATATAAGTAAATAATAATCGTATACCAAGAAAATAGATAAGAAACAGATCCCCACTCTTTCTAATTTGACCAAAGTGAAAAGCAGTAGTAACATTCCGTCTACAGACATTTCACACGCTATTACTCCGCAAAGTAATGGCAGTTCAGTGTAATTCAGTAAGTTCTATCCTTTCTCTTTAGTTAGCTTGGTCATTTCAATTCACTTCGTCTTAAGGTCTGCAGTTGTGGAGAAAATTGTCGTTAGGTATGGCTATGCTTAAGATTTTTGAACGTCTTTGTGTGACTTGTTTTAGTGTTTGCGGATGATGTCCAAATTGTAGATGATATAAAAATGTTGTCCCGATTACTCTCTCTTATTAATTATTTATTTGTCTTGTTGTCAGATTTGATGGTATGACTAGAATGTCCGTGAAAAGTCGATGTAAAGCAAAGAAAAGCGAATACCACCTTCTAAATTTCATCGTTCCACTTTATCACTGCAGGCACTTAGACACATGCCCGAGCACTTGATTTGTCACTCCCACACTTGGTGGAATATGAATCCTACTAGAAGGTGCCACATGAAAATTTATGCGACGCAGTGCCGAAATAAAAGCTTGTCTTAGTTATTGAACTCTTCAATTCTCAGTGTAAACCCAGAATACTTTTTTAAAACGTACAACGTACGCACTTACAACGTTTGAAAGTGAACTACTTTTGAATTGATATACGATTTTATTGGACTGTAACCTTTTGAATTTTATGGTGCTGCAATTTTACATTCTTTTGCTTTAAACAAGGTGACAATTTAAAAATACACCACCAAATGTAGTAAGTACTCAAGATCAACAGTTAAATTACAGAGTAGTGGATATCATTGCGTAAATCAATTATAACATTCAATACATTGCACAGTAATTGTTTTCACGTTTCCTTTACTATCGGCCATTATTTCCTTTAACTACGTCAAATAATTGGATCATATCCTTGGCCCAATTGGCCGTCTTTCGGGCAATGTGCCGTGACGTCAGTTCCTCGGACACCCTCATTTCCCCGGGGGGGATGGAGGGGATGTCAGAACATAAGTTACGCCGATCATACAGAAAGAAAGCGCAGCCTAAACGGTTTCGTGGAATTAATGGTCATAGCCCTTTTGTTTGTGTTTGTTCAGCCGAAGGCGTGACACGGAATAGGCTGGGAGACTTAAGCCTCTTGGATCGATAGCGGTTTGAGGCGAACTCAGACTAATACTAATAATAATGGCGTCTCCGTGCCCTAGTTGGTAATAGCCCTGCCTTCGAAGCGAGGGACACACTCTTTGTGTGATAAGCATGGAATTTTTTCGCGGGTCTTAGGTGTTTGTCTTATATATCTATGTTTTTGCATTTCATCTGCGACACAGGAAATTCTAGTGTAGGGGTATGAGATTGTCTTGACATAATTAGTTAAACAATTAATTAAAGTGATACTTACTGATCATCAGATTACCTATGGAAATTTTGCATGCTGTAAAGCTAATCATGGCTTCGCAAACAAATCATATCGATTATGACGAAAATGAGGATGTTATATTATAACTTTATAGCGTGTACCTATATTTGTCTGTCTGTAGCATAGGTCAAACGAATGGACCGATTTTGATGCGGTTTCTTGTGTTCGGAAGTTGAAGTGATCGAGATGGTTCTTGGCTATAATTAATGAAGATCAGTGCAGGCGTTCAATTTCTTTGTAAAAAAATATCACATTATATTTTTGCCCAGTATAATAAGGTTATACTACGCGATAAACCCGCGTGAATACAAAACTTTAAGAAAAACTAAAACGTAAAATACATATGAATTCATCCATAGTTGGGGTTGCTAACATGGTTTGATTGTTTGTTTGAACGCGCTAATCTCTGGAACTACCGGACTAAGTCGGACTTGAAAAAATATTTTTGCAAATGAAAGCCACATTCATGAGATAGGCTATTAGAAAAATTTCTTTAAGTTGTAGGCGGGTGAAGCCGCGTGGCACATTATTATATAAAAATAATTGAGGGTCAATACAGACTATCAAGCCCTGTCCATGGCTCTGGCACTCTTTATGATGGGCAATGTATCGCGCTATAAAAAGACAATTTATTATAGTACAGTCCAGTCTAGATCTAATCTCGTTGATGAGAGTGCTTCAATGACCCATTTCATCAATGTCATGCTAAAGTCGTGGTGAATATTGAATAAGTGTTTATATAAATAAAAAAACTATTCATGCAACACTAAACGAAATACTAAGAGGAGTTAAATAAAAACTTGTTATTATCTTCTTTATCTTCGTGTGAATCAATGCTTTTTTTTAACCTCTGATGAGAAAGAGGGTTGTTATTAGTTTGCAATGTGTATCTGTGTATATGTGTATCTGTATAGGTTTAAATCAATTATGTAGTTACTAGCTGCGGCCCGCGGTGTTGCGACTCACGGTTTTCTAGAATCAATTTTTTTTAATGTAGCTAAAAGGGACGGGGCGAGCTGAAAGCCCACCTGATGTTTGACTTTGAATTCGTCAACAAAGTATAGTTCGTATCATAGCTGCGTAGTTTCTTTATCTCATCCACCTCGGACATTTCTGGTGGAAAGGCTGGCACATTGGCACTTCGCCAGATCCCTCTAATTTTCGGAAACAATATTGTTTTGGATTATAAATCGCGCTTCTGTCACATTAGTTTTGGTTTGTTCGCTTAAATTATTATTGTAACAGTTCCACTAAATTATTCACTCGCGACAGTTGGAATACGTTTCTTTTTTTATTGATATATCGCGTTGAAACCTTGTAAAATTCTCGTATATTTTTGTACTACTTGCTTGGTTCTGGCATAAAATAGCTCTATTTACATAACCAAGTCGTCGTATATAATGTTTTTTTGGCATCATTAAAAGCGCTCTGAGTTTGTCATTACCCATCTTCTAAGTTAAGCTATCCTCCGCCCGGTCAGTAATTGGATGGGATGGAGTTTAGTGGCTTTTGAACCATGATTCGAAGGGCAGATTTAGATGTCAAGTAATCAAGTTTTTAGTCTCCGTGTTTTGAGTTGATCTGTATTACACATGTTTTTTATATGTGACTAAAATAATGTGACAAAACTATTTATCAAAATATGTTACGTCTGTAACGCAGGTGAGAGAAAAGTCATCCAAAGTAGGTTTTTTTTTTTTTCCAGATATTAAGCAGCTAAACATGTACCTTCCATGGACAGTCGTCTAAAAATATCGATAGTTTTGTTTGTAACTTAATCACATAATGATAAATGAACAGACACTTTATTTTATCAAACGTGAGGATCCAACGAACTAGGTCACAACACCCATACAGTTAAGTTGAAACTTAAAACCTATTGATTTTCTGCAAGACTGGTAATAGGATAAACTATTCATAACATTGTATGACGTAGGGCGCATACCAAACCAAGGGTACGCGGCGCAAGGTCAATAGGTACAGACCTTGACTTGTGTCATCACGAATTTATTCCCATACATTCCCATACATAGGATTTTGGGGGGTCCAGTTGCTCGCGTCCGTAGGTACACTTTGAATCCCTACACGTACCCCCTGGGCGGGGCTATAGAAGCTACAAAAAGTAGCAGTAGAGCTCGGGCCAAGTTCACTCGGAGAGGTACGGTCTCCGCATCTGGTTATCTGCCGCCAAGCAGTGGTGCACCCGCTTTGGTGTGTTCCGGTGGAAGGGTGTGAGTGCCAGTGAAAACACATGCGCATGATGAGCAAAAAAAGGAGGCTATTCCGACGAACCTTTTGTGTTGATGGTTTTTCTGTTATCCTACTTAGCAGAATTTAGCTATTCTGCTAGTCCAGCTAAGTAGGGTTGAAACCATCCTTACGTACGTGTATTGTGTGATTGTGTCTCCTGCGACTCAGGAAGTCCTAGTGCAGGGGTCAGTGTGCAAGCTTTATTATCGTTTGATGTACACAACCCAGCAAAACCCTTGCCCGTTTAACCGCATCAGATAACGGAAAAGCCTTGACCCACTGATAAAATATGCTGTTAGTTAAAATCAACCGGATTGGAACGGCGTTATCGCTATAGAGGCTTTCAATTTATTTAATAACGGTGCTGAGGGCTCGGCTAATGCATTCTGTCTATCCACAAAATATAAATACGCGAGTGAGCAAGGTATAAATAAGTGTTGCTATGACAGTAAAATGTCGAAATAGTGATCGGATTTTGAGTGTAGTTATTTTCCTGTTTCTAATGATTTCTTAACGCGTAACTAGATGAAATTTTCAATTTAACCGTATTTCCTTAGCTTTGCTTTCGAAGCGAGATGTTCCGGGTCGGATTACCTGCCGGAGCAGACTTTGTGTGAGGAGTGTTAAGTTTGTTAATAGCCTTGTTAAGGCCTTGGCAGTTTTTTTCCCCCGTGTTTGTTCATGCTACCTGCGACACAGGGAATCCTAGTTCAGCAATGTGTAAAAGTAATTTACAAAAAAAACACTTGCATACTGCAGACATACAAGCCGATTTCCGTCTTGGATACCAATTTGGCAGTCCTCGCTTGATTGTAACAGATAACTTCTAGTAACCATTTGGCAGCTCTCAACAAACCTATCTCGAATAATGATACAAAAACAATTTTGAACAATGTTGTTGGATCTTTTTAAGTGACGGGTGTGCTCTTATTATGACAAGGCCCAAATCCAATCGCATTATCTCAATTCAAAACTTAGATTAAAAACAAGCTTAACTCGAGAATTAATTGTACGGTCTTGGATCTGAAAAAATGTACGGTTCCCGTAGGAAGTCCAACCGCGGGTAACACCGCGGGGCGCAGCTAGTATCACATGATAGTCCTAGTATAGCGCCTCTCACGCTAGTACTATTCCTAAATTTTACATTTTCGTGACCTTTTAATCAATAGTCATTGTCAATTGTATTTCGATATAAAAAGAGTGACCTCAGTCATAGTCGTGATCACTTTTTGCGTCTCTACTGAAAAAGAACAATTTAGATCGTAAACTAGTTACTATTTCAATTTTTTGACCTCAAAATGAAAATTGACATTACATTATTTAATTTATTTGATTCATTTAATCCTTTATTAATTACTAGCGACCCGCCCCGGCTTCGCACAGTTAGTAAAGCATCATCACTACCCGTGCGAAGCCGGGGTGACTTGCTGGTGTATTATACATATAAACCTTCCTCTTGAATCACTCTATCTATTAAAAAAAACTGCATCAAAATCCGTTGCGTAGTTTTAAAGATTTAAGCATACATAGGGATATAGGGACAGAGAAAGCAACTTTGTTTTATACTATGTAGTGATATTGTATTTTAATATATCTTTTTTTTACCTAAGCTAATGAATGTTACTCAAATGGCAAGAGCCTAGTGATCTAATTATATTAAGTTTTCCATCTCAATTTTCCATTTCAATCTCACCAATGGTTCACAAACGACAATAAATGAAATCGGTCCTCAAGAGTTTAATGGTGCGTTCCGGCAACCTCCTTGGAAGCCAGAATCAGCTGTTGCGTGTCGCCACTATCGGCTACATAGTTGCTTACCATCAGACTCGATCCTGGCAGTTATAAAGACACATTTCCCTTAATAACATAGTAAATTTAAAAACCGGTTTAAAAATGCAATAAAAAAAAGTGATCGAATCTAATGGCCCGAACTCAGACTCCGGCTTCTGAGTCGTGAATGAAATGCGGCTCGCCGGACTGCCAACGGTTACTGCCAACAAGTCTAGGCAAATCCTTGGATAATAACACCAGCTGGTCTTGTTTACTTGATATTTAGCTGCCAGCCAGTCTGAAGTAACCTAGGTCCTAGGTGTCCTAACGCCACACGGCGTACATTTGATAACTAGTTCAGGCAACTTTCCATTTCTTGGAGAACTCCCCGGTTTTCTCGAATCGAACACAAATTAATCCATAAAATAACTTATCTGCTTAATCTTGTTCATTCCTTGCTATAAGCAAGCGAGCTAGAGCGTGGCAGGCATACTGACTACTGATTTTCAACGTGAAGTTAGCTAGTTAGTTCGTAACCGGTTAATTTCGGCCAAACATTTATATTAAATAAATATTCATGGATATTTCACACCACGCCATCTAGCCCTAAACTAAGCATAGCTTGTATTATGGGACTGGTTAAAAGTTATGGTTATTACTACATAATACTTTTTTTGTAATTATACATGCATAACTGTTGTCATGGGCGAGGGTCACCACTTACCATCAGGTGGGCCCTCAGCTCGTACCGTCACTCATTCACATAAATAAAAAAAATATATATATTACCACCCAAACAGAACAAACATCTAATTTCGCCACACAAATGTTTGTCCTGAGCAAGAATCAAACTAAACGCTTTGCTCCAATGAGACAGCGAGGTTTCGGAGCAAACGAAAATATCATCGATGTAATACACTTTTTCGATATTTGTTGATTTTTCAAAAACCGCTCCACCGATTTCTTATGGCTTGAAAACTTTAATCGATTCTAAAATTGGTAAAATAATACATTGTGATTTTACCGATACTTAACCAATCATGCCTTCGTGTCAACAAACTAGGGTTAATATTATTAATTCTGTGCTAGGATAGTGCTCCGGTTGTACATTATAATTTCGTTGATATTAACTCGCCTGTCTGCGGATTCTTGCTGCAGCAATGACCACCGTAAAGTAAGCATTAACCAACTACTTTCCCCCAAACGATTGAGTGAAAGTGACCGTATGGTGACTTGAGGCAACGCTTCGATAATATCGATCCGCCAGTCTAGACCCCACAGATTATGATGTAGTGAAAACGAACCTAGGTCGCTGCTCACTTTCTTTGTTCCAGGTATTTCCAATTAGGCCACGCTAAGGGTGTGGAATGTTGAAGTGTTGTCGTAAAAATGGTAAATAATGAGAGCCGCTTTCTGTTTGGAATAAGCTGTGAAGCCCAGACGGCTTTTTTGTTATTCCGTTCTTTGTAAATACTTAATTAGAAATAGCATTGTATAAATATTTCAAGCCGGGATTGCTGTCAGAAATCACATTACATATTCAGGTATTTATTATTGTTAAATAGAATTACCATTTTTTTTTGTTTACCTTCTTAAGATACTATGTACGGGCTGCTTAATATTTGTATCTAGAAAAACCGGCTGTGAATTCTTACAATGCGGGTTCCATACGACAGATTGTTTTTTTTTTATTGACGGATTGAACTAATATTGTATCTACAGGTAAAGGAAGAACCCTTAGAACACTTAGATTCCGCAATAGGGTTCTTTTCAAAGATATAGCACATATTCTTTGCAGCTAAATTTATGAACAAAGACAATTTAAGATACGTCTGAGTCGTACATTACATTCATTTTGTAATTATTTCAAATTACTTTATCACTCTTATTGCATGGGGCTGAAGATCGTTAAAACATGTTTTAAATGATGTGTTAGAGACACCGGGCCTGCTGTAGATAAGCGACGGTAAAAAGAGAAAAAAAAAAAAGAGAAAAAGAGGCTTTGATCTACTATGATACTCAATCCGGATTGATCTGGTTCTGTGACCTGGCGGTTCCTTCAAGATTTTTTCTTTCACTGTTTTGAGAGCGTGGTATTGCGCACATAATTTTTTCAGTGAATTTAATGTCGTCGTCTTTACCCCTGGACCGGAACTCCTATTAACTTAATTATTAGATTTACTTTATTATTACATTTTGGAACAGGCTGTTAATGTTACACACATTGTGTCGGAACAATTGGATCATGTTTCCTAGCTAGTCTTATAGCGTGACCTTTTGGTGGATTTCATAAAAATGTTTAGATATATCACTTTATTGCGTGCGTACAACATTTCAGTAAATTTTTTATTGATGATCATTTATGATAACAAAAACTAAATGGAAATCTAATTTAATTTGAAGTTAATTGACACCAATGTTATGTGATCGACCCAGCGGTCTTCTTAATTATGACAGTTAATGGCTTGATAATAAAATCCACTTAGGTTCGCCGACTCGCCTCAAGCCTTAATCTAATGATTATTACAAACATATCATTACTGATACGAAGAGAAATTACTCGCTCGAGATGTATAGCCACGTCAAGAAACTATTCCCAAGATAAACAATATAAATGAAAGACAATGTTCGTATCTGAAAAAGGAAACCTTCCAATACACAAATAATGAGGACATGTTAGCTCAAGGGGCTTATTCTAGAAACGACATTTCAAATAGATTATACTTGTATTTCTGTCAAACTAAAATGGTTCTCGCGGGGAGAATAATATCTAACTTGAAATGGCCCTAGGTTTCGTAACCACTGTAAATAATGTTAAATGTATTATAATGTATGTATTTACAATATAAAGTACTTTATCAGTAATCTGATTCCCATAGTACAAGCTAGGCTTAGTTTGGAGCTAGATGTCCATGTATATTTATCATTATTGTAGTGGGATTTTTCAATAATTTACAGGAGCTGCTTAAGTAAAACACTGAGTTAGCAAACCAACTGTTTATATGTAAATTATATTATATTACGGTTTATTGGAGGTCTACCCACAACTAATAATGCTAAAATACCAGAAATTGTTATTTAATGGTTTGAACATTTTGAATAGCACAGACCTTGTCGCTCCTGCCAATGATTACACCTACCCATAGCCAATTAAAATACGCATTTATATATATATATATATCCCTAAGACATCCCTTGCACTTTTTTAATTTATTTTATATGTACGGTTAATTTCATTGCATCCATAAGTTCTTGCTAAAACTACTATATAATATCCTCTTTCAAAAAAGTCAAAATAGTGGCCGATTTTTTTTGTTTGAGACAACTTTACCTACGTCTAAACAAATAAAAAAGAATTCAAACCTGTCCATAATTTAAATATCGCGTTAAAAATTCCATTACCAACAATATAATTAACAACCTCCTTCTTGGCAGGCGTTTTTTTAAGTACGGATTTTTTTGAAGAATTCATTTGTCCTGTGTTTATAATAGAGATTCGAAATTGCTTTTACTTATTCGACCTCCATAATAAACAACAGAACAGGCCGAGTTTCCGATCATAATAGAAAATAATGACGGCATATGTTCCGGCCAGATCCCGCGGAGCCGCCAGCCGCCAGCCGCCACCCGCCTGCCAGCGACAGGGTAATTACATACGGCAAGGCCGTGTGGGAACCGCCACGTGTACTCCGACCTGTAACCTTGGCTTCATGATACCACTTTTACTGTACCTCAATTATTCAAACGTAATAATGGTTATGAAGACTTGGTGATGAAAATGCTATACAATCACATATATACTTAATTTGATGATTAATAATTCAATAAACCGACTTCAACAGTTTCATTAGGGGTGGAATTTGTTAATGTAATTCCTGTGACCATCTCGGAGGTATTCTAACAAATTAAAAAATAATCAATTCCACTCAACAATTAACGAATAAATTGGGTAACAAACATACAAAAAAGAAACATTCAGAATTTCAGCAGAATTGAGATCCAACCCTTTTTTAAGTCGGTTAAAAAGAAACCAATTATGAACTGAGATATGCAGTTTTAAATTGTACATATTAGTTATGATGATACAATTTTATTCGTTCTATAGTGGTATTACTCTCGTGTGTGGCTTTGTGGAGAATTCATTAAATTTAAAAGAAACATGTACTAATTATACTTATATACAATACTTATTTTATTTAATATCTTGTGTAAATGTGTTGTTGTGTACAATAAAGAATATCAGTATTTGAAAATATTTTTGTTGCGGTATCAATTTATTGATCAATTATGGACATCTGCAACACCAGAGGCGATGCTGATGCCTTTGAGGTAGTGACAAACCCACCTTTTGAAGGACCACATACCCAGTTCAACAATAAGCTTACGAAATGTGAAATTTCAGCATGAAAATGTTTTAATAATTTGGAATTACAGAAGCGTCTGGAATTCAAAGAAGCCTTATATTCCGACTGTAATGACATCGGTAATCTGGTACTGAAGTATCGAAGTGATCCGAAACACCAGTCCTTTTATAATTCTGGTGCCGACTATTGATTTAAAAACAGATGCGTAGCTAGGGCGACAGGGCACTGGGGCAATGTCATGTCGACCTAGTATGGAAATAACAAGTAGGATACATTTGGAAGCTGACAAGCATTGATCTGAATTGTTTGAAACCGAAGTTCTAGAAACGCTGATCGGAAGTTAATATATACATGCTATCACGGTTCCAGTTTATTTTATACTAGCTGTGCCCCGCGGTTAACTTAAAGGAATCACTAAGAGTAAACTGATTATATACATATAATTAGCCATTACCCCAGCACACGCGGATAAAACAGTTCGATAGCGCTTTTTCTTCCGACTTACTTTAAAAATATCAATATTTAAGGCTAACCAAGAATTTTAGCGTATTGATAAATAGCCTTCTTCAATGTGTTCAAGTATTTTTTTCAAATCCGACTGGAAGTTGCAGTTAGTGCGTTCAAACAAACAAACTCTTCAGCTTTATTATATAAGTATAGATATATAACTTATATATACCTGTGCATTCGGATTCCCTGTGTGGCATGGACTGCGGTTTCACTTCTTGAAATAAGTATGTACGCAGAACTAACTGCCACAACCTCCTCGGGCGACATTTTTAAAAACACTGAGAGGCCTGTAATGAATTCCGCAACATTTCACGTAGTTGTTGAGTGATATGTTGCGCAACATGTCGCTCCATTTGTCCCCAAGTGTATCCAAGGCTAACAAATAGAGGTAGAAGAAATAACCTTGAAATGAAGGATCCTTAATAAGTCCCTGCTGAAATAAAAGGTTCTGCTTCGCGATGCGTTAGTAAGCTGGTCTTACCGGAGCGGCTGCCGACCCGATTCCAAGGCGCGCTCGTTCTCATAAATCAACCAATTATTACCAGCCATGTTACCACTTCGTTCCACATAGTGCTCTGCGGTCTTCTCCCCAATTTTTGAGGATATTTAGTAGATTCATAATTCTTGTGAAGGCTGTCTGCTCCGTAACTATGTATCAGATATAATATCATACTATCATAATATTACACCAGATGATGAGGTTAACAAAAACATTATTACATAAAAACAGTACAAAGGGCGGTCTTATCGCTAGTAAAGGATTTCTTCCAGACAAACAAATGGACAGGTTAGCATGGAAATTATATTATACATGTGAAGGGTGATTCACGCTAAAGTTGTTTTTTTAGTGGTTTTGCAAATCTCACTATATCTGACAGTTTTTTCCCATCGCCTCATATTGATTTTTTACCCGCGGGTAACAACGCTCGGCGCAGTACTCGTGTAGTACAACTTAACCTTTTTTTGTTAACGTAGGGGTATCGGCAACAGATACACTGCTTGCCCTGGAGGACTAGTCATGTGGGACTTTTAAGCAAACTCCTCCCCACGGTGACCGTCCTCTGCGCATTCGAAGATCTCTAGGCTCTACAAAAAGAAGTTCACGAGAGATCCTCCCGCACGTTGCCGTGACGCCCATCCTGTGCAGGGTGCGGCAGTCTTCCCTGGGCCCGATAAGCAGAACAGCCACAAACCCCAGTCCGACTGCTTCCGGGAAGGTCTTTCCTCTATGGGCAAGAGAAGCACAATAACCACTATAGGAGTAGCGGTCTATTAAAAAAATATTTTAGTCTGGATGTTTGTTTCTCATTTACGGCATGACTCATGACTCCGATTACCAGATTTGGTTGAATTGTTCAGTCCGTAAATAATTGTTTGGAACAGCACACATAGCTCTTTTATTCCGATTCCGATACGACGCAAGTAAAGCTGCGTGCAGCAGCTAGTATTGGTTGTTTAACCGATTGCTCTCCATTTCATGGAATATGCGAAGTTTTCGTTAAAAAATACAAGTGGGCGTTAGTCTTCTCAAATCATATCCGGAAAAATGAATTATTATAAATAAAGTTACATACTAAATCACTCCCGTTCCCTTCCCAAATAGGTATGTATTGTGACACCTACGCAAAGTCAATTTGGGTAAATCTTATATAACAAGAAATCCGTTTCTTCGAAATATGGGTAATAATATAAATAGACTCTCAAGTTAGGCCAAATCCTAAGGTTATTTTGACAAGGGGTATTTATGCGGCTCATCAAATACTTACTAAACACAGATAAATAAACTTTACTTCATAGCTCAGTTGTAGTGGCCTTCTGTGCTGTAGGCCGAGTGTTCGATTCCCACTCAGGACAAGCATTTATACATAAAAGTTCCCATAGTACAAGCTATGCTTATTTTAGAGCTAGATGGCGCTGTGTGAAATGTCCATGAATATTTATTTATTTTCTACTATTCTTTATCGTGGTCGTTAATAAATACTAGAAAGCTGGAATGGATGAATATGCTCTCGCACAAAATGATTTCTAGATTAAGTCTGAATGACGCGTAGAACTGCAAAGTTGATTATCTAATAACCAGAGCAAAAACAGCCTTTCACTCTAATGACGTAACCAACATAAATAATGCCGCGTCCACATGCTGGTGGTTACTGCCGTCCATAAAGAACAGCAAAACGACTCCGATCCTCCTCTACCGAAGCATAAGAACACTCAAGTCGTACTTACTTACGGAAAAATTATATCTATTTCCCATATCGCAATCTATGTTTAGTTTTGGGCTAGATGGCTCTATGTGAAATGTCCTTGAGTATTTTTTTATATTATGCTTGTTAGTTTCTACCATAAATAACTGTAAAGGAAGCTTATATTACCGTATTTCACTTCAATCAAAATACATATCATTGCGAGGGTTGCCGGTTAGAATACCGATCAGGCGAATCAACCAGATTTTCCTTTCAATTCAAATTCATGTGCGTAATATCACGTTCTCGAAACGGCGAAAGAAAATATCGAGTTAGGAACAAAGTTAGGAGACAGAGGTGACATCGACTTAACCTAATTGGGCTGCCGTGGCAACTTACCGTCTCTACGAGTTGTTGGTTTTATTACGTTCGTATATTATCTGTCTTGGCGTAAGGTCAACATTTCGCTGTCAAATGTTTGCATTTTTTTTGTTGTTTGAAAGCAATATGGTTTTTTTTTCGGGTTACCGAGATATTTGCCATGACTTGGCATATTTGGACGCAGTTTCATGCAATAAGTATTTAATTATCCAGTTCCTGTTTTTATGAGTGGAAAATATGTCAATATAGCAAAGCATAAGTATAAAAACCTCCCTAACTATAATCAATATTGTAAAGTCATGTAAACTGGCTCTTTACGGAAAATTAATCTATTTAAAGTCTTGAATCAGTTTAAAAAAAACCTACCAAATGCCAAATTATTACAAGTTCTTAAATAGTAATAAGATGAAGGAAAGTGGTAGCTGAGTTATTCGTATGAAATCAGTAGTGGCGATAAGCTCACCACTGGCTCCGCCTTCGCCACTGCCCTTGTATTGTAACGGTTTGTTTGACAGTTTCGCAAAATATAGTAAACCACAAGTTATTCATAGCATTAGTACTCTCTCTCTCTCTCTCTCGCTCACTGAACAAACCGAAATGCGTCAGTGTGGGTATGTGCAATAATAAAACGTTATAGAGCATGCCACTTGCCTTTGGTAGTACGCGTAGCTAAGCACTAAGCTAAGTTCTTATCGCTTTGGTTTCAGACTTTGTAAATTAAAAGCACACTCCGCGGCTGCTTCGCTTCTCCCCGATCCTCTGTAAGCTTCAGCCTTAAACGTATTCTTCCCCTAAAGATAACACACGTGTTGATGTTTATCCTTGACAAAAACCACATCAACACAAACTTCAAAGTGCTTCAGGGCTTAAAGAATCTTGGTTTATTTGCTCCACCTTTCGAACCCTTCGGAAGTAATTCGTATGTTTATAACCTTCCAAAAGAGGTTATGAATTACTTCAGTTCTCTGTCATTTGTGCACGTGTGCAATGGATTTGGTAATTTTTTTCTTTATTTCGAAGTATATGCTTTCAAATTTGTCCCATACATTTTTAGTTAAAATCTGTTGAATAGTTACATAGTTAAATCCAAGTAACTAGAAAAAATATGTCATCCAAGTAAACGAAATTGTATGTCTTGCTTTCCTGTGACTTTATTCTTCGCCTGTTGTATATTGATATCGATGTTTCTGCTTAAAAAAGTTAAGACAACAAAATTTCATTAAAAAAATGCATAAATACTTTCTTAATTTATAACTAAGCCGTCACTTAATGGTAGCGTGCCCAAATGCTGGCGGCATTGCCACGCTGGATGGCAATGCTTAACCTCTGGCCGAAATAAAACCCAGCAAATAGTAGTTCTTGTTAAATAGTCGGGTTCACCCCGTTAGAGCGCGTAATAAGAGATGAAAGAATTGAAGTCGTTTTTCTTCGATTTTTAAATTAGACGCTTGTTTTATGATAGCAGTCTTTCAAACGTTATATTACAAACCAAAATCTCTTAATAACATGAAATTAATGAACCCAATTTTATCTTCTCCCCTCTCAACACTCCATACGCCAATCAGGAGGTGTCAAGTTGATGCATAACAAGCTCAACTCAAGCCGAGTTCCCAACAAAAGCATATTGTGTTCCACACTGCCAATTATACAGGCGTTCAGTTTTCAGATTGAATTTATTGTTTTGTCAAGTCTGACTTTGGTGTCGGTTCTCCTGCACACCGACTATACTTTATTAATGTATCGCTCTCTTTTACAAACAGTAACAAAAGAAAGAGATAAGAACAATTTTAGTGCTGTCAAATACAAATTTCCCAGTTTAATCGTGATTTCAAAACATGTAAACACGAATAATAATTTACTCCCCTCAATTCCGTTCACTCATTAACATAAAAAAAAATAATATTAGTTGACGCGCCTCATTAACTAATATGACTGAGTAATATTTTTTTCAATCTAATTTCATTTTTTGGCAATTTTACTAAAACAGCATGCCAGTCCCATCGTGGGAGTAAATTATTGTTATCTCTTTCTTGCGAGCACTATCAGTTATTGAAAGCGACGGTTTCGATTAAGTTAGTTGGTGTACTATAGAATCGAAGGTATTGGTGTCAATTCTGCTGATGGCACACCAACAAAAAATTTATCGGCAATAAAATGCCATCCATTTCGTTCAATTTCATATTGAGTAAAAAGTTGTAGATGTTATTGTGGAATTTAGATCATTTTATGTTAGCAGAAATACGCCGATATTTCGTTTTTAAGCTTAATTAGTGGTAGTATCCGTGAGTACTGCCGCCCGAACGCATCACTTGCGCGATGTACAATAGGATTAGTTAATTTAGATAGATAGATATTTAACACTATATTACACACCAAAAAGATAACAATAGCTTAAAAATAGAAATCTTAATTCATAAAAAGGTGACACAATATACTTCTTATGCCATCCACTGTGCCATCTCTTGTAGATTCTTGTACTAAGTATGTTAAGTTGTTAGTCAGTGTTTTACGAGGTTCTACATATACAGAATATGGAGCCACCACACTAAATATTGGATAAGTACAGCTAGCATATAAAAGGGTATGTCTTTAAATATATTCCGTTTACTCTACATTATTGAATCCATATATATTCATTCAACAGATGCTTCCTGTTAACCAAAATAAACATTGAATTGAGCCAATAGTTTCGATGGTACGTTAGTAACAATACCACCAAATCATAATCATACCATTTATTTGCGAAAATAGGTTTACAAAGGTGACATAAAGCAATACTGAAGAAAGATTAGATAACTTTATTTTGCTTCACACCGGCACTTCTATTCCAAAATGGTAATTATAATGTCGGCGCTTACAAACAAGCCAGTCAAAATAATGCAATGTGGAAGGGTGCCCAGTAGGCAAGAACGGGTGAGTACAGACGACATGTACCGCACCGCATTCTCTGGCCGCCGGCCAATGAATGGTTTTGGTCATGTTGTAGGCCGCTCTATGCTTAATAAATACACACTTTGATACACTTCCAGTGCTCACGTGACAATTAGGAAGTTAGCAATTGCTTTATAGGTACGTACGCTTTTTTAACAAAGCCCCGAGCGCAATTCAATCACTGTCACTAAATCAATTTAAAACTTTTATGAAACGTAAACTGGATTCAGAAGCTTACTTTAAAATATCTGATTACCTAGCCGACAAAAAGTTTGGGAATGAATTTGCTCCACCCTAGACGCAGGACCATATTCGCGAATATGTAATACTGTGTCCGAGGGGTTTCCTGTCTGTTTTTTGCCCTCGGGTTGCTCAAAAAAACCGGCCAAGAGCGAGTCGGACTCGCGCACGAAGGTTAATGTACCATTATTACCAGAAACCAGAGCTCGTGTGAGGCCAGCCAAATTACAGCTAGAACATTAGAAATGGAAACTAGGTTGGGTATCGCATGCTCAAAATGATTGGGCAAGCTCATAAACAAACATATTTGCGAAAACATCGCATGACTGCAGACACAAGGTTCATTAGATTTAAACAAGGTCGTCGAAATGGAGACATAAAACAGTACAAAGTGGAAATCTCTACTGAATCGGGACTTTCAGTCTTGTTTGAGGATTCCGACTCGATTAGGAAGTTCAGCGGTTCAATGGAATATTTCTATCAGCTTGGTTTTAAAGAATACTTTTCAGTATTCTAGCTAGCCAAATTCAATGTCAAATATATAAACAATCATAAGCTTATGATATAATCTAGTACTGTCACCATACAAAGCTCTATTGACTGTAGCTCTGCCTTCTGTGCTGTATTTCGTGGGTTGATTCCCACCCAGGAAAAGCAGGAAAAGCGTATGACATAGATGATTGTTCTGTCTGGGTAGTAATAAATAATATATATATTTATTTACAAAATCTGTGTGAAAAGACCGTGAATATTTAATTATAGATCCAAAAATATTACATTAGCTGATAAAGACCAAACTTATGACATTCAAGAGTATATAACATAATTCAAGGTCAAAATTGCTTAGCTTATCAAAGGCGAACCATTGCCTGAATCTTGGCAACGGTTCGTAATGATGGCTTCAGGGAACATTTAAGTTAAGCTTAATGTTTGTTGCTCATTTGTCTTTATAACTTGTCCTTCTACTTAAGATGCTACTGATTTGAAGCTAAGTATTCTTGATGTTGATACCATAATCTTTTTGCTCTGAATTATTACCTGAATAACATTAAAGCTCGTACCTAGCCTTTGGAGCCAAAACAGGCAATGTTTTGTTCTTAACCTCATAATTTCATATAGCTCGCTGCTCATGCTAAAGTTTTGCCTGAATATGCGCCATGAGCTCCCAAAACCTGTTTTATTACAAAGCTCCTATCCTAGTTTGTAAAATTAGTAATTCCCAGTTTCGGAACAGGTTTCGCGCAACTTGGGCCAAGTTTAATTTCGAACCGCCGAAGCATTACCAACCAAAACATGCCGGAATTATTATGTATGTATGACTTCTGCACTGAGACGTGTGTGGAGATAAATACATTATGCTCATATTTTGCTCATCGTCATAGGATTAAATTATGTATGTGTACAATTGTGCTAAGTACTACTTATCTACAAGGAATCGATGACAACTTTTTACCCGATACCAATTCGCAACACCCGGTCAGTTGTGATCTCCATTGAACTGAGCGCTTCTGTGCTTTAAAGGTATGTTATGTCGGTTGGTAAGTCTTGTCAGACTGGCTTGAATAGTCTGAAACTAAAGATTGCTTACACTAAAAAAAAGGACCCATAATTACCCGTAATTTTACTGGGTACATGAATAAGAGCTTTATGATAGTACTTATTGATACTTAGATATCATTTTAAAGTAGAAAAAAGTAAAGTAGATTTTTTTAAAAGAAACCAAGTGCCTTTCGTTAAAGACTACATATACGTTCTAAAGATAGCTCAACCGATATGATCCTTTGTGATCGTCTTATAAATTGTCGACGTTTACGTTTATACAACGAAACCGTTCTGCATATCGATTCTGAGCTCAGGTTTACCTCCAAGATCGGGCGATGCAGCATTTCGGTTGCCAAATGCGGTCAGCTCTTGAATATATTTACATATTAGCTTTTATTTTTCATGTATCACTTAGGCTAAAATATTTTTGCGGATACAACTTCCGGTTGCAAAAAACCAATGGATCTTTTATGAGAATTTGTATATGTTTGTAGAAAATGCTACCTGTGTCGCTCGGCTCCGCGAAACGCAAAATATCTTGGAATATCTGTTTAAAGCACAGCTAATAAGGGATATATTATAGATTGCAAAAAGGATTTTGCCCGTGAAAAAAGACAGGAATCAATACTTTAAGGGTTTCTTGATTTTTCACTTGGAGGCTGTATAGGGGATTGAATAGGCGCCAAAATAAAAAATAAACTTTTGGCGCCAAAAGATATGTTTCGTAGATGTTTCAAGATTTTTTTTACTTTACTTACTAATTCTTGACGATTATCGCGATTCGCATTGGCACACCACGCTTTCCATACCACTAATAAAAAAAAATTAGTTGTCCGCTTAAATCTCAAATTAAAATAATACTGATCATGAAAAATTCAGCAAATATCAAACTTTTTACAAATTGACTTATATAAATATTTTAATTTCTTTAACCAGAGATTAAAACCAGTAAATCGAATGATGTACCTAACAAATGTTTGCATATGCAAAATAAAATTCACTCTTTCTTGTGTGAACCTGTGTCCCTGTAGTTTAATCTGGCTCAAATGACCGATATGCTACAGAGTATATTTTGCTAGGACATAGTCGGAAGAATATTTGGGGACTGTAAGAACTAAACCAGAAATATTTTTTCACGTTTTTGTTTATTATTATGCAAAACAGTTTCAAAATATTTTTATTTTTACTGTCAGTGTAATTGAAGTTAGTAATGTACTGAATGACCCAGTGAGGTCCCGAAGGCCCGTCAGCAGCGGGCCGCAATGCAGAGGAAACCCAAAGTACTCGTGTCGTGTGAAATTGTTACAGCGCCTAAATTAATATGGTTTTTAACGCCTGCCTCCAAAAGTTATGATGTTTGCTTTCTGTACCCAAACGTTAATTTGACGCCCTATTACGATGCCTACAGCATCAGTCTGTCCTACTGTTAAGGTTTCCTACTTTTTGAAACTTAAACTGTAAACATTTCGGACAACATTTCCAAATTCTCATAACATGTGTAATATGCAATTATCAACTAAACTATCAACTAAAAAATAAAACAATCTGTTCTACTGATGTGGTGTGCGAACTCAAGACTCACTTTGCAGGTGCCTAATTCCATTACAGTACAAGAATCGTAAATTAGATTAAAAAAAATTGAGCAAAACGTAACGCGACCCTGCCAGGATTCGAACCTGGAATCTTCTGATCCGTAGTCAGACGCGTTATCCATTGCGCCACAGGGCCATGTGATTGTTGTGCAGAAATAAACCTACTGACACGTAACAGAATGTGTGAAAGTTACCAAAAAGTATAAACAAATGTGATACGATGAGAAAATAAATACTGACGATATAACATTGTTTATACGGTGTTTCAGAATTTACTTTTTCTTTTATCTAAATGACATGTTAGCTAAGATTTATTTTAATATAAAATAAATGGGTACAAAAATATAAGAGATATATTTTTGTCTCAAAATATCTTGATAGTTTTCGTCAAAAAACTGTTTTCAATTGCATGAGCCATAAACAAATTACCTAAGTTATGTTATGTATCAAAATTCATTCCATCCACATAACTTGGATCGAGGTAACTGAATTGCGTACCTATTTGATATGTGCCTTGATTGGATCCGACACAACATAAATCCTAGTTTATTCAATAAATAAGAGTGTATTATTACAGGGAAATATTACAAGCAGCCGGCTCACCCCACAGCCGTCTGTTTGGACAATGTTCACGATAAATAACAACCCCCAGGGACGCACCCCCTGCTCTGCGCCTATTGTGCACCCTATGCAATGAAAAGCACATATTTGCAGTCGATATTACGAGCGCAAAGATAACTTTATTAAAATTAAAAGTTATCCAACAGCTGAGAAAAGATCTCACTTATGCCTGCATTGTCACAATTACATTAAAATAAGAATAAATATTATCATTGATATATTAAACCATCGGACGTTTTTCTTTGAGGTCTTGGGAATGGTCATCACCAAATTCTTTAGAGAAGCATACACTACATACACGATAGATAAATCGGATAATAAATTCTCAACTTCAAAGAAAGATGGAAAATAAGAATGGCATGAAACATAATATTTTGGTGTTATCACGTTTATACACAAAGTTCGTGAGCCGAAGCATTTTCATTTTGAAGCTATAAGATTTTTATATCCCCAAACGTTCCATAAAAATGAAGAAAGGTCCCCTTTGACCTCGGTAAGTTATCTAATCTCGTAACACAATATCAAAAAGCAAGTAAAAAGCAGGATCTCAAACAAAAGCATAACATTATCCCGCCGCGCTAGACGCAGGAATGGCGGGATGGCTCCCTGGTTGGCGGGAAAAATGAAATATGGCCGCCGCAACACTCGCGTCCGCCGAGTTACAAACAAACATCCGTCCCAAATATACAGTTTTGCCAACTTTTATGAGTTTAATACGTTTCATATTTGTTTTATCTAGGTATAGCTAGAGGGAATCGGCAGATGCAGATTGTCGTGCGTTCGTATTTATAGAATATGGTTAACACGTAGATGTGGCCAGCTACCGATTGAGGCTCAAGATGCAATACATACATAAATATTCATGTAATAACAAAATGTTGTTAGTCTTGGTGTTGTAGTTTTTAAGTCCTATCAGTTACCGATAACCACATCACCTTGTACAATACATTGTAGTAATTAATCACCGTCATGACGTCTTACCTTAGTTATGAAGAGCGGGCGAAACATGCCACTCGTTCATACTCCACGCATTCTACATACACATCCACCTCATAATAACTCTCGATTCAGGTCCCTTGCGAAAGGCCACGAAAATATAAAATATACCCAAAATGTACTAGCAACGTTTACATTTAATATTTTCCATGAAAGGGTCTCGCTCGCGCCATTAATTTTATTTTAGTTCTATAGTGTAGGTGTAAAATACGACTTCGCTAGACCCTTCTGTTTGGGAAAAAGAAAGCGGCTGTGAGTAAATTAAGCATAAAGCAATGGAAAGAAAGGTGAACGTAAAGTGGGTAGTTAAAGAGTATAAAGAGGATAAATAGAGTGTAAAATACAATTCTCTTGCCGGTTCCTTAATTAAATACTTCTCGCGTAGCATCTCCTTATTATTAATCATAGTTTTGTTAAAACCATTTAATACAAATTATATTCGAAAGTTGTATACTTACTCGTACGTAACGTTTTATTTCGTCTACTGCAGCATCGGCCCTGTGGCGCAATGGATAACGCGTCTGACTACGGATCAGAAGATTCCAGGTTCGAATCCTGGCAGGGTCGAATTTTTTTTTTCCTTTTTGCTATTAAGCATTTTGTGACACGAGAGCGCATAGATGTTTTGTTAAATAAATTTTATATTTACGTGTCTCATAGTGTGTGCTAAATAAATATTCATTTTAAGGATCCATACCGTTTTTCTTCTCAAGTGAGTCGCCAACTCTGCTGTCGGACTATTCGAATCGTCCAAAGGCCTTCGACATGGCGTATCGACTTAAAAGGAGGGATCGACAGTTTAAAGTACCCTCCGACGCAAGCGCTCAGTTCAAATGTCACTAAATAGTCCCCCAATTTCTGTAATATCCAATTTCTATAATAATCATAAACGTTAAAAACTTCACATGTTAAAGAGAAAACTTATATCATTATCGTAAGCGACATACGCATAGGGCCTCGCCACACCGCAGCGAGCGTCACGCGACATTTCCCCGCTCCGCCCCGCGTCACATTTACTTACATACATATTAATGCGACGAGAATGAACCACTAAATAAATCCCGCACCGCCGCGCCGCATTGTCATGTTAATCTGGCCGCGTAAACACCGATGCGCAAAGTATCACAATCAAAACTACGCGGTTGCCTAAATAAGTTGGCGGCGTGCCTGTTGTTGGCCCACCTGATGTAAGTTGTTACCGCCGCCCATAAATAACTATAATAACACTTAGGTCTTCCCCTACTAGCGCATGAGAAGACCCAAGTTGCATCGCGTGCGCCCGGTATCTCTTCTCAGACTGCGCCAGAGTGCAGTCGGGTAAATATTCCCGTATTGCGGTATATATACGTGATACAAAGCATCTCGAGGATTCTATAATATGTTCTCGAGGAGTGAAGATAAGTTAAAAATTAATAAGTATGGTCTAGTTCCCGGGTTTTCTCCCAATTTATATGTAGGTCGCTTCCTTGACCCGATTCACACCTGTTGCTCGCTTGAAGCTCTGCCATTTATCGGAATGTGTTAGCTCCCTTGTTTCTAGGTCAAATGACGTCATAAAGTATTTATATTCCATATAATAATTACCAATTATAAAGAGGATAGATTTCTCGTTTGTGTGTTTGTAACAATGAACCGATTATAAAAATTCTTTCACCATTAGGAAGCTATATTATCATTGAGTAACATAGGATATATTTTATTTTCAATAAAATTAGAGGGTCCTTCCTAAATTACAACAATGTACCCAAGGTATCAGTTGCCTATTCTGCGTGCGCTGCGAAAACTACTGTTGATACATAAAATAGTGTACCTTTTGTTTATAGTGTTCATCGTTACTTACATAAAAGTCTGCGATGGTATATGCCTAAATATTATAGTTAAGCCACAATAACCGTTTTTGTTCAAATTATTAAATTCAAACACGGGTGGAATCGAATAGTGGTGATATTGGTAATATGATATTAATTTAATTCCACGCGGACGAAGTCGTGGGGAACAGCTAGTATTCTTTAATGTTAATGTATTAATCTGCCGCTAATTACATTTGTTACCTTACTATACTATTATAAATACGAAAGTTTGGATGGATGGATGTTTGTTCCTTAATCACGAGAGAACGACTGAACGGATCTGGATGAATTTTTGTCACACAGATGGATTATGGTCTGGAATAACACATAGGCTACATTTTATCCTGAAAAAGTAAAGAATTCCCGTAGGATGACCAACCGCGGCCGCAGCTAATGATGTCATAAAGTATTTAATATATATTCTATGAGGTTAATAAATTAGCCCGCCGTTAATTAGACGTGATATTGTTTTATATAATAATATGTTGCGTACCTAATTATGTGTCAGATTACGAGTGAAACCACAATCCGACCACTTTGAGTCATATTTTCCTGTTTGTATTTAATCTAAAGTGCCACTCAGAATAATTTAAAGATCTTTGAACAGAATAATTCATTTCAGAATAATTTTAAGATGAATGCATACATTTTCAATGCCACCTTTCTTCTGAAAGAATTTGTCGATCTCCGTTCTTGCGAAAACATAATTTTAATTTATTTTGGTTCCCCTGGGATATATTGGAGTTTAGCGAACTCATAACTTGTGTTCACAAGGTGAAATCAATGATCGTGAAGCCACAGAGACGTAACATCCACCTTATTGTTCCAGATCAACCTGCGTCTCATCCTGGTATCGAACAAATCAAAGGAATTCGTGTTTAGCCCCACGGACTCGGCGGGCGATATCGCGTTACATGTCTACGACAATTGGCCTGAAGGTGAGTTTTTTTTTAAATGTTGAATAGCTAAGTATTTCAACGTATTCTTTCTGTGAGCACCGAACGCCATGCCGAAACAGGGCGAATTGTTTGGTAGCATGGCTTTGTACGGCAAGTGTCGAAACGCCGCCTTCGAAGCCTGCCATCCAAAAAAAGACAAAATGATCGCGTTCTGTCAGTTTTAGATTTAGAACTGTTAGAACGCGATCAGAACAGAGTAGCGCGTTAGAACAGATTTAAATATACTAAAGTATAATAGTATGGTAACAGTAATAATAATCTATTCTTTAACTGGGGTTCCGTAGTTACTGCCAATTTTTTAAAGACATCAGGGGCAAGTGGACCAGGCTTCGATTTGTAAACTGCGGCAAACTTTGTGTGGTGAGCAAGCAGTGTCTGTGTGTGTACCACCTGCGACTCAGGGAAACTCAGTGCAGGGTTATGAATATCTGAGCTGTGCATACTCATTGAACCGAGTTAGGTTTGGATCATGCGAAGGCCTGCGATTTTGGTTTAAATTGGATTATAAACCTGTTTACAGCTGTAATACCTTATACTTTATATCTTTCCATGACTCACTTGATAATGACAATGAAACCGTACGAATTGTACTTAGTACTCGTTGTTTTTTGGCAACCGGTAGTAGATATGGCAAGTTAATAAAACCAAGGCTAAGGTCGGAACCGAACCAATTGTTGTTAATTATTCAATTAATTGCGATAATTGGACCTTCGGTTCTTCATTAAAGATACTCGACTTTGCGTGTGAATTTAATATTATATTGTTGGTTAATTGGTGCTCTTTTATTGTTCTGCCGTAAATAATCTCAATGAATTGGCCTAATTCGGCCAAAAATTTGGAATCGTGAGTTCCATACCGCCGATTGTATTTTTATTTAATTCATTGACATTTGTTCCATCCAGCTCAAAACTAAGCATAGGTTGTATGGGAACTAGATAACTAATACAAAAAAAACACCGAGACACAGAACTAACATTCGTCACACAAATACTTCTCCCGAGTGGGAATCGAACCCAAAACCTACAGCGCAGAAGGCAGTGCTACTACCAACTGAACCGTGAGGTTACTTCCATGTTAAGGTGATCCGAAGTGGCTAACATTTAGTACACCTCCGCTAAACTTCTAATAAGTGGGTATACGATAGAATCGTCTTCTGTTTTGCCTATCCACAAGGCTGCTTGGCAAGGAACAAGGCTCGATAAAATCACATCTCAACGCTCTGTCGAAGGCTGCATCAAAAGCACTTTTATTGCACGTTTGGTGCTTTGGTGAGATGTACCCTTCTCTCGCTCCTGAAGATGCCTTGTGGAAAGGCGAAACATCGATTCTATTGTCGAGGGAGGATACGCGGGAAATTTAAATGAGGACTGGGAGTACCGCTGCTTGGAGAAAGAAAGTGGTATGATGAATGGTATTATGTGCGTGTTTGGTATGGAAAATGTTAAATTTATTGTGCGTTTTTAGTATGACAAATAGTAGTAGTGTGTGTTTGTTTGGTATTTGTGAATGGTAGCAGTACCCGTCCGGACGAATACTTCACATACAGATCGTTATCATTGTCATCCTAGCCCGGAATGACCTTAGTCTGCCAGCACCCATCTGTGTTGCCCCAGTCTTGTCTCAGGTCTTGTTAAGTATGACATCGACGTAGTATGTCACAATTATTTCAGTTTTAAAGTAAATGCCATATTCTGTAATAATATGAGTACATAGCTGATATCTTAATATAACAATTTACCCCATAAAGCCTACTTCTACTTATGCGAGATAAATCGGTCGAAAATTGAATATTAAATGAGGTTTGGGGTGTTCAATGGGGTGTGGCTGCGATGCCATAGAAATCATTTCATGTCATTGTTATGGAGGGTTTGTCGTCAAACGAATAAGCTCCGTATTTTCGGTTACAAAAAACTAGATACTTTTGATATTATTCCTCTCCGTGAAGGGTTTTAACAATGCCATCATCTTGGCATTGTGAAAACCCTATCCGATTTTAGCGTCATCCTAAACCGTCGAACAAACGCTTACACTCTCCCCCCTGCACAGGTGACATGGACACAAAGTCACACAGCACACACATCCAAAACTTGAGAACAAATTTCACGTTCATAACAGAGTTGTTTGACCCCAACTGACAGAGACGGAGCTCCCAATTGTTTGACGGAGCCGTCATTGTGTGCCATAACCTTTTTTTTTCTCTTTTTTTTTCGTGGAGATATGTCTTTGCATACCGCCCTGCCACGGGGAAACAGAGCGGTTATGTGGGACTAGGTGTCACTACCCACTAAAACTCCACGGTGTCCTCCTCTGCCGCTTAGTGGCGGGAACACGGGAACGTTGTAACACACATCCGCGATCCCGCCACATTGTGTACCATAACCTAACAATCGCAATAGCTAGTTTGATTGAATATTATAAAACTGATTTACTACCAGGCTTCAAAAGTATCTCTAGCATCTTCAAACATCTGCATATAATAAAGCCGTGAATGAGCTACATGGCTCGCCAACAGAGGAGGGAGATTAGGGATCCCAGTGTAGACCCGGGGAGAACTTGTTGGCAATTATATAGACTTGTTCGCGGAATGTATCAGATATGGAAACATCCAGAAAACTAAGCTTACTTGTGTTATCGGTTTCAACGAACTTGGAATTTGAACTTCATTTCTTTCTTCAAAAAGTGTTCCACGTTGCATAATATTAGATTTATCCACACCTTTATCCTTGTCGGGTTTTTAAGGACCGGATTAAAACTTCTAAATAGTATGCATAAAAAACATATATATGTCTCTGTATACAATAGTATTAACATAATAAATCTATGGTCTAAATCATTGTGTATGTTATATTTATTAATTTATAATATATTAGCACACATTCTTCTTATAAACACTCAAAATTACTTAATTGTCCTGTTAACAAAATCAGTTGCAATATATTGTCATTCCATATCATGTAAATTCACTCCATTTTTACATGCAAAACTTTGCATTTCTCATACTTTTAAGGTTCATTACCATAATGCTTACTACTATGTATGCAAATCAACATACGTTAAAGTTGCTTGCTCGCGAATACGCCGTATAAACTACAACGAAGTGGTTCCGAAAGTGAACAATAACAACCGAGTGTTTCTTTCATAAAAAGCTTCTTCATAAAGTTTCAGAGTCGAATAATAGACACGAGAGAGAATAATAATATTCAGACCTCCGGCGCTTTGAGAGGTTCGGAACCCGGCGCGCGGACGTCGGCGCGACGTGACGGGGTTCTGTGATTTTATCCACGGAATATAAACGAGGATAATCCCAATGATACTCGTATACGAACCTTAAAAGTACGCTGTGGCTTAATTAAAATTAGGTTCATGCGGGCTTTCCAACAGACTGCGCAACGAATCGGAAATTCGGAACGTACGCAGAAAGCTTTCAACATTCCCGATGTTTCAGCACAACAGAAATAGATAAAAAAATTGTTCTTTCACGTGTAAAATGAAATGAAAGAATCGTGCGGAGGAATGACAGGCACGTGGAGTAAGCGGTGCGTGCCACGTCGCCGTCGCTCCCGAAGGAAAAACTTGTCTCGTTATATAAAATTCCTAGTTTATTTTAAATGCGCAACGATTCCTTCTCGTGATGGTGTACGTTACTGACGGCGAAAAAGGGCGGTAATAATAAATAACCGTATGTGGGAAATGGAAAGAAATGTGTGTCGGTGGTGTGTTCTTTTATTTCGCTATTCTCTTGACTTGCTCTGCAGCTAACTCGCCCACTAAGTCTTGGTAATACATAATGCACGATGTGTATGTAAAACAAAGTGTTATTCTATAAGTCGACAGCTCGGCTATTCTGCCCGGATTCCTTATTACGGCAGCCATGCGACGGTACGCGATGGATCTCGGAGAGGAGCTGATGTTATGCTAATTTTATTATGTTTTTGTCGGTTTCTTTCCGTCGTTACGTTCGTTCGTGCAGGCAATTGAAAATGGAGACAAAATTACATTAGATAATATATTATGTACTTACACGCATTTTGTGAATCACAATAAGAACCTGGAACTATGTGGTCGGAGAAATTCGGCATTGAAATATAATGTATTGGTGTGTGAATATGACTCCGCCCTTTCTCAACAGATGTCGTTTTTAGTATTGTTTACGTGTACTAATAAATGACCATACTTGTATTCGATAGTACTGAATGTCAGCTATCTAACGCATTTTATGATATTTGGTTGAAGTGTAAGCAACAATTGTTTTCACCTTTTCGAAAATGTCGGTTTTTATTCCAAATAAACGTCATTTGCGGGAAGTGTTATTACATTATTTTATTGCGAAGAAAACTGCAGCGGAAACTTATCGTTTGCTTGTGGAGATTTATGGTGAGCATGCTCCGTCTAATACAACTTGCAAGGAATGGTTTCGACGATTTCAAAATAACGATTTTAGTACTGAGGATAAAGAACATGGAAAACCACCAAAAAAATTTGAAGATGCTGAATTGGAAGCATTATTGGCGGAAGATTCTTGCCAAACTCAATCAGAATTAGCTCCAGCATTAAATGTTGATCGTTCAACTGTTGCAAAGCGTTTACAAATGATGGGAATGATTCAAAAAGCCGGTGACTGGGTTCCACATGATTTAAAAGAAAGAGACATGGAACGTCGGAAAACCATTTGTGAAATGCTGCTTCAAAGACAGCAAAGAAAAGGATTTTTGCATCGGATAGTCACAGGAGACGAAAAATGGATACACTACGAAAATCCTAAACGCAAAAAAGCTTGGGTGAAACCAGGCGAACCAGGCCCATCACAGCCAAAAATAAATATTCACTGTGCCAAGGTCATGCTCTGTATTTGGTGGGATCAGAAAGGTATTGTATATTATGAGTTGCTCAAACCCTCTGAAACTATTAATGGAGAAGTTTACCGACGACAACTAATGCGTTTGAAGCGAGCCATAGAAGAAAAACGACCAGAATGGGTGAATAGACATAACAAATTAGTTCTTCAGCATGACAATGCCAAACCGCATACCGCAGAAGTCGTAAAAAGATATTTAGAGGGACAGGACTGGGAAGTGTTACCCCACCCGCCATATTCACCAGACATAGCTCCTTCGGATTACCACCTATTCCGGACGATGCAGACAGACCTTACTGGAGAAAAGTTTACTTCATGTGAAAGTATCAAAATTTGGATTGACAACTGGATAAGCTCAAAAGACCAGGACTTCTTCCAGCAAGGAATACGAAAACTACCTGAACGATGGGCGAAGGTTGTAGCTGCAGATGGAGCATACTTTCAATAATTTTTTTTTTTAATTTTGTAAGCGAACAAATGTGTTTTATTTTGACAAAAAGGGGCGGAGTCATTTCTACATTTCTACCGCACTGTCAGAACAGAGAAATAGGTAATGGCGTTTCCAGGGACTCTATTCTAGGCCTGATGAAATGACGAATGATACATTAAATTCAATTGGAATTAAGGAAATGGTGACAACACGAAAAATCGTAAAGCTTCCTCCAGTAATTTATGAACACCTTAATTTTACAACAATCATTCTGTTTCATTATAAAAATAATTTAATAAAAACATCTCACATAAATGTACCTATTTGCGTTTTGATCGTTTTATAACAGGGTCCACTATTTTACATTTTTAAACAAATCATTCAAATAACAGATCGCCAAAAGCGGTTCAACGGTATTTTTTTTTTGTTTTGTTTCGAAAGCAACAAATTCTGAATTTCTGTACCCACCGGCTCCAATCATGCACGCAGTCCTTGTTCGTATTGCTGTTGCTGGGGCCATCAGCTGGTTCCATTACTTTTCACGTGGACTTTTCGTATATTATGTTCATTACAGTTGCGCAGGACATAATAACCACGAATATGAAAACAAGTCCGGAAAAAAACTAATTTTATAACCATACCTAATTCATTTTGCTATTCTGAAAGTATATGATATCTGTCAATTAACTGTGCCCAACTTACTTAACTACGTAAAAGAGCACAAACTAGTTAATTAATCTTTTAAATCTAGCACTATATGTTGTCTGTTGTAGATAGCTAGGATATACGGCAGAGCCGCAGATAAGAAGATACATTTCACATTAAAGCCATTATCTCTAACAGTCTACATTTTTGCTAGCATTCTACAAGGACATTTAACTATATGTACCTACGTTTCAAATTAAATACGAACTTAGTTAACACATTTTGTTATTATCCTTTCTATCTTTAGACATATGTTATCTAAACATTAACACAACATTACCTCCCCATTTATATAAAGATATACTATAGATATATAATACTATAATAGATCGAGAAAGAATTGGCGTTGTCACTTACTATATCTTTATTTTGATGAAAATACTTAAACGAACTTACCCTACATAACAAAATATAATGGTTGATGTAGCGACACGCACTGATTTGACAATGATTTATTAATGACAAAGTACTCGTAAAGGCGGCATTGAGTTTACAAAATGTCACATCTTCATGTAAAAAACAAAAGTAACATCACCAGCGGAGGTTCCCTGTCAGTTCAAAAACGCGATAGAATACTAAAACTCTGATATTGACCTCAAACGGGATTTTCTATTTATATCTGTATATACAAGTAGTAAAGGAATCAATTGTTCGAAATCCGTAGCAAGCTGAAATCTTCCTAGAATGTGCGTTACTATGGCGGCCATAAATAATACAATTGGTGGCACAGAACCTTCGGTGTGCGAGTGAACTGGTAGGACGACTGGCGAAGAGTGTAAGCTCAGTAACAAGAAGTAGTTCGTAATCAAGTAGTTACGTATGTGCATTGTTATTGATATAGGCAGAAGACAGGCCCTTAACATCAGTCAGATCCCATCTGATCCTCCGTCTCATAAGTCGCATAAAAAACTGGAATATCCTTGCAGCGGCGCATTAGTGCGGTGCCTCACGCGATGCCCAGCGGTCGTCTGCTCGACATCGGCTGAGTTACTGCCTGGCCTGGCTGTCTCGCAGATAAGGGGATTCATTTCACACTTAGTTTTATGAGCTGGATTTAGCTAAATTACGAGTTTTCTGTTCGCCAGATAAGATCTGCGATAGCGGTTATTCAACCGAAATAAAGTATTGCAGGACGCCTTATCTTTGGAATAAAAAACAACAGACTTTTTAACCTTGGCCGGTACAAACGGCGATTTGAGTATTATTTTGGGTAAAATATTATATATAACATACCTAATTTTTTGACTCAGACTAGGAAAACATACGAAATTGGTTAACATTGCAAAAGACAAAACATTTAATAACTATGAACAAATAGAACTTTGTAAGTTGTGTAACAAGGCTCGATAAAATAATATAATGCTAGGTCCCAAAACAATTTTCTTTAAAATGCATTACAGCGCCATCTGTTTTTTTCCAGTCGTAATCCAGTGTATATGGCACAAAAAGTATTCGTGTGCGTGTTGTACTGCTGTGTGTGTGAGTTAGCGCTCCGAGGCCGGTCGCCTATTACACCGCACTCGTCGCAAGCCTCCATAGCTCAGGGGTTAGAGCACTGGTCTTGTAAACCAGGGGTCGAGAGTTCAAATCTCTCTGGGGGCATTCAACATTTTTTTTGTTAATAAATATATTTATGAGAATTATTACGTGTAAGCAATGTGTAAAATGTTTTTTTTTATTTTACAGTGGATTCGTAGATGTAGGTATTGTCCATACTGACACTTGTAATTACTCGGATAGTTGTTAGTATTTGTTATAATATTAGGGATTGAATGGCCGAATTTTTTTGCTTTTTTTCTATGGGATTTTTGCTATTACACGCGCAAATGTCATTTGACAGTCAGCTGTCAGACGGGACAAACCAGCTGGTTTAAAATGTTATCATCCGTTTTTAATGCGAATTCTAGTCAAATAATATAATATGTTGTCTGAATTTAAAAGCAAAGCAAACTTTCTCTATACTTGGGTTGCTCTTTTCGTATCTCCCGGGGGACTCACCTACGTACCGGTTCCTCGCAATGTTTTCCTTTACCGTTTCGAGAACGTGGTTTGCGCACAACACTTTTTTGAATGAAAAACGTGTAGGTTTGAATCAGCGACCTGAAAATGAGCGTCTGTGCCCCTGGGCATGTGCCACGCTCTCTCTCCAAAGACTTGTGGTATCCTAAAATAACGTGTTCTTGTCTGTTTGCGTTTTCCAGCCGACTGGGCGGCCGAGCTGGTGTCCCGCGCCGAGATCCTGCGCCTCATCTACCAAGGGCGGTTCCTCCACAGTTCCGTGACGCTGGGCGCGCTGGGCCTGCCGCTCGGGCGCACCACCGTCATGCATCTGGTGCCGCGCGAGCATCTACCCGAGCCCAACTCACACGGTGCGTGCGACTATCGCGTTCACTATCACTATCTGTCTTGGGCGCGGTGGGCATTAGTGCCGGGTTGAACAAGCAAATTATATCGCACCTTTAATATGCTGCTTGATATAAAGTGCTAAAAAAGTTTAATCTATAGTTATAAATAAAAATGAATGGCTAAATGTCTTGCTAAGCGCAAAACTTGAGAACGAACGAACGGGTGGACGTATGCGATTATTTCTATTTTGTTGTGTTTGTAGCTATCAATGTAAAATTGGGAAACAACATTTTTCCATGGGATTCTTGCCACTACTTCGTTTGACAGCCGATTGTCAAATTGTTATAATACAATATGCCGCAATCCAGAAACTATGATACTCTCGGCCTGCGGATTCGATTCCGACATGCAATACATATTTATTTGTTTGGTTGTGGCCAAACTGACTTCGTAGTTTCTGATCAATGGTTTCATTCGGTGTTATTATATATATTCCATTCTAGCCTTGTCCTGCCTTTAGAGTAGGAGTTCTTGGGAGGCTGGGATGCATTTTCCAGGAGTTCAGTAAAGTTTTGAATAAGAAATATGTGATTTAAACAAATAATATAATATATTGCCTTTTCAGAAGTCCGATGGAGTTAACAAAATCCTAAACCCTCCCATCCTTCCTTCTCCTTTCCTACGTAAGTCTTATCTCTTCCATTTGTACTGATCATTTTTAGCTAGATCTTCATCGACTTTTCTTCCATAGGTCAGTTTTTCTGAATGTTTGTTTTTGTTTTCAGATCAGAGACAAAAGAGTAAAGGGGGTTCCAGCAGTTGTTGTACGGCGTCCTGCAGCATATTGTAATGCCTGTCTGTGTGAGCGGGACGGAGCGATACAAGCGGCGATACGGGCGAGTGAGACGGGCGTTCGACCATGGACTCATATGTGTTCAGTGTAGACAGGATACCACGTCGCCCCTACTTAGACCTCACTTGTGATCTTTTCAAACGCAAATAGTAAACTGCAAAATTTTTGTCAATTTGAAGATTAATTTATCATGCACAAATCGTACTCAGAGCGCACATTGGTGGTTCGTTTGAAAATATCGCAAGCGGTTCGTGTACGGAGTTAAATTTATTTCCCGTAATTCTGGATAGCTTCGTAAGCGATATGTAATCTCACCGCATAAATTATAGCTCGTCTAGGATCATGCTGCCGACTTTGAAATTTAGTAGAATTCGGAATGAGATTCGTCGAAATTATTCGTAAGAAATGAATCGTCTATCATCAGTTCCTCGGATCGGCTTTCAGTTCTACATCCAGATAATTACAAATTTAGTATTATTTAGGCCATCTTAAATGAATTTAAAGTATATTTATATAAAAAGATAAATGACAAATTAAATATAGTAACGAATGTAAGTGAACTTTCATTTGCAATGTAAATAGTATATGCGATGTATTCTTTAAGGAAGGACTTGTGATAAGTTCATGCAATATCGGTTTGTTTATTAAATGAATTTCTGCTAGTTTAGCTGTAGTTTTCGACTTAGCTCTATGCAAGACGGTTACTTTAATTAAACTATGTAAAAATACAAACATGGCGACTCGACAAAGCAAAATAAATAGTTTTTACGCCGAAATCTCTCCATCCCATACTCGGTGAAGAAAGCATATATTTGAAATAGAGCATCGAGGATTTCAAATGTTTAGAGAATTATTTTACTCGTGTTTAATAGATTGTGGAACACTTTATCAAGTTGCAAAAAGTTTCTTTTATTGATTTTCATTTTTGAACTTTTGCTGCTTCTAACGTGTTACCAGTTACTGATGTTTTGTAAATATTTGTACAACATTTTACATATACTTTCACACGTATTTACCTGTACTTTACGTTGCAATTAGTAAAATTATTTTTAAATTGGCTTAATTTTTTATGTATCCCTTTATTCGGCTTAGCCTTATTTTTGTTATAAGCTTGAAAGACTTTGTTTCCAGCGTTGCTTCAGAGTTATTTGTGATAGTACAAATTAATTTTCTCAAATGAAATTAAGGTCAGTTTGACTCACTACCAGTATTATGAAATATTTCACTAACGTTTTAAAATAGTAAATGTAGCATCAAAATTGTAGATCTTGCCAATGTAAAAAATCTAAATTAACTTTTGTCTGGGAAAATGATTATTGAACAAAATCTGATTAGTTTTGTTTGTGAAAAATGGAACGCTTGACGATTTACAGTATGTACTTTTGGTTGCTCTGTTTATTTTTGATGTATGTATTTTGTTAAGTTGTGTAAAATATCCTAGTTTTAAATAAATTTAATGATACAACCTTATTTGCATGTTTTATTTTACTTTTGCTTTTTAAGTTTCCTTTTTATACACATTTCTTAAAGCTTATTAACAAATAGTTTTATTTATAAATTGTTATCTTTAATGCAGTCACAGAATACCTTACAGTACCCTAAGAACCCACATCTGTAGTTGATTAAGTAACTTGTGTTTCAATCATTGTCTATCAATTTCAATGTCAAATATACATTGAAATTGATAGCAAAAAGAATAACCAAAAGTTACGTAATCCTCCCTCAGATATATAATAACAGTAGGATTTAGTATTTATATTCCAATCGTTATGTTCAAGTGTTTCGACATAACCCGTAACTTATATAGCTGATGAATAAATAAAGGTTATCACTTCACCTGTTCCACGATAATAACGTCTTATCTCATTTAATCAGACATCTCATTTAATAAATATATGTGGTGCATTCTTATTCTTAAAATAATCAGAAAGATACTGCATCACACATATCTCTTGAAACCTTAACAAATGTTAATGAAACTGGCCCTTAGGCCTATTCAAAGCTACTCGTGTACTAATAGATATTTGAATTTTAATGGGAATTTGACAAATTATATTTGCTTGGGTCTTGCGCTCTTGAAAATTAGTTGTGAAATTAGGGTCTTTAACTAAAATAAGTAGACGATTGGGAAATCTTTCGATTCTACCTAGACTTTGAGATTTGAGATGTCACAAATGAGATGTAAAAATTAAAGATTTGTTCTAATAGTAATCTAAAAGGATTTCTATCAAAAAGAAAATTCTAACAAAAGAGGTGAATTAGAAACTGCGCGAGTATAAGAATAATACGTTTCTAAATTTCTTCTAAACAATCAAAGATCCAAACAAGTCCTGTGTTTCCAAGAAAGTAATACAACACGTCTCAGCTAAGTTTCTTAAATCGAATAAATTTTGTCATTGAATAAAAGACGAAATTGAAACCCTAAGTTCATTAGTCCGTCGAAGCCAAGCCACGCCATACAGCTCCGAGTTTGTATGGCACAGTAACATTTTGGAGGTCTAAAGTCTTCTGCAGGCTTTGAACTGAAAGTCTAGAAGTCTTAGGTCGAATCGGCAGCGTTTTCCGTATACCTACAATATTTCGGAGTGGTAGCGGGTTAGATCTAAACTCGCCATTAAATCAATCGATATTAAACGCTTTTGTAAACAATCGGTATGTATAAATTAAACTGTAGGTGAATTTTGCATTAAGGTGATACTTAGGCCAATAGATCGATGTCTTCACTGTATTTTAATATATAGAATAGTTCCAATGTAAGCGCCACATGCTTTGATGTCCATTTTTGTATCTTAGCACATTTAACTATAATATCTACGCACAAAGAACTCAAATGTGTGAAAGTTTTGATCGGATTATATTTGAAAAGGTTTTTGGATATATTTAAAGACTCATTAGTTTTCAGTAGTTTGTCAAATTATTTTCAGTAGCTATATCTAGTTAGAAAATAATTAATAGGCATTCTATTTCTCAGTGCTACATTTTATAGCCAGGCCAATTTTGAAATGACAATTGGCTGAATAAGTGTACACTTCAAATAATTTAAACCAAAAATTGTCTTTAAATATATTTCGTAGTAATTTCAGAGTGTTGGTGACATCAAGCTGTGGTCGATTCGTATGTAAATATTCATATTCTAATTTAGACGAATATTAGATTAATTAGCTTCAAGTGGATATCTTAATGTGTTGTTGACATTGACTCAAGAGCAAAGATATACATGCATATAGAACATTTAGCTGATTTGAAATTCTTCCGAAGCGTTTATTACAAAATACTTAAAGTTGCTGTTTTTCACCAATGAATAAAAGGCCAGAGTACTTCATTCACTAAAAAGGCGGATAACTGTTTATATTTTTGCACTGTAGGGAATAAAATAAATTTGTAGAACCCCACACAGTTTGATCAGGTATCGTGAGTAACATCTGTCAGTGGAAAAATATTCTAGCAATATCACCTAAACAGCTCTATGCTCAAAAGATTGAGGTCAACGCAATATCTTTAAAATTAGACCTTAAAAATGTACGGTCAAAGGTTTGAGATTAAGAGTAAATTGTGTTGTAATTTCTTAGTATTATCTGCATGTTGAAATTCCAAGCTTTATCATTTAATTCAATTTCTGTTCAATTGCAATAATCTAACTTCAACCTTTGCGTTTTGTATACGGGAGTCAAGTCTGGATACCCTTTTGGCACACAGTAAATGCCGGCAGTACTACTCTGGCTTTTTATTTGTAGTCTTGGCATAGTTAAAAAATGAAAGAAACGTACCCTATTGAGGATGCGACCAGTGTGTAGTACCGAACGGATTTCTTTTAGTAATAAAATATATCGAAACGGTTTACTATATAGCATTGCGTGATATCTAGAACGAATAATTACTAAATTACTTTTAAATTAAATAAATCTATGTAAATGCTTAATTCATAAGCGTGTTGTGACATTTAGATTTTTTCCCCAATAAAATTGTTGTATATCTACTTACGAATGTAGTTTACGTAGATATATTACTGAATGATATCATGTGCAAGCAGTCCCTAGTCTTTGTCAACAAATAACAATAATTTTCTAATAAATACATAAATATAAAAATATTAGGTGTCGCTGTATAACAGGTGTTTAACTACGTACATAATCTATATACTTGTTAATATTAATTAATGATATAACGATGTTGATTCATTAACTATTGCGTTTTGTTAACGAGGTGGTCCGTGTTACGATAAATTGTGGAGTTTGTAAGTTTAATGCATGATTATTCTAAGTCCGGGAGCGTTATTCTCAACAAATTGAATGTCGCATACGCTAAAAAGGTTTGACGTATTTCCGGCCTGACACTATATGATGACAAGATGTATGTCACGCAAATGTGTCATGAAACGCTGTAAGCCACAAGCCCCAAGCAGGATTCATATTCTTATTGTAGCAACAGCTGTGGGGAATACAATAGATTACAAATGAAAGTAGAGCAATGTGCAATATCCCCGACCGGAGAAAACTGTGTGAAAAACCTACGATTTATTCTCGGATCTTGGATATTTGTGATCCGTGATATCTGCGTTCCTATCACATGCGAATGGGAATCCTAATGATAGTGTACGAATGTGGTATTGTTATTAATTTTTATAAATCTGTAGGAGAGTTATTTATCGTTTATAATGATTCGATAGTGTGTTTGATAACCATAGTATATATATATAGATTTAGAGAGAGATTACTACACGGTTTTTTTCACGATCTTCTCGTTCCCAGCATACTTGACCATAAATACATAAATTGATGAATATTGAAACATGAAGACATCTCAATATATATTTTGATAGACATACCATTACTGATTTGTTGAGAATAACCTCTGATTCACCCAAGCTTGTGGCTTTACGTCCTAAACATTAGTTGATTATGAAATTTCTCTATTTAATGAGGGAAGACGGTGTTAAATACACTCGCAAAATAACAGAAGGGGCTGTGAAAAGATATTTTTTTAGATACGAGCAAAAAAACTGCGTAACTTGTGACTTACGAATCACTTTGAAATAATGCACGTAGTTTAAAAACGTGAAATAAAACCCACATAATAATTGCTTTTTCGATTCCAATTCTTTTAAGGACCACCTTTTTCCGTTTTAGACCCTGGATAGTGTAAATTGGCTTAAGATTGTCGTTTGTGTTTCGGTGTGTCGACAGTTTGTAGATAGGGCATTATTTAAAAATGTATTTTAGTGATCCTTGAGATAATTTTTGTCGTCTGTGACAGAGAGTGTGGAATACTATCGAAATACAAAACATTACTTTTCATAGGATATTACTTTATTGTACAATACATAACATCAAAAGTAATCATACAAAAATAAATAAAACAGATAGGTGGCACAATCGGCGGCCTTATCTCTAAAAGCGATCTCTTCCACTCTTTGTGTCTCTTCTCCATAACTCTTAATGAAATCATTCTGGTTGTCAATATCCTAGTAACTGCTTCGAAATCTTCTTCTATAGTCGATGTTTCATGCACTAGTTCATTATATTGTTTCAGACCAGTAGCTTGCAACTTCTATTTAATATACAATATATTAAACCATAATGTCGTCTATCGTGCAGGTGTAAAATAAACTGGCCATATTACCCAAATGCAGAATAACTTTTCGAATTACGACTCAAAAAGCCAAAAAAGGACTTCTAATTATATTAGCTCAAATATCACTAAACTACGTTTATAAATAAAGCCTAGAGTATTTTATATATAATATATAAATCGATAATCGACGGCATAGGTTGTATATTGTTTCGAGGTACTTGAGTTTCGATGGGGTCAAATAAAATTTTAAGAATGTATTATGTTTTTTTATTTTTTGGATATAAAATAGTATTGAACTTATAGTTCTATCTTACATATATGAAGAATTAAATTGTCTGTTCTCACAGCTCAGTTGGTACCTGCGCTGTAGGTCGTTCGATTCCCATCCAGGATAAACATTTGTGACAAACATAGATGTTTGTTCCATGTAGAATTTTTTTTTTACTAATATTGTATACTATCTTATGGTACCTATAGTACAAGCTATGCTTAATTTGCGGATAGATGGAGCTAAACAAAATCTTAATATATATAAATTACGTGTCACGATGTTTGTCCTCGATGGACTCCTAAACTACTTAACCGATTTTAATCAAATTTGTACACCGTGTGCAGTTTGATCCAACTTGAGAGATAGGATAGCTCACATCTCAATTTATGATCGCAATATTATTTTATTGCAAATTATAATATCATATGACAAAAAACGTTAACGCACAGCAACGCGTGGCCGGGTCAGCTAGTATATTATAAAATATACAATATCTTTAGAAAGACTTCCTACAAAGAAACAGTCCTTATATGCCTATTACTACACTGAGTTGTAACGTCACTGCGGATACATTAAATACCAATTGAGTATGAATAAATTCCTATCAATTTCTATTTCTGCTGCGCTCAGTTGCTTCAGCTGTTTCTCCACCTCCGCCAGCACGGCCAGCTCGGGGGGAGTCAGGGTCTCCTCCACCTGGTGAAGAGAAGAAATACATTCTGGAATCTGCCGCCAAGCAGTAGTTGCATTACTGTGTTCCATTGAAAGGGTGTGGCTGCCGGTGAAATCACATGCGCATGAGACGTATCATCCCCGTCTCGGGTGATGGACGCAGCAGGATGAATGCGACTCAGTAAAGATTCTATTAGATTTGGATCTCATACTGTTATCATGGGCGAGGGTCACCACTTAACATCAGGTGGGCCCTCAGCTCGTTCCCTCACTCATTCACATAAAAAAAAACTGTGTCGTTACTCTTTAAAAGGTATAACGGGACCCTGTTGCTAAGACTCCGCTGTCCGTCTGTCTGTCTTTCCGTCTATCACCAGGCTGTATCTCATGAACCGTGATAGAGTTGAAATTTTCACAGATGATGTATTTCTGTTGCCGCTATAACAACAGATACTAAAATAATAAAATAATTATTTAAGGGGACTCTCATACAAAAGAGTTTTTGCTCGATAATGAATCTTTCGTGCGAGAGTCCGACTCGTACTTTGTCAAATCACATTAATGTAATCGTTACATAATGTAGTTACTCTTGACAGAATGTTCGTGATTTCACCGCCATCCTCACCCTCCCACCGGAACACAGCAATGCGAATGCACCGCTGCTTTTCGGCAGATTACCAGGTGTTAAAAAAACGTACTCACATCGGTAATATGTTGCTGCGGCTCGGCGCGCGCGCGCATTCCATGCACTATGCTGCGCACGCGGCGCTGCTTGTCCAAAAGTCGCGCGTGGGTCGCGTGAGTGCTGCAGCCCAGCCAGATCAGGTTGTGCAGGGAGCGGTAACACATTTCCTTTACTATATGAGCCACCTGCAATCATAAAAACCAACTTTCATCCCCTATTTTCACCTCTAGGGGTGGATTTTAATCTTCAAATTTGTAATGGCACCGGCACCTACACCCTTCCACCGGAACAGAGTAGCGCGAGTGCCCCACTGCTTGGCGGCGAATTACCAGGTGTGGTGGCAGTATTTCTCCGGGCGAAGTTCGTACAAGTTCTACTGCTACTTAAGGCACCACCCAGGGGGATACGGGTCAGGATTCTGGGGGTCACCCGACTGTTGCGAGCAAGGTAGTTCCGCTTAACTTATTTGGCAGAAGCCCTGTTTTGTAGGGGTCCGGGTTCGATTCCCGGCCGGATCTATCGTGATCGTGAAGTTTGTTCTCAGGCCTTAGTAGGTTGTCTTATGCTTCTGTGTTTGTCCATGCCATCTACGACACACAGAATCTAAGTACTAGGTATGAGTGCGTAAACCTCGCACAGACTTCAGTTCATCCGGGACCATGACGCATGGTCGCGTCGAAATATGGGGATTCAACAAAACTCACAAATTTTGATAAATATATCGGTAACTATAAATCATACTTACATGGCGTAACTTTATGTGGTACAAATAAATTGCTTTTGCCATTCCGCCAGCCGACGCCGCTTTCCTCATAGGCTGAAAAACAAAAAAAAAAACAAATCACTGACTAAAAAAAACGCGAAATCTAACTTCAATGCTTTTATCCCTTAGGACCCCTAGGACCCCTAGTATTATACAAAGTATTAATTTAAACACATACCTGTATACTAATAAAATTTTCTTCTAACAACTTGTAGGTCAGTTCTTTACATTGCTTGTTCATTAACATGGCGTTTTTTTGTATTTCGTCCTCTTCTATGTATTTCTTTGATCTTATTAATCTGAAAACAAATTTAAAATACAAAATTACTAGCTGCGCCCCGCGATGTCACCCGTGGTTGGACATCTTATAGAAAAATAGCACTTTTCCAGGATCAAAAGTATATTTGTTATGCCATATATTGTAGTTTAAGTGTTAATTAATTAGAGTATCTCATTAATATTACAAATGTATGCTTTGCGTGTGCGTGTGTGTTTATTTGTTACTCCTTCACGCTCAAAAGCCCAACGGATTTGGATGAAATTTGGTACCAGGATAGCTTATACCCTGGATTGAAACATAGACTTCTTTTGATCCCAAAAAACCGCGGGTAACCCCGCGGGGCTAAACATAGGCTTCTTTTGATCCCGGCAGCAGATAGTATGTTTGTGTACCTAAATATCCTAGCGGCCTTGGAGCCCAGCCTCTCGGTGACCACGTGGTCCAGAACGGAGTGCAACAGCTGTTCGACCGCGTGTTTGGCGCGCACCACGTACTGCCCGCCGGCCGCGTCGCCGCACCGACGGATGAAACCTGCCCCGTTCTCCTCTACGAACAAAAGTTCAAAATAGAACAGAATAATATATTATTGAGTCCACAATTAAAGAAGAATAAACAATAAAGAGTCCGTCTGTACCAGCCTCTAATGTTCCCACTGCAGGGCACCGGCCTACTATCGATAATTGAGAGTGAATGGGCTTTGATCTACATGTATTGGTAGATGTCACATGTCTCCGAATTTATGGTTCTCAGACATGCCGGTTTCTTAACGATGTTTTCCATCACCGTTTCGAGAACGTGGTATTGCGCACAAATTTTTCATGTGAAAAAACTCATTGGTGCACGCGTGGGTTAGAACCAGCGACCTTCAGATTGAAAGTCGGCGTCGATGCTCCTGGGCCACCACGCTCCAATAAAGAATAAATAAAGGTTATTAAGGTTAAGATACCTAGCACTTTGAGATACTGCTCTAGATACTGGTCGAGGAGCGGGCGGTCGGCGAGCCGCCGCGTGCACTCCCGTAACTCGAGAGTAGCCGTGGGGTTGGACTGCGGCGCCCACGCCGGGGACGACATGTACATCTGCTGCAGCATCAGGCGCAACAGCTCGCCGGCTACAACAATAACCATTAATCATGATATTACTCGTATTTGACTGGCCGAACATAGATGTTTGTTCTGCGTCTGGGTGCCAATATGTATGTATCAAAATACTGTGTTTTAACAGTTATCTAGTTCCCATAACTAAGCTATAGTTAGTTTGGGTTTAGATGGCGCTGTGTGAAATTTCTATGAATGTTTAATTGTTTTTAAAAATTATTGCTGGAAGAAATCGCTTTCAGCGATAATACCACCCATTGTACTAAATCTAAGTATATTTATATGAATATTATGTAAATTTTATGGTGTACAATAAAGTGTTCATTCATTCATTATTGCATGTTGCTAATTTCACAAATTTCTTTTCACGATTTATTTTTACAAAAAACCGTTTAACACGTTACTATTTGCAGGTATAATATACATATTATACAAGAGAAAAGCTGAGAATTTCAATGGTTTGTAATGATGTAGTGATAATATATTTTTGGACGCTTGCATAGTTAATGCTGGCTAAACCTTACGACATAGATAAAAATGATAAATAAAAAAAAAATTATTGACATTATAGAAGGGTTACATTTGGTATTGAGAGTGTGGGATCTCTTCTGGTGAGTTTATATAAACCTGTATTGAATTAGAAGAGCTTAGTAGATAGAAGAGATAGTATTATCTTTTCTGTGGTCTGTCGACGGTAAAACAATTGAAAACTTAAAAAATAAATAAAAATAAAAATGATGATAATGATGTACGGAATTGTATTACGACCTATGTAGCACTGTACACCCGCGCGAAGAAGAAAGAAAGAAGACATTTATTCACACAAACTGTCCACAACAATGAAAAACACATCAAAAAACAAAAGGAAAAAAAATAAAAGTGACCAAATAAAAAATTTAAAAAAAATTAATAATGTGTGGCACGCTGTCACATACAGGATAGTGCGAAAAGCCCTGAGCTCAGCACGGGCTGCAACAAAATAACAGCGCTGATTTTCAGCTCAAGGCTACAAGGGAAGGGAAGACGGGGCGGGTAGCTAGTTTACAATGTAAGGGCAGTGCCTACCATTTTCATCAATCCGCCGCGTGACGGCTTTGATCATGATCTCGTCTCTGAAGTCGTGATGGAAACGGTCGGTGTTTACGCGCCAATATGTTTCTGAAATGAAAATACACCATTTTTCAATATACTCCGGCTATAGATAGCACCGTCCCTATGGTGGTATGAGTAATGGATCCCTATTTCTCTTGGTCACGGCATCACGCGTGAAAGGCTAGACCAATTCTGCTTATTCTTCTTTTGTTGTTATGGGCAGAGAAGGTTTCCTACGAAAGAAAAAAATAAGAAAGTTGCGCGGGACATTAGAAAATTTAAGAAAACTGGTAGCTAAAGGAGCAACCAAAAGTAGCAATAGAACGTGCCAAGTTCATGCAAAGAGGTACCACCACACCTGGAATCTGCCGCCAAGTAGTAGTGTAGTAGTGTTCCGGTGTAATGGTGTGGGTGCCGGTGAAATTACATACGCATGAGATCATACCCGTCTCGGGTGATGGAAGCAGCAGGATGAATGGTACTTAGTAAGATCCAAATCTTATACTGAGTCGCATTACTTGTCATGGGCGGAGGTCGCCACTTACCACCAGGTGGGCCCTAAGCTCGTTCTGTCACTAGTTCACATAGAAAAATACCTGTAATTGTCTGGTAGGTACCTAGGTACCTGCCTATTGTGTTTTATTTGTTACTATTTTTTTTTCTTCTGTCATCTGTTGCTGTCCTACCTATTTCTGTCACCTACTATTGCCCACTGAATGTACTTATGTCGTGTCAAAATAAATGTTTTTCTATTCTATTCTATTCTTTATCACCAGTATCTCACATCCTTTCTCATCCAGTAGTTTTGTTACTAAGAATCTCACCAACAAGTAGGTACCATCTTACTGTCATTTACTCCGCTGATGTCTCCCGAACTGCAAGCTTGGATGAGAGCTCTCGTGTCGAACTCCGGCACTATGGTGGCTACCGGGGTCAGCGTTGGTACCTCGCTCCCTTCCCTCAGCTCCGCTACGGGGCTCTGTTGGATGTACTCGGCTGTGGCCAGACTGATAAATGTGTCTTTGAGTTTCACTATGCTAATGTTTTTCTCCTGAAATCGTTAGAAAATATATTTTTTATGTTTACACACTAATTCATAACTCTGTTAGGATGTCCTGTATCGCAGATGGCATAGACAAAGACATAAAAATTAACATGCCCTGAAAAGATTAACAGAAAAATGAGGAAAATAATGGTAAAAACATATTATCACCTTGTCATCTTTGTATTTGTTGGTGACCGTAACCAAGAGCATAGGGGCAGTGCAGGTGGCTTGCTGCAGTAACTCCTCAATCAGTATTTCAGCTTCGGTGCCATATTTACTCTTCATTTGGAGCAAGTACCTGAAATTGTGGATATAGGTTTTTTTTGGCTATGCTTTTCGAGCAATAGAATTCCAATAGAAATTTTATCAAACTAAGTTCAATAGTTTGGTTGTTAAATCAAAATAACTAGAAAAATATGTCATCCAAGTAAACGAAATTCTGTGTTTTGCTTTCCTGTGCCTTTTTTCTTCGCCCGTAGTACACAGATTTGGATGTATCTATTTAAAAATACTAGGGTCTAAGGTTGAGAAAGACGGGATCAAAGTATTGAAATTTGTTTTTTTTTTTCTATTTTTGAATCAGTCAATTAGTCTTCGTAAAAATTCAAGAGTGGAGTCCCGAATTTGGAAGTATTTCTTATGTGGGTGAGTCCAGTCAACTTTGTTTACAGTTTAATTTACTCATAAAACTTTTTTCCAAAAGTGGTATTATAGTGTAAAACCTGTATGTTCATATATCCAAATACCTTGGGTATCTAATGAGGAGAAGTACATTTTCAGGAATGAGCTTGTACTCTGCAATCACTTCATTTGATGCGGGTTCGAATGTAGCCAGTTCGAATTTCAGCAATGTGCGCAGACTTTCTACTACCTGTAACATAGGGGTGGTTTTTTTCAATGGCATGTTGCATCAATATAATTGTTTCCCCCACTCCTATAACTTATAAATTCTTAAAGAATATTTAATAAATTTCAAATATTAAATAAAATTAAATCTACAAGGATTTTATATGAATAGAGAACGATACTTCACCTACTTTTAAATTCGTAATATTTTTGTAGTCATGCAGTGTGACGAGCGAGATCTCTCCGCATGAGTATATATAATTTCTGTATAAAAATCTGTTCATGCACGCCTTTAATTAAATTGACACCCGTGTGGAACAACCCTTAGCACGTGTAAACAATAACATAACCAACATCTTTAGTAATATCATGACATAAATACCTGTGACCGAGGTAATCCTGTTGACTTCACGATATGAACAATAGGTTTAATGCCGTATGAAAACAAATCATCCCCAACTTTTTGCACAATCACACCAAAATACCGGTGTAATATTACTGAAACGACTCGTCCCAGCTGATGAGACATTTTTATTAGATTTTGTCTTATCAGCGGATTTTTTTTATTAATCCTACACATGAACACTGAACAAGGATGGCGTTAGAGTATTCAGGCTTTTTTATTTGATCAAACAATTTCAATTTCTTACAAAAATACATGCATCCAAATAGAACAACATTGATAATTTTGTAATTTTTCGCGTTCCGTTCCACGTTCCTCGGATGACATGCGACTGATTTCCCAATGATTTGTAATGAAACGTAATTTTGTACTTTTGTTACACCTTTTAGTTTACGCTGTTACATATATTTATTAATATATAGTTAATAATAAAAAAAATCAAGAGAAAAGAGTGAATATGTACATCATGGTAAAAAAACAAACCTAGATCAATAGAAATAGGGTGTGAATAACAAAAAAAAATGTTACAGCCATCTGATAGCGGGATATTGTTAAACAAGCTATTGTTAAAGAGGGAAAAAACGAACCTACAGCTGCTATCCGACGTGGAATAGGGTGGGTTTTTAGGGGGTTGAAACTAGTTTTTTGCGATCTTATCGAAAATAAATGTATTAGTTGTAGTTAAAATAACTAAAATATTTAGATAATAATTTGTGAATTGATGTAACGAATTATTTTTACTTCTAATTGAACCTAACAAACGAAGATGTTATTGCTTTAAAATGCTTTTATATCATGCTAGTTTTTTTAATGTCGTAATATCAAAAACATATAATTGCAATTGTATGTGCACTAAGTGTCTCTCTCTTCGTAAACTAATTTGTTGTTGAGATCGGGGAAATCTAAGTATTTTTTCCACTTTTTGTTTAGTGTATTTTATGAAATGCAAATTTTCCTAAAATGAATATCGATAGTGCTGCGATAAATATACTGAAACGTGGAGTAGAATTGGATACAAAGAAGCGGTATACAGAAGCGCTAATATGTTACCAAGAAGGCCTTCAAATATTGGTGGATAAAATGAAAGGTAAACAACATTATTTACGTACTTAACTACGAAAATAAGAAAGATCATTTGCTGATATTTTTCATCGACTTACTTTCTACAGTCTCTTACCTTTTGGCACACGTATAATTATCTTCATAGTTTACCTCCGAATCTAGATGTCCTTTCATAGCTAAGTTACTTTGCAGATGAACCCGATGACAAAACCCGAACATATCTCCGAAAGAAAGTGGAGGAATACATGAACAGAGCAGAGAAAATAAAGAAGCTAGTGTTACAGCAGAAAGACGCTGGCCAGTTTCACGAACAGGTTCATATTGAGAACAATTCCACTGGGCATAGTTACAAATCTTTGTTTGGAAGGTTTCTTGATGAAGATGTTGAGTTTGTTCTGGTTGAGGACCCATATATAAGGAGTTTTCATCAGGTTTGTACTAGGTAATTGACAATGTAGTTGAATAGACCACATAAACATGTTCAGAAATATAATAATGAAATTGCCAGATGATGAAACCCAAATTATACCACCAAACAAATTATATATTGTAGGATGAGTATCGCCCAACAACAAAGTTGATTATGCTCTAGCATCCTGGATATACAATCTGGTAGCTTAACATAGAACATGAATGCTTTTATTTATAGAGTAAATTTGAATATCATATTAATTATAATGATTATATTAATTAGTATGATATTTCATATAAATATGCTACAAGGCTACAAACTCAAACCTTTCATATGTGGTTTTTGCCAATACATGCTAAGCTTTTGGTGAAGGAAAACTATATCATATTTTATTGTTAAGGCATGTATCACCCAATCAATCTCAATCTGCAAATCTGCCACCAATAGGTTTGTTCCTACTGCTCATCATGAAAGGCAGATCCTATTAAAGAAATTTCATGGTCCCATGCATCTCTTTCATGACATATAGTCAAACAACATTATCAGTATCAGGTGTTTGAGGTAAAAGAAATATTTTTCAGTGTCAAAACTTTCTCCGACTCTGTGAGTTGCTGGTACGGTCATGTCCCAACCTGCGGCTAGTTGAGCTGCTAACATCAAGAGACAATAAGACTGAAAGAGAGCAGAAAGAATGGTTTGGAAACCTGAGCGAGGACCTTAAGAAGTACAGCATCAATTTGAACATAGAATACTCGGATACACTTCATGATAGACAGATAACGTAAGTTTTAATTTCTTTTGTGTGTGAGTAGTTCTACTTTCTGCATTGTTGGTTATAGGTTTGATTCTGTTAAAAACTATTATTATGTATGCATCTAGAAAAAACGATAAGCTCTTTCCTATTGTACAAGCTATGCTTAGCTTGGGGCCAGGTGGCTGTATAAAGTGTCCGTTAATTATACTTTGTTTATTTTTATTTTCTCTATTACAAATCTTTTTGGCAAATAACCTCAATTGAGTATATAACAGTGAACCTGCAAACTCATATATATATATGGTATACAACTACACCATTAATATGTTTCCAATTACTATGCTTTTCAGGTTAAGCTCCGGCTGGATAATTAAAATAGGCAGAGGCCTGGATTTCTACAAGGCACCTGAGAACAAATTCTGCCTGGGTGTGTATGACATGGATCTGAGGCCGTGTCACGAGACCACTGTAGACATAGTACATTCAAAAAATGTGAAGCAGTCAAATGGATGAAATTTTTTTTAATGCAGGTTATAGTGGAACAATATAGGATTTCACTGATCAAGGGCATCAATATGATAATTTTAAACAACATTCATTCAAATATAATGTTTGATGCAACATTTTTTATTAAATTTGAAATTTGTTATTGAATCACTATATTGTTCCAACTAACCCTTGAGGTAGAATAGATAGGTAATGTATAAACCATTGTAAGATGTTAATGTGTATGTTTGTGCCTTCAAATGGACTTTAGTTATAGGCTTGTGAATCAAACTAGTATTTAATTAAATAGTAAGATATTGACATAAGAATCTATTTTGTATGCTTTGTATATAATAAAATTTATTTTTTTTAAATATTTTATATTAAAAGTATGTGACAATTCAACCCTTAGCATTTTCAATATGTTTTTTTATTTTTGGTATAGATAGGAATTGGTTCAATATTTTATATTTCTGAGTTTTAACAATTTATCTCATACGCTATATCTATCAAGTTCCTGCCGCGTTAAAAAAACACTTAGATCTCGGGCTGTCTGCAGGTACTGGTTTGTTTCAGGTAACCATAGATACTTAGATCTTTAAAAGGTGTCTGTTGAATCGTAATAAGTAGTCAGTTGATATTTAAAAAATACCAAATATTAAAAGCTTGTGGTATGAACGTTCGGTGTGCTAGTTTGAATTACATTAGGCTGATCAATACCAGGCTTCTACATGGGCGACCCAGCTTCTGGCCTAGGCGAGTCAGATTTTTTTAGGTCGGATCACTACACAGACACTACTACACGAAACATTAGGTATATGTAGTATAGGTGTGTAAGGCAAACAGCCGCAAATGATTCTGCTATATTGGTGGTTAAATAAATATAAGTAAATTTGACTATGCATACATTTTCATTTTATTTTAACCGCTTCTAGAAGATTCTAGAAAACCATAAATAATTTCTTATGGTCAAGTATGGAATGGGGCGTCATTCAAACAATGATTCAATGAATAATATACTTTATTTTTTTAAATATCCAACAGAATTGTAGAATTTTATACAATCTTCTTTAAGTCGTTACACAAGTCTTAAAAATAGTAAGTAGAAAATCGAGTACCTAGGTAAATTCATTTGAATACAACTAAACACAAAACTAACTCATTGGTTAGGTTTTGCTCAGTAGAACGCATTATTACTGACCAGTATTCTATTACATTATCATTCACTTGGTGGGTCTAGAGTTTTTAAACGCACACTCTTTGTTCTAAGATAACTCTCGCTGGTGGCACGAACTACAAACATCCAAGACCCGAAAGTGAACTGTATATTCATCACGCAAATTTTGCCTCTAAAATACTCGCGTTAAATCCTTAAATTATAAAATAGATATAGACAAGTATCCTAAAAAGACTAGGTATGTATTTTATGGCCTGTAAATGAGAACTAAAATATAAATAGTTTATACCAAACTAAGCTAGGCGTATTTACAAAGCAAAATTTATGAGTAGATAGACTTTTATAATACAATTAACACTTTAATTAAAAAGTGGGATGTTTATAAAATTATGATTAATAAAAAAGATTTTCCAAATTGACAGAATAGATGAATGTTAAATCCATCCATAATAAATTTATCGCATATGTATTTAATTAGGGTTAATTCTAATATTCGAATCAGTCTGGTATAAAATAAGTACTTTTGTGTACGCAAATCTATGTAAATTTTGAATAAAATTAGCAATTTAAACATTTACGTTAGTATCATTTGAGTTGCAACTTGATTTATATTTTTGATCTATTGCAATTATCGAATTCCATGATTTTAATGATATAAAATACTTAAAACTTCAAAAGGTCCATCTGAAATTCAGTGTTATCTCAACCGTTTCGACTGTTTGTTTGTAATTTATAACAGGAACAACATATGATCGTTCACTTCATAAAAATGGCGAAGATGGAATGATATATTTCTTTGAAATTTCAACATTATAGCAACACTGAAATGTGTGTTAGTGCGGTGGTGGGTACAAGTTCTGCCACGAAATAGAACTTGTGCCGAGTTCGTTCGGGGAAATGCCATCATGACAATATCTCAATAGTTAAACTAAATCGACACGAGTTATTCTGTTTAGCAGCAGAATAACGGAACATTGATATTGCAATTGACAGCCTTCCAATCATTTAAGTGTGAAGCAGAATGATGAACTTTTTCCGAAAAGGTGACAACGTATTCAAACTCCTTGAAATATAAAATATATAAGTTAGTATCGAGCCGTCTTTTTGGCAAAAAAGTTCGATGTACAACACGCCTTATGGCCTGAGCAGGCGCCAGATTTTTTTGTCTGCCATAGCGACTTCATACAGACTCTGTATAGCTTTAAGAGTTTGTATGGACGGTATCGTTCGGATAAAACATCATCTGCTTCAGTTTAAGTATAGTTCACTAAACATAGCTCTCCTGCTTGGCTGAGAATTTCATAAGCGATTCCATCAAATGCGGTCTGATCATTTCTTCCACATCCTTCTCGTAGTCGCTGAAAGCCAGGGGACAATGCTTGTGGAGTACCCTCAGAGCCTTGAGGCAGTGGATGAGGGTTTGGTCTGGGTTCGTGTCAACTGTTGGGCGGGTTCTCTGCGCCCTAACGAGTCGCGTTAGGTGCGGAACTCCTTCCAACTGGACGATTTGGTGGGCCACGTCAGGTATCACTGATAGCCTGTGGAATGCAAAAATAGTAAACAATTTGATAATTAAATATTTTGTAAAAACAATCCGCTGTTTTTCCCGCCATTGGAATCATCAGTATTCCCGTAGATTGCTACGGGAATACAATATTTTCGGGACGTAAAAGAAAGATTTAGTATATTGTTATTGTTGTTCTGGCGTGATTGAGTTACAAACATACATCCAAACTTTCGCATTTATAATAGTAAAATGATAGTATGATAAAACCGGTACCTAATATTGATTGATTAATTATGATTGACATTGACATTGAATTTGTTTTGACGTTATTCCTACTACCAAGCAGCGCCATCTGGTATCGATGTTGCCAACATGGCCGAGAAAAGCTCTCATTGACAGGAGACATTATAACTGTAAATATGAATGTAATACGAATGACATACCTGGATATAGCTTCCGCGACGTGGCAGTGCAGCCGCGCCTGCGCACGCAGCTCCTGCGGGCGCGGCGCCGGCGCAGGCGCACTGCGCGTGAAGCACACCAGCGCCACACTCGCCGACCTGATCCGAGACAGCAGGTATATGCAGCGAGGGATCCGAGAGAGCGACACCAGAAGCGATGCTGTTTGTTCCTGGATAAATAAAAATTCATTAAATTTATCAAATACCATTCCCGCTAGGGCCGCTTGATGTTAATTGCTTTGCCCAAAAATATTATATTTCTATGGTAATCTAATCGAAATTAATCGCATGATGGATTATTTTTGGCAATATAGAGTGCATAAAATATCTACAGTATAGAGTATATCACCAGTTAGGGAAAACTATAATAGTATTTTTTTTAATTTGAATTATGTGGTTCACACGCTAACGGCCCACCTCATGGTAAGTGGCTACCGTCGCCTATAGACGCTAGCAACATTTGAGGTGTTGCCAACGCGGTGCCTATCAGCTAAAAATCTCTTCACACTTTTTAAATGTAGTATTAATTGTGTAGCAAATACATAGTAAAAATGATAAGGTCAACTAATTCTGTGTAACTTACTTGTAAAAACACGGAGATATTGGGTCCCCGGCGCTTGACAGCGTCCAGCAACTTCTCAACAGTGCGGTGCTTAGTGATCATCTCCACTATGTCAGACGTGGGCTGCGTGTCTTCTGCCCGTTCCAGCTCCAACTCCCTCACGAGGTTGACGAGACAGGCAGTGCACAAAAGTAAGAGTTGGCAGCATTCCGTTTGCGATAGGATGGCTGGAGATAAATAGAACGGATTGATTATAATAATTAAACCTATACTTTTTCAGTAAATAACTTCTACACACTCGAATGAGTCGCAGGTGGCATGGTCTAACAGAAACATAACACAAAAATCTAAGACCCGAGAACAAACTTCATGGGCCCCGGTCGGGAATCAAACCCTTGCTGTTTGTTAATCGAATCGAATGTTTACTACCAACTTAGCTATGGAGCCATCATTCACCGTCATGGCGATTCTTCAGATCAGATTACTATCTAGCGAAGTAATGTGTGTGTAATCTCTATCCACAACAAAAGTATTTACAAATCAAGGCATTTTGCTGCGATGCTGCCTTCTTGATTTATTTTCCGGAACGACAATTTAAAATCTAGTCTGAAACGGTCAGTACAAGTGGGATGTATAAGCTAGTTTAGTTTTTGTAATTCATCCCGCCTCGCCACTAGATGTCGCTCTTAAAACCACAGATAATCATTCATGATGGATTGAATTTTACTCTTAGTTAGTTAGTTACTCTTACTCTTACGGTTTTCCGACAGGTATGGATCAATCTTTATGGGATCACATCATCAATCGGACAGTACTGTATTACAACTACCGATAAAAGCAAATTTTTAAGAGAAAAAAAAACAGCTAGCATAATAATTTATAGTCTGTGCTTGCACTTTCTACAGTTTCGCTACTCACCACTAGATGTCGCTACTAACTACAGTGTACTTTGAAAACTTACCAGTGATGTTCCCAACTATGCTGTCGAGGTACATGTGTAGTTGTAATAGGTCGTAATGCCCCCGAAGCCAGGGCGCCGTGATCTGAGTCAGCACTGTGATGACCTCACGCATTTGTGGTTCGGGGTTGGACCGGTCCGACAGAATGTCTGATAGGATCTCGATGCCTCCGCCCTGAAGATGAAAAAAGTGTGAACATATATCTATAGTTATTCGTTCGGTATTTAAACAGCTGTCTGCTTACCTAAACTTGCATTTAGGTAGTTTCTGATTTTTAATCCGCGACGAAAACGTTGTATGTTATAAGTTTGAAGAGATAAAGAGTTTGTACTGTGTATCTGTCTGCATCGTAGCTTCCAAACGAATGAACTGATGTTAATGTGGTTTTTCGGTTTGAAAACTGACGTGGTCAAAATGGTTCTAAGATAAATATTTGAAGAAAAAAAAATTTTTTTTTACATTCACAATTAAAATATTATATTCCACAAGGTCGAAATCGCGGGTAACAGCTATTTGTTAATATAAGCATAAAATTGTTGGCTTACTACTACGTGTAATAATGTACAAGTAAATTATGTGAAATGAAGCAGAAGCGTACTCATTAGCACATTCATTATACAGCAGATGCAGCTAAATGCGTAATTTAAGTAGGTAATGAGGAACATAATGTACCCACGTCTTGTGCAATTTTATTTTTATGTGGTAGAATAACATAGACGGCTTATTTATGTGGCTGAACTGACGGGGTGAACATACGACCCGAATGATGTTAAGGGGTTACCACCACTAAAAAACATAACATTCGGTGGTGATGCCACCCATTAACAACAGCAAAAGGACTCCAGTTTTTCCCATACCGATGTATAAAAAGACTATTATATTATACTATCGCGTTGCGCCCGTCACTCTGAGGCGTAGATATTCTCATGCGCCTGGAATTTCACCGGCACCCACACCCTTTCACCGAAACACAGAAATACGAGTGTTGGCGACTGTTTGGCGGAGGATTACCAGGGGGATTATCCAACGTATTAGTAGAAATTCTGCTAAGTTCGCCCAGAGAAGTGCTGCCAACTTCTCTGGGCGAACTTAGCAGAATTTCTACTAATACGTTGGGTTGCTCTTGTCACATCGCCCGGGAGACACGTGTAGGGACTCTGAGGGTATTCACCTACGGAGGTGGGTGTCTTATCTAACCACCTAGAGATAAAAAAGCGATCCCATCTCAATTCTAATCCTAGCTGTAATATGACACCTGATCTTATAATGACGCTGTTATGTGTTTTTTTTTTTTTGTATTTTTAGGTCATATAAAAACGACCATTTGATTTCATACATTTTCTCACGCTATTTATTGTACCATCCTAATTATGATGCCATTATCTCGTTACCGTAATTACTGCGTTGGTAATCAACTCGAATTCCTAAAGAAAAGCAACAAAAAGTCACCAATTCGAATTGTTTTCGTAGAACCGTCACGCGAATTAAGTAATATCTTTTAATATTTAGCACTTAACGAGTCAAAATTATTTGTATTAGCTATTCTATCTTTCAAGTTGGATCAAACTGCACACGGTGTACAAATTTGATTAAAATCGGTCAAGTAGTTTAGGAGTCCATCGCGGACAAACATCGTGACACGTATTTTATATATATTAAGATATATAAACGCCAACTCAGGCTCATAGACAATAGTGGCAACAGGCTGATCAAATAGATTACATTTATATAAAAAAACCACGCAATCTCTTACCTCTTCAAACTGCTTGACAGCATCAGCGGTCACGCAGACAGTAGCCAACGCCCTCAAAGACAACGCCTTTATAGAGCTCTTGTTGCTCTCAATGATGGCCGTCAGCAGAGCTCTGGGCACTCCGCAGTCCACGAACGGGAGCTCGGTGATTTCCTTCATGATTTTGGAGCATTTTTCGTGGATTGCGCTTTCCTGGCCTTCGCTCAGCATGGCGAGGTGGCCAATTGAGGTTAGCGTACTCTTGAGGATCAGATCCGATGGTGGCTCCTCGATTATTGAGACCAGAGTCTGGGAAAGAAGTGTTGAATTGTAGGCTGGAAAACGATCACTGAATAGGACTGTAGGAAGGAACCTAAAGATATGAGAGGGGCCTTTGGAGATCAGAATCTATAAGATGGTCGTTATTATTCAATTCGAAAGCGTGACTCAGGGGTACAGACGCCCTTTGAATTGTGTGTAATAAGATTATTGCTTGAAAATATATGTGCGTATAACACGTTCTCAAAACCGGACAGGAAAATATTATCGTGAGGAAACTGACATGTTCTAAAACCAAAGAATTAAAAGACAAGTGACTTCTGCCCATCCGGTTTTGGCTCCCATGGCAGATCAAAGCGCATTCACTCTCACTTGTTGAGGGACCGTTGCCTTATATTACAGGCTGATGCAGATGTAATTTGGCTGGGTGAAACGACGGGATTTCTGTCGCGCTGTGGAACGGGATCCGGACTGAATAGTGAAACGAAACAGGGCGAAACCTTATGAGGTTATCCGGGACATATAACCTACTAAATAAACAATAATGACTCCAAAAAATTTAGCCTATTTACCTTCATCTGCTGTACAAGCACTGCCTTAGTGGTTTCCATGAAGATGCCGATCAGGGTATCCAAGTGCTTGGTCACCAGATTCCATTCCGGGTTGGTTTCGTTCAACTCGACCTTCACATCTTCGCCTATGTCTATCAGCTTCTGGAGGTAAAGTTGGAGGGATCTCTTGATCTTGTCCCACCGTTCCGGGGTTTCCCCTGGAGGCTTGGTGTTGAGGGTTATACTGTGGGCTAGGACGAACTCGTTTACGTTCGCCACAAGGAGGCAGATCTGGTCTTCGGTGCTTTGGTTCGATTCTATTTGCCTGGGGACAATACAGCGTGATTTATGATGAGGAGGATTCAATATGTATCTTTAAGAATACTATCATAAATACTGAGTGTTCTTTGGATACAAAAAATGCAGAGCAATGTCAGGTAGGTATTACATATAGACTTCCGGAGAAAATATCATGGATTATGTACTTATGATAATACGTTCAAAATTTATTGCCAGTTCATAAAAATCTACGTAGTAGTTTATGTAAAGTTTTAAATCTTATGCATAAACTTAGAAATAGCCCAATCCTTTACTAATGATGTGAATTCGGAACGAAACTGCAAGTTATTTCATAAATAATGTAATAGTGAATGTATGATTTGCATAAAACATTTACATCATCGTAACGCATGATTAATGGCCAATTGATGATAACTGGTTCCCGTTTCCTAATTTTATTATACAGTGTAATTATATGAACGTACTAAGCGAAAGACGTCGAGCGGTGACGTTTGTAAATTGAATGCAACTTATTGATCGGCCCGTAGTTCTAAAACACTTCAAGAAGTAAGCAATTATTTTAATGGTATTGTATGGTTGATATCCAGTGATATTCCAAAAAATATTAAAAAAATATGATGGTCCACATGGTGAAGAACAGTTGATGAAAATGTACATATTATGTTATACCAAAAACATAATCTCTCGGGAACCTATTTTCTTTTAAGAAACGCTTATGCATCGAGGACGGCGTGTGTCTGAATAACAAGACTTTTTTTTTTTTATTTTATCAAAAAAGCATTGGAAATTTTTCATAAGTCCTCAACCTGGTGTATTACGGGACAAACTCGGATTAAGGAAAACTTTAGCGTCATTGATAGGTGTATAAGCTTTCCACACTGATATTTCTTGTTAACATTACTATGTAATTATACTAATTGTAATTACTAATTAACTTGCTCGAGCTCGCTAAGTACTGAAAACCGGGAGAGCTATATTCATTATTAATCGTTCACCGTTTTTCACTTGGATACCCGACATAACATAGTTACTACCGTGATCATAAGTCATAAGTCTTGGTCTCAAATTGAATGTATCAGTTTTTCCACATTTGCATGTTCCAATACTGATTAAGTAATACCATTATAGCACGACATAGCAGTGATTAATTAAGACTTTCTTTGCTTAGCCATAAGTACCATAAATACAGGGTTATACATATTTATTTAAAAAAAGTGACGTATCCAAGATGGGAAACAAATATTCGAAGACATGTAACTTCTACAGAAACTGATTGGGCTTCCGTGGTAAATCAGCTTTGATTCACTCTCAATTATCGAGAGTAGGCCGGTGTACCTGCTGTGGGAACATTAGATGCTGATACAGTAAAGTAAATGGAAAATTACCTCAAAACGTCGCTGTACTGATGCACGATGATCTGTCCATGGGTCTGCACTTTCTTGATGTTCCCCGTGATGGTAGCTGAGCTGGATGAGACTTGCGCCTTCATCTCAGCTCCTAAAGGCTTGCTTTGGAGGGTGGTCATGCACTCGTTCTCACAGGAGCTGACCAAGTCACACAACCAGTATTGAACCGGCTCTGGCTTCCTCTCGCACATACGCTCCAGGTTCGTCTGGTCTATACTTCTCTCCCGGTAGAGAATTTCATTTTGGTTGTTGAGGACGAGTCTGCAAAAGAGTAGACAATTGGAAAAAGATCTTTTAAACCCGGGGCGTGAAAGCAAAGCAGTGCAAAGCAGTGTAAAAGATTCTTAAGTTTAAGGCAAAGAAGTTTTTAGCAAGTAACAATTATGTGGCTATCTTTATAAACAATGTGTGATAGTATAATTTTTTATGCCATTATTTTCTATACAGTCTAGGACTGGGAACGTTAAGAGAATATATATTTTAATTTTATTTTCATTAAAGAATTCCAAAGTCATGCTATATCGCATAAGATATCAATAATTCATAACAATATTACACAAGAACTATCTATCGGCATGATAGTCTGCTAATGTTACGTACCCATTCAAGTTGTCTAATAAATTTACTCGCCGAGGCTGGCTCTTCCTGTCACTGGATGATAAACCATTCATATATTCATGAGGTGCGAGCATTTTTGGTGTTGATGTACAAGCCAAGTTCATTTGAACTTGGCTTGCGAAATTACCTCCGTCATCTCGCGTATCTTTTAACTTCTCTCGTTTAGAATCATGTGACAGATCTTTATCGCTTTTGAAGTTAGTATCATTAGGTGTCTGGGCATCTTGGAATTGAGGTGGAGGAGTAACTCTTTCTTTTAGATGGGCGGTTTCTTCTTTATCTTTCACGTTGAAATTAATATCAGTCTCGCCTCCGATTAACCTTTCGTTGTAGTGAGGAATGAGCAACTCTTGTTCTGCGGGATAACCCACAATAACCCATGAATTCTGGTCATCAGTTCTAGGTAGCCCTAAAGATGGTACTCTACTACCAGTGAGGGTCCCACCCGCACGACTACTGACGGGTGTAGGCTTTTCTTTTTTAGGGAATATTCTAAACGTAATATCTTTTGTTTTGTCGATTTTGTTGATACGCTGTCGAGCTTTAGGACCCACTTTCTTTTGGGGTTTAAGATGAAGACTGTCCATAATATTTTTCCCCAACAGGGCTTTCTTAGGTTTGTGAATAGGTTCAATTTCCGGAAAAGATTCTTCATTTTCATCTTCGTCTATGTAACCGAGTGAATGGTACCCTTCCTGGATGTCCAATATTTGTTGGTCTAACCTCTGACCTTCGAAATTGAGTGATTTATTTAATCTATTTCTTTGGAATACTGGAGTTGTTGTTATTGGAACTTCGTCTTCATGGGAGAGGCTACGCTTATACTCGTTTTTAGCAATAGAAGATCTTTCTGTTGGTATGTATGATAAGTTTGATATAGGAGTACGCATTCTTGGCTGGTTGTTTACAGCTATTTCATTATTGTCACACAGTTTTAAAATTTCAACACTTTCGTCAGATTTATTTTTACTCGTTTCCAAGTCTTTGACTGTGGCTAATTTGATAGATTTAGTGGAACTACTTTCAGGGCTAGACACGAATGCTTTCACGGGGTATTTCTTAGATGGACTTATAACATTAATATTTTTATCAGATACATCTTTGGTTTCATTTTGTATTGCACTTTTGTTTGGACTGTTGATTTTTTTTGGCAGAATTTGATCTTTATCTACCTTACTTTCCATCTTGATATTATTTTTTGTGTTAATATTCTTTATATTAATAGACTTAGAATTATCAAGGTTTTTATTATTCGTATTTTTCGGTGTGGAAAGCTTTGGTTCTGTCTTATTTAAGTTTTCGGTGTCTTTGTCCTTGAGTAATTCCATATGTTCTTCGTCAGTATGAATTTCATAATACTTCTGAAGGTCATAAGGAGTCTGTATGACACTGCTACTTCGATTTCGCGGTTTAGGGACTGGTGTTCCATTGATGACACTGGCTGCTTTTGGACTATCAACAACATCTCTCTGTGGCGTATTTTGGAAGTCTATCGCCTGCTTTACCGTTATGTTTTCATTGTTGTTCGAGTCACTGCTGCTCGAATTATTTTTTGAATCTACGGTACCGGGTGACGCAAAATATTGAGACTGAGGCGGAGAGCTATCCGAATCTGAGAATCCAGAATCTTGACTCTTGTGGCTGCCGGGGCTGCCGTGTCGTAGAGGCCACTGGTTAATCTGCGCGTTGGGTTGCGCAACGTTATCGGCGCTATTGTTCCTTTGTTGTTCTGGCTGGTTCGCGATCCAGTGGGGTAATTGTGGTTCCCATTCTTGTTCCCTCGCGGGGTTATTCCAATTAGGCTTGGCAACAGGGCTGCCTGCGACCGCGGGCGCCGACTCGTCTCCCCACCAGACCTTGCTACGCGTTCGTTGGAAGTTCGACATCCTGAAACAAAACAAATCAATATGATGATTAGGTGGTGATTAGTGTGAATACTCGTGGGAAGTGTGGGGAGTAATGATCAGTAGCGAATGACGTAATTTCGGTCCATTATAAGTTTAGGAGGTGCTTGTTCTGCGGCGCGTGACGTCTTCGAGGCCAAATTACCTATGTTTGTGTTTTTTTCTATCATGGGAATTTGCCTTTGTGCGTTGCTCACCTATTGAAATGGAAATTGGACAAAAAGTAAGATGTGGACGCTGTGGTGGTAATAATAATGTAATATATATGGAGGTCCGCGGGCAGGCAGATGTTAAAAACCGTTGTAATACTATTGTGCAGAATGCAAGGGTCGCGCCTAGCCTGTGATTTTCGTCTCCTTCGATTTGAGCTTAGGTATAACGGAGTTGGCCCGACCTTTTGTAAGATACTTTGAGACGACTTCCCATTGTGCTTCAAGTAGGGACCGGAACTCACGTTTTGATATTGTATGGGAAGTAGTACATTCATTTTTAAAAGTACATTTTACTACTAAATGGCAAATATTTTTTGACTAATAGGTAAATTCATCGCAGCTTTGATTTAATGTCTTTGATAAATTGAGATTGCGAATTATTGACGACTCCGTGGCTTAGTTGGTAGCCCTGCCTTCGAAGCGAGGGTCCCGGATTCGATTCCCGGCCGGGGCACACTTTGAGTGGTGACCATGAAGTTTGTTTCTATGTTTGTCCATGCCATTTGCGACACAGGGAATCCTAGTGCAGAGGTATGAGTGTGTAAACGTTTTGTTTTTCTTATGTTCAGTTAAGGAGTACAGTAGTTCAATTTTTATTAAGACTCTCTAGCTAGGTGGTCTTAATTACATTATAGTCCAATTTCCACCGAAGTGTTACTGCGGTGGTGTTACTACAAAAGTCGGCCATTGAGACCTGACTCACGCTGAATCACTTTGTTATAACAACTAAATAAATAGCACAGTGGTTATCATGCTACCGCATGAAGCTACTGTGGCTCTTATTGTCTACGATCGAGGTTTAACATTTGATTGCAGCTTGTAAGTACTATCGATAGTTCGTCATAAAAAGAAGCGGTTTATTCATCGGCAAATTGTTGGATTTAAATTTACTAGGAACTTACGCACGTAGTTCAAATGAGTATTTTTTTTTTCCGGTGGAGCGGAAGTTAAAATGTCATGTTACGTTCTCAAAAAAAATAATCTATTTGGATGTTTTTTTAATGTTTGTTACTTCAATTCTCCGTCATTTACCAAATTTTGAATTTTTTTTATTCGTTGTATTAATCCTTCGCCGGTTGTATATCGATTTGAATGTCTTTTTTATTCGAGACACATTCAAATCGGTGTTGTTTTTTTTAGCGCGATAGCGTTTAGTAGGTACTACTAAATTATGAAAATGTTGAAGACGTTTTTTTTTGTATTTTAAATCCTGTCCAACAAATATTCTAGATCAAACTACTGACAAGTGGCAATGACTGGCATGACAAAATAAATACCTACCGATTTCTTAGTTTCAGTCCATGGCTTAGTGACGAAATTCTGACGGGTTCACACTTACAGATGCACTCGTTAATAGCGTTAATTGCTGAGGTATTTCATTTAGAATGTCACCATTCCAAATAACGCTCGTGGCGAAGCCTACTTAGCAGTTCTTTACAAATCATCTAAGTTAAGCAACTCTCGGCCCGGTCAGAACTCGGATGGGTGACCGTTTAGTGACATTTGAACAGAGAACTTCCGTGCACGGTAAAATGTCGGCCCCAGCTATACTAGTCGATAAGCTATGTCGTAGACCTTCGGGCAGTTTGAAAACTCCGACACCAGAGTTGACCAACTTACTCACAAGAAAGAATAAGAATTGCATTAATGCATAGGTGCGCTTACGCGCGCTTAACACTGATGCTATGGTTTGAGAATTATATATTTTCTCATGAAAATAACCCAGGCATATCTATAAACGTTTACACACTCACACCTAGGATTCCCTGTGTCGCAGATGGCATGGACAAACACGGAAACACATGACCACACCCATGACCCCTTGCTTCGAAGGCAGGGCTACTACCAACAAAGCCACGGAGCCGTCTATACCTTTGATATAAATAGAAACAATGAAAGATCGCTAACAAGTTACTACCCGTATGCGGGATAACGTTTCGTTTTAAGCGAACGTTGAATCGATATTAGATTCGTTTTACTCTACTCTACTTTCGGTATTTTATATGATTGTTTTGAATAAATTGTTTTTTTTTTTTTATGGATTAGCGGGTAGACGAGCAGACGGGCTTCCTGATGGAAAGCGGTCAAGGTCGCTCATGGACATCTGCAACACCAGAGGCAATGCTGATGCGCTGCCGGCCTGTTGTGTCTTAGAGAATATAAAATAAGCAAGGACCTACTTCTTTAGAATAAATAACAGTTTTTCCCCTATTTCTATTATTATTCTTTGTTATATTGTCAAAGTTGTGCATACGTTTTTACTTTTTTTGGATTTCGTACCAGAAGCTAAAAAAACCCTATAGAAATGACATTATTTATTGATTGTAAGTATGATTTTGGGTACACGGATCCAAATTACTCCCATCCTGGTCTCGCATGTTACAAATTCAGTTTCTTTCTATTTCGTATTATTAGCGTAAAATAAAGAAAGTAATAATTTACTAGCGGAAGTCTATCCTCACTATTACATGGGAAATCAGTTTGCTGAAATTGAATTGAATGTCTTGACATAATGATAATAGTTTTGCAAATATTATTGATAGGTGAATATATATAGCCTTACCAACGACTGTCTGTCTGTCCTAACTAAAGGGCTGTTGTATATTTTGAATGGTAAAAGAAAAGTTTGAAATTATCACAGAATAATTATATTGAATGATGGCACAGATACTAAATCAATTGGTCATACGATACACCCGATACCGAATCTCAGTTGGCTGGTAATGGCAAGTTCTAGTTAGTGATTGTGATAAAAAAGGAGGTGAGAAGTCACGACGATTGAGAATCTCAACAAATTAGATAATTTTACTCGCTTTTAACTAAAACTTATGCGTATAGATAGTGTATAACGGACGATAAGGTATTGCAGCAGGTGTAAGGCCACAGATAAATAATTACCATTCTAATTAATTCTTAAGTCGATAAGATATTCCAATTTTAAATTCCTGAACGAGTGAACCTTGACGTAATCTCTTAGCCTTCGTGATACGCTCTTGTTGACTTCCTTCGCTTTCTGCGCGCCTGGTACTGTCGAAGTTGCGGTTGAGTGGAAACAATACGATCAGACATTGACTTTGAATGCTTGTAACGCATTTTCATTGTTTTTTTATTAGTACTAACAAATTATATTATTAAAAAAGTAGAAGATACGTGACTAGTCTTCGAGCGTATCCACTTAAATTAGGTTCATGTACACAATTATCTTTCAGTCAGTCAAAAATAATAATTATTGAGATAACTACAGTAAACATATATCTGATCCAGTTCTTCTTAACGTAATAGTAGAACATGGCATGTAGGAAAATACACATATGCATCAAGAACTAATTTCAGAACAACAGGTGGTTAAAATTAATAATTGGTAAGTACCTACTCTTCTGTAACTATACGTACCTAGCAAAATAATGCTTCTAATGAATATAGTTTGGAACAGAGATCGTGTCTATAACGATACAAATGGAAACAATAATACGTTTCAATTACAGACAAACTTGTAAGAAAGACACGCAACGGCGAAAGCATGACTGAGTAGCTGAGTTTAATTTGACGTGCTCCATTAGAGATGCTGCGGATACAAATCATTATTCCACACTTATCTGAGTAATGTCACGAATTATATTTAATAGATTTACATACGGGGCGAAGAAAGTCGGTAACCTGATTATCTACTTAATAAAACTCTTTCGATTGACAGTCTTAGCCGAATGTTCCAGAAAAAAAGTTGACATAAAACAAAGGAGTTTCTTTATAAAACGCGGAGTAAAAATAAATTGTCCGCAAAATCTCCTCTTCTAAGAAGGTTTCTATATGTTGCTATACACAAGATCTAACTGTAAGATAAAGTTTGATTCGTACAATGTTGCACAAATTCCACATTTAAAATGTGTCCAATCAGTGTGGCCATCTTAATAAATCATTTATCTTCATAGTAGTTTATATTAAAATGAGTAGTCTGCGAGAACGGCATGATATTCAATTATTTGTATATTCTAGAACTACAGATGCACTACAGTTGATAGTTGGCAACGTATAAATTTTAAAGGAACCCGATTACATTCTCAACGAAACCAGTTAACCTTTCGAAGTACGTTCCATCGTTATCATTCGCACACGCTACTATATTCCTATCGCATCGTCGAACGATACAGGCGAGGCAATGTGCACCTGGCGTAACGGTCACATGTCATCTGCCTTCTTCCATACGCCACGCTTGGTCGTACGGCACGTGTCCTATGCCCCGTGACACATAAAAAAATAATTTCAAAATTTTGTAATTGGAACTGTGGTGTAGTTTTTGCACGAATAACGTACGGATATTGATTGATGGGTGCCAGTTCTATTTTAGTTTTAGAAAGAGAATAACAGAGTCTATGGGAAACAATCTAACAGCCCGATATTACCAGTGATTAATGTCTTAATTCAATAATATCAATTAACATCAATAGTAAAACCAAATTTAATGAAACCTGAACCTGTCATTTTTTAACCATTTTTCGCAGCATTTTTTTAATGAATTACAGCGCTAGCTGACTACCCACAATTTACGGGTGCTTTGTATTGTAATATTTAGCTAATTAATGAATCAATCAAATTAAACTCAAATAGCATCTTAACCTATACAATCAGATAGATATTAAATACATATTTATGCCGAAAATGGGCCATTAATTATTAGTTGTCAGCGACTATAATTAGCATAGCTCTGTATATACCACGGGTACATAAGTTTCCATGCTAAATATTTTTGGGGGTAGTTCCTTTAAATGGCGTGAGATTTTTATGAACAAAATGTTTTCACACACCGGTGTTAGTTTTCACGGCCATGTAGTGATTTGATCTCTATGGTTACGGCCAGGTGTGGCGTAATTTTTTTCTGCGTATGCGCAAGGGTTGGCGCCCCACTCCGGGTGTGCTCTTGGACTTATTATGGAGCGTCGATTAGCATACAGGGAGTTTCTTTTTTTAATGTTTTACTTATTTTTTCACACGAAAAGAATAAGTGTGAGAAACTGGCCAACGGAGATGGGGATGATACGTCTCATGCGCATGTGATTTCACCGGCAGCGACACCCTTCTACCGGAACACAGTAATGCGAGCACTACTGCTTGGCGGCAGATTCCAGATCTGTGATGTATATATTGTAATAAGCCAATAATCTGTTAAATATCCAGGTGGGCTGAACAAACAATGCAGTATTACCTACCTGCTCATATACCTAATCTCTAAATACTCTTAGTACAATGCAAGGTCGCTGTTTTCGTCTGTCTGTTTCTCCGCTTACTTCTTCTAAACTACGCAACGGATTTTGATACGGTGTTTTTCCCCAATATGTGTAATACATGTATATTACCTATAGCAGAAGAAAGCCTAGAATTTCAATGATTTGGAATGGTATCGTAAAAAAAGTATTTTTGGGCACTTACATTGGTAATGCGGGCTAAAAGCTTACGAGATAAATCAAAATGACATCACGCACTGTAGAACTTGTGAAGCCGGGGCGGGACACTAGTAATGTTTAAAGTATTTCCATGACTCACAGGATAATCACATTCGAATGAATGCAGAATCGATCAAATGAATTATTCCAACACTTATGGAAAGTTTAGTCTATACCTAATGTTTTTAGTAAGTATTTTATAATTTATTGCTATTGATTTTAATAAGGTAGACATTGTAATGTATCTGTAACTCATTGATATATTTTAGCCTAAGACTAAACCTTATTGTACCTAAGGACAATTTCTACGTCGTTGCAAAATGTTTAATAGAATTATACGATAATACAATTTATTACTTTGTCCAAAACTCAATATTACATAACTACTAGCTTTTGTTGGCGGCTTCGCTCGCGTTAATGTAGATTTTGTCAAATATTTCTGGATGAAAAGTGGTTCTTATGACAACGTACATACATTTCATTATGATCAGTTAAGCAGTTAAGACGTGAAAGTGTAACAACGAAACAAACAAACTCACATTCGAGTTTATAATATTAGTTAGGGTTTTATTTTATTTATCCGCTCACCCTGTATACATTGAAGAGCATCGCCCCAGTTTGATCGGTTCCCCAAATGCATTACTGGTTCCCTAACATCTGTCCGTACACAATATCGTTCTGTATGCATATGCAGTCGAAAGTATCGATTTTTTGTACGTAATTTATTTGTTTATGTATCGAATACCTTAGACAAGCGCTAAACTTAGTTTTCAAGCCGCAACATCTTGTAGATACATTTTTATTTATGACAAAAATCCAACTAGTATTTAAGAGTTCAATGTAAATAAAGATTTTGACTTTGATTTTTTTTAAAACGTGGTTATGCATTTGAAAGTATCGATACTGTCTCGAATAATCGATAGTATCGATTCTCTGCGGGCAGACGAGCCGGGACCTCCGCTGCGGAATGCAAACAGTGAAAGTGGTTGCAATATTACGTAACTATCGATAATTATACAAATACTATACCAACATACCAACCATTACTATGCACGCAAATCAAACACAAATGTGTAATATTAAACAGTGAAATGGAAAGTGACAGCGAGCATTTCGTGGTCGTTATTCTAAATTCAAAACATGCACGAATGAGGTTATGTTGCTTGAGGTTATATATATGAAAGATGTATGTACGCAATACTAAGCTCTGAAAACCGTGAGAAAAATAATGTCAATAAAACGGCAAGTATCACTTTAAAGTGCAGGTCTGCACTGGGATCATTAGACGCTAATACAATATTACTTTTAATTATGAGCAGTAAAATACAACAGTAATTTAACCAAAGTATGCGACTTTAAGCTTGCAATTATGGTTTTCTTTACCTAAAATTCGTAATTATGTATATAATTTACATTCATTCACACAACGCCATTCAACTCCAAACTAAGCATAACTTGCACAGAGTCCAAATTACTCATGGACTGCTTATAATATAGTAGTTACGTATTATAATATTATTACACCCAGACACAGAACAAACATCTGTGTTCGTCACACAAAATATGTTTCTAATACTGAGTGGGAGTCGAATTCACGACCTATAGTGCAGAAGGCAGAGCTACGAACAACTAAACCTTTACGCCAGTCTGATATCATCGAGAATCTTATGGTCTTTAGGTCATTAACTTATGCCTAGACTTAAAATTATTACAAAATTACATCCGTTTGACATTTGCCTTGCCTACCTAATCTCCATGTTTACCTAACACGATGCAAATTGACAAAACATTTCGTTACGCTCAAATTTCAGCAGTCTATTATAGCTTTTGTTTCTAAACCAACTAATTCAAATTCGATACGCATCTTTTATTTAAAATTCTACTCGATCGTTGAACATAGTTTCCAAGAATTCATGCCATTTTATTGTTTGCAGTTAAAATTCGAAGACGTATCAAGCTTTATTTTTTTTTAATTCTCTCTGTTTGATGCATACTACGTAATAATAAAACGTTGCAATACTTCCATCCATCGTATTTCAATGTCAGATTTCCCGCCCTTATTTGCATAACTTTTGACAGCTTAATGTCAATGTCAAATACAGGATGAAAACGTGTATCTCCCGTTGATCTTCGAACACAATGTAGTGAAGTTTGTCCTCGGGTTCAAAGCTTTTAGTGACCCTTTTCATTTCCGTTTTATATACAATGTAGCCTTATTCTTTATTGTTAAAGCGTCAATTTTAAATTAGTTGCATAGTTTTCATACATATTCTAGTCTGATGTAGGTTGTAGTTCAGCTGCACACTAATTTAATTTTCATTTCTATCAATTCATAGAGAACTTATTTGCATACAACATAAAACTATATCTATTGTTGACGGATGATATGCATGTTACTCATTATGTTGTTACTTGTTACGAATGACAATATTGTCTCTATTATCTATAGCACCCCAGCAATCTACAATAGTCTCGTCTATTTGACAGCTGTCAAAATTTTACACTCGCGCGGAAACGTTTACACAATAAATATTTGCGTTCTAATTTCAAAGTCTGCGAGTCGCGTTTCTTCGAGCCCCGTTTACAACAGCTGGTCGGAAGACTCCTTTACCAGCATTTTAAGATACGGTTGGTTGAATGCACCGCCCTCACATAGGGCACGCGTCGTGGCATATGGCAGAACACACGCCTGAAGAAAAAAAACAATCAAGCCACGCGCCGGCAGTTAAGTTTTTAACTCGAGGTGTGGCTTGTAATGCTCTCATTACCGTAGTGTATTATGTTATCTGTGCCGTCGACATCAATGCTTTTTTAATTGGATAATTGCGGGAGTTATTGATTAATATGATTATATGTTTTTTTTATTCTGGATTATCCTTGGTTACTATTTTAGCTTGCAATAGGGTTTCTCGGCAGCATTTTCTATTAATTCCATCTTGCAGTATCGTAACAAAAATACTCAATTTGGCGTGATTGTTGTAACTAGAACAATTATTTAATCAACAACATCGTCAGCGTTCAATAATGTTACTTTTCTTATTGATCTTATTCACCAGTCGAGTGGAGAATTAGTCATATCCGCGTAATTAGTCGGTTGATTACGCTATTACGCTGTCTTTGATCAGGTTCAAATGATACGACCTTGGTGTCATTGGCCATGAATTTAGCTAGAGCAATAAGAATAGGAGAATATTCCAAAATGGTCATTTAAAACTTTATTCATTTATTTGCCGGGACGAAGGGTATAAAGTTCCAGTTGTTTTTTAGATCTGGAAAAGAAATAGGTACCTATTGACCTATTGAATAATGGGAGAGACAAATAAAATTTATAGCAATTAGACTGAATTTGGATTATTGGTTATAACAGAAAATATTTTTAGTAATTAATATGTTGTCCATTCAAGCTCTATAAGAACCCTGGTTGATCTGAAGAACCCATTTGTATGAACTATTATATTAAAAAAATTTAAATTACCTACATTGAATTAAATGCCATAGACACGCAGTTTGGAAAAAATCTATGTCACGTCATTTTGAAAGTACGTTGTACAGTTGTATCAGAATCAAATTTCTTATTTTAAAATAATGGTATTATGTTTAGACACAATATATACCAAAATTTGCGTTCTATATTTAAAGCAGAACAAAAAAAGCAGACATTGTAAGAGTCCTTTAGTACATGGTTAGTCTATTTATATTAATGATTATCACCTACTTTTCACTATACATATTATATTGAGGTTGTTTTTCAGCGTTTGACATTTAGTAACGGTGGACAGGTGAGCAGCAAACGTTTACTCGTTGCGGGCAGATGTTTGACCGTGTAAGGCGAGCTTTAATTTTTGCAATGCACTAACCGTTTGCTGTTTATGTTTCTAACAAATTAAATTAGATAACGGGTAAGGAAAAAAATATAGATCAAGAGAATTTTAACTAAGCACGTTTAATGTTGGTAGTCCTGGTAATCCTGTATCTAGTAATTATTAGTAATTAATAGTATATTTGATCAGTAATGATCAGTAGGTATATAATATTCATTAGTTATTTAACAGTCTTAGAAATTAAGAAGATTCTCAATTCTTGTATGTTTACGCGATATCGTCTCAAAGTTGTAGGGACACAAAAAAAAAAGTCTATCACATAAGGATGAAGTAGGAGATGAAAGAATTGAATTCTGTTGTCAATTTAGAATCAGTCTTTTATTTTCAATGCACAAAAATATTAATAATTAGGTATACTTATACTTCATGATTTACCTAGGGTCAATATTCAATCATCTGACGCCCTTTCGCTGACCTGGTCCCCGAGGAGCTTGCGACACGCCAGGACACGTGGCGTGTCGCAAGCTAATAGAGGAGTGGCACTAGATGCCTAAGAGTGATGGGTCCGGAAACGGACAGCCGCGGCGGGTTTGCGGATGTGTGTGCTAACGTTCCCGTGTTCCCGCCACCAAGCGGCAGAGGAGGACACCGTGGGGTTTTAGTGGGTCTAGTCCCACATAACCGCTCTGTCTCCCCGTGGCAGGGAGGTATGCGAGTGCATTTACCCACGAAAAAAAAAAAAAAAAAAGGTTCAATATTCAAGAAAATTACATTCGTATGACTAGCATTTGCAGATGACGTTATCGAATTCGAAATTGCAATGCATCTACCGGCATGGAATGTTCTTTGTCCAGTCCTCTCCTTACTTGGCAGTGTTAATCATGGTGAGGAATTCACACGTGCAAACCTACTTGATAGCTTGTGAAAATATGGCAGAATAGACACGCCCCGCAATGCCGATTATGGTACACTTAAAAAAAAGAAATTGACTAATACTGACCGAGAGAAAAAATAATTTTGGTTGGATATCCACTCATTAGTATTATGAATTAATATTAATATTAAATGTAACAATAAGTATATGAATAAGAAAAATAGAAACCTCACATTTAATTAAAATTAACTTATACACATACTACTAATAACGAAAAAAAATATTGGAAATGAGTTTCCAAAAAATATTTTCTGAGTTTACTCATACTATAGACCCATAGACTTAGTGTTAGACGCGCAATTCGGTTGTGTTGCAGCTCTTTCATTCACTGGAGCCCCTCCTTCAGTAACGTGATAGTTGCTTTGCTTTGAAATTCAAATTCGATATTGATATCGGTAACTCAGATATTAGTGTACTATTTGATAGATTGATTTTGTTATAAACTGCGTGTCTATAAAGTCTAAGATGTCTCATTATAATACCAATCACCAATCAGCCTATTCCTATAGTGTAATGACCTTTTGTAACAAAAAACTAATTTCCTATCAATCACAATTCGTTCCAATTTTTTATGCCCATCGATTGTATAGAAGTTTATCTTGAAGCATTCTTAGAATAAATTATCAGTTCTTACTTAGTGTAGATCATACACGTTTCTCATGCTCCAATTGCAACTGAACCGGCGTAGTCTCATGTTATAGATATCTCATCTAGTTACTATGATTTTTCTAGGACACGTTTACAATTGCGGCCTTAAACATTTTTTGCTGTGTAAAAAAAGTATGTATAGTTTTTTTTAGGTTATTAAAGTGACAGAACACAAAAGTGTGTTATCTCTCTCTGTATCTGTGGCATGCTTTGTCAACTAAAGGACCTTATAGATTTTAGCTTGTGAGGTTTCATACATTCGCCTTAATTAGAATGATATCGATAAATGAAAAATTAAAATGGCCGATTTTGGCGCCACGTTCATTTTTTTACTCAAAACCTATCATATCAAATTACAGGGTTTTATAAATGGCTAACAAAAATAGCTTATAATATGTTTAAATGTAATTTCTAATTTAATAAGAAATTCGCCCGGAAATCATTTCACATTTCCAAGTGAAGACCTACCGCCCATTTGCACGTGGTGGTTGAAATGAAATATCTCCAGATCATTAATACTCGTTATTATTCTGTTTTATAAACTACTCATTTATGTTAAACCAACAATTCAATCACTTTTACATGAGTTTCACCAGCTTCCTACTCGTTAACCCTAGGACCGTTCTATCGCTCCCGCCAAAATATATATCCACAGATAATAATACCCTACAAAATGACATTGACAATCATACTAAATATATTGCAAGCTTACACAAGATGGTATGTTCTAAATATACAGTAATACATACTGACATGCAAATACGCATATTTCTATTATTCCGTTTATTTTTATTACATGGCTTGGTACTTCAAAGATAATAATATATCTAATCACCACGCTTTTGAGATTGCAAGATGAATTGATAAGTGAGGATTGACAATATTCCTAGATGTCATTGAAATCAACATATTTCTCAATTTGCTCTTATCCTAATATATAAAACATAAAAATTGTTTTTACCTATGTACTTTAAAGACTTCGAAACCATCCAACCAATGTGCCCCAAACCGGTTTCATTAGAAAAACAATAATGCGAAGATGGTTGTAGACCACTAAAACAATGCATTAGGCTCAAAATGTATTTCTTTGTTTAGCGTATTAGCACACGCCGGGTATCTGGCAATAGAATATTACTTTATTGTACACCATTACTACAAAAGTAATCATACAAAAATAAATACAACAGATAGGTGACACAATGGGCGGCCTTATCGCTAAAAGCGATCTCTTCCAGGTAATATATATAAATAAAGATTTAAATAAGTTTTGTTTCGTAAAAATACCTTAATCTTGGTATTCTCAAGGCTTCGAATCAAAGATTTGCTCATCGGCCTAGGTAAACAATTTTGTTTGATAAGCAAAAGTGTTGTTAGTGGGTTTAAGGCAGGCATCGTTAGCAGATTGTTTTCTTGTGAGTAAGATGCCAATTTGTTTTGAAATCACCTGAACATTACCAACTAACCGAGACATTTAAACGTGCCGTCTGAAGCACGGAACACTATGCTGTATGCAACTATATGTATCCATGCCACTTCTGTATCAGCTTCTAATGTTCCCACTGCCAGGACACTCGTTTTGATCTACCACGGTAGCTCGATACGGATTGATATATGTCACATGTCCTCGAATTTTTGGAAGACGGTTTCCTCACGTTTTTTTAATTCACCGTTTCAAGAACGTGGTATTAATAATAATAATAATAATTCTTTATTGCAGACACATGATCCATAGTGAGATGAAAATTTAACATATATTATAATAAAATAAGACAAAAACACATTGTAAAGATAAAAAAATAAATAAAAATTAATTTAACAAATTGCATTGTTTTAGGTGACAATATCCACCCAACGTCCATACGTTACAGATAGCATCAGTCTATCCGCCAGCCCCTTAATAATTGAATTTTTACAATTGCCAACCCTGGACATGAAGGAGGCTATTCTTTTTCGCTGTATGGCGTTAAAAGTGTCAACTCTGGCCTCCGCGTACATTTCTGAAGCGCTACAGTAACGTCTTAGGCCCATTAGAAGCCTAAAAACGTTATTGTAGGCTACCCGTATGCCGTCGTGTGTTTTCTTGGTATATTCAGTCCAGAGTTGGCAAGTGTAAAAGCTTTGGCAGAAGGATTTAAACAGCGTAATCTTCACGTCAGGTGATGACTTACAGAACTTTCTAGCTATCATGTTTCCTACCACACAAAGGGCCCTACGTTGTCTTTCGATGTCTGCGTCATCCTTAAAGTTAGACGTAACGATATGACCAAGGTACTTAAACGTCTCCACTCTCTTGACAGGCTGCCCGTTAAGATAGATCATGGGTATGCTGTCAGGACCCTTTCCCGACCTAAATACCACCATTTCAGTTTTCTTTACATTGTAAATTAGGTCATGATCACTCGCGTACTTTTCACATATTCTTATAAGTTTTTGCAATGTATGTTTTTGTATTGTGGGTTGAACCAGCGACCTTCAAATTTGATCGTCGGCGTCTGTGTCCCTGAGCCACCACGCTCTCTAACTCACATTTCATCCTGTCACATGTCATGTGAGAAAATCACACTTGCTACACAGAAAAATCCAGGCAAACGTGTATCAAACATAATATCTTATGTTCCTCCCTCTCCTTGAACAAAATAACAGTTATTGAACCTACTGAAGACAAAACTATGAGTGCGTTTCAATGAATCAAAGAAAATTAACGGTTACAACGCATTTGAAGACTAATTATCGCCTTTAACAGCAGAACATAAGGTTCATAATGTTATAACCCATTGTTTCGTAATTGCAACCATGGAATCTAACTTACATCTGAAGTGCAACATCACGCACTTGGGAGTAAAATATTGATAGACTGTGCCGTGGTAGATGTTCGGTGAAACCAATCCCTATCAGGCTCCAGTGGAAGATCAAAGCCCATTCTCGCTTGACGGTAGTAAGTTTGTGTCTTAGCAGGGTACATAAAAAACAGGTGTGGAGGTTGAATTAAAAAAAATGAGATGTTTTGCCTTAATCTATACAAGTGTCTGTTTGTAGTGTTAAAATAACAAGTTTTTACTACAATGCATTTGTAAGTAGAATTATAACAAACACCCAATTTTTCAAATTTTGTCTTTCAGTCTGTCTGTTTCTTCCGGCTAATCTACGAAATGGCTATACCGATTTAGACGGGACTTCCAGTTGCAGATAGCTGATGTTAAAAGGAGTAATATATGCTAATTTTATTTTCGAAAGAGAATTAGTATTCCGCGTTAAAAACGACGAAGTAGCGAGGAACCGCTAGTGATTCTTAAAATTATAATACAATACTACCCCTTTTCATTAGAATTAGATAATGAAAACACAATTAATTACTTATTATTATGCCATTACTTACCGCTACAAAATACAAAAATGAATTTATAGGACTGAAGGATATTTTTATTACCCGCTCTCACCAATAATACAGAACAAAATTGAATTTTTGGTGTCAAAGAAATCACCCATAGGTTTCTTTTTATCCCGGTACCACGCGGGCGAAGTAGCGGGCAGAAGCTACTTCACTACATAGTATAAAACAAAGTCGCTTTCTCTGTCCCTTTGTATGCTTAAATCTTTAAAACTACGCTACGGATTTTGATGCGGTTTTTTTTAATAGATAGAGTGATTGAAGAGGAAGGTTTATATGTATAATACACTAGCAAGTCTCCCCGGCTTCGCACAGGTAGTTTCTCATACGACACTGATGCTTTACTAACCGTGCGAAGCCGGGGCGGGTCGCTAGTTTGTGATAAAGTGTAGAAGATTAATGAGTAGACGTATCTGCAAGTAAGAAAAAAGTGATAACGTGAAATGGTAAACCCGTTTCGCAGCTTCCCAAGGTGCGTATCCTTTTAAGGATAAACTTCTAATTATCATTCTAGCTATTTGCAAATTGGAATTGAAGAAAACAGCTTTTAATCATCTTGCTACGCCAGGTGCACCCGCTAAATAATTTCTTGCAGCAATGTATAATTAATTGAGATTCAAGAGAAACGTTTGGATAATCTATTTTGACATTGCAACGGGCATTAGAGTGAGAATAAATTAATCAGCGAATGTGCGATTCGGATTGGTTTACCAAGGTTTCCGTACCACTAATTGTATTTCGTACCAGCCTCTAATTTCCACTGCAGGAACACCGGCCTACTCTCAATAATTGAGAGTGAATGGGCCTCTACCACGGGAGCCCAATCCGGATTGGAAGATGTCACATATCTTGGAATTTTTGGTTCTAAGACATGCCGGTCTCCCCGCGATATTTTTGTCTTCACCGTTTTGAGAATGAACTACATCATAACAGATATTCTGTGAAAATAGTTTGGCGCCCTATTACAAGCTTGATATGCCATTATATATAAATACAATATCCTAAATAATAAATAGAGGAATTTCTTCATGTTTTTTTTATGAAAACATATTGGAGATACAGAGCGTACCTGCAATGTGTTTTCATAAAAAAATCTGAAGCTGAATTGAGAACATCCTGCTTTTTTAAGTAGGTTAAATAATAATAATAAATCATTTATTTCAGATATTATACAAGATCCATAGAATTGTTAGTAGTACACCCAAAAAATATTGTTAGTAAACACAAAAATAATTTAAATAATAACAATAATAATAAGACGCCTGTTACTGTGACACTAGGCATGTTTTTGGCTGAATGACTGCCATCCAGTGCCGCTCGTACACAGAAACCATGTTTCTGGCAACAATGGTCAGAAAACTGTTGGCGGTCCCACGCAAGCGGCTCATCAGGGATGCGAAAACATTATCATTTTTGTATGATATTATTACCTCCTGAACAAATCTATTAGTACTTAATTTATCCCTGACATAACGCTAGTGTGTCACTATGATTCATTATGACCAATACCTAGGTATCTACTTGTAAACAAATGACTTGTGACTGTCCATTTTGCAGCTTGTGGTATATTTATTTAAGTACTTACAATACTAGGTATTTTAGTATTTTCTGACACCCACGCGCAAGACTGGGAATCCTGGAGTACTTATGTCGTAGAATAATAGTACTTAAGTGCATAAGAAGTCAGGTTTAGGTGGAATGTGCATTTCACGTAGGAAAATTGTGCATAAAATATGATTATAACTATTGCAGATAATAATCAAACATGACCAAAGATGCTTAGTATCTACAAATGTATTTCCTATACAAACATTATGATGTAAAAACTCGAGATTAATCGTACAGGACCCCTCAAAAAGCGATTAATATTAATACTGTGCAGCGATTATAATCAATATCGTTATGCGCAACCGCTTAGTGCTAACTTCAGAAGGGACAAAAGGATTGTTTGTGTGTGTACGTGTGTGTATGTCTGTTTGTATCACCCTCACGCTTATATCCTGGACTAACACATTTTTATCCCTGTAGGTAACACCGCGGGGCGCGGCTAGTAACATAATAAAGTATCCTAAAAAAGGTATCAAAAATAGCAGTTGTGGTTCTAGAACCTACTCTTGCAAAATTCACTATACTTTGCCTTACTCGTAGAACACAAAACACCAATGATTGGGCATTGTTGGTCATGCACAATTGACTCTCCGGATTGGACAATTTGAAGTTGGAACTGTCATGATGACATGGTTAGCTTTACGTCTTGGATTTTGCACCTTAGGCCTCAAAAGCTAGAGTTAAATATTGTTTCGAGGTCTGGATTTAGGTCCTATAACCACTATAAACCTTGAACTTTGCAGAACTAACATTGAATTTGTTATAATTTCTGGAATGTTTCCATAATGACTGATCAACATATTCATTAAAACATTGGCAGTATATTGTATTATTAGCTACACTACCTACTGAAATTTTGTTTATTAACTACTTTTTCCTTCGATATGCGAAGGTATCAACAAAATATCGTTTATTTAATAAATTATATTATTTCGTGTTGCTATATAAAATTATTATCTGTTTGATTAATTTTACCGGGTATGGTTGCCCGGTAAAAGATGTGCAATGGCATTTTGTGGCATTAGGTAGTGCTGGGTTTATTCTAAAAAAAAAGAAAACAAATGAAAATTTGCTAGTGTTAAAATGGTATGAGATAACCTACACAAACTCGATCTTTAGTACATAAAGTCGATCGATTTAGTCGATTCCACAAATCTTAGACATAACGCTTGCCATATAATTAAATCTTTTTTGCCTCACATGAATAAGAAAAACAGGGCAGAGTAATAAAAATAAATTAACTATTACAACAAGACAATAAAATACATTTATTACAACATCGCTAGAGGGCCGTTGTGCTAGCTAATATCATTGATAATGTTGACAAATAAACAGCTAATACCAATTAAAAAATATCATATATTTACTCCATATTTAGGAACAGAATGAGATGGAAGTCGTTCTTTTTAGTCTGGCAACAACAGAATTTCCACTGTCAACCAGAGCTGACATCGGATACAGTTTTGGCGGTTAATTTAGCAACGAAGAATCTCAACAATGGACCATGGTGACTGTGAAAATTAGAGATTGCGAAACGGTATAATTTTGTTACACAATTTAATCATAAACAGTTTCACACATGTTCTTCGCGTTCGAATGCCTTTGAAGGCATCAGGTACAAGGATAAAATAAGAACACGGATAGAATGGAAATTTGGCTCCAGGCCTAAAGTAGCAGTAGAACTGGCCAACCTGCCAAAGCTCTTCGAAGTAACAAAAACGGACTCAGAATTGTATAATTTAGCGTTCGCTCTCGTGAGTCTGATGACTAGTTCAAGGGGAGAAGGTATTAATAAGGCGTCGTTTGGGATACTCAAGGTTTTTTATGTAACAAAAGTGGCGGGATGAGCTGAAGGCTAACCTGATGTTAAGTAGTTGCCAATAACCTGTACCAATAAGAACAGCAATACGGCTTGGTCCTCCGCGACCGAAGTATGACAAGTCAAATCGCATCCCGTTGCGCTTGTCACCCGAAACGCGAATGTTACGTCTCATACGCATGTGATTTCACTCAAGGTGTTACCAGTGTTGCCGTTCTACACTCCTGGTACTATTTATTCACGGCCGGGTCCGTATTTGAATCCGAAACGGGTCAGTATGCGAGTCACGTCGCTCACGGCACGGTTGACCGCTCACTACTGCGATAAGTACCGACCATCTACCGAGGAAGTTATAGTTTGTATTTCATCATGCATTTATTTTAATCGACACTGATTTCCTAGTGGCACTCGCATGTTAGTGTTCACTTTGCAGTTTTAGTCCCATCTGGTGGTAAGTGGCAACCCCCGCCCATGATAACAGTAATGCAATTTGGATCTTACACTGAGTCGCATTCATCATGCTGCGTCCATCACCCGATATGGGGATGATACGTCTCATGCGCATGATTTTACCGACCCTTCTACCGGATATTTGGTATTCTGTATTTTAAGGTAAAGGCGCAATTTTGTGGAGTCCTAATGGTATGCGATAGTGCCAAATAGGCCGAAAAACTGGTTTGGTCGTCAATAAACAATTAGACGAGTGGACACGTTCTTGTGGCTATTGTTAGGCCTTCCTCTGTGTTGACCTCATATTGTGTCGTGACAATACACTAGCAGTAGCACAACTTTGCTTTTACCATAATGTTACCATGTTTTAGGGTATAGGAAAAATACCGTTTACAGTTTTAACATATGAATGACGTGCGACATATTTCTTAAGTCCCTAAAATGTTTATAATTTCGGAGATTGTGATTTGGTAATACGGATCTCTCGAGGTGCGAGTCTGAATTGCATTTGTCTGAATATTTGAAACTATGTATTTCTATTGTAAGTTATTAAAACTTACGTTACTGTTTAATAATTTTAATTACGTAAAAGTAACGTAATTAAAATTATCGGTCAGTTTAATAACTGACCGATTTAAAAGTTGAATTCAATGACACCTCGAGGGTACAAACCTATCAAATCAAAAAATAATCATCCAATATAGCCCACAATTCTACATGTGCTCTAACAAAAATACAAAATTCCTCCTTCTCATTAATAACCTCCTTTTTTTGAAGTCTTTTATTATTGTAGATAAATATGTACCTCTAAGCCACTCCAAGGTCATGATTTCTTATTACTAAATTTTAAGGCGTTTCAAACTAGTTATTTCAAATATTAAATTATAATTACCAACTACAAGATTTAATTCAGATGTGCTAATTGGTCGAATCATTCGCACGACTGATGTCGTATTACTAATGCGATGTACCCTTTCCTTGCTACCTTGATCGATTCATCACACCGTTGGATCATCAGACCGTCATTATATATATATTATAGAAAAATGTTAGTTGTTTCCCATAGACAAGCTTCACTGACCATAAAACGAAATAAAATCCTAAATATCTGATTTAGGGGAACCTGAAACCAAAGTTGAAACATTCAATTGAAAAAATAAGGGTGTTTTATTTTGAAATCTATCCTATTTATAAACCTTATTTTTCGTGTTAGCGAGATATATACCATGATTTGCGACACCTTGCAAATACAGTTTACCCGCGATAAAACGTATGGAACTGCGTCGAAATATCGGGAGTCAATATATTTTTTTTTCATTTTGCATTACACTCGTATACCCAAGCTAGGCTTTAGGGGGCGACGGTTTTCTCATGCTTGGGTCGGGGAGGATCTAAAACGGTTTTCTGTCGTTATAGGCGAAGGTAACCACTTAACAGGTGGGCTTCAGCACGTCCCGTAACCTTGGTTACATAAAAAATAACCTCATATATATTATATACGTATGGTTTACTACTTAATTGTGTGCGATTTCTTTCAAATACAATAGAAAACAGACAAAATATTGATGAGTACACACGCTAAGTATCGTGTGTTTGACGATAATCATTTCATAACTAATTACATTTATTAAATTCCTCTATGCACAAAAGTGCTTTTCTCCTTATGTTCTGTAATAAGGAGTATTTTGTATTTACATATTTTCTTACAAGATGGTTGGTCAAATTAAAAACATCAACATCAACATTAAAAACATCATAGATGTTCTGTTGGTTAACTGTGTCTTACAAGATGATATCCGATGTCAGATACAGGTCAGGTACATAACAAACAGTGTGCATCTTGTAAATTCAATTAAACTTCAATCTTACAGAAGCTTTAGAGCTATGACATTTCATGTTAAATGAAATTTTCCCCGACCAGAATGCTTAACGATAAAATTATAGTGCGAAAAATTTAAAAGCTTCCTCTTGTATTTAATGTTTATCTTTTATTAGCGACCCATTTCGGCTCCGCACGGTTTTACAGTTAAGTGTGTGGCGTAGGTCGTAATGCGATTCCGTAGTACATCATTTTAAACAATCTCGTATGGTTTAGCTAGCATTAGCTATGCACCCGAAACGACATCGTTACTAACCATTGAAACTCTCGGGTTTTCTATGCTATAATATGCATGTAATAAAACCCGTGAAAATCTAAATGATGGTGAAAGACGCATCAATATCCTTTGCGTGGTTTAGGAGGAGTTCGCCGATAAACAGACAGACAGACACAGAAAGCAAGTCGCTTTTATACTATGTAGAAAAATAGAAAAATATATGATTCCGTTTAAAAAAGTATTTTATATATGTCACACTGGAGGCCCCTGGTGCCTTCATATTACCTATTCATGTTTTTATTACCTACAACACAACGATCAGCTGATCAAACTAAACAATAAACTTCATCGTATATTTTAACAAGCGATATCACGCATATTAAAATGATTCAAGGCCCATGAAATGCCAATTATCGAAAAACTACAAAAACAAAAACTCACTGGTGAGTCACCGTGACGTATTTCATTCATAAAGAACACAGAATATATAAGAGTCACTGCACGATGAGCTGTTGAGAATGTCGGGCGGTTCCGAGAATGAAATATCTTACGGAACTGCAGAGATTTTGGGCTGAGTCACGGTTTCTTCGAGATATAAGGCATTTATTGCACGAAATGCTCTTCCTACAGCCACCATTGATCGTTGAGTAAGTATATAATTTAGTATATAACTTATTTGGTCCTATCCTCTGTTTCACGCTATTCGTAGGATTCCGTTCCCAAAGGTTAGATCAAATCCTATTACTGAGCTCTTAACATCTGTCTGTCTGTTTTTAAAGTCGAATTTTTAAAGAAAAGTGAAACTGTTTTTTTTTTTTACATCAAATATTTTTATTTTAAAAGCTGTGTCATGTTTTTTGTCGTTTTAAATAGTTTTATTCACTTTCATTTTGGTTAGAAGTATTTTTACAATTTTTTATGACATTTTGTTACAAGCGAGAACATTATGAAAACTTTGACGGATTGGTAGCAACATTAAAGAAATAAATATATTATCAACTTTCATTATATTAAAAAGCTCGATTTTCATTATTTTTGTTTACACATACAATAAATAAAACCTAAGTACGTTTAAACACGTAGAAAGTGGCGTTTGCGCATTTTATGAGCACGGTAACTTATCTCAGAGATGAAGTAACGGCTGAGAATTCTCTCGGATCAATATTGCATAACTTACACTTGAGGTACTTGAACTTATTTATTACTTTCTACCATCTTGTAAATTTCCCACAGAGATACAAAAAGAACATCACATTTTAACTTTGTATATGAGAATATTTCTAGCTTTAGTTAACAACTTAATTTTGTGCGTTGGCTTAAGATTTGCTAGATCTAACTTTTTAACAGAAGTTGGAATGAGTTTTCTTTACCCAAAGGATAACGTGAATTTCAACACTATTGTGTCCCACTGTTGAGCGAAGGTCTTTTGCTGAATTATTTCTACGGCGAAAAGGAGGGTTATATCAGTTTGAATAAATGAGTTTGAATTTAGTAAAAGGATTCAGCTTTGCTCCCAAGTTGAAGTGCGAAAAGTTTGTATTTGCGGTCGCAGTATCATATTAATTATATTGATGGATGTTTATGAGTGAAACTTACTGGTTGTAGACAGGTATTTCCCGGAAAGCGCGGGCTCGTCAGACCTGCACAGGAAAAGAAAGAGGTTACTAAGAAACATTGGATTTTCCAAACTACGTCACAAAAACACAACAAGTCTTCCTCCCACAGATCTCATAGTACCAACTACGTACGAATGTAATTTTGGTTCCACAGGAGCAAAGATTTTGTGGCACAAGCACCCGATTTTGTACTTACAAACAACACCAAATCAGTATAAGAGTACTTTAATGACTCTGTGGCTAAGTTGGTAGTTAAGTACCCTTTGAAGCAAAGTTCTTCTAGGGTTCCAGCCCGGGCCGGAGCAAGCTTTGTGTAAATAGGTTGAAATTTATTCTGGGGTTTGTCTTGTAATTATGGGTGTCCATGGGGTGCCTATGGAATTTTATTGCAGGACTATAAGTGTTGAAAGGTTTGTTTGTTTGTTTCTAGACCGACATCCTGTGCTGATTGGCACAAAGTCATCCTTTTACAGCACTGAAGTTAGCTGCGAAATATTGTTCTCTCTTTGTGTGGAAAACATTATCAGGAAAAATCATTTGCAAAAGGCATTGCAACTTATTCGGTTTATCGGCTCATTTCAGGTCCAAAAACATACATCGAACTAACAAATTTCTTTCATCTTTCTTAATTGAAATTGTTTCCACTGTAGCAAACACATTTTCAAAGGACTCATTCACAAGATTGCTATTAAATTATTATAATCGACTACCGTTTACCGATTTATGTAATAAACTGGCGTTGCAATCAGTGTTATCAAAATCACAGATTGACGCAATCATTGATTAAAGGAAAGGGACGTTTATTTATGCAACCTGTTCTATATTGGCATCCGGCATTATGCCAGACTCCGAACTAAGTTTGGGCAGCTACTGCCACTGTATGCTAACAGGATATTAGGAGTACAAATAAGTTTTTAACACAAATTAAATATTTATTGTAGAAGAACGGTAATATAAATTTATTCAAAATATTGCCCATCACTTGCAACCACTTTTTCCCATCTCTCAGGCAGCATTCGAATCCCACGTCTGAAGAACTCCTTATCTTTTGAGGTTATCCACGAATCAACCCAATTTTTGGTATCCTCATAAGATGTGAACCGCTGCGCCGTCAGAGCATGTGCTACGGACCGGAACAGGTGATAATCGGACGGTGCAATGTCTGGTGAATACGGCGGGTGGGGTAACACTTCCCAATCAAGTGTTTCCAAGTACTTTTTCACGGGAGCCGCAACATGTGGACGAGCATTGTCATGCAGAAGAATAATTTTTTCGTGTCTAGAATAGTATTGAGGGCGTTTTTCCTTCAGAGCTCGGCTCAATCTCATCAATTGTGTTCGATAGAGGGCTCCAGTAATTGTTTCGCTCGGATTAAGCAACTCATAATACACTACACCTAGCTGATCCCACCAAATACACAGCATAAGTTTTTTTCCGTGAATATTCGGTTTTGCTGTTGATGTTGACGCGTGGCCAGGTAATCCCCATGATTTTCTTCTTTTTGGATTGTCATAATGTATCCACTTCTCATCACCAGTTATGATACGATGTAAAAAATCCTTTTTTTATGTCTAGCTAGCAGCATTTCACTTAAGCATAATCGGCGTTCAATATCTCTCGGCTTTAATTCGTACGGAACCCAATTTCCTTGTTTATGAATCATTCCTAATGATTTTAAACGATGTGAGACTGCTTGCTGAGTGACTTCTAATGTTAGAGCAAGTTCTTTTTGTGTTTGAGATGAATCTTCCTCCAATAATTCCTCCAATTCTGCATCCTCGTAAATTTTTGGCCTTCCACTGCGATCTTTGTCTTCTACGTCGAAATCACCATTTTTAAACTTTTGAAACCACTCTCGACACGTTCTCTCACTCAAAGCAACCTCACCATATGCTTCTACGAGCAATCGATGCGCCTCAGCAGCAGATTTCTTTAAATTAAAGAAGTAAACTAATATTTCCCGCAAATGACGCTTACTTGGCTCAAATTTTGACATTTTCAACTTATAAAAATTATATTTTACCAATATAAAATCAATGATATTAATAGGTTATGTTGTTCTTGAATGTCCAAACTATTTTTTAAGCCGGTTATCATCTGCGAAAGCTAACCGAAACTCCGTGCCGCGCCATCTACAATAAAACGGCGGAAACTTATTTGTACTCCTAATAGTAACTCGAGTATCTTCAACCGGTCACAGTAGCTGCTATTTAAGCAAGTTCAGCAATCATTCGATAATATGAGTCCGGAGCGTTAGTAGAATATTATGTGATTTTCTTTGTAACAGTGTGATACAATTACGCTAATAAATCAGCAGGGTAAAGGGTCGCGGAAGTAAGTGCAAACGTTCCCGTGTTCCCACCACTAAGCGGCAGAGGAGGATAACGTGGGGTTTTGGTGGGTCCCACATAACCGCTCTGTGTCCCCGTGGCAGGAATATATGCGAGTGCATTTCCCAATGAAAAAAAATTTAGTAAAGTGTCATCAGGATTTTATAAAATCACTACCTAATGGGACTTCTTTCCCTATTTCATTCTTCAAATTAATAAGACTTATTGAGGATCTTTCTACCTTTTAATTAATTATTTTTATTTCATTATTCAGACAAAATATACCATACGGTTAAATCCGCTTAAGGAAGGTAACTATTAAGAAAAATGTTTAACAAGAAACGCGGGTACCAAGCTGTATTTGGCAAGCTTATTGGTAAGAAACTTAGTAGAGTTAGAAATAACTAGATTTGCAATACGTCTGTATGTTTTTTTTAATCTGGCAAGCAGTTCCTGGATACGTCACTTATAATAAAAAAATATTCTTCCTAAGGGCGCAAAATATAGTACGAAAGTATTGAAGTCGGTTTTTTATCAGTAACTGGTTTTTTATGTTGAAAAGTAACGCACGATCCACCAACTATCAATATGAACAAGCTTCTAAAACTTGAACAACAAGAAGTGCTTTCTCCGTAGCTCGTTCCAACAATAAGTCACCGACACGGAGAGTGAGTCAGATCCGACACACCCATACATTTTACCATACAATCACCTCGTTATAATAGTCATTATGACAACACGGCGACATATTCATCGTGACCCAATCTAAATGAGAATCCTTGGATAATGCGCTTATGATTTTTACGACTAAATATAAAAGCAAGCGAGATTGCTTGAGCTAGCCATCTTATATAAAGGACATTTCAAGCATATTTAGGGTTCCGTAATTCAAAAGTAAAAGTTTACTGCACCTGCACCCACACCCTTCCACCGGAACACAGCAATGCGAGTGCACCACTGGTTGGCGATGGATTACCAGGTGTAGTGGCAGTACTTCTCCGGACGAACTTGGCACAAGTTCTACTGCTACTTTGGACCATCTTATGTATGTAGTTTTCGCAGCCCACAGCAGCAATACGACTCAGATCCTAAAGTAGCAAGGTATCAGAATAGGCAAGTCGCATCGTGTTGCACCCGCCACCTGGGGATTAAATATCTTATAATCTATACTTAATATTATAAAGCTGCAGTGTTTGTTTGTTTGTTTGAACGCGCTAATCTCTGGAACTACTGGTCCGATTTTAATGATTCTTTCAGTGTTGGGTAGTCCATTTATCGAGGAAGGCTATAGGATATGTTTTTTTTTTTCAAAATTAGCGATCCGTTATAAAATTGCTATTTTGTAACACAAGGTGTAAAAATGAAAACCTATTTTTGCGTGCGCTGTTTCCACGGAAACGAGAAAAACGCGGGTTTGCGGAACACAGCTAGTATCTTATATAATAATAAAACATTTATTTAATACCATAGAAAATATACTTAAAATAACAAACATAAAACGAGATTAAGTAAACGAAGAACTTTCACTCAATAACATTTGTCACCGCAATATATTTTTATTATTAGAAACTGGTAGTTGATGGTTCATAACTGTCTGTAAAATTTATCACAGTTTTATTATCAAATTTGATTGTATTAAGTCCTTATGTAATGTAAATAATCTCACACAATTAGGGTTCCGTACCACCAATTGTACTCTTTGATATCTGCTTGTATATTATAATTTTAATATTGTATATAATACAAACAGATATTTCAGCCCGCTACGGGCTACGGCTTATGGTTCAAAACATACAGCCTTTGGAAGGTGGGACAGAAAAGACTTTCAATAACTAATACAGTTTGTAGTTAATGCGATACGGAGCCTTAAAACATTATTTGGAAAATCTTATGTGTATTATATAGTTATCGAAAATATCTATGAAAACGTCTGCAAGATATGATGTATACTCTCAAATGTTGCTTAACCTTGTAATAAAGATATACTGTATCTGAGACGAAACAATATTGAGCAAAAGTGTCGGTAGAACGTTCGTATATAAACGAAATTGCCTGAACAACATTTTATAAACCGCGAGTTACAAAGCAAACAAACTGTTGCTAGTCTAATAATCGCTATTTGACATCTTTGCTTCTAAAATTTGGCAGATTTGAAACAAAAATCGAATAAACTTACTTCAATACTTTCATCACTTCTTTGACGCGAGTTTCATGAAACCCTTCTCAAATTTATTGGTGAAGAATTATCCAGTTTCACCAACTATGAATCGCAAAACAAATATACAAAATGTAATGTGTAAGTATATATCAGTGATCTGGTATATATAGTACAAGTTATGCTTAGTTCGGGACTAGATGGCGCTGTGTGAAATGTCCATGAATTTATTTATAATTCTAACGGATGGATGCACTTATACGAGGTATAGAAAACCCAGTATTACTCGACAACCGCCACCTATCATCCCATAACCGTTTTAAAGCTATTAACATCAACAAAACGATCATACCAATGATAATCCTCTCCCATATAAATCCTAGTACACGTGAAACAATCAGTCTACAAGCAAAAACAGTAGTCTTGTCCAACATAACTCTCGTCGGATCGCAAGAAACCTTCAAGAGGAAATAAGTATCAATTGAAATTGATCGATTGTACCTACTGATCTGTTAAATGAGACCATAAAATGAAATGTACAATCCCCTCTGCATCTACCCACTCAAGCGTCCGGTCCGCGCGGCGAATTATGTCTGTAACGTGCCGCATCTAGTATCAAATAGCAGTATTAATAACAGCTGAATTTGCGTCTGTTGACGCGTGAATAGGATCGATTACCGCGCGAGTTTTTCGACCCAATCGAAGCCTAGATGCTAAAGCAATTGTAATTTTTGACTCAATCGAGGCTTGGACGCTTGAGTGGCTACGTAAAGGTCTTTTTTATTACTTCGGCCTCCAGCCTGGCGGAGCCAGCACTATATGACGGAATATTTTTATTTTACATATCTAGAAGAGTTTAGAAGTTTTAGTAAGGCTTTTTAACTTGATCAAATGTCCATCCTCCCTGACTTCACACGGTGTTAGTGTGTAACGTAGGTCATAAAATAGTTTCGTACTACATCATTTTGATATCTCAAAAAAATATGTTTTTGCGACATCACAACAAAATTAAACTCTCGGCTTTTGTCTGTTGTAATATTCATGTATTTTACATAAAAAATGTATTTTACATAATTAAATTAAACTCTCAGCTTTTGTCTACTATAATATGCATGTATTTTACATAAAAACCTTCCGGAATTTTATTTCTTAATGATTGCGAAAACAGTATTAATATCCGTTGCGTGGTTTAGAAGTTAGCAGATACACAGACAGCAAACCAGTGGCATAGCTTTATACTATTTAGAGATTGACGGCGCCATGCGATTTAACTTGAGTCTTCTTGTACTTCAGCAGGGGAGGAATTGAGTAGTATTGCGGTTTTTTATTGGCGTCGGTAACCATTTAGCTGAATGCACAGATTGTTTTTCATTAAAACAAATATATGATTTTGGTTGTCCGTCGAGGATTGGGAATGGTAAAATGCAAGTTGCACTGCATGAATATCTAAAGATTTGTGTAGGAACTTTCGGTAACTAAATTAAGCTCGTGTTATTTCTTTCTTTAGCGGGTTTTTGTCCCTTCAAGGTCACATGAGATCTTGTGAATCGATTTTCTGTACTTGTTCTGTACTTATAACTGTGTTTCGGAGACTATGATGTTGTTAGATTGTTGAAGAACTGAAGCGACTGGCAACTTTGATAATTTTCTAAGTTTCTAGAGTTTACGAAATATAGTCTTGTTTTAGGTGATTCTCAAAACAGTTTACTCTGTTTATAGAAATGTACTGTTTATAATAAGACTGATACTGACTTTCATGGAATAATGAAATACAAATCGGCGTGACAAGCTGCGTACTAAAATTCGTATCAAATGGCAACTATAATGAAACGTACAAGTACCTAATTAAGGTAGCCTTATCTAACTACGGATGGAGGGTGTAAAGTTACCTCGTTCAGGTTACAAGAGTTAGCAGAGTATTATCTGCTTAATGGGTGGTCGGTCACAATCAACCTAATCTTCAAGAATAATTATATATAATGAAAATATCTCTCGCTACTACTACATACTACAGGCACCGCTCTGGCAAATCATTATTATTCGAAAACAAGCTCGTATTGCTAACTGGTCAACTGGATTTTTCCGGGCTATCTTTGGAGGACTTGCAATCAGAAGGTTACTGGTTCAAACCCACAAGTGTATCAATGAGTTTTTACTTGAAAAATTATGTGCGTTACGCCCTCGAAAAGGAGAAAGAAAGACCTTGACGAAACTACCATGTCTAGAACCAAAAATACGAACACATGTGACATCTACCAATCCGGATTGGGCTCCCGTGGTAGATCATGACTCTTTCACTCTCACTTATTGAGAGCAGACCGGTGTCCCTGCCGTGGGAACATAGAAATGCGATTATTATTATTTTATTTTATAACATGTAAGCACAAGGCAAGTCCTAAACAATAAGGGTCTTCGGACTTCCTGTGGAATGGTGGGAACCAGGTACGAGCATCGAACTCCAGCCCCGGTAACCGTTGCCGTTTTCACTGGTAGCACATTTGATTACGAATAGTCGGGCTATATAAAGGCGAAAGTTTGTATGTGTTTTGTTACTCCTTCACGCTCAAACGGTTCAACAGATTTGGATGAAATTTGGCACAAGGATAGCTTATATCCTGGATTAACAACAGGCTAACCGGAAACCGTAACACAGCGGGGCGCGGTTACCATATAACTCTTTACACAAGACTCAAGAATATGAGAGCCATCCACTATCAACAAAAGCCGGCGTAAACTTTACGTTATCCACATAAATGTTTAATCCGATCGAGGTTTAAAGCCACATGTGCAGTATAGGTAATAAATTAAAGATCCTCTTTTGTTTAATGTATTTACCTTCTAAGTATTTTAGTTTCATGAAAGTATTCAATTGCTTGCCAGCTGCGTGCGCAATGATAGGTTGGATACCAACGCAAACTATGGTACTGCCAAGAATTGTTCGTCGTTACTGCTTAAGGCATTGTTTTGCAGAGTTACGGTAATTTTATAACGTAGACCAACACCACACTATAAGGTGTGTGATGATCGAGGAATGCTCATATCTCGGTAATGGGAGCCGGGCCTTTTGGACCACCGAAGACTTCTAGGAAACGTTGGTATTTATTTGGATTTATTTATCTATTATTTTTGTTTTCGTATGTAAATCGTTAACACACTCATACCTCTGCACTAGGATTCCCTGTGTCACAGATGGCATGGACAAACACCCAAGACCCGAGAACAAACTTTATGCTCACCACACAAAGGATGCCCCGGCCGGGAATCGAACCCGGAACCCCTCGCTCCGAAGGCAGGGTTACTACTAAGCCACGGAGTCGTCAAATGCTTGTCCTGAATGGAAATCGAAGCCACAGCCTACAGCGCAGAAGGCAGAGCAACCAACTAAGCCTTTAGGCCAGTAAAATTACACTGTAAGAGTGAGTGGCACCAAAGACTAGGTTATTGTTATTGTTGAAATTACCTTCAGCAAATACTATAACCATAACCGTAGAATTTACGATACACCGTTGCACCACAATGTAAAACGTTACAGTTAAAGTTAAAAAGGTGACCAGAGATATTACGAAATAATAACCCCAAAAGTATAAAGGGTAGTTTTCTTTTATAGCCGTACTTCTATTCTGTTTCTTCTATCACGCTAAATACTAAATCATAATATATAAAACACAAAAATTGTTTCTACTTATGTTCGTTTTAGACTTTGAAACCATCCAGCCGATGTGTCCTAAACCGTTTTCATTAGAAAGGTAATAATGCGAAGATGGTTTTAGACCACTAAAACAATGCATTAGGCACAAAATGTACTTATTTTTTTAGCGTAGTAGCACACGCCGGGTATCCGGCATATTTATTGTGGGTATTTGTAAAAAACTTTATAGATTATGTATTATAGTTGACACGCAGACAGTAACTTTAAACTTAACCACCCGAAATTGAGTGGTAAACGTTATTAGTTTAACATTTTAAACACTGCTAAAATGTTGCAACCCGCAATTACCTTAACCGGATATTTGACAGCGGGTTAAGCTTTTGTTATCGTTTTAGTAAATTGGTGCAACTCACTCTGCACTCATTAAATGATCTTCATTTCATTGATTTTTAATGATGATTATCATAAGTATTTTTCCATCGACGAGTGACATTCCTTTTCCAAGGTGCATATTTGTTTGGCCTTTTGAAAATGCATCTATTCGGGGAACAATTAACATGCAATTGGCTTAAAAGTTGATACCCTTGACTGCGAAATGTTAAGCGAATATTATGAAACATCAAAATTTTTGCGTTCTTTACTAACTGCGTAACTATTATAATGCGAAAATTTACAACGGAAGTCGTATTGCTTCATAAATATCATTAAAAAGCATATGTCCCATAATCAGCGAATACTTTACACATTTAATCTCATTTGTATTCGAAAATTGTGTTGTGTAATAATGTTGATGCTCGTAAATGTTTGTGTGAGAGTGATCTTAGAACCTGTTTATAATTCGGCTAGTTTTTAACAAGGCCATTCAAAATGATATAAGATGCTCACCTATACCGTGACACTAATACAGTGAATAAAAAAACAGACTGTTCTATTCTGACGGTTCCGTAGCCCCAAATGCACGTTTATCATTGGTTGGTATGGTATCCACCAATACCATCTGTTTTTTCTTTTTTCTTCTTCTTTTGGCTTCGCACGGCTGGTGCATTTGCCAGAGTCAAGTTTATAATACCATCTTATATATTATATTATGTTATAATCTTGCGAACATTTTCATTAATTCATTCATTCAAATCATTTTCATATCATTTTCGCATGTAATAAAACGTACAATCAGTATGCGAGTCCGAATCGCATTCCATCAGTTTTTTTAATTCACGTCCGCTGTTTTACTAAGAAAACTACTCGTTTCGTTGTATCACATTATTTAAGACAATTCTGCATTACTTTTGGTGTACTTTGGAATAAAGCGAAAGAGATATCTCAAGATTGTAGAATGGAAATCCGTGGTTCTGTCTACCGCTATGAGAAATAGGTGTGATTATTTGTACCTATGTCATCTCGTACCTTAAACATTAACAAGATAAGTTACTGCTTTTCACTTAGACACTTAACATAATAGAAAACCGATGCCGGTAATGGCACAGAATAAATAAAGATAATGGGTACTTGGAAATAGAAGTATGGGTTCACTTGGAGTATATCTTTTAAAGGGTTTTAACGTTAAACAAGAGTTATCTTGACCTTAACACTAGAGACTGTGTCCATTAGTGTGGACCGAGAAAAGGACGACAAGAATTCTTCACTTTCCACTGATGTAACATAGATTTAAATATGTACTGAGAACATCCGCCTCAATGGGCTTGCCCCTACTGCCTATAAGCACAGTTTTTATGCACAGATAATAAAAATAATACAACATAAATGGGGAAACAAATAAATGGGAGAATGGGTGGTGCGCAAGAAGCAACCCAAAGTAGCAGTAGAACTTATGCCAAGTTCATACGTAGAAGTACTGCCACACCTGGTAATTCGCTACCAAGCACCGGTGCACTCGGATTGCGGCTTTGCGGTGTGAAAGCGGGTGAAATTACTGCGTTACATCCCTGTCTCAGGGTGGACGCGATGTGATGCGAATTGGGTTTTCTCATACTTCGTTAGGGTAACCTTTTGTGTTGGTTATGGGCGACAGTAACCATTTCTGAGAGGTATTCCGTCGCTTGAACGACATTAAAAAAACCGCCTCTTCAGTGTTTCCACACAGTTAAGTTGCGCAGAGGATATTGTTGTTAAGTTTAGTGGACATACTCTTCCTCTTATTAAAATAAACTTTAACTTATTAAAATAAACTTTAACGAGTTAATTACAATGGAATACGTGACACAGAAAGGAATGGTAAAAATGTATTATATCTTTTTCTATCGCTATCAATATCCAATATAAACAAATGGTTATCGGCATGAAAATAGGTTGAAGCGTTTAGTTTACCCATTTTTTTTATCTTATCCGATCAAAATGCCTCAGTGGAATGTCCTGCATACAACGATTATTTTATTTATGTAATGCTTTTGACTTTACAACATATGACTTTACATTATATAGTTGTATAACTTTACAACTTAACTATACTATATAATGATCTCCCAGACTTGTGTACCGTGTATTATTTCTAAGATAAGGAATATTTTCATGTGAAATATGCTATAAAAATAATTATATCATAAAGCAAATCGGAGATGAAAATGTATAGATTAAATGAAAACAAAACATGTACAAAAAGGACTGGAGGCGCCGGGTATCGATCCCGGTACCTCTCGCATGCTAAGCGAGCGCTCTACCATCTGAGCTACGCCCCCGATGATCAATGCGACGAAATTACAAAATAAATCTTGTGCCCGCGATTGCTAATACCTAGCTTATTTCACAGTTACTATAAATAAAGTACTATTAATAAACTTACCGGTTGTTTGGTATATTCGTATGTATAGGATAAATGTATTGTTAGCCAATTTGACATTAAAAGAAAAATGTCTATACCTATAATATATTGTTTTTGTGATCTGTAAACACGATAAATAGGAAATAATATGGGCATTTTTCTCAGTAATCGTTTTTACTGACTGGGTCAGTATAGAAATGCAATGTTTCTGCATTTATACTGCTTCTTTATGTACCAACTCGTATGACATAATGTGTGCATTACTGACTAATGTTATTAAAGAAGCCATATATACAATGCGATGCATTGATTTGTCTGTCCGTGGGATGCAAACATACTGCTTCTAACATGTGAAATGTGATGAGATGAAACAGCGCCAACGCCGGAACTTACTCTAACAGTACTATTAGTATTTCGAACTAAAACCTCGTCTTTTTATGATATGGACAAATCTTGAACTGATTAAGCAGTTTGTATGAATCTTAATTGATTTGAGCTAATTTTTTATATTGGAGACAATTCAAAATGAAACTGATGCTATCATATAAAAAGTGTTATTTTCCATGCATGTAAGCAACGGGCTAAAGTATTTTCTATCAAGCACGAAGTTCTAGAATCTAAAATACCTATTTACCTTTTAATAGGCTCAAGTTGTATTTTTCAGGAAAAACAGACGCTGGTAATTTGTTCCATTCCTTAGTTATTTTACTTATTTCTGTATTAAGTGGATCAGATTTATGGTACTTCCTATAGTATCTGTGATTAAATAATATTTATATATGTTACTCTACTTAATTATTTATCTTAATTAAAATTAGTTAACCATATGGGCAATATTTTCGGACGTTAGAAACAAAAACCCAGCAAATCATTCTTCATCAATGCCTTTTTTTTAACGTCAATGTTATTGTCCACACGTGTAACCCATACTGTTGGTTTTATGTACCATCTAGCTTTTTCCCGCGGCTTCGCATTAATGTTGATTTGGATTTGGTCAATTATTTCCGGATTAATCCACTTTTGAAACCCTGACAACGTGTATGCAAAATTTCATGATGGTCGGTTTAGTAAATGCGCAACAAACAAACCCAAATTCGCATTTATAATATTGAATACGAATTAGGATTTCCAATTCTAATACGTCATTTGGGTTAATTTGTTTACAGTGTAGCAGGTACAGGATACGAGGAAAATCAAGAACATGCTCTAATAAATGTCAGTTCATGTCACAAGTAATTACGCATTTGAATTCGAATTGAGGATATTCGCTGAAACCCAACGATATTGGTAGTTATTATTTGTCGTTTTTGTATTGTACCTTTTCAAGTTACGAAAAAGCAAAGAGATAAACAAACGCTTATACGTTATAAAATATATTTTGACTGCGACTCTCTCCCTACATGCATTAGATTCTTCTTGTGACAGATGGCATGGACACGTACCATCACACAACACAAACACACAAGACCAAACGAGTATTTCTTTTACTAATATCACAAAGTTTTCTGTGGTATCAAGCCCAGTGTTAGCTCCGACGCCAGTTTAAGAGATATAGCTGCGTTGTCGTAAAAAAATTCTATATTTAATTATTACGCGAATAACTGCTATTTCATTTCATATTAAAAAAGTCGTAGAAAATCGTCTATGGTAATAGACTACGGCAATTGACCGCCTATCAAAAAGTCCGTAAAAGGTTTCATAATACCTTCCACGATAATTAGTGAATTCTCACGTACAACATCGTAAATCTACCACCACATCCACTTACGGATTAGTCGACCCCATTACACTACCTCGCAGGAAACCTTATCAGGGTAAGCGGTCACCAAACGGTACCGTACCTTCAATCTAGTTATACAATATAAATGTTAACTGGCCATTATGAACGGTGTGGAACCGTAAGACACTAAGACAACATGTTGGACGGTCTCTAAAATGTTGTAACTGTAACATATACCACTTATGAGCCGTCTTCCTTGAAATTTGTCTGAATAGAAATTACAGACAAATTTCAAGGAAAATAGCTGTTTACCCGGTCCTTGTAAATGTTAACTGTGGTTTTTGCTGAAACACTTTTAGTAGGGGCTTTAGTAAATAATTCCCTACACTAGGATTTTCTGTGTCGCAGGTGTCATGGACATATGATCTAATAATATAAATACCAAACACTCAAGCTACGTTTTATGCCATATGCCTCTGGCCGGCAATCGAACTACGGACACCTCGTTTCAAAGGCTACTGCTATCAACTTAGCCGCGGAATCTAGAAGTCCATGATGATGATCCCTTGTCCAAAACTATCAAGACAGCAACACGATTCCTGTGATGATCCTTTTGTATGTAAACTGATATTTTAATAATAATATATTTTCCTGTTACTGCAGTAGCTTTGAAGCGTCTATTTCATGCCTAATGCCGTTTGTTTGAACGTTTTATGTACTTACAATAAGGACATCAAAAATGTAAAGCTACATCTAGTAGGTAATTAATTAAAAAAATTACGTAACGTACTCTCAGAGTCCCCGTGTCCTCCGGGTGGTGCGAAAGGAGCAAGTCAAAGTGGCAGTAGTACTGACGCCAGACTGGCACATCCGCCGCCAGTGGTACACTTGCACTGTGTTGCGGTAGAAGGGTGTGGGTGCCGGTGAAATTACAGGCGCATGAGACATCAGAGATGTATTATGCGCCCGACCAGAGTGCACGCGATGCCACTTGAGTCTTCTCATACTTTTGTAAGGGAGGACCTGATTAATTTTGCTGTTGTTTATGGGCGGCGGTAACCACTTAACATCAGTGGGTTCGTTGGCTCAACCCGTCATTTTAATTAAGGAAATGAAAGATGTATGAAAACGTGTGATATCTGGCTGAGAATACGGCCCTTGGTAATTATAAACACGTTAAGAAAATAGGATCCGACATTTTCCCCTTTAACAGGCATAACATAAAAAATTTACGATGATATATTATAATTACGTTGGTATACATATTTAACTATATTAAGTGTTGTGTTCATGTATTTTAACGTCATAAGCATTTTCCATGAGATTTGATTAGCCCAGAAATTTTGCGCTTCCGATATCACAATGTATTTATAATCTTCTTCTATCTTGTGAGTAACTTTTGTTTCGGAGTTTAAATCCACTCTAAGGCCTCCAACATGGCAGGCGCAAACAATTTTTCATCTGACAAGTGCCAGATGAACAATTGATGAAATTTATGGCTTTCATGGAAATTGATGAAAACCGGCATGTCTTAGAACCAAAAATTCGACGACATGTGACATCTACCATCCGGATTGGGCTCCCGTGGTAGATCAGAGCCCATTCACTCTCAATTATCGAGAGTATGCTGGTGTCCCTGCAGTGGGAATATTAGAGGCTGGTACGGAATATATGGCGTAATTGATAAATAAATAAATAACTACTAAAACCGAGAACAACAACAACTAAAACAAACCAACCACAAAAAAAAAGTGAATTTTAATGTGTCATTGTTTCTATTATTTATTCTGTGACAGGGTGTGTCAATTCATGGTTTTCAAAATCTGTGATAGCTTCAATAGGAATTTGTTTTGATGTCAGTTACCGCAGGTACTCGCATTCTTATGCATGGCACATGACTCATGAGTGTTTCAAACTTCAACAAAACACTTTGAAACATTTTTTTATTTCGTTTCGGGAGGCACTTCGAGTAGAGTAATTCGACCGAGGCAAGAGTCGTGTTCTCCAGATCATTAGCAAATATTTTTGCTTTTCGTTTGGGTTGTAACTCGATATAGTTTCTGTGGTTTACTCTAATTATCCAAGTCTCAGGTAATCGACTGTACATGCCTGACGTAAAGTGGAAGTGCTATTAAGTAGGTGCTTATTTACGGAGTAAAATATTTGAATGTGATAGAAAATAATACCTTCTTTTAGGAAAATAATTAGCAACTTATATTTGGTAAGTACCTGATAGTTTCTTAACGCTGGTCTCCCAGACAAAGATAAAAAGTTCTAAATGGACAGGAGACAATAAATTAATTCTTCAATTCAATAGTAAATAAAATAGGCAATTTTTATGTTGTGTAAATACTTGGAAGGTAAAACACTAAGATACCAGGGTATCTCTATGGAAGAACATACAAAATAAGTGTTTAGTTAATTATAAAGCACGCAATCCTTGATTTACTATTTCAATAATGGAACCATGCCATTAAGTTATAATTTCAAACATCTAATAGTAAGTTCTTATGTGTTTTATTGAATTCACCTACCTTCAATCTGCAGAAATCCGCAACTCACAATAAAACTCTTGTTCAAAATAATCACAAACTTCAAAGTTTTCTAAATAGTATATACAGTAAATTCACAATTCGCTCTTCTATAACTTCTTCACACTGTTTTGTTCAAGATCTAAACATGCGCGGGAATGTTAACTTTTTCACGTCGCATTGTACGTTCGTGCGCTACCGTGCGCATTCCGCACGACTCAACACTACCGATTACGTTCAACGAATACAAAATACGATACGCACCGCACCTCACTCGCTCGCTAAACATTGCATTGACTCACAATCATTCTCCCTTTTGGTTTGTATCAAAGCACACGTGTAGCGCAACCTAGCGGCTGTCATATGAACGAGCAAAACTAAGAATTTAGTTTAGCGCCATCTGTTGAGCGTATAGTGGTTTATAAGTTGGTCAATTAATTACTACTCAACAATAGATGTCTCGTAGTTTTCTGCTTTATGTTTATTTTCGTTTATAATCTGTTTGAAATAATTGTCTTCATTCATTCTTGTGATTGTGTAGTCTGTTTTCGTTCACTTAATCAGTCTTTTCTGTCAAAATGGCTGCTGTGCAAGAGGTGCGTGCCAATTTTTCGTTTGATTTTCATGGATAATTTGGTGTTTTGATCAGTGTTTCGGTGTACTTGATGAGCAGTTATAATGTAGTAATTGTTTATTTCAGGCGAGACGCGAACCTATTCAGGCCGTCCAGGTTTTCGGTCGCAAGGTTAGTGTTCCTAGTGTCCACGTGTTTGTGCCGATCTAAAGTGCTTTTGGAATACATTATACCATGTATTTACTGTTTATATATTTGTTCGTAAATGAGACTCGTAACTACTAACTCTTGAATGTAAATTTTTAATAACTGGTACAAATTCCGCGCTTGAACGAAAATTCCTGTTTAAATGCACACTCGTACTTAGATCTTATCCCCTCACAACGTAGCAAATTTAAGGAAGAAATATAACAAATTTCCTTCTATATTATAAGATCCCTTCGTGTTTCTACCAAATCGAAAGAAACCTTTGATAACGTCTACAACTTTTGACATAACCTCCAAACGTGAAGCTGTTGATTCAGTAAACAATAACAGTTTTATAAAGACCCTTACGCATGCCGTACAACTAATTTCTTCTACAGTTAAGAGGCGAATTATCATAGTCCTGGTTCAAAAAGTGTATGCAATGTTCCTAACAAAATTGTCCTAATCTTCCAGAAAACAGCCACTGCTGTAGCATACTGCAAGCGTGGTCATGGAGTTCTCCGTGTAAACGGTCGCCCATTGGACCTCGTTGAGCCCCGTCTCCTACAGTACAAACTTCAGGAGCCTATTCTACTACTAGGCAAGGTAATTAACTTCATCTGCAGATGTGAATGTTTCTGCATCATTTTTCCATGTTTGAGTTTGCTTATAGACAATTACATGAAGCCCAGAATTCATAACACATAAAATTAAAAATGCACTATTGGAATTAATAGTCACTTTTTAACTAACTGGACAAAATATGTCATCCAAGTAAATTGCGTATTTTGCTTCTTTGAAAGTGTTGAAGTTGTTTTTTTTTTTAATTTTGTATCAGTTACTTTTTATGATGTACAGCTTCATGTAAATGATCCATAAGCACTGCTTGCATATAGCATTTAATTCTTCCATGCTTCCATTGTATGTTCTCGGTTTGAAAGTAGTTTTGCAATCTTTATGCATTTATTATTTTGTTTATGCATTTTGAGTGTGTGATTCTTACATTTTGAATTTAATTTGTGTCTTGTGGTAGATAGATGTTATACATTGCACAATATACATTATAGCAAATTGTTGGTATTAATTAGCAATGGTTTAGTGACTTGATTCAATGATTATCCATTTAACTGTTCTAATGTGGCTTGCAGAATGTTAAAAGAAGTTAAAAGTAGTTTCAAATTAAATTACTTTGTTGATTACCTATGTTAAGTGTTGGTTTTCTTGGATGGATTTTTAAGAATTAATGATAAAACCTATATTAAAAATTTATTATTAAAATTACTATAGCATAAAAGGTATAGTTAATAACAGATGGTAAGTTTTAAATAATTTTACGCTGTTTACATTTTACAAAGAACAGTTTCTTTCTTTACAGCTCCATAATGTTCTGGAATGTGTCTTAAAATTATCCAGCATGTCTAAGTAAAATAACTAAGCCTACAGACTTGTTAGTGTGATTGGTCGGGCTCTCACAATCGAAACACACTTGTTTTTATGTAAATTGATTTTGTAACCTGCCTGTTATGTTGTATAGTTTTTGTAAAATACTTTTGTTATGCTGCATTTTTTCTTTGCAATTACAATGAAATATATGTAGTAATATAACAATTTTCAACTCAATGATGATCAAAACTTATTCCGAACCTGAGCATCTTTGGATGTGAAGTGAAAAATCCATCTGATTTCATCAATCATTCAAACAACATACACATATCACTACCTTATTGATGTCATAT